>CAWUFW010002206.1:1212500-1812500 GCA_963921515.1 Calotriton arnoldi | reverse complement strand
TGTTACACAAATGATTAGCTGATTGGTCGGTCAAGTCAGTCAGTCTGTTAAATAATCATTATTCGGCTTGTCAAAAGCCATAAAAGCGCAGATAAAAACAATGCACAGATAAAAATGTTAATAATTATAAAAAAGATTGAAAAAAACCAATCTTAAAAAGACTCAAAACCCCATTACATAAAACAGCAAAAAAGTCATGAGACTAAGACCATTATAATGCCCCATACCTGTTTCTAATTATCATTGCACAACGAACTATGGGGCTTATTTACAAGCCCCTTGCGCCACTTTTGCGTCATTTTTAACATGGGGAAAAGTGACGTACAGGTGGCGCAAGGGGCTTGTAAAAATGCCCCTATATTTGCAACTGTGACACAAAAATCTAAATTACAGAGGGGCAGATTTACAATGAAAGTGACTCAGTGCATGCTGCAAGCCACTTTCAAAGCACAGGGATGCAACATATTTACAACAATATGTTGCATCTCTGTACTTCTCCCTATGCTGGCGCACAAACTGCTGCCATGCGCCGGCGCAGGCACCCTTGCACCATGGTGCAAGGATGCCTGCATCGTGGGGAGATTGGGAACACCCACAGCAACACCCATGGAACGCCCCTTTCACGCAAAGTGCTGCGTGTAAAGGGGCCATATTTACAAGGATAGGAAAAGTCAAGCAGGGTGGCTTTTCCTGTCCTTGTATATATGGAGCATTGAAATGCGCCACCGGTACGTCACAAAATGTGACACACCGGTGGCGCAAGGGGCTTGTAAATCTGCCCCACAGTTTTTGCAATAATCTTGTTTCTAATCTTGGACAGACGTAAAATGGGGGTCAGAAAGCGCTTCCGGGGTTAGGCATATAAATGACAAAAGAGGGCAAAGTGCATAAGGGCAGATTTACAAGAAGGTGCCGCAGCATGGCACAGCAAGCCCTTTGGCTACTCCACGCTGCGGCACCTTCAGAGCACAGGAATGCGACATATTTACAATGATATGTCGCATTCCTGTGCTCTCCCCTGCACTGGCGCACAAACAGCAGACATGCGCCGGCGCAGGCACCCTTGCACCATGGTGCAAGGATGCCTGCGTCATGGGGAGATTGTTTTTGTGCAGGAAGGGACACCTTCCTGTACAAAAACAATCACTTCAGGCATTTTCCTCCTTCAATGCGTGCTGTAGAAAGCAGCACGCATTGAAAGAGGCAAAAACGAGGAGGGTGGCGTAGCATACTGTAGCATTTCCAGGTTTACGAATCCTCGTAAATCTGGAAATGTGTCTTGTTCCATGGGTGTTGCATGGGAACACTCACAGCAACACCCATGGAATGCCCCTTTCATGCAAAGTGCTGCGTGTAAAGGGGCCGTATTTACAAGGACAGCAAAAAGCCACGCAGGATGGATTTTCCTGTCCTTGTAAATATGGGGCAGTGAAATGCGCTGCCAGTGCGTCACAAAAAGTGACGTGCTGGCAGAGCAAGGGGCTTGTAAATCTGCCCCACAGTGCTTTGCTTGGAGATAGTATCATAGAGGCAACTTGGCAAAGTTGTACTCCAATAAGCATCCCTGGAGAAGGCCACTGATAAGTGTATTACATTAAAGCGAAACCTGGTAAAATAAAACCTACAGTTCATAATAAAAATAGATGGCAAATACATTTGCAACCCAGTGTTTTAATAAGGTTGCAGTTAACACTAAAACCAAGTTTATCAAAATTTGCCTGGTGGAGACTACCCTGCCTTACCCTAAATGCCTCTTTCACCTGGAGCATAATGTTTTGCTTTAGACTGCTTGGTTTGAGAAATAACTTCTGGAAGCCTAGATCTGTGAAACCCCCTCTAATATAGTTGATCAAAGGGATCGACAGAGCATAGTGCTGGGAAAGATAATCTTCCAATACATCTTTTGAGAGTGAAGTTCCCGGTTTCCCCAAATTCTAATCCAAAGCAACAGGGAATTCAGCTGGATCTTGTCCTTCAAGGGTTACAGACCCACCTCGGAGTGGCACATAAATGCAGAAGTAGATTGGGGACTGCCAGAAGTCTTCGTAAAAATGTATTCTCAACCTTCTGAAGCAGACCCATGCCTTTGTGCCCCCAACACCTGCTCCATATGATAGTACAGCAATTCACTTACTTTTGTAAATGCTAGCCATTTCACGCACTGGCTTATACCGCAACCGGCGTGCAAAAGTAAATACCAACTCAACAGCTCTTTGGCATTGAATTACCCTGTTAATGTTTAAATTATAGTCCAGAGGGATGCTGAGATAGTTAAAAGACTTGACCCTGCACATTTCTGAGCTGCCTAAGTGAACGTTCTGGTTTTCATATTTTTTTAACCAGTACTCATAGCAAAAGATTTCCTAACATTAGTTTTAAGATCAAGCCCCCCATAAAACTACAAAAAGCATCTAAAAGACGCTGTAATCTGTTTGCGGTTCTGGAAATTAGAACTGCGTCATCAGGATACAATAGGACCAGAAGGGCGCTGGACTTCACTTTGGAAATATCTATCCCTGCTTTACTCAGTCCCACCTCTAAGTCGCTGGTATATATGATCAACTGTAAGGGGCCATCATGCACCCCTGTCTGACCCCCAAAGAGGATTTAATTATAGGGAGAGTTCAGCCTCAGTTTCATACCTGACCTTGGTCAAACAATCCCACTGCATCCTCTGAAGTGAACCAATTATGGCCTGGTCAATACCCACCTTAGCCATAATGCCCCAAAGCTTGGATCTATTGGCCATGTCAAAGGGAAAGAAGAGGTCCATAATCGCTAGGTAAATGGAACCTCTCCTTGCCTTGACATAATTGCCAGTGACCAACTGAAGATTCAAACATTGCTCAACTGTGCCCACTCCGGGGCGAACCCCATACTGGACTCTTGTCAAAGCCTGGTTTTCCTTCGACCAGTCTTCAAGTTTATCTTCTATAATTCTACCATGAATTTTAAGGGATTTGTAAAAGAGGGAAATTGTATGGTTGCAGCAAGAGGCGTGTCTGACCCCTTTCTTAATTATGAGGACGACTGTTGCTTCCTTCCATGATGAAATAAGTTCCTGTCTGATAGAAGCTTTGGTTGGCTGAACTTTTGAAATATTTATTTGTTTGGATAATTTATTTGCTACATTTTGGGACAAGGTGTGTACCAAAATTCCTCCTTTCTGTGGATGTATTTTAGGTGATTTGTGCATCCTTAGCTTTTAGAATCAGCAACAGGGGCCGCTACATCAACCATCTGCAGGAGTTGGAGTCCAATCCCTTTTCAACGCGCCCTGAAGAGATGTGAGATTCAGGTGTGGCTCTGGCCCCAGGATGGCTCCTTATGTTGAGTGTGCCATCCCAACTGTGGCAGAATTCCTGGCATGGATCCATCAGTAGATGGCATATTCTAAAATGGTAACCTGTCTTTACCATCTTTAGTTGTGTCCCCTGTTTTTATCTACTCTAAAAGTAGCGGCTATACTGCCAGGATAGCAGATATACATTCCTCCATTTTTTAGTGCATGTCCCACTGCAACCCTTCTTTAAATGAGACCCTACATCCTAACTCACAATATGAAGCTCCCTTTTTTTGGAATGATCTATGAGATCACTAGATGAACCTATGGGCATATGGGCAGAGAGATGGCAGCACGAGTAGCACCAGTTTCAGCCTAAAGTGTATGACTATGAAGGTGGTACACCAGCTGCTCTAATATGCACTAGCAAGTTTGCACCCTCAGACTCATCCAATCCATGGAGCACAGTGATAAGATTGACATTAGAGTTAGAGAACCTGTACATGTTGATTCATATGTTCATAGTTCTACTGCTAAGTAAGGGATGGACACAAAAGTCTGCATTCCACCACTTATACCGTATGTCTTTCCAAAGAAGTAGATTAAGATGTTTGCAAAAAAACATAACTCATATATGTTCCCTGCTTGCCTTGGAACCTCCCCTACATCAGACCTGCCACTATGTGGACTGTTATAATGCAAGGGCAAGATCTCCAGCCGGTACCTTGATCTGGGATTGATGAGAATGCTTGAACCACATATGCAAAAGAAACAATTGATGGACGGAATGCTGGACAATGCAAACATTCACCCCCAGTCACAAGGATCTGGGTTTAATCCATCATTCTTTTACTCACCACACCACCCCAGCTTGGACACAGCCATATGCAAATCAGTCTTGACCCTGCTCCTTGTGGGAACAGTCCAGCCCGAACTGCCAAGCCAGGTCCTCCCTGGACCGGAAACAAGCATCCTGGGACCAGTTTCAGGGCATCACCCTTCTTCAGCCAGGCTAGCTTGAATCCAGTGGTGTGGTGAGCACGGGACCCACGTCTGGGCATACCCTTCCCACTTAGGGCGACATATGCAAAAGAAACAATTGATGGACGGAATGCTGGACAATGCAAACATTCACCCCCAGTCACAAGGATCTGGGTTTAATCCATCATTCTTTTGCTCACCACACCACCCCAGCTTGGACCCACCCATATGCAAATCAGTCTTGACCCTGCTCCTTGTGGGAACAGTCCAGCCCGAACTGCCAAGCCAGGTCCTCCCTGGACCGGAAACAAGCATCCTGGGACCGGTTTCAGGGCATCACCCTTCTTCAGCCAGGCTAGCTTGAATCCAGTGGTGTGGTGAATACCTTCCTGCACAAAAAAAATCCTCAAAGGCATTTTCTCGTTTTTATGTGTGCTGCAGAATGCAATACGGATACCAAGAGGAAGTACTGAGGAGAAATAAAGATATTTCTCCTCAAAACTCCTGGTTAAGGGAGTCGTAGCATTTTGTCCCATTCCCAGGTTTACTAGTTTAGTAAATCTTGGAAAGCACCAAATTCCATGGGTGGATGAATGGGAATGGCCATGTTCCACCCATGGAATGCCTCCCAAATGCAAAGTAATGCTGATCTGATTTCCGCGGCTTCGTGAATCACATGCAACATTTTGTGTTGTGGCTGTGCCAAAAAAAGGTGCATTCACGATGCAAAATGTTAGTAAATCTGCCCCTTGATCTTTTGCTATCTCTTATCTAATGCAAAATGTCCAAACACATGAATGGTTTTAATATGTTGATTCCTTCGCTGATATTGCTTGTTTATTATTCATAATAAAAACAATTTAGATATCATCCCACTTCCGAGCTCATGGTGCTACTTTATATGTCAATTATCAAAGCTCAGGCTACCAGAGAGGCCACGTGTGTCATCAATTTGTCCTTGCTCAAGAGCCATCAGGACCCCTAGTAATACAAACCTACAGGTTCCATAGTTGTCATAGATTCCAACCTTACTTTCATGGGTTTGTTTGTGGTACAACTCAACAACTCATGCATCTCTAAGCTAGTGAACCCACCAAACAGGGTGCCATTATCAGGCATTGCAATAGATCAGGAATATTGAGATGTTGTTCGATTGGCATAGGCTTAACCCCTCCCAAGGAATCTCATTGTAGTGAGTAAAAGCTGGTATTACTTATGTGGTGCCATCAGACTAGTGGAACCAGAAGAACTTTCACTAAAAGAGTGTGTTGCACACTAAAAGTGCTCCAGTTTGGGAAAAGGAGTGTTAGCTACTACATTTCTGTGGTGTTCTGCTCCTTACTTACTTATTGAGGCATATGCACAAACTGCATTTTGTAGTACATTTATTAGTACTGCAATAGTACTACTAAAGTACTACACATTCTATTACAGGCAAATATTATTATAAATACTATTTATAAATATAAATCAATGTTGCATATTAATATAAATGAATTGAATGTATTTATTGTAAATGTAGATCACAAAGTGCAACAGCACTGTTAACTTCATTTTGACTTAAATCTTTAATTCATTTAAATATGTTAAATTAAATACAAATATTTTCCTGGAGTTTAAATTAAAACTTCAATTCCAACTTTACATGTTTATGCATTAAAAATTAGTTAAAGTGTTGCATAGAATTAAATGCAATTGAATTATATTTTAATAAAAGTTAATGTTACATTAATTTATACATTCACAAAAGGTTGTTAAAATATTCTATAACTAAATAATAAATATGTACTATTTTAGATATTTTTAGCCATAAATAACATTTATTCTTATTTTTTTTTAAAATATGTTTATTCATTTTCTGCTTTGTAATAGTGTGGACATATACAACATGGGGCAAATTAACACTTGTGTAGCATTTAGTCAATCCAACATTCTTTGTACCTCCCACCTGTAGTATGCACATATAGCCAAAGTCCAGTAAAGGTATCAGCACAGATCCGTAGGCCTTTGTCACTTGTCTTCATCATCTACCGGTTCCAGATAGTCATATCTTATCCAACTGCCCTATACTTTATGGAATGCACACGGGCAACCTCTGATTTATTTATATTTTTAACTATTTTAAATAATGTACTTTAAGTTACCATTATTTGCTATGAGATTTTAAGTCCCTCCCGCCATTATATGCTATGGTTGTGTGTTGTAGTATCAGTGTTTAACCGTGTGTTGTACTGGACTTACTACTGTTGCTTTTTTGGCAGTGTAACTTGCACTCATAAATTTACCTTTACTGCTTTTCCAGGTATTGAGACACATGCTTACACCTTGAGTAACTCCACAATCATATTTTGTGAATAGCCAAAAGTAGTAATGTTACCCAAAAGTGAAAGCATGTAATTTACTCATAAGTAAAATAGTGTGTCCAAAATTTCGTTTTCCACAATATTGTGATCCTATACTTATAACAGTAAGTAAGAGAGTTTAAAGTATTACATGTTAAATATTTTAAAATATACATTTATTAGAAATATAAAATAAATATATTCCACTAATATGTAATACTATATATAAATATATACATATATAAACAGACTAAGACATATTTGTGTGTCTGTATATATATATATATTCACTGAAAAAACCATAGGTTTTAGGGACAGTTTTAGTTACTTGGACATTGCACTCGTACAAAACCCGTGAAATTCCCCCGTTATAGTTAGTTCAGCTAACTATAACTCGCGCCCCCGCAATGCACTGCTGATGACGTCACATATTACATCACTCATGACATGGTCAGTGACATCACTGATGACATCACTGATGACATCTCAAATGACATCACTGATGACATAATCCAGTGACTGTGTGTTTCTGTAAAGTTTAAATATTTTTAATATATATAGGAAAAGACGTATTGAAGAATGAGTGGGTGTGTAAGTGTCTGTATGGATGATTTAGTAGGTGCGTGACTGACTCTATAAGTGAGTGATTTAACGTATCTTACTGAATGCATGGGTTAGTGACTAAACTGGGTGAATGTCTGTATCCGTCTGTGTGTTGCTGTGTAAGTGGCTGCATGTGTTTGTGAATAGCTAAATGAGTGTCTATATGAGTTATTGAATGCTTGTCTGAGTATCTGTATGGGTGCCTGAGTGTTTGTGTGGGAGGGGTGTGTGCAACTCTGTGCATAGATGTGTGAGTGGGTGATTCACTGGGTGGATGGTTTCAAGAGTGCATCTGTGATAGACTGTATGGGTGGGTAAGTGTGTGTAAGAGTGTGTTAGTGAGTGAATGTATGTCCCAGTGGTACATGTGTGAGTAACTACATATGTGAAAGGCAGTATATATGTGTGTTGGAGTATATAAATAGCTATAAGCAAGAGTGAGTGATTGTGATAGTGGCTGTATGGATGAGTGTGTGCTTGTATCTGTGATTGTATAAGAGCGTAACAATGTGCTACTATTTGTATGAGTAAGTGAGCTGGTGTGTGTATAACTGTATAGGTGAGTAAATGGCAGTGTGTTTAATTATTTGCATGACTGACTAGGTGTGTGAGTATCTCTATGGATGAGTGGCGTTGTTTGAGTGTCTATATAGGAGTAAGAGTGCATATGATAGTCCTGTACTGAGTGACCGTAAGTATGAGTGACTGTACAGGTGAGTGAGTGGATGTGTGTGTGTAGACCTAAGAATCAGTGAGTGGGTATGTAGTTATTGGTGTTGGAGTGTCTATGGTTTTGCGAATGGCAGTCTGTAATTTAGAGTGGGTGTATCAAAGGTTATATTAGGGTGTGAGGAGGTGCATCAGATTATCACGTGGATGATGTCATCAGTGATGTCATTTGAGATGTCATCAGTGATGTCATCAGTGATGTCACTGACCATGTCATGAGTGATGTAATATGTGACGTCATCAGCAGTGCATTGCGGGCGCGAGTTATAGTTAGCTGAACTAACTATAACGGGGGAATTTCACGGGTTTTGTACGAGTGCAATGTCCAAGTAACTAAAACTGTCCCTAAAACCTATGGTTTTTTCAGTGAATTTCAAAGGTTTTTAAATGCTAATTTGTAACTATAACGTGTCTGAAACCTATGGTTTTTTCAGTGAATTTCAAAGGTTTTTAAATGCTAATTTGTAACTATAACGTGTCTGAAACCTATGGTTTTTTCAGTGAATTTCAAAGGTTTTTTAAATGCTAATTTCTAACTATAACGTGCCTGAAACCTACGGTTTTTTCAGTGAATTTCAAAGGTTTTGTAAATGACAATTTTTAAATGTATTAATTGTTATATTAATTTTTTTCATACTGATTTACTACATTTTTAGAAACAATTTTTTTTTACATATTTTATTTTTTAAATTACATTGTAATTACATTATACATTACATTACAAAAAATACTTTCTCAGAATGAATTACTTTAGTTTAAATACTTTGCACATAGGCAATAGACTTTTAAGTACAGTAGTTACAGTTGTTGCAATGGGCAACACATTTTCAAACACAATGCAACATTCAGCTCAATGTGAATTTCTAGTTAAATGCAATTAGTTACTTTAGGGATTACTTTTCTAACCAGAGGACTGGATCCTAGATTCAGTCCTGGGACATCTCCTGTAAACAGTTGAGTAAAAGCGTTTTGGTTACATTAGTGATTTTTAAGGAATATTATTGTATTTTAAAAGTTGACACTTTGAAACTTTTTCTCATAGAATCACCAATGTTATCCTATGGAAGGAAATTCACTTAGCAGGTAAAAACTGTTATCGTTACTTTTTCTTACTCAGTGTTGGATCCTGGATCCAGCACTGGTGCATCTCCTGTAAACAGTTGAAAAAATGCGTTTAAGTCATACAGGCGATTTTTAAGGAATATTTGTAGTTTGTGAAAATCAACACTTTGAAACTTTTTGCTGAAAACCAGTCAATCTTAGCCTATGAAGGAAATTCAAGTTACCGGTAAGTACGGTTAAAATTACTTTTGAGGATCAGTACTGGGCTGAAAGATGCAGCACTGAGGTCTCTCCTGATAACAGGTGAGTAAATCGGAATTCGTATTTCGGCTGATTTTAGAGGAATATTTTAAAGTTCCAAAACTCCACACTTAGAAGAATTTCCAAGTGAAACCAGTCAATGTTAGCCTATGGAAGGAAATTCAAGTTACTGGTAAGTACGGTTAAAATTACTTTTCAGGACCAGTACTGGGCTGAAAGATGCAGCACTGAGGTCTCTCCTGATAACAGGTGAGTAAATCAGAATTTGGATTTCGGCTGATTTTAGAGGAATATTTGTATGTTTCAAAAATCAACACTTAGAAACTTTTTCAGCAAAAAGCAGGCAATGATATCCTATGGAAGGAAATTCAAGTTACTGGTAAGTACGGTTAAAATTACTTTTGAGGATCAGTACTGGGCTGAAAGATGCAGCACTGAGGTCTCTCCTGATAACAGGTGAGTAAATCGGAATTCGTATTTCGGCTGATTTTAGAGGAATATTTTAAAGTTCCAAAACTCCACACTTAGAAGAATTTCCAAGTGAAACCAGTCAATGTTAGCCTATGAAGGAAATTCAAGTTACCGATAAGTACGGTTAAAATTACTTTTCAGGACCAGTACTGGGCTGAAAGATGCAGCACTGAGGTCTCTCCTGATAACAGGTGAGTAAATCGGAATTCGTATTTCGGCTGATTTTAGAGGAATATTTTAAAGTTCCAAAACTCCACACTTAGAAGAATTTCCAAGTGAAACCAGTCAATGTTAGCCTATGGAAGGAAATTCAAGTTACTGGTAAGTACGGTTAAAATTACTTTTCAGGACCAGTACTGGGCTGAAAGATACAGCACTGAGGTCTCTCCTTATAACAGGTGAGTAAATCGGAATTCGTATTTCGGCTGATTTTAGAGGAATATTTTAAAGTTCCAAAACTCCACACTTAGAAGAATTTCCAAGTGAAACCAGTCAATGTTAGCCTATGAAGGAAATTCAAGTTACCGGTAAGTACGGCTAAAATTACTTTTCAGGACCAGTACTGGGCTGAAAGATGCAGCACTGAGGTCTCTCCTGATAACAGGTGAGTAAATCGGAATTCGTATTTCGGCTGATTTTAGAGGAATATTTTAAAGTTCCAAAACTCCACACTTAGAAGAATTTCCAAGTGAAACCAGTCAATGTTAGCCTATGGAAGGAAATTCAAGTTACTGGTAAGTATGGTTAGAATTACTTTTCAGGACCAGTACTGGGCTGAAAGATACAGCACTGAGGTCTCTCCTGATAACAGGTGAGTAAATCGGAATTCGTATTTCGGCTGATTTTAGAGGAATATTTGCACAATGGTGAAGGGAGGGGGCGGGGCCTGAGGTTACATCTGTGCAAACGCGCCCCGTGGCGCGTTTTAAGTTGGGGATTAAGTCCCCTTGAATCCTGAGGGTCCCTAGGGGCCAACTAGCCCACCAGGAACCTCCAATATGCGCCAGGGGCTGCGTTGCAGAGACGTGTAGAGAGGCCACACCCCTTTTACACCTCTCTGCAACGCAGCTCTGTTGCGCTTTCTGGATGTACCTGTTGGGCTAGTTGGCCCCCAGGACCCTCAGGATTAAAGGGATTTAATTCCCATCTTAAAACGCGCCGGGGCCTGTTTGCACACATGTCACCTGAAGCCCCGCCCTCCCTTCACCACTGTGCAAGCGCGCCCCGTGGCGCGTTTTAAGTTGGGGGATTAAGTCCCCTTGAATCCTGAGGGTCCCCGGAGTCCAACTAGCCCACCATATACCTCCAAAAGCGCCACAGAGCTGCGTTGCAGAGAGGTGTAAAGGGGCGTGGCCTCTGTACACCTCTCTGCAAGGCAGCCCCTGGCGCATACTGGAGGTTCCTGGTGGGCTAGTTGGCCCCAGGGACCCCCAGTATTCAAGGGGGTCGATTCCCCTCTGCAAACGCGCCAGGGGCGCGTTTGCAGAGTGGTGAAGGAAGAGGGCGGGGCCTGCGGGCCCGATCGTTTTTTGTTTTTGTTTTTTTGTCCCCTGAAGGGGGCTGTGTAGCCCCCTTCCTTTTTCTGTTTTGGGCCCTGGGGACCCCATCCCCCAGGGCCTTACCCCTTTTTTTAATTTCAAAATAAATAAAAAACGGGAAGGGGGCCGCGTGGCCCCCTTCCCCGGGCCTGTATTGGCCCGGGGACCCCATCTCCCGGGGCATGGCCTCTATTTTTATTTTTAATATTTTGAGGGGGCTGCGTGGCCCCCTCCTCTGACCATTTTAAGGCCCGGGGACCCCATCCCCGGGCCGGCCATACGCTTTTTATTATTATTCAAATTTTTGGGGAGGGGGCCGCGTGGCTCCACTCCCGGGCCCTACTTGCCCCGGGGACCCCATCCCCCGGGGCTGGCCCTCTCGTTGGGGACTGTGGGGGTCCCCAAACCCCCACAGTCCCGCCGGCTCCCGTGTCCTATGGGAGCCGGCATTGCTTTACACATGGGGAGCAGCTAACATGCTGCTCCCCATGTGAAAGCTAATCGGCTTTGGATATTGGAAGAGAGAGCAGGTTTCCTGCTCTCTCTTCCAATATCCAAAGCAAGTTTGCAATGACAGGACGGAGCCGCGAGGCTCCGTCCTGTCATTGCAAACAGCAGTGTCCCGGGGTAGGCACCCGGGACACTGCAGGAGCCGGCCCTGGGGGTGGCGGTCCCCAGGGCCACCACAGGCTCCAGGAGGGGGCCGCGCGGCCCCCTCCCATCGTGTGCACAGCCCGGGGAGGTGGTGGTCCCCGGGCTCTGGGGTCCGTAACGGACCCCCATATTTAAATGTTTAGTGCCCCGGGGAGGTGGTGGTCCCGGGGCTGCGGGAGGGCTCAGAGCCCTCCCGCACCATTATGCATAAAGCCCCGGGGGTGGCGGTCCCCGGGGCTTGGGGGACCCTTAGAGGCCCCCACACATAAAATTAACCCCCCCAGCATGCCCCCGGGACTTGGCCCACCCGGGGCCAATTAGATCGAGCGCGGGAGACCGCGCTCGATTTTCTTCGGCAGGATTCGCGCTCCCTGAGCGCATCCTGACGATTTTTTTAAATGCTTTTTTTGCCCAGGGGTCCTTGTGGGACCCCTGAGCAGGCCTAGGGGTTAGGGGTTTCTACGCTGCCCCCTTTGTGCGTTTTGCGCACTTGTTTCTTTTTTTTCTCGGCGGGATACGCGCACACTAAGCGCATCCCGCCGATTTAAAAATCGAAGCGCGGTCTCCCGCGCTTCGATTTTTTTTTTTTCAGCAGGATTCGCGCTCCCTGAGCGCATCCTGACGATTTTTTTTTTTTTAAATGCTTTTTTGCCCAGGGGTCTTGTGGGACCCCCTGAGCAGGCCTAGGGGTTAGGGGTTTCTACGCTGCCCCCTTTGTGCGTTTTGCGCACTTGTTTCTTTTTTTTCTCGGCGGGATACGCGCACCTAAGCGCATCCCGCCGATTTAAAAAAATCTTATTTCTGCCCAGGGGTCCTTGTGGGACCCCCTGAGCAGACCTAGAGGTCAGGGTGTTTCTACCCTGCCCCCTTTTGCGCTTTGCGCACTTGTTTCTGTCCCTCGGTTCTACCGAGGGTCAAAATGGCTGCCAACACTTCTTGATTTGGAGTGTTGACAGCCAATTAGCATGCAGCTCGTGATCGGGAGGGTGCGCGCAGGGTGCGCTGAGGGTGCGCGTATCCGACGCGCCCATAGATATATATGTACTTTTACTTTTGATTTTCTCAGGAACTACTGAACGGATTTACACCATTTAAGCAAAAGGCACCAGTCTGAACCAAGGACTACCTCTTTGCCAAATTTGGGGTAATTCCGTTCAGCAGTTCGGGCTGTAGCTGCGACTAAAGGTTCCTATGGAAAAATGAATGGGAAAACGCGTTTTGGGACCCCCTTTTTCTCGGCCCCCGCTTGACATATCACCCCGAGACTTTCAGGGTAGGAGCGGACCGGAGCGCCCCAACAAGTTGGAAGCTTTCGCGAAGATTCGTCAACCGACGCCAACGTTATTGCAAATAGAATGTCGCGGATTTCCTATGGATAATAGGTTGTAACTATAACTATCTACTGGCGACCGCCAGTAGATAATATATATATATATATATATATATATATATATATATATATTCACTGAAAAAACCATAGGTTTTAGGGACAGTTATAGTTAGTTGGACATTGCACTCATACAAAGCCCTTGAAATTCCCCCGTTATAGTTAGTTCAGCTAACTATAACTCGTGCCCCTGCAATGCACTGCTGATGACATCACATATTACATCACTCATGACATGGTCAGTGACACCACTGATGACATCACTGATGACATCTCAAATGAAATCACTGATGACATCATCCAGTGACTGTGTGTTTCTGTAAAGTTTAAATATGTTTAATATATATAGGGAAAGGCGTATTGAAGAATGAGTGGGTGTATAAGTGTCTGTATGGATGATTTAGTAGGTGCGTGACTAACTCTATAAGTGAGTGATTAAACGTATCTTACTGAATGCATGGGTTAGTGACTAAACTGGGTGAATGTCTGTATCCGTCTGTCTGTTGCTGTGTAAGTGGCTGCATGGGTTTGTGAATAGCTACATGAGTGTCTATATGAGTTATTGATTGGCTGTCTGAGTATCTGTATGGGTGCCTGAGTGTTTGTGTGGGTGGGGTGTGTGTGACTCTGTGCATAGATGTGTGAGTGGGTGATTCACTGGGTGGATGGTTTCAAGAGTGCATCTGTGATAGACTGTATGGGTGGGTAAGTGTGTGTAAGAGTGTGTTAGTGAGTGAATGTATGTCCCAGTGGTACATGTGTGAGTAACTACATATGTGAAAGGCAGTATATATGTGTGTTGGAGTATATAAATAGCTATAAGCGAGAGTGTGTGATTGTGAGAGTGACTGTATGGATGAGTGTGTGCTTGTATCAGTGATTGTCTGAGAGCGTAAGAATGTGCTAGTATTTGTATGAGTAAGTGAGCTGGTGTGTGTATAACTGTATAGGTGAGTAAATAGCAGTGTGTTTAATTATTTGCATGACTGACTAGGTGTGTGAGTACCTCTATGGATGAGTGGCGGTGTTTGAGTGTCTATATAGGAGTATGAGTGCATATGATAGTCCTGTACTGAGTGACCGTAAGTATGAGTGACTGTACGGGTGAGTGAGTGGATGTGTGTGTGTGTAGACCTAAGAATCAGTGATTGGGTATGTAGTTATTAGTGTTGGAGTGTCTATGGTTTTGCGAATGGCAGTCTGTAATTTAGAGTGGGTGTATCAAAGGTTATATTAGGGTGTGTTGAGGTGCATCAGATTATCACGTGGATGATGTCATCAGTGATGTCATCAGTGATGTCATTTGAGATGTCATCAGTGATGTCATCAGTGATGTCACTGACCATGTCATGAGTGATGTAATATGTGACATCATCAGCAGTGCATTGCGGGGGAGCGAGTTATAGTTAGCTGAATTAACTATAACGGGGGAATTTCACGGGTTTTGTATGAGTGCAATGTCCAACTAACTATAACTCTCCCTAAAACCTATGGTTTTTCAGTGAATTTCAAAGGTTTTTTAAATGCTAATTTCTAACTATAAGGTGCCTGAAACCTATGGTTTTTTCAGTGAATTTCAAAGGTTTTTAAATGCTAATTCCTCACTATAACATGTCTGAAACCTATGTTTTATTCCAGTGAATTTCAAAGGTTTTGTAAATGACAATTTTTAAATGTATTAATTGTTATATTTATTTTGTTAATACTGATTTACCACATTTTTTTAACTATTTATTTTTAGATATTTTATTTTTAAATTACATTGTAATTACATTATACATTACATTACAAAATATACTTTCTCAGAATGAATTATTTTAGTTTAAATACTTTGCAAATAGGCAATAGACTTTTAAGTACAGTAGTTACAGTTGTTGCAATGGGCAACACAATTTCAAACACAATGCAACATTGAGTTCAATGCGAATTTCTAGTTAAATGCAATTAGTTACTTTATGGATTACTTTTCTAACCACAGGACTGGATCCTAGATTCAGTCCTGCGACATCTCCTGTAAACAGTTGAGTAAAAGCGTTTTGGTTACAGTAGTGATTTTTAAGGAATATTATTGTATTTTAAAAGTTGACACTTAGAAACTTTTTCACATAGAATCACCAATGTTATCCTATGGGAGGAAATTCACTTAGCAGGTAAGTAGTGTTATCGTTACTTTTTCTTACTCAGTGGTGGATCCTGGATCCAGCACTGGTGCATCTCCTGTAAACAGTTGAAAGAATGCGTTTAAGTCATACAGGCGATTTTTAAGGAATATTTGTAGTTTGTGAAAATTGACACTGAAACTTTTCTGCTGAAAACCAGACAATGGATTCCTATGGAAGGAAATACAAGTTACTGGTAAATACGGTTAGAATTACTTTTCAGGGTCAGTACTGGGCTCAAAGATGCAGCACTGAGGTCTCTCCTGATAACAGGTGAGTAAATCGGAATTCGTAGTTCGGCTGATTTTAGAGGAATATTATAAAGTTCCAAAACTCCACACTTAGAAGAATTTCCAAGTGAAACCAGTCAATGTTAGCCTATGGAAGGAAATTCAAGTTACTGGTAAGTACGGTTAGAATTACTTTTCAGGATCAGTACTGGGCTCAAAGATGCAGCACTGAGGTCTCTCCTGATAACAGGTGAGTAAATTGGAATTCGTAGTTTGGCTGATTTTAGAGGAATATTTGTATGTTTCAAAAATCGACACAGAAACGTTTTGAGCAAAAAGCAGGCAATGATATCCTATGGAAGGAAATTCAAGTTACTGGTAAGTACGGTTAAAATTACTTTTCAGGATCAGTACTGGGCTCAAAGATGCAGCACTGAGGTCTCTCCTGATAACAGGTGAGTAAATCGGAATTCGTAGTTGTGCTGATTTTAGAGGAATATTTGTATGTTTCAAAAATCGGCCCGCCCCCTCCCTTCACCACTGTGCAAACGCGCCCCGTGGCGCGTTTTAAGTTGAGGTATTAAGTCCCCTTGAATCATGAGGGTCCCTGGGGTCCAACTAGGCCACCCTGTACCTCCAGTATGCGCCAGGGAGCTGCGTTGCAGAGAGGTGTTCAGAGGCCACACCCCTTTTTACACCTCTCTGCAACGCAGCTCTGTGGTGCTTTCTGGACGTACCTGGTGGGCTAGTTGGCCCCCAGGGACCCTCAGGATTGAAGGGGATTTAATTCCCCATCTTAAAACGCGCCACGGGGCCTGTTTGCACACATGTCACCTTTAGCCCCGCCCCCTCCCTTCACCACTGTGCAAATGCGCCCGTGGTGCGTTTTAAGTTGGGGGATTAAGTCCCCTTAAATCCTGAGGGTCCCTGGGGTCCAACTATCCAACCAGGTACCTCCAGTAAGCACCACAGAGCTGCGTTGCAGAGAGGTGTAAAAAGGGGCGAGGCCTCTGTACACCTCTCTGCAACGCAGCTCCCTTGCGCATACTGGAGGTTCCTGGTGGGCTAGTTGGCCCCCAGGGACCCCCATTAGTCAAGGGGAATTACTTCCCCTTCTTAAAACGTGCCAGGGGGCGCGTTTGCAGAGTGGTTAAGGGAGGGGGCGGGGCCTCCGGCATGATGCCGGTCTTTTTTTTTTTTTTGTATGGGAGGGGGGCCGCGTGGTTCCCCTTCCCTGGGTCTCTATTGGCCCCGGGGACCCCATCCCCCGGGGCATGCCCTCTTTTTTTTTGTAATTAAATATTTGGAGGGGGCTGCGTAGCCCCCCTCCTCAGGCCATTTAAGGCCCCGGGGACCCCATTCCCCGGGGCCGGCCTTTACTTTTTTTTTTTATTTTAAATCTTTTCATTTTTGGGGAGGGGGGCTGCGTGGCCCCCCTCCCAGGCCACTAATATCCCGGGGGACCCCATCTCCCGGGGCCGGCCTTTGCGTCTTTTTTTATTCTTTTTTTTGGGAGGGGGGCTGCGTGGCCCCCCTCCCGGGCCACTAATGGCCCTGGGGACCCCATCCCCCGGGGCCTGGCCACTCGTTGGGGACTGTGGGGGGTCCCCAATCCCCGCACGGTCCCGCCGGCTCCAGAGTCCTGCGGGAGCCGGCATTGCTTTTCCATAAGGGAGCTGCTGACATGCAGCTCCCTTATGGAAAGCAATTCTGCTTTGCTTCATTGAAGCGAGAGCAGGTTTCCTGCTCTCGCTTCAATGAAGCAAGCATGTTTGCAATGACAGGACGGGCGCCGCGAGGCTCCCGCCCTGTCATTGCAAACTACAGTATCCCGGAGGTAGGCACCCCGGGACACTGCAGGAGCCGGACCTGGGGGGTGGCGGTCCCCAGGGCCACCACAGGCTCCAGGAGGGGGCCGCGCGGCCCCCTCCCCACTTCTACATAGCCCGGGGAGGTGGTGGTCCCCGGGGCTTGAGGTCCGAACGGACCCCCACATGTATTTTCTTAGTGCCCCGGGGAGGTGGAGGTCCCCAAGGCGTGTGGGGGGCAGGAGCCCCCACACAGGTCATTCTTTTTTAAAAAGAAGCCCGGGGAGGTGGCGGTCCCCGGGGCTGCAAGAGGGCGGAGAGCCCTCCCGCACCATTTTTTTTAAAGCCCCAGGGGGTGGCGGTCCCCGGGGCTTGGGGGGCCTTAGAGGCCCCCACATAAAATTAAAACCAACCCCCGCATGCCCCCGGGACTTGGCCCACCCGGGGGCAAAATAGCATCAAAGCACGGGAGACCGCGCTTCGATTTTTTTTTTATCGGCAGGATGCGCACCCAGCGCGTTTTTTGCCAATTTAAAAAAAAAAAAAAGAACAATTTTTGGGCCCTGAGCAGGCCTAGGGGGTCAGGGTGTTTCTACCCTGCCCCCTTTTTGCGTTTTGCGTGATTTTTTTTACTGTTTTCTTGTGTCTCGGTTCTACCGAGTCACAAGATGGCTGCCAACACTTCCTGGTTTGGAGTGTTGACAGCCAATTAGCATACAGCTGGTCATCGGGAGGGTGCGCGGACCCTCCGCGGCCATAGATATATATGTGTTTTTACTTTTGATTTTCTCAGCAACTACTGAACGGATTTACACCATTTAACAAAAAGGGTCTCTATCTGAACCAAGAACTACCTCTTTGCCAAATTTGGTGTAATTCCATTCAGCAGTTCGGGCTGTAGCCGTGGCTAAAGTTTCCTATGGGAAAATGAATAGGGAAAACACGTTTTGGGACCCCCCCTTTTTTCTCAGTTTCCACTTGACGAATCACCCCGAGACTTTCCGAATAGGAGCGGACCGGAGCGGGCCATAAAGTTTGAAAATTTCGCGAAGATTCGTCAACCGACGCAAGAGTTATTTCAAATAGAATGTTGCGGATTTCCTATGGAAAATAGGTCTTAACTATAACCATCTACTGGTGACCGCCAGTAGATAATATATACATCAATAGTGTAATATAATCAATAAAATATGTTTTATATTATATAAATGAATATTATTTTCAATGTACCTATATATTTTTATAATAATAAGTAATATGGAACAATGTTTTATATATGTATGTATATATATATATATTCACTGAAAAAACCACAGGTTTCAGGGACGTTATAGTTAGTTGGACATTTCACTCGTACAAAACCAGAGAAATTCAGCCGTTATAGTTAGTTGAGCTAACTATAACTCGCGCCCCCGCAATGCACTGCTGATGACGTCACATATTACATCATTCATGACATGGTCCGTGACATCACTGATGACATCACCCAGTGACTGTGTGTTTCTGTAAAGTTCAAATATGTTTTATATATATATATATGCCAAGGTGTTTTGAAGTATGAGTGGGTGTATGAGTGTCTGAATAGTTGATTTAGTAGGTGCGTGACTGACAGTATAACTCAGCGATTAAACGTATCTTACTGAATGCATGGGTTAGTGCGTAAACTGTGTAAATGTCTGTATCAGTCTGTCAGTTGGTGTGTAAGCGGCTGCCTGGGTTAGTGAGTATCTACATGAGTGTCTATATGGGTTATTGATTGGTTGTCTGAGTATCTGTATGGGTGCCTGAGTGTCTGTGTGGGCGGGTGGGGGGTGTGTGACTCTGTGCATAGATGTGTGAGTGGGTAATTCACTGGGTGTATGGGTTCAAGAGTGCATCTGTGAAGGGCTGTATGGGTGGGTGAGTGTGTGTATGGGTGTGTTGGTGAGTGAATGGGTGTCTCAGTGGTACATGTGTGAGTAACTACATCTGTAAAAGGCAGTATATGTGAGTGTTGGAGTATATAAATCACTATATGTGAGAGTGAGTGATTGTGAGAGTGGCTGATGAGTGTGTGCTTGTATCAGTAATTGTATAAGACAGTAAGTATGTGTTAGTATCTGTATGAATAAATGAGGTGGTGTGTTTATAACTGTATAGGTGAGTAAATGGGAGTGTGAATGATTCTTTGCATGACTGACTACGTGTGTGAGTAACTCTGGATGAGTGGTGGTGTGTGAGTATCTGTATAGGTGTATGAGTGCATATGATAGTGCTGTAT
This sequence comes from Calotriton arnoldi, assembly GCA_963921515.1. Classification (NCBI taxonomy): domain Eukaryota; kingdom Metazoa; phylum Chordata; class Amphibia; order Caudata; family Salamandridae; genus Calotriton; species Calotriton arnoldi. The sequence goes on along the minus strand of CAWUFW010002206.1, from coordinate 1,792,732 downwards.
TGATGAGTGACTGCATGTGTGAGTGACTGTTTGGGTGAATGAGTGGATCTGTGTATAGACCTAGGAATCAGTGAGTCGGTATGTAGTAACTGGTATTGGTGTGTCTATGGTTTCGAAAATGGTAGTCTGTAATTTAGAGTGGGTGTATCAAAGGTTATATTAGGGTGTGAGGAGGTGCATCAGACTAGCACGTGGATGATGTCATCAGTGATGTCATCAGTGATGTCATTTGAGATGTCATCAGAAATGTCATCAGTGATGTCACTGAACATGTCATGAGTGATGTAATATGTGACGTCATTAGCAGTGCATTGCGGGGGCGCAAGTTATAGTTAGCTCAACTAACTATAACGGCCGAATTTCTCTGGGTTTGTACGAGTGAAATGTCCAACTAACTATAACGTCCCTGAAACCTGTGTTTTTTTCAGTGAATTTCTAAGGTTTTTAAATGCTAATTTCTAACTGTAACGTCCCTGAAACCTATGTTTTTCAGTGAATTTCAAAGGTTTTTTAAATGCTAATTTCTAACTATAACGTCCCTGAAACCTATGTTTTTTTCAGTGAATTTCAAAGGTTTTTAAATGCTAATTTCTAACTATAACATAGCAGTCGCAAACGCCCCTCCTGGCGTGTTCTAAGTTGGGGGATTAATTTCCCTTGAATACTGAGGATCCCTGGGGGCCAACTTGCCTGCCAGGTACCTCCAGTAAGCGTCACAGAGCTGGATTGTGGAGAGGTGAACATAGGCCACGCCCCCTTTCTCCACCACCCTGCAAACACGTCCCCTGGCGCGTTCTAAGTTGGGGATTAATTCCCCTTGAATACTGAGGGTCCCTGTGGGCCAATTTGCCCACCAGGTACCTCCAGTTAGCGCCACAGAGCTCGATTGCAGAGAGGTGGACACAGGCCATGCCCCCTTTCTCCACCACTCTGCAAACGCGCCCCCTGGTGCATTCTAAGTTGGGGGACTAAGTCCCCTTGAATACTGAGGGTCCCTGCGGGCCAACTAGCCCACCAGGTACCTCCAGTAAGCGCCACACAGCTGGATTGCAGAGATGGTCCGAGGCCACACACCCTTTTTACACCACTGTGCAAACGCGCCTCTTGATGCACTGCTGCTTGGGGGATGAAGTCCACTTGTGTCCTGAGGTCCTCAGGACACAAGAGGACCTCATCTCCCCAACACCAGTGCACCAAGAGGCGCGTTTGCAGAGTGGTGTAAAAAGGGGCATGGCCTCGGACCACCTCTCTGCAATACAGCTGTGTGGCACTTATTGGAGATACCTGGTGGGCTAGTTGGCCCCCAGGGGCCCTCAGTATTCAAGGGGACTACATTTCCCAACTTAGAACGCGCCAGGGGGTGCGTTTGCAGAGTTCTGCAGGGAGGGGGCGGGGCCTCCGGTGAGTTGCCGGTTTCTTTTTTTTTCTTCTTCTTATTTTATGGGAGGGGGGCTGCATGGCCCCCCTTCCCTGGGCCACTTTTTGCCCCGTGGACCCCATCCCCCGGGGCCTGTCAGCCTTGTTATTTTTATCTTTTTTGAAGGGGGGTCGCGTGGCCCCCCTCCTCAGGCCAATTATGGCCCCGGAGACCCCATCCCCCGGGGCCGGCCTTTCTGTGTTTAAAAAAAAAAAAATATGTAAATTATTGGGGAGGTGGGCCGCGTGGCCCGCCTCCCAGGCCACTTCTGGCCCCGGGGACCCCATCCCCCAGGGCCTAGCCTCTCCGTTGGGGACCATGGGGGAGCCCCAATGCCCCACGGTCCCGCCGGCTCCTCGCCTCCTGTGGGAGCCGGCATTGCTTTTGAGCAAGGGGAGCTGCTGACATGCAGCTCCCCTTGCTCAAAAGCAATCCTGCTTTGCTTCATTGAAGCGAGAGCAGGTTTTCCTGCTCTCGCTTCAATCAAGCAAAGCAGCATTTGCTATGACAGGGCGGGAGCCGTGCTCCCGCCCTGCCATAGCAAACAGCAATGTTCTGGGGGTGGGCACCCCAGGACATTGCAGGAGCTGGCCCTGGGGGGTGGCAGTCCCCAGGGCCATCAAGGGTTCCTGGAGGGGGGCCGTGCGGCCCCCCTCCCTTTGTTTTGAAAGCCCCAGGGAGGTGGTGGTCCCCGGGGCTGGGGGTCCATAACGGACCCCCAAATTTGAATAAAGAGTGCCCCGGGGAGGTGGTGGTCCCTGGGGCATGTGGGGGGCCCTTGCCCCACACACATCTCTATTTTTTTTAAAAACAGAGCCCCGGGGAGGTGGCAGTCCCCGGGGCTGCAGGGGGGCCGCGTGCCCCCCGCATCCAATTAAAAAAGCCCCAGGGAGGTGGCGGTCCCCAGGGCAGCATGGTGGGGGGGTTGGGACTCCTCTACACATTCATTTTAAAAGAAGCCCCGGGGAGGTGGCGGTTCCCGAGGCTGCGGGGGGACCACGTGCTCCCCACTCATAATTACCATATCCCCAGGGAGGTGGCAGTCCCCGGTGCTGTGGGGCCCCCGCTGGCCCCCGCTATTTGATTTTGACATTGCCCCCGGGACTTGGCCCACCCAGGGGCCTCATTAAAATAAAGCGCGGGAGCCCGTGCTTCATTTTTTTAAAATTTTCCAGTAAGTATTATTGTAAGTGTATTGATGAGTGACTGCATGTATGAGTGAGTGTATGTGTGTGTAGACCTATGAATCAGTGAGTGAATGTACTAACTGGTATTGGTGTGCCTATGGTTTTGAGAATGGTAGTCTGTATTTTAGAGTGGGTGTATGACAGGTTATATTAGGGTGTGAGGAGGTGCATCAGAGATTAAGTGGATGATGTTATCAGTGATGTCATTTGAGATGTCATCAGAAATGTCATCAGTGATGTCACTGAACATGTCATGAGTGATGTAATATGTGACGTCATCAGCAGTGCATTGCGGGAGCGTGAGTTATAGTTAGCTCAGCTAACTATAACGGCCGAATTTCTCTGGTTTTGTACGAGTGAAATGTCAGCCAAACTATAACGTCCCTGAAACCTGTGGTTTTTTCAGTGAACTTCCAAGGTTTTTTAAATGCTAATTTCAAACTATGCCTACATAGTTAGGATATGTACAGAAAGAGGAAGAAAGGTGCAGAAAGAAGGACGAGAGTGGAAAAAAAGAGACAAGAGAGGTGCAGAAAGAGTAAGGAAGGTGCAGAAAGAGGCAAGAAAAATGCAGAAAGAGGCAACAGAAGTCCAGAAAGAGGAAGAAAGTTGCAGAAAGAGGCAAGAAAAATGCAGAAAGAGGCAACAGAAGTCCAGAAAGAGGAAGAAAGGTGCAGAAAGAAGCAAGAGACTTGTGGTCTCCAGAATAGAATATGGCATGGCGGCCCTGTCAGGTCTACCCAAAGCAAGTACAGCTCCACTCAAAACTACTCTTAATGCTGCAGCAATACTGGTAACAGGAACTAGACACTTTGACCACATCACCCCATCGCTTAGGTATCTAGACTGGCTTCCCCTCAAGGCAAGAACGCAATTGAAAATTGCCTGCCTCACACACAAAGCACTACATTTTAACGAACCAAGCTACCTGGCAGAAAAAATGTGTATCTCCGGTGGCAGCTGCTACCTAAGAAGTGCTAACTCTCTCAGGCTGGAACCTCCTAGATTCAGAAAACAAAAAACGTACACACGCTCCTTCTCTGGGGTGGGGCCAAGGATCTGGAACTCCTCACCACCCATGGTGCGTTCAAACCCATCGACCCAATTTTTCAAAAAAGAGGTGAAAAAGATCCTAATGAATAGATTCCTTGCATACACTCTTGGAGAGCCCCACCCCAGGGCGCAAAGGACATCACAATGGCAGCAATCTCGAGTTTGGTCAGAAGCACGTCGTTTACAGGAGAACCAGCGGAAACACTGCTACCCTGGGTACCTGGATCTGAATAGTTCAGAGTGCAGCAAATACCTACCATGAAGATGCTAGATCAATGTCTACTAATGTAATATTAATGGTATGACAGTCGTTTAATGTGATATCTGTTGCAACAGCCTATTGTGGCTCTTTACTTTGATGTACCTGTGTATACCTATCATTTTGTTCATTCAACCCTATGTACAGCGCTCTGATACGCTTGGGTCATGTGCGCGCTTTATAAAACACTCTAAATAAATAAAAAAAGTAACTGTTGGCAGCCAATCAGAGTCAGGCTTGAGATCGGTAGGGTTTGCGGATACTTCGTGGCCACCAGATAGTAATATTTGTAAATATATGAATTTCTCAGGAACTACTGAACGGATTTACACCATTTAACAAAAAGAGTGCACTCTGGACCGAGAGCTACCTTTCTGCCAAATTTGGTGTAATTCCATTCAGCAGTGCGGGTTGTAGCTGTGTCAATAGTTTCCTATGGAAATTAACATGGATAAAACGTGTTTTGGGATCCCCTTTTTTCTCGGCCCCCGCTTGGCGAATCACACCAAAACTTTGGCCCCCCTCCCTCAATAAAATTAAATTGAAAAAAAAAATAAGAGGCTCAGCCTTGGGGGATGGGGTCCCCGGGGCCAATAGAGGCCTCAGGAGGGGGGCCACGCAGCCGCCCTCCTTAAAGAAAATATTTATAAAAAAAATAAATATGTGGCCATGCCCCGGGGGATGGCGTCCCCGGGGCCGAAACTGGCCTCAGGAGGGGGGCCGCGCGGCCCCCTTCCCGTTTAATTTTTTTAAAAAAATGCTTTTTTGGCCGTCTGAGCAGGCCTAGGGGGTCAGGGTGTTTCTACCCTGCCCCCTTTTCTTGTTTTTCACCTTTTTTTTTTACTCTTTTCTTGTGACTCGGTTACCTGCTCTCGCTTCAATGAAGCAAAGCAGAATTGCTTTTGGGCAGGGGGAGCTGCTTGTCAGCAGCTCCCCCTGCCCAAAAGCAATGCCGGCTCCCGCAGGAGGGGGGGAGCTGGTAGGGACCGTGGGGGCATTGGGGCTCCCCCGTGGTCCTCATCAAGGAGGCCAGACCCCGGGGGATGGGGTCCCCGGGGCCAGAAGTGGCCTGGGAAGGGGGCCACGCAGCCCCCCTCCCTTTAATGAAAAAAAAAGAATGGCCGGACCCCGGGGGATGGGGTCCCCGGGGCCAATAGTGGCTGAGGGAAGGGGGCCACACGGCCCCCCTCCCGTACAATTTATTTATTTTAAAACGAGGCCAGGCCCCGGGGGGATGGGGTCCCCGGGGCCAAAAGTGGCCCAGGGAAGGGGGGCAATGCGGCTCCCCTTCCCTATAAGTATTAATAAAATAAAGGAGGCCATGCCCCGGGGATGGGGTCCCCGGGGCTGAAATCGGCCAAGGGAGGGGGGCCGTGCAGCCCCATCCCATTTTTTTAATTTAATTTTTTTTTAAATGGGGCAGGCCCTGGGGGATGGGGTCCCCAGGGCCCCAAAAATATTTAAAAAAGGGGGCCACACAGTCCCCTTATAGCAAAAAAAATGCTGGCATCTCGCCGGAGGCCCCGCCCCCTCCCTGCACCACTCTGCAAACGCGCCTCCTGGTGCATTCTAAGTTGTAAAAAGGGGGCGTGGCCTCCGACCACTCTCAGCAATCCAGCTGTGTGGGGCTTACTGGAGGTGCCTGGTGGGCTAGTTGGCCCCCAGGGACCCTCAGGATTCAAAGGGACTTAATCCCCCAACCCAGAACGCGCCAGGAGGCGCGTTTGCACAGTGGTGGAGAAAGGGGGCGTGGCCTGCTACCACCTCTCAGCAATCCCATTGTGTGGGGCTTACTGGAGGTAACAGATAGGCTAGTTGGCCCCTAAGGACCCCCAGCAGTGAAGGGTAATTTAATCCCCATCCAATAGTGCGCCAGGGAGCACGTTTGCAGAAGGGTGGGGAAAGGGGGCATGGCCTGCTATGAGAACTTAGCAATGCTGCTGTGTGGGACTTACTGGAGGTAATAGGAGCATTCCCACTAAGTCCAACACAGTGAGAATGCTAAGAGGTCTTCAGAGGCCACACCCCACCTTTCTCCACCACTCTGTAAATGTGCCTCCTGGCACAGTACTGGTTGGGGGATGAAGTCCACTTTACTCCTGAGGGACTTAGGGGGCCAAGTAGCCCTCCTGGTACCTCCTGTAAGTCCTAAGCAGCAGAATTCCTGAGCGCTGGTTGGAGGTCCAGCCCCCTTTCTCCACCACTCTGCAAATGTGACTACCAGTTAAAGAAGTATTTGCAATTTAATAAGTCTCGCATTTGCAAGAGTTAGAGCTATTGGCATTGTAAATGTAAAAGTTTTTTACTAATTTTTTTTTTGTGGAGTGGATGTAAGTTGTGTGTAGTGGAATTATGTGGTATGTTATGCAGTGAAATTATGTGGATAGAAAGTATGTGGTATTTAGTGTATAGGAATTATGTAGAGTGGGGTTATGTGTTATGGAGAGCAATTATGTGGTATGGTAGTCTGTGTTGTGGAGTGGTAACCTCAGGTTTAGTCTTCCTCATTTCCATAGAAGCGAAACTATAAACTCAATGAGAAAAAAAAAGAAGGAATAACTGAGGAGCACTTTTGGACCCAGTCAGAGGTATGAGCAGGGCCACTGGAATTATGCGACTGGTTTGGGTGCACCATCTTTCGCACAATTATACATTTTCCGCATTAGCCACATAATCCATTAAGTGCTGCCTAATCTGCAGATTTGAACTGAAAAAGCCTTGTTTCTAGCTCAAACGGCTCAAACGTTTCCAAAAATGCGGCGACAAGTGTTACAGCGTGGTGGAAGGTCCTTTGTAAACCTAGAGTGGTCACCTGTTACTTATTGCTACATGTGGGTGTTACATTGGTACTAATGGTGTGCAAGCCACTCTTGCTTCTTTCTGCACCTCTCTTGCCTCTTTCTGCATTTCTGTTGCTTCTTTCTGCACCTCTTTTGCCTCTTTCTGCACCTCTGTAGCCTCTTTCTGCACCTCACTTGCTTCTTTGTGCACCCCTCTTGTCTTTCTGCGCCTCTCTGGCCTCTTTCTGCACCCCCTTCCCTCTTTCTGCACCCCTCCTGCCTCTTTCTGAACCTCTGTTCCTTCTTTTGTTTCTTTCTGCACCTCTCTTGCTTCTTTCTGCACCCCTCTTGCCTCTTTCTCCACCCCTCTTCCACCTTTTTGCATGTCTGTTGCTTCTTTCTGCACTTCTCTTGCCTCTTTCTCCAACCCTCTTCTCTCTTTCTGCATCTCTGTTGCTTCTTTCTGCACTTATCTTGCGTTTTTCTGTACCGCTCTTGCTTCTTTCTGCACCCCTTGTGCCTCTTTCTGCACCCCTCTTCTCTTTCTGCACATCTCTTGCCTCTTTCTGCACCTCTGTTCCTTCTTTCTGCACTTCTTTAGTTACTTTCTGTACCTCTCTTGCTTCTTTCTGCACCTTTCTTCCCTCTTTCTCCATCCCTCTTCCCTCTTTCTGTACTTCTGTTGCTTCTTTCTGCATCTCTCTTGTCTCTTTCTCTATCCCTCTTCCCTCTTTCTGCACCTCTGTTGCTTCTTTCTGCACCTCTCTTGCTTCTTTGTGCACCCCTTGTGCCTCTTTCTGCACCCCTCTTCCCTCTTTTTGCACCCCTCTTGCTGCACCTTTGTTGGATCTTTCTGCACTACTCTTGCTTCTTTCTGTACCTCTCTTCCTTCTTTCTGCACCACTCGTGCTTCTTTCTGCACCCGTCTTCTGTCTTTCTGCACCCCTCTTGCTTCTTTCTGCACCCCCTGTTCCTTCTTTCTGCTTTTCTTTTGTTTCTTTCTGCACCTCTCTTGCTTCTTTCTGTACCCTTCTCACTACTTTCTCCACCACTGTTCCCCCTTTGTGCACTTCTCTTGCCTCTTTTTTCACCCCTCATCCCTCTTTCTGCACCTCTGTTGCTTATTTCTGCCCTTCCCTTGCTTTTTTCTGCACCTCTGTGCCTTCCTTCTGTAACCCTTGTGCCTCTTTGTGCACCCTTCTTCAGTCTTTCTGCTCCCCTCTTGCCTCTTTCTGCACCTCTGTTCCTTCTTGCTGCACTTCTTTTGTTTATTTCTGCAACTTTCTTGCTTCTTTCTGCACCCCTCTTGCCTCTTTCTCCATTCCTCTTCCCTCTTTCTGCACCTCTGTTGCTTCTTTCTGCACCTCTCTTGCCCCTTTCTTCACCCCTCTTCCCTCTTTCCGCACCTCTGTTACTTCTTTCTGTACTTCTCTTGCTTCTTTCTGCACCCCTCGTGCCTCTTTATGCACCCCTTTTCCCTCTTTCTGCACCTTTCTTGCCTCTTTATGCACCTCTGTGCCTTCTTTCTGTAACCCTTGTGCCTCTTTGTGCACCCTTATTCAGTCTTTCTGCTCCCCTCTTGCCTCTTCCTGCACCTCTGTTCCTTCTTGCTGCACTTCTTTTGTTTATTTCTGCAACTTTCTTGCTTCTTTCTGCACCCCTCTTGCCTCCTTCTCCATTCCTCTTCCCTCTTTCTGCACCTCTGTTGCTTCTTTCTGCACCTCTCTTGCCCCTTTCTTCACCCCTCTTCCCTCTTTCCGCACCTCTGTTACTTCTTTCTGTACTTCTCTTGCTTCTTTCTGCACCCCTTGTGCCTCTTTATGCACCCCTTTTCCCTCTTTCTGCACCTTTCTTGCCTCTTTCTGCACCTCTGTTCCTTCTTTCTGCACTTCTTTTGTTTCTTTCTACAGCTCTCTTGCTTCTTTCTACACCCCCTTGCCTCTTTCTCTACCCCTCTTCCCTTTCTGCACCCCTGTTGCCTCTTTCTGCACCCTTGTTGCCTCTTTCTGTATCTCTGTTCCTTTTTTCTGCACTTCTTTTGTTTCTTTCTGCACATCTCTTGCTTCTTTCTGCACCCCTCGTGCCTCTTTCTGCACCCCTGTTCCCTCTTTTTGCACCTCTGTTCCTTCTTTCTGTACTTCTTTTGTTTCTTTCTGCACCCTTCTTCCCTTTTTTGCATCCCTCTTGCCTCTTTCTGCTGTTCTCTTGCCATTATCTGCACCTCTCTTGCCTCTTTCTGCAGTTCTCTTGTCATTTTCTTTATCTCTCTTGCCTCTTTCTGCACCTCTTGCCTCAGTCTGCCCACCTGTTGCCTCTTTTTCACCCCTTTTGCCTGTTTCTGCAACTCTCTTGCCTCTTTCTGCAGTTATCTTGCCTCTTTCTGCACCTCACTTGCCTCTTTTTGCACCTCTTTTGGTTCTTTTGCACTGCTTTTGCTTCTTTCTGCACCTCTCTTGCAAATTTCTGCACCCCTCTTGCCTCTTTCTGCACCCCTCTTACCTGTTTCTGCACCTCTCTTGGTAGTTTCTGTACTGCTCTTGTTTCTTTCTGCACCTGTCTTGCAAATTTCTGTACCCCTCTTGCCTCTTTCTGCACCCCTCTTCCCTCTTTCTGCACCTCTCTTGCCTCTGTCTGCACCCTTCTTGCCTCTTTCTGCACCTCTGTTCCTTCTTTCTGCAATTCTCTTGCTTCTTTCAGCACCCCTCTTGCCTCTTTCTGTACCTCTGTTGCTTCTTTCTGCACTTCTCTTGCCTCTTTCTGCACCTCTGACTTAGAGGTAGTTTTAATCCCCCTGCCCTATTATGTACTAGGGCCTTACAGGGGAGGTCATGCCAATCACAGGGGTACCCCAACCCATAGTGTACCCTAGAGTATGTAGGTGTTTTCACTGTATTCTAAGTGTCTTTCAGCATAGCACTGGCTCTGGGCCTGGTTAGTCAGAGTCAATTACCACCAGTACCAGTCAGCAAAAGGTTGGGGGCACAGGATGACTTTGCAACAAGGCCTCTTTCTGCACCTCTGTTGGTTCTTTCTGCATATCTCTTGCTTCTTTCTGCGCCTTTCTTCCTCTTTCTGCACATGTCCTACCTCTTTAGGCATAGTTAGAAATTAGCATTTAAAAAACCTTAGAAATTCACTGAAAAAACCATAGGTTTCAGGGACGTTATAGTTAGAAATTAGCATTTAAAAAACCTTTGAAATTCACTGAAAAAACCAGAGGTTTCAGGGACGTTATAGTTAGAAATTAGCATTTAAAAAACCTTAGAAATTCACTGGAAAAAACACAGGTTTCAGGGACGTTATAGTTAGTTGGACATTTCACTCGTACAAAACCTGAGAAATTCGGCTGTTATAGTTAGTTAAGCTAACTATAACTCGCACCCCCGCAATGCACTGCTGATGACGTCACATATTACATCATTCATGACATGGTCAGTGACATCACTGATGACATCACTGATGACATCTCAAATGACATCACTGATGACACTGAAATATATTTCAGTGAATATATATATATATATATATAACAACGAGCACCCACGGCCGTGGGGGCTCCAAGCGGCGACAATAAAACCAAGCTCAAAAACCTGGAAAAACTAATGCGCAATGAACTTACCAAGTGGTGGGAATGCAAATCTTTAAAATACCGGGACGTGGGACGCATCCGATGAGGCCTAAGATTAATGCTGGCACCCAGTTTTGACAACCCCAACCCACTCATGCTCAAAGAGTGGGGGGAGAGTAACCTGGAGGCCTCAATGCGCCTCGTTGTCATCCTCATCAAATATGCGGACATTGATCGCTGTGAACTACAAACCAAAATTGACAAAATAAATGACGAACTTCACAGCTCAGACCAAAAAGAAGTAGTCAACAAGGGCCATGAGGAAATAATGACCAAATTAAAAAAACACGAGGAAACAATAAAAACACGTAAAGCCTTCAAATTTGCCCGAGATAAGGCCGACTACGAGTGCGGACAAATTTTCACTTTTGCCAGGAAATTTGACTCAGTGAAAAGGCAGAAACTCAACAAATCCACAACACTGCAAGAAGCAGCAACCACGATGCCAACGCCACATGAGGAATCCAACTCCACCTCAACATCAGATCTGAGCACAGCCGGCAACACTGGCACAGATTCAGGAACTGGGTTTTTTAGTCGAGGACAGGCGCCAATCACTGCGCCCACGAGCACCGAGGAAACTAAACACAGGCGCAACTGCAAAAGGCACGAGTGCAAAAAACACAGGAAATCAAAGAGGAAACAACAACAAGCAAAGAGGCAACTGGAGGCGAAAATAAAAACTAATACCAACACAGTCATCAATCTGTCTAACCTCACACTATCTGAAGCAGAAACACAACTCCTTTCTTTAGGTTTAACCTACTGCCCAGAAAGTAGCTTTGACTACACCACCACCCGAATTGATATCTATAACTTCATCAGAAAACTCAAACTCATCAAATTCTTCCATCAAAAACAAGGCAGCAAACCGCCCACCAGTGGCAGCAACGAAGAGGCACTTACCCAAGGCACCCTGGCAGTCTCAGACATTGGCATAATTTGAACCATGACAGAGCTTGAATCACCAACGAAAATTGCCCCAACACAACAACTCTTGCAGAATGCTGGCATAGACATCTCTACCAAAATCAAGAGTCCATTTAAGCCGCCGTCCACGTTCACGCCAACTATGCCCAGAGACGCCATTGACATTTACAATGATGTTATTGTGGAAGAAGTTAAAAAGCTACACAAAAGAAAATCCCGGGCCAAACACAAAAAATCATTTAAACACAAAGAATACACGGACCTCATGACCAAATTAAGAGGAAGGACTGATATCATTATCAACAAATCAGATAAAGGAGGCAATATCGTCCTATGGCCTAGAGACTTGTACATGGAAGAAGCACACCGACATCTGGATGATGCCACTTGCTTCAGACCTACCACAATGAAGGAAATAGCAAAATAAGCCTCAACTATCATAGGACGCAAGGCACCATCAGCAAAGAGGAGTTTAGTTTTCTCAACAATGAATTTCCTGTACTTCCGATCTTGTACTTTCTTCCAAAGGTACACATAGGCACATCTCCAATTCCAGGAAGACCGATCACCTCAGCACGCAAAAGCCTCTGCAAAAACATATCCAAATATGTTGATTTCTTTCTACAAGAGCATGTCATCAACCTCCCGACCTACCTAAGAGACACTAGCGACTTCCTCTCAAAAATCAGCAACATCTCATGGTCCCTGGACTGTGTCCTGATGTCTCTTGACATCACTTCACTATACACCAGCATACGGCACTCTGATGGACTCAATGCATGCCATGAATTCTTGGCCAAGAGACCTATCCACTGTTACAAACATAACAAACTCATTATGCATCTCATAGAATGGTGCCTGGAACATAACTTCTTTATGTTTAACAACAAGACATACCAGCAACTGAAGGGCGTGGCAATGGGGGCTTGCTTCTCCCCCAGCTATGCCTGCCTTCATGTTGGCTGGTGGGAGGAGCGGATCCTCACGGTCACTCACTCGGAAGCTTGGTCTAACCATATCCTTTGTTGGCTGCGATATATTGATGACATTTTTGTGGTCTGGGAAGGCTCCATTGACAGTGCAAAAACGTTTATTGATGAGATCAATTGTAATGATTTGAATTTAGAGTTTAATGCCACCATAAGCACAGAATCAGTGGAATTCCTTGATGTCAAAGTATATGTCACCAACAGCACACTTCACACCACTCTCCACAGAAAAACCACTGCAGGAAACTCCACCCTACACACCAGCAGTTTTCACCCAAAACACCTGATAGCAAGCATTCCTTACGGGGAAATGCTGTGCCTGCGCAGAATATGCAGCAACAGCACAGACCTGGCTTAATGCCAATTGGAGTCTCACATGAGATTCAGGGCCAGAGGCTACACAGATAAGATGATCACAGCAGCGACCACCAAAGCCAACTCATTTCCCAGAGAACATCTCCTACTAGGCACACACACTGACACCAGCAACAGTATTGATACTGCCCCAGAGCTGACCACGGACAGCAAGGTAACCATTGGTTCAGGCATCAACACAGTTAGACTTCAAGCACTGCCACGTTTGAGTCTATTTCACATGCAACAGAGTTATCTCATTCTATATTTGAAACTGCTTCTTGCATACAGATGTTAGGATATCTTGGTTGCTTACAGATTGTTAAGTATGAGCCATGACACATTGGCTTAGTACTCCTTCCAGCCATAACACACCTTACCTCATTAGCACACCGCGCAGGAATGGAGTTACAGACTGCAATGTCATGAACCATGTTTTATAGCAGAAGAGTCTGTTGTCTATGTTTGCCACCACATTATGTTGGTCATTACCCCTAGTCATCAGCTGATGACTAGTAGATTTTACTGCTTGCTGTAAAGGGCCTCGTTTTGCCATGTCACAATGAACATAGTAAAGTCACTTACAGTCACTATAAATACTCTGCACATTTCCTTAGCGCGCCATGTGATCAAGACCACAGGCTTGTGGTCGAAACGCGTCATCATGACTTGTTAAGCAATAAACAGATTTATTTCATCTCCAACTGGTGTCTGTGCCCTTGTTTGGCCCACGACAGTCGTGCATTGGGATCCTGGTTTCATATATATATATATTTATATATATATATATATATATATTATCTACTGGCGGTCGCCAGTAGATAGTTATAGTTAGGACCTATTTTCCATAGGAAATCCGCAACATTCTATTTGAAATAACTCTTGCGTCGGTTGACAAATCTTCACGAAATTTTCAAACTTTATGGCCCGCTCCAGTCCGCTCCTACCCTGAAAGTTTCGGTGTGATTCGTCAAGCGGGGGCTGAGAAAAAAGGGGGGTCCCAAAACGTGTTTTCCCCATTCATTTTCCCATAGGAAAGTTTAGCCACGGCTACAGCCCGAACTGCTGAACGGAATTACACAAAATTTGGCAAAGAGGTAGTTCTTGGTTCAGAAAGAACCCTTTTTGTTAAATGGTGTAAATCCGTTCAGTAGTTGCGGAGAAATTAAAAAAATAAGAGTCAAAAATCAATTTCCCATAGGAAACTTTATGCAAGGCTACAGCCCGAACTGCTGAACGGAATTACACCAAATTTGGCAAAGAGGTAGTTCTTGGTTCAGAAAGAACCCTTTTTGTTAAATGGTGTAAATCCGTTCAGTAGTTGCTGAGAAAATCAAAAGTAAAAACACATATATATCTGGGCGGAGCCTAACCACACATGTCATCGTGAGATCTGATTGGCTGTCAGCACTTCATCCTGGAATTGCTGGCAGCCATCTTGGGACCAATATAAATGATAGTACCCCATTGAAATGCATTGTAGTGAATCGAAGATTTTGAGGGTTACCAAAAGGAGAACTATAAAGGGTGATAACAGACTTTAGTTACATTAGAATTCATTTGTTGATGGTACCATACTAATTTCAGGAATTGTGGTGTGTTCTAAGGTGATTTTACCCTGTGAAAAACCTTCTGCTGGGATATCATGAATCATGTTTGAGAGAAAACTATTTTCACATGCTTGTCCCATACAGTTTTGGAAGGTGCTCCAGAAGCTAAAATGAGAGCATATTTTCTGTAAATTCACATTATCTTTCTCAGTCATGTGAGAATGAAGTCTGACATTCTCAGTAAAACATGTACATCCAACAATGGCAGAGACTGTCAGTTGATGCCTTTGTGTTCTACTGCAGCTTCCCAGAGTGTTCTAAAGAACAACTAGAGCGCTAACAGTCTTACTTATGACAAAAGTATGGCATACCTGAAGCCATCTTGATTGGAATAAACTGGTAACACTTAAAACATTTAATTTAAAAAGGAACAAAATGATGGGGTTCATCTTGTCATAGAAATTATGGTTAGTGCTCTGGAAAGAAAAATTAGGACATGATTCAAGTGTGATCTCAAATATCTTCCTGTTATATTTCAACAGGAGCAGCCTGTCAGTTGATGCCTTTGTGTTCTACTGCAGCTTCCCAGAGTGTTCTAAAGAACAACTAGAGCGCTAACAGTCTTACTTATGACAAAAGTATGGCACACCTGAAGCCATCTTGATTGGAATAAACTGGTAACACTTAAAACATTTAATTTAAAAAGGAACAAAATGATGGGGTTCATTTTGTCATAGAAATTATGGTTAGTGCTGTAGAAAGAAAAATTAGGACATGTTTCAAGTGTGATCTCAAATATCTTCCTGTTATATTTCAACAGGAGCAGCCTGTCAGTTGATGCCTTTGTGTTCAACTGCAGCTTCCCAGAGTGTTCTAAAGAACAACTAGAGCGCTAACAGTCTTACTTATGACAAAAGTATGGCACACCTGAAGCCATCTTGTTTGGAATAAACTGGTAACACTTAAAACATTTAATTTAAAAAGGAACAAAATGAGGGGTTCATTTTGCCATAGAAATTATGGTTAGTGCTGTAGAAAGAAAAATTAGGACATGTTTTAAGTGAGATCTCAAATATCTTCCTGTTATATTTCAACAGGAGCAGCCTGTCAGTTGATGCCTTTGTGTTCTACTGCAGCTTCCCAGAGTGTTCTAAAGAACAACTAGAGTGCTAACAGCCTTACTTATGACAAAAGTATGGCACACCTGAAGACATCTTGATTGGAATAAACTGGTAACACTTAAAACATTTAATTTAAAAAGGAACAAAATGAGGGGGTTCATTTTGCCATAGAAATTATGGTTAGTGCTGCAAAAAGAAAATTTAGTGCATGTTTTAAGTGAGATCTCAAATCCTCTTCTATTTCATTAGAAAATTCTGACATGCAGACTGAAACAATCACTTTCAATACCAGCAGTAGACTTCCAGTTAACTCCTTGGTGAGCAGTAGCTTTACTACAGTGATCTAATGAACAACTAGAGTGCTAACATTCTGAATTTATGGCAAATGTGTGACACATCTGAATGCCTTCTTGATGGAATCAAAGTAAAAAACTGAAAACATTTCCTACTGAGGAGACTGCAGTAAATGAGGAAATTAGGAAACTTCATAACAAAGAAGTCTTCCAAGATGGCCTCCAGTGAAAAAGAGCCCAAATGTAGCACAAATATTACCCAGATGTAGCCCACATATAGCCCAATGACAAAAGTGTGCAAAACACTTTTTATTTTTAGCTTTTTGCAGTTGTATGTAGTGCAGACTGGTCAGGTATTGGAGTGTTGCATCTTAAAACATGACCCCCCTACACTACAAAAACACCACTGCACTACCCTAAACCCTAAAACACTATCCCCAGCACGACCCCCTACATTACACAAGCACCACTGCACTACCCTAAACCCTAAAACACTACCCCAACACCACTGCACTAACCTAAATCCTAAAACACTACCCCCAGCACGACCCCCTACACTACCCAAACACCACTGCACTACCCTAAAACATGACCCCCTACACTACACAAACACCACTGCACTACCCTAAACCCTAAAACACTACCCCCAGCACGACCCCCTACACTACACAAGCACAACTGCACTACCCTAAACCCTAAAACACTATCCCCAGCACGACCCCTACACTACCCAAACACCACTGCACTAACCTAAATCCTAAAACACTACCCCCAGCACGACCCCCTACACTACCCAAACACCACTGCACTACCCTAAAACATGACCCCCTACACTACACAAACACCACTGCACTACCCTAAACCTAAAACACTACCCCCAGCACGACCCCCTACACTACACAAGCACCACTGCACTACCCTAAACCCTAAAACACTACCCCCAGCACGACCCCCTACGCTGCCCGAACACCACTGCACTGAACCCTGAAACACCAGCCCCTGCACGACCCCTACACTGCCCGAACACCACTGCACTGCCCTAAACCCAGAAACACCAACCCTAGCACGACCCTCTACACTGCCCGAACACCACTGCCCTAAACCCTGAAACACCACCCCCAGCAAGACCCCCTACACTGCCCGAACACCACTGCACTGCCCTAAACCCTGAAACACCAGCCCCAGCACGACCCCTACACTGCCCGAACACCACTGCACTGCCCTAAACCCTGAAACACCACCCCCTGCACGACCCCCTACACTGCCCGAACACCACTGCACTGCCCTAAACCCTGAAACACCACCCCCAGCACGACCCCCTACACTGCCCGAACACCACTGCACTGCCCTAAACCCTGAAACACCACCCCCTGCACGATCCCCTACACTGCCCGAACACTACTGCACTGCCCTAAACCCTGAAACACCACCCCCAGCACGACCCCCTACACTGCACGAACACCACTGCACTGCCCTAAACCCCGAAACACTACCCCCAGCAAGACCCCCTACACTGCCCGAACACCACTGCACTGCCCTAAACCCTGAAACATCACCCCCAGCAAGACCCCCTACACTGCCCGAACACCACTGCCCTAAACCCTGAAACACCACCCCCAGCAAGACCCCCTACACTGCCAAAACACCACTGCACTGCCCTAAACCCTGAAACACTACCCCCAGCACGACCCCCTACACTGCCCGAACACCACTGCACTGCCCTAAACCCTGAAACACCACCCCAGCACGACCCCCTACACTGCCCGAACACCACTGCACTGCCCTAAACCATGAAACACCAGCCCCAGCACGACCCCCTACACTGCCCGAACACCACTGCACTGCCCTAAACCCTGAAACACCAGCCCCAGCACAACTCCAGTACACTGCCCAAACACCACTGCACTGCCCTAAACCCTGAAACACCAGCCCCAGCACGACCGCCTACACTGCCCGAAAACCACTGCACTGCCCTAAACCCTGAAACACCAGCCCCAGCATGACCCCCTACACTGCCCGAACACCACTGCACTACCCTAAACCCTCAAACACCAGCCCCAGCACGACCCCTTACACTGCCGAACGCCACTGCACTGCCCTAAACCCTGAAACACCAGCCCCAGCAAGACCCCCTACACTGCCCGAACACCACTGCACTGCCCTAAACCCTGAAACACCACCCCCAGCAAGACCCCCTACACTGCCCGAACACCACTGCACTAAAGCCTGAAACACCACTCCCAGCAAGACCACCTACACTGGCCGAACACCACTGCACTGCCCTAAACCCTGAAACACCACCCCCTGCACGACCCCCTACACTGCCCAAACACCACTGCACTGCCCTACACCCTGAAACACCACCCCCTGCACGACCCCCTACACTGCCCGAACACCACTGCACTGCCCTAAACCCTGAAACACCACCGTTCAGCACGACACCCTACACTGCCCGAACACCACTGCACTGCCCTAAACCCTGAAATACCACCCCCAGCATGACCCCCTACACTGCCCGAACACCACTGCACTGCCCTAAACCCTGAAACACCACCCCCTGCACGACCTCCTACACTGCCGGAACACCACTGCACTGCCCTAAACCCTGAAACACCACCCCCAGCACGACCCCCTACACTGCCCGAACACCACTGCACTGCCCTAAACCCTGAAACATCAACCCCAGCAAGACCCCTACACTGCCTGAACACCACTGCCCTAAACCCTGAAACACCACCCCCTACACTGCACGAACACCACTGCACTGCCCTAAACCCTGAAACACCACCTCCAGCAAAACCCCCTACACTGCCTGAACACCTTTGCTCTGCCCTAAATCCTGAAACACTAGCCCCAGCACGACCCCTACACTGCCCGAACACCACTGCACTGCCCTAAACCCTGAAGCACCACCCCAGCACGACCCCCTACACTGCCCGAACACCACTGCACTGCCCTAAACCCTGAAACACCAGCCCCAGCAAGACCCCCTACACTGCCCGAACACCACTGCACTGCCCTAGACTCTGAAACACCAGCCCCAGCAAGACCCCCTACACTGCCCGAACACGACTGCACTGCCCTAAACCCTGAAACACCAGCCCCAGCACGACCACCTACACTGCCCGAACACCACTGCACTGCCCTAAACCCTGAAACACCAGCCCCAGCATGACCCCCTACACTGCCCGAACACCACTGCACTGCCCTAAACTCTGAAACACCAGCCCCAGCACGACCCCCTACACTGCCCGAACACCACTGTACTGCCCTAAACCCTGAAACACCAGCCCCAGCACGACCCCCTACACTGCCCGAACACCACTGTACTACCCTGAAACACCACCCCCTGCATGACCCCCTACACTGCCCAAACACCACTGCACTGCCCTAAACCCTGAAACACCACCCCTGCACCACCCCCTACACTGCCCGAACACCACTGCACTGCCCTAAACCCTGAAACACCACCCCCTACAACGCCCCCTACACTGCCCGAACACCACTGCACTGCCCCAAACCCTGAAACACCACCCCCAGCACGACCCCCTACACTGCCCGAACACCACTGCCCTAAACCCTGAAACACCACCCCCTGCACGACCCCCTACACTGCCCGAACACCACTGCACTGCCCTAAACCCTGAAACACCACCCCCAGCACGACCCCTACACTGCCCGAACACCACTGCACTGCCCTAAACACTAAAACACCACCCCCAGCATTACCCCCTACACTGCCCAAACACCACTGCACTGCCCTAAACCCTAGAACACTACCCCCAATATGACCCCCTACACTACCCGAACACCACTGCACTACCCTAAACCCTAAAATACTACCCCCAGCACAACCCCCTACACTACCCGAACATGACTGCACTGCCCTAAACCCTCAAACACTCCCCCAGCACGACCCCCTACACTACCCGAACACCACTGCACTGCCCTAAACCCTAAAACACTCCCCCAGCACGACCCCCTACACTACCCGAACACCACTGCACTGCCCTAAACCCTAAAACACTCCCCCAGCACAACCCCCTACACTACCCAAACACCACTGCACTGCCCTAAACCCTAAAACACTACCCCCCGCATGACCCCCTACACTACCCAAACACCAATGCACTACCCTAATCCCTAAAACACTACCCCCCGCATGACCCCCTACACTACCCTAAACCCTAAAACACTACACCCGCACGACTCCCTACACCACCCAAAGACCACTGCACTACCCTAAACCCTAAAACCCGACCTCCTACACTACACTAACACCACAGCACTACCCTAAACACTAAAAAATTATCCCCTACACTACACAAACACCACTGCACTACCCTAAACCCTAAAAAACTACCCCCAGCACGAACCACTACACTACCCAAACACCACTGCACTACCCTAAACCCTAAAAAACTACCCCCAGCAGTACCCCTATACTACCCAAACACCACTGCACTACCCTAAACCCTAAAACACTACCCCAGCAGTACCCCCTACACTACCCAAACACCACTGCACTACCCTAAATCACTACCCCCAGCACGACCCCTATACTACCCAAACACCACTGCACTACCCTAAACCCTAAAACACTACTCCCAGCACGACCCCCTACACTACCCAAACACCACTGCACTACCCTAAACCCTAAAACACTCCCCCAGCACGACTCCCTACACTACCCAAATACCACTGCACTACCCTAAACCCTAAATCTACCCCCAGCATGACCCCCTACACTACACAAACACCACTGCACTACCTAAACCTAAAACACTACCCCCAGCACGACCCTCTTCACTACCTAAACACAACTGCACAATTTGTTACAGGTGTTGCAACGCAGGCCTGTGGTGCTTACTGGAAGTACCTAGTGGGCTAGTTGGGCCCCAGGGACCCTCAGGATTCAAGGTGACCTAATCCCCCAACTTAAAACGCACCACGGGGCGCGTTTGCACAGTGGTGAAGGGAGAGGGCGGGGCCTCAGGTGACATGTGCGCAAACACGCCCTGTGGTGCGTTTTAAGTTGGGGAATTAATTCCCTTTGAATCCTGAGGGACCCTGGGGGCCAACTAGCCCACCAGGTACCTTCAGTAAGCACAACAGAGTTGCGTTGTAGAGAGGTGAAAAAAGGTGCGTGGCCTCGGAACGTCTCTCTGCAACTCAGCTCTGTGGTCCTAACTGTAGGTACCTGGGGGCTAGTTGGGCCCCAGGGACCCTCAGAATTCAAGGGGACTTAATCCCGCAACTTAAACGCGCCACGGGGTGCGTTTGCACACATGTCACCTCAGGCCCTCCCTTCACCACTGTGCAAACGCGCCCTGTAGCGCGTTTTAAGAGGTAGTTTTAATCCCCTGCCCTATTATGTACTAGGGACTTGCAGAGGAGGTCATGCTAATCACAGGGGTACCCCAACGCATAGTGTTCCCTAGTGTATGTAGGTGTTTTCACTGTATTCTAAGTGTCTTTTAGCATAGCACTGGCTCTGGTTAGTCAGAGTCAGTTACCACCAGTACCCGTCTGAAAAAGTTGTGTGCACAGGATGATTTTGCAACAAGGCCTCTTTCTGCTCCTCTGTTGGTTCTTTCGGCACATCTTTTGCTTCTTTCTGTGCGTTTTTCTTCTTTCTTCACATGTCCTACCTCTGTAGGCATAGTTAGAAACTAGCATTTAAAAAAACCTTTGAAATTCACTTAAAAATCATAGGTTTCAGGCACGTTATAGTTAGAAATTAGCATTTAAAAAACCTTTGAAATTCACTGAAAAAACCATAGGTTTCAGACACGTTATAGTTAGAAATTAGCATTTAAAAACCTTTGAAATTCACTGAAAAAACCATAGGTTTTAGGGACAGTTATAGTTAGTTGGACATTTCACTCGTACAAAACCATAGAAATTCCCCGTTATAGTTAGTTCAGCTAACTATAACTCGCGCCCCCGCAATGCACTGCTGATGACGTCACATATTACATCACTCATGACATGGTCAGTGACATCACTGATGTCATCACTGATGACATCTCAAATGACATCACTGATGACATCATCCATGTGATAATTTCATGCATCTACTCACACCCTAATATAACTTTTGATACACCCACTCTAAATTACAGACTGCCATTCTCAAAACCATAGACACTCCAACACCAAAAACTACATACCCACTCACTGATTCTTAGGTCTACACACACATCCACTCACTAACCCGTACAGTCACTCATACTTAGTCACTCAGTACAGGACTATCATATGCACTCATACACCTATATAAACACTCACACACCGCCACTCATCCATAGAGGTACTCACACACCTAGTCAGTCATGCAAAAAACTTAATCACACACCCATTTACTCACCTATACAGTTATACACACACCAGCTCACTTACTCATACAAATACTAGCACATTCTTATGCTCTTGTACAATCACTGATACAAGTACACACTCATCCATACAACCACTCTCACAATAACACACTCTCACTTATAGCCATTTATATACTCCAACACACATATATACTGCCTTTCACATATGTAGTTACTCACACATGTACCACTGAGATATACATTCAATCACTAACACACCCATACACACACTCACCCACCCATACAGTCCATCACAGATGCACTCTTGAAACCATGCACCCAGTGAATCACCAACTCACACATCTATGCACAGAGTCACACACACCCCACCCACACAAACACTCAGGCACCCATACAGATACTCAGACAATCAATCAATAACCCATGTAGACACTCATGTAGCTATTCAGAAAGCCATGCAGCCGCTTACAAACCAACAGACATTCACACAGTTTAGTCACTAACCCATGCATTCAGTAAGATACATTTAATCACTCACTTGTAGAGTCAGTCACTCACGTACTAAATCATCCATTCAGACACTTAGGGGCCGATTCCGATCTCGGCCGGTAGGGCTCCGAATCGGATTCGGCTTTACCGGATCCGATTCGGAGCCCTATTTCCCGACCGAATCGTACGTGCGTCCGGGCGGCGAGTACGATGCGTGCGCTCGCTGAAATCTCCGACCGACTCGTTCGCAGGACCCGACCGCTCCGACTGACTCGCACGGGGACGACTCGCACCGCGCAATGGAGACGTTCCCCGGCCGGGTAAGTACGATGCGCATCTCGACCGCTCCGACCGACTCGTGCAGTCCGGCTCCAAGGAGCTGTCAGAGCCGCACTTTGGGGGTCCGTGTCGGACCCCCCCTGGAAGCATAGGCACACGAGTCGCACACAGGGGGGACCCATGGGTCCCCCCTACACGTGCATGTACGGCGCGACCCGCATCGACGCGAACACGCTGTAGGGGCGCCCTTGTTTGCGTCGTGCCCATTGAGTCAATGGGAGCCCGTGTACGCGTCGTACGACTGGCTCCCATTGACTTCAATGGGAGTCTGACCGAATCGAGTCCGATGGCATACGTGCGCATCGTACTCGTTCGGTCGGGCTGCTAGGGTCCGATTCGGTCGGGAATCTCTCCGGGTCCGGCTCGGTTGGGGAGATTTCCGGCCTGAATCGGAATCGGCCCCTTATACACCCACTCATTCTTCAATACGCCTTTCCCTATATATATTAAACATATTTAAACTTTACAGAAACACACAG
The DNA here is from genome assembly GCA_963921515.1 of Calotriton arnoldi. Classification (NCBI taxonomy): domain Eukaryota; kingdom Metazoa; phylum Chordata; class Amphibia; order Caudata; family Salamandridae; genus Calotriton; species Calotriton arnoldi. Next base: position 1,769,523 of record CAWUFW010002206.1, on the reverse strand, counting down.
TCACTGGATGATGTCATCAGTGTTGTCATCAGTGATGTCATTTGAGATGTCATCAGTGATGTCATCAGTGATGTCACTGACCATGTCATGAGTGATGTAATATGTGACGTCATCAGCAGTGCATTGCGGGCGCGAGTTATAGTTAGCTGAACTAACTATAACGGGGGAATTTCTATGGTTTTGTACGAGTGAAATGTCCAACTAACTATAACTGTCCCTAAAACCTATGGTTTTTTCAGTGAATTTCAAAGGTTTTTTAAATGCTAATTTCTAACTATAACGTGTTTGAAACCTATGGTTTTTTCAGTGAATATATATATATATATATATATATATATATTCACTGAAAAAACCATAGGTTTTAGGGACAGTTATAGTTAGTTGAACATTGCACTCGTACAAAACCCATGAAATTACCCCGTTATAGTTAGTCCAGCTAACTATAACTCGCGCCCCGCAATGCACTGCTGATGACGTCACTTATTACATCACTCATGACATGGTCAGTGACATCACTGATGACATCACTGATGACATCTCAAATGACATCACTGATGACATCATCCAGTGACTGTGTGTTTCTGTAAAGTTTAAATATTTTTAATATATAGGAAAAGACGTATTGAAGAATGAGTGGGTGTGTAAGTGTCTGTATGGATGATTTAGTAGGTGCGTGACTGACTGTATAAGTGAGTGATTTAACGTATCTTACTGAATGCATGGGTTAGTGACTAAACTGGGTGAATGTCTGTATCCGTCTGTCTGTTGCTGTGTAAGTGGCTGCATGTGTTTGTGAATAGCTACATGTGTGTCTATATGAGTTATTGAATGCTTGTCTGAGTATCTGTATGGGTGCCTGAGTGTTTGTGTGGGAGGGGTGTGTGCAACTCTGTGCATAGATGTGTGAGTGGGTGATTCACTGGGTGGATGGTTTCAAGAGTGCATCTGTGATAGACTGTATGGGTGGGTAAGTGTGTGTAAGAGTGTGTTAGTGAGTGAATGTATGTCCCAGTGGTACATGTGTGAGTAACTACATATGTGAAAGGCAGTATATATGTGTGTTGGAGTATATAAATAGCTATAGCGAGAGTGAGTGATTGTGATAGTGGCTGTATGGATGAGTGTGTGCTTGTATCAGTGATTGTATAAGAGCATAACAATGTGCTAGTATTTGTATGATTAAGTGAGCTGGTGTGTGTATAACTGTATAGGTGAGTAAATGGCAGTGTGTTTAATTATTTGCATGACTGACTAGGTGTGTGAGTACCTCTATGGATGAGTGGCGGTGTTTGAGTGTCTATATAGGAGTAAGAGTGCATATGATAGTCCTGTACTGAGTGACCGTAAGTATGAGTGACTGTACGGGTGAGTGAGTGTATGTGTGTGTGTAGACCTAAGAATCAGTGAGTGGGTATGTAGTTATTGGTGTTGGAGTGTCTATGGTTTTGCGAATGGCAGTCTGTAATTTAGAGTGGGTGTATCAAAGGTTATATTAGGGTGTGAGGAGGTGCATCAGATTATCATGTGGATGATGTCATCAGTGATGTCATTTGAGATGTCATCAGTGATGTCATCAGTGATGTCACTGACCATGTCATGAGTGATGTAATAAGTGACGTCATCAGCAGTGCATTGCGGGGCGCGAGTTATAGTTAGCTGGACTAACTATAACGGGGTAATTTCATGGGTTTTGTACGAGTGCAATGTCCAACTAACTATAACTGTCCCTAAAACCTATGGTTTTTTCAGTGAATTTCAAAGGTTTTTAAATGCTAATTTGTAACTATAACGTCCCTGAAACCTATGGTTTTTCATTGAATTTCAAAGGTTTTTTAAATGCTAATTTGTAACTATAACATGTCTGAAACCTACGTTTTTTAGTGAATTTCAAAGGTTTTGTAAATGACAATTTTTAAAAATATTAATTGTTATATAAATTTTTTAATACTGATTTACTACATTTTTAGAAACAATTTTTTTTTACATATTTTATTTTTTAAATTACATTGTAATTACATTATACATTACATTACAAAAAATACTTTCTCAGAATGAATTACTTTAGTTTAAATACTTTGCACATAGGCAATAGACTTTTAAGTACAGTAGTTACAGTTGTTGCAATGGGCAACACATTTTCAAACACAATGCAACATTCAGCTCAATGTGAATTTCTAGTTAAATGCAATTAGTTACTTTATGGATTACTTGTCTAACCACAGGACTGGATCCTAGATTCAGTCCTGGCACATCTCCTGTAAACAGTTGAGTAAAAGCGTTTTGGTTACAGTCGTGATTTTTAAGGAATATTATTGTACTTTAAAAGTTGACACTTAGAAACTTTTTCTCATAGAATCACCAATGTTATCCTATGGAAGGAAATTCACTTAGAAGGTAAAAACTGTTATCGTTACTTTTTCTTACTCAGTGTTGGATCCTGGATCCAGCACTGGTGCATCTCCTGTAAACAGTTGAAAGAATGCGTTTAAGTCATACAGGCGATTTTTAGGAATATTTGTAGTTTGTGAAAATCGACACTTTGAAACTTTTCTGCTGAAAAGTAGACAATGGATTCCTATGGAAGAAAATATAAGTTACTGGTAAGTACAGTTAAAATTACTTTTCAGGGTCAGTGCTGGGCTAAAAGATGCAGCACTGGGTTCTCTCCTGATAACAGGTGAGTAAATTGGAATTCGTACTTTGGTTGATTTTAGAGGAATATTATAAAGTTCCAAAACTCCACACTTAGAAGAATTTCCAAGTGAAACCAGTCAATGTTAGCCTATGAAGGAAATTCAAGTTACCGGTAAGTACGGTTAAAATTACTTTTCAGGACCAGTACTGTGCTGAAAGATGCAGCACTGTGCTCTCTCCTGATAACAGGTGAGTAAATCAGAATTCTGATTTCGGCTCATTTTAGAGGAATATTTGTATGTTTCAAAAATCAACACTTAGAAACTTTTTCTGCAAAAAGCAGGCAATGATATCCTATGGAAGGAAATTCAAGTTACTGGTAAGTACGGTTAAAATTACTTTAGAGGATCAGTACTGGGCTGAAAGATGCAGCACTGAGGTCTCTCCTGATAACAGGTGAGTAAATCGGAATTCGTATTTCGGCTGATTTTAGAGGAATATTTTAAAGTTCCAAAACTCCACACTTAGAAGAATTTCCAAGTGAAACCAGTCAATGTTAGACTATGGAAGGAAATTCAAGTTACTGGTAAGTACGGTTAAAATTACTTTTCAGGACCAGTACTGGGCTGAAAGATACAGCACTGAGGTCTCTCCTGATAACAGGTGAGTAAATCGGAATTCGTATTTCGGCTGTTTTTAGAGGAATATTTGTATGTTCCAAAAATCAACACTTAGAAACTTTTTCAACAAAAAGCAGGCAATGATATCCTATGGAAGGAAATTCAAGTTACTGGTAAGTACGGTTAAAATTACTTTTCAGGATTAGTACTGGGCTAAAAGATGCAGCACTGAGGTCTCTCCTGATAACAGGTGAGTAAATCGGAATTCGTATTTCGGCTGATTTTAGAGGAATATTTTAAAGTTCCAAAACTCCACACTTAGAAGAATTTCCAAGTGAAACCAGTCAATGTTAGCCTATGAAGGAAATTCAAGTTACCGGTAAGTACGGTTGAAATTACTTTTCAGGACCAGTACTGGGCTGAAAGATGCAGCACTGAGGTCTCTCCTGATAACAGGTGAGTAAATCGGAATTCGTATTTCGGCTGATTTTAGAGGAATATTTTATAGTTCCAAAACTCCACACTTAGAAGAATTTCCAAGTGAAACCAGTCAATGTTAGCCTATGGAAGGAAATTCAAGTTACTGGTAAGTACGGTTAAAATTACTTTTCAGGACCAGTACTGGGCTGAAAGATACAGCACTGAGGTCTCTCCTGATAACAGGTGAGTAAATCGGAATTCGTATTTCGGATGATTTTAGAAGAATATTTGCACAATGGTGAAGAGAGGGGGCGGGGCCTGAGGTGACATCTGTGCAAACGCGCCCCGTGGCGCGTTTTAGGTTGGGGGATTAAGTCCCCTTGAATCCTGAGGGTCCCTAGGGGCCAACTAGCCCACCAGGAACCTCCAATATGCGCCAGGGGCTGCGTTGCAGAGACGTGTAGAGAGGCCACACCCCTTTTACACCTCTCTGCAACGCAGCTCTGTGGCGCTTTCTGGATGTACCTGTTGGGCTAGTTGGCCCCAGGGACCCTCTGCATTGAAGGGATTTAATTCCCCATCTTAAAACGCGCCACGGGGCCTGTTTGCACACATGTCACCTGAAGCCCCGCCCCCTCCCTTCACCACTGTGCAACCGCGCCCCGTGGCGCGTTTTAAGTTGGGGGTTTAAGTCCCCTTGAATCCTGAGGGTCCCCGAGTCCAACTAGCCCACCATATACCTCCAAAGCGCCACAGAGCTGCGTTGCAGAGAGGTGTAAAAGGGTGTGGCCTCTCTACACCTCTCTGCAACGCAGCCCCTGGCGCATACTGGAGGTTCCTGGTGGGCTAGTTGGCCCCAGGGACCCCCAGTATTCAAGGGAATTCGTTCCCCTCTGCAAACGCGCCAGGGCGCGTTTGCAGAGTGGTGAAGGAAGGGGCGGGGCCTGTGGGCCCGATCGTTTAAAAAATAAATAAAAAAATTGTCCCCTGAAGGGGGCTGTGTAGCCCCTTCCTTTTTCCTGTTTTTATGCCCTGGGGACCCCATCCCCCAGGGCCTTACCCCTTTCTTTTAATTTTTAATTTAAAAAAAAACGGGAAGGGGCCGCGTGGCCCCCTTCCCTGGGCCTGTATTGGCCCCGGGGACCCCATCCCCGGGGCATGGCCTCGTTTTTATTTATATTCTTTGGAGGGGGCTGCGTGGCCCCCTCCTCTGTCCATTTAAGGCCCCGGGGACCCCATCCCCCGGGGCCGGCCATTCCGTTTATTTTTTTTTTTTTTGGGGAGGGGGCCGCGTGGCCCCACTCCCGAGCCACTACTTGCCCAGGGGACCCCATCCCCTGGGGCTGGCCCTCTCCGTTGGGGACTGTGGGGGGTCCCCAATCCCCCACAGTCCCGCCGGCTCCCACGTCCCTTGGGAGCCGGCATTGCTTTTCCACATGGGGAGCTGCTAAGATGCAGCTCCCCATGTGGAAAAGCAATGTGCTTTGGATATTGGAAGAGAGAGCAGGTTTCCCTGCTCTCTCTTCCAATATCCAAAGCAGTTTGCTATGGCAGGACGGGAGCCGCGAGGCTCCCGTCCTGCCATAGCAAACTACAGTGTCCCGGGGGTAGGCACCCGGGACACTGCAGGAGCCGGCCCTGGGGGTGGTGGTCCCCAGGGCCATCAAGGGCTCCAGGAGGGGGCCGCGCAGCCCCCCTCCCATTCAGTTCAAAGCCCTGGGGAGGTGGTGGTCCCCGGGGCTCTGGGGGTCCGTTACGGACCCCCATATTTAAATGTTTAGTGCCCCGGGGAGGGGAGGTGGCGGTCCCGGGGCGTGTGGGGGGCTGGAGCCCCCACACAGGTTTTGTAATTAATTATAAAAAGCCCCGGGAGGTGGTGGTCCCCGGGGCTGCGGGAGTGCTCAGAGCCCTCCCGCACCATTTTAAAAAAGCCCCAGGGGTGGCGGTCCCCGGGGCTTAGGGGGCCTGTGAGGCCCCCACACTTTAAATTATCCCCCCACCATGCCCCGGGACTTGGGCCACCCGAGGGCCAGTTAGCTATCGAGCGCGGGAGACCGCGCTTCGATTTCTCGGCAGGATTCGCGCACCCTGAGCGCATCCTGCCGATTTAAAAATGTTTTTATTTTTTGCCCAGGGGTCCTTGTGGGACCCCTGAGCAAGCCTAGGGAGTCAGGGTGTTTCTACCCTGCCCCCTTTGTGCGCTTTGCGCACTTGTTTCTGTCCCTCGGTTCTACCGAGGGACAAAATGGCTGCCAACATTTCCTGAATCGGAATGTTGACAGCCAATTAACATGCAGCTCGTGATCGGGACGGTGCGCGCAGGGTGCGCTGAGGGTACGCGGACCCTACTCGGCCATAGATATCACTAACTTTTTACTTTTCATTTTCTCAGCAACTACTGAACGGATTTACACCATTTAACAAAAGGGTTCTTTCTGAACCAAGAACTACCTGTTTGCCAAATTTGGTGTAATTCCGTTCAGCAGTTCAGGCTGTAACCGTGTCTAAAGTTTCCTATGGAAAAATGCATGGGGAAACGCGTTTTGGGACCCCCTTTTTCTCGGCCCCCGCTTGACGAATCCCCCCGAGACTTTCAGGGTAGGAGCGGACCGGAGCGGTCCACAAAGTTTGAAAATTTCGCGAAGATACGTCAACCGGCAAGAGAGTTATCTCAAATAGAATGTCGCGGATTTCCTATGGATAATAGGTTGTAACTATAACTATCTACTGGCGACCGCCAGTAGATAATATATATATATATATATATATATATATATATATATATATATATATATATATATTAGCAGCACTCCACCTTTGCCTTGATAGTTTTACCCAGGAAATAGAGCACGGACCACAATTCGGTGCAGAATCCAAAATCTTTATTTCAGCTCTTACAGACCTCAGCAGCCATGACGCGTTTCGACCCTCCAAGGGGCTTGATCACATGACACGCCTCATGGTAGGTAGGTTCCTTTTAACCCATTTTTTTAACATTTTCTTGTGACATGTACCATCAAGCAGTAAGGTTCAAGAATAGACATAGACAACAGATTTCATGGTTCGCATGGGACTTGGCTACAGGTTTAAAAATACATAAAACAATATGGGTATAAATACCAAAATAATGTATTAATAATAAACCTATAAACCAATTGTTCTAAAACCATAAAACCAATACAATACTGTGTTGAATATTTAAAAGCAAATAAAAATCTAATTTGTAGTAAAAAAGATTTCATAGCTGTTACTACCTGTCAAGGTCGTCCAGGTTTAAATACCCCAACTGTTCATGACCTAAATCTCATTGACTTATTGCAGGTAGAAAAGTGCTAATGCATATACAGTACTCATAGTGTAAACATCAGATTTAAAAACCTTACGACTGAAAGTGACCTGTGCTAGCGCAAATTGTATGTGTAAAGTGCTATGTGCAATAACCTCAAGTGTTAAAAATGTTTTAAAACCTATCTAACCCGTGTATAATCTAAAAAGTGGGATTTTATGGCGGCTACAGTTGGAAACCCATATGTTTCTAATATCTTAGTGTTTGATGATATACAATTTTGTTTACCCCTATTTGTTATCTTCCTTCTATGGTACGCTACAGACATGTGTATAATACCTCTGTGGAGTTCTGACCCCCCGGATACTTTGTGTCTAGGTCTAGAATGTAACACGTTTCCAGTTGTCTAAGGGCTTTTTCCCTATCCCCTCCTCTTTTGTTGGGAGGGATGGAGTCTATCAGGAAGTACTTCAGGTCTTTAGGATTTTCATCATGTACTTCACCGAAATGTCGGGCCACCGGGTACGATTGGTCCCTGTTCTTGATTGCCCTTATGTGTTGGAGTACCCTCTTGTGCCCCTGCAGTATTGTACTGCCTACATATCGTAGGCCGCAAGGGCACTCCAGCACATAGACCACATAGTCCGATTTGCATGTTAGGGCCTTGTTGATGGGCCTCTCTTGATCACCAAAAGGTGTTTTGTAAGAGGTTCTGCTGGCCCCAAATTGGCAAGCCTTTCACACTTTGCATCTGTGGAACCCCTTTCTTTGGCTGAGCCATGTGCCCCTAGATTGGCCACCGGGATCGTTTTGGACCAAGGCGTCCTTCATAGAGGGTGCCCTGCTGTAAGTTATGGCTGGCTTGTTGGGAAGTAGATGGCCTATGACTGGGTCTCCTAGGATTAAGGGCCTGTTTCTCTTAATGATGTTTCTGATAGATTTTTCTTGTTTATTGTATCTTAAAATAAACCTGAAGGTTTCTGCATCCTGTACCTTAGATTTCTCTACCTCTGTGTGCTTCTTGAGGAGGGTCTCCCTAGGGACTATATTACTTTTCCTGATGGCTGCATCTATGCAGCTAGTCGTGTAGCCCCTTTCTAAGAATCTGATCTTACTGTTTGTTTGGGCTGCCCTTAAGTCCTCTTCACAGCTACAGATACGCCTTAAATGGAGCATCTCCCCGTAGGGAATACTCTGGATTAGATGGCGGGGATGCGAGCTCCCGGCATGCAACACCGCATTGCCAGCAGTTGGTTTTCTATGGAGTTTAGTTTCCAGTCTGCCATCCCTAATATAGACCTGTACATCTAGAAAGTTTACACTCTCTGTGTTTACTGACGCTGTGAAGTGCAAATTAAGTTGATTGACATTAAGTCCTTCAATGAATTTCTCTGCGTCTACTCTTGTTCCCTGCCAGATAAGAAAAAGGTCATCCATAAACCTCCACCATACTTTGATGTTATTTTTAACATATGTTGTATGCTCTTTGAGTAGGATCAGCTCCTCCCACCACCCCATGGGAGGCAGGCATAACTGGGGGAGAAGCTGGCCCCCATTGCCACGCCTCTTAGCTGTTGGTAAAGAGTGTTTTGAAACATGAATATGTTATTACATAGGCAAAACTCAACCATGTTCATCAGCATAGTGTTATGTTGTACATAATATGCTCCTTTTCGCGCTAGATAATATTGTAGTGCCCTTAGTCCATCCTGATGATTGATGGACGTATATAACTATGTCACGTCTAAGGTGATGAGAAGATAGTCATCTCGCCAGTTGAAGTTCAGCATCTTTGATAAAAAAATTACCCGTGTCTCTGATATAAGAGGCGAGCTGTTGCACATGTTCTTGTAGGTAAAAGTCTACATATCTAGATGTTTTTCGAGTAGACTGTTGCGGGCTGAAATTATTGGCCTTCCTGGAGGTTGTTGGGGGTTTTTATGTATTTTGGGTATAAAATACAAAATCGGTGTTACCGGGTTGTCATTCTTCAGGAACTTGTATTCGTCAAGAGTTAACAGTCCTGAGTTTTTCCATGCTACCAATTTCATTTTGTATTTATTATATACAGTTCTCAGAGTTAACTGGTCGCTTCAGCGGTAACACTCTGTGTCCCTTAGTTGGCTCATGGCTTCTTTGACATATTTGTTTTTGTTCCACAGTACTAAATTGCCCCCTTTGTCGGCATTGCGGATGACTATTTCATTGTTGGCTTTAAGTTTGGACATTAGTACATGATATTGCAATTCCTGTTTGTTAGTCTTGCGCTTGATGGTGCTTTGTACTTTGTGGTTGAGATGCTTAGTGCCTCTTATGACTTGTTCGTGAAAAATGTCGATGGTGTCTTTTAGCATGATGGGATTAAAAGTAGAACGGGGCTTAAAAGGTGTCACTTTTGTCTGTTGTTTGGCCATACTGCTCATATGCTCTGCATCATCAATGTTTTGACTTGAGGCTCTATTGTCAGTAATTAGATCCTGCATGTCTCGTAACACTGACATGTCTGACGCAGTTAGATTGAACTGGGAAGGACTGTCTATCTGTTGTTGATCTTGGTTACCTGTTGCATCAGTTCTTAAATTATTATGTTGCAGGAAGTATTTCTTTAATTTAAGTTTTCGAACGCTTTTGTAAATATCCGTTCTGGTGGCCGCATAGTTGAACGGACTCTCGGGACAGTAAGACAGTCCTAATGATAAAAGCTGTTTTTCTGCCTTACTTAAATCAACATTGGTCAGGTTTATTGTTTGATTACAGGATTGCTCATATTGCATCACCGTCTCCAGTTCCTCCTCGGTTGCCTTTTCTGTTGTTTTTTGTTTGACTCCACGTCATCTGGCCCGTCGCCTTTCCTGGCGTTTTGTAGTTCTGTTCTTGGTTGTTTGTTTGATTGTTTCCTGGGGCGCAGAGTTTGCCTGCGTTCGAGGCATAAAAAATCAACCTCCTCGACCAATGAGATTTTCACTGGTATTTGTTTCAGTATCTGCTTGCGAGTCTCAACCTCAGACTCGCTCTCCAGGGCCGAGCTGAGTTCAGAGTTCGACGTTGCCTCTGGTCTTGTTCTGCTGTCAGTAAGATTTTGTTTGGCAGCTTGTACTGTAGTGTAGCTCCTATTTCCCTAATAGGCTCTGCGCATTGGAATAATATATCCTATAGGTTTGACATAGGACTAAGGTCGGTATGTCCCTATCGAGTATATTAAACTTAATTACTTGTGCCAGCTAGCTCAGAGGCCACTAGAAACTCCTTGACAACAAGAAGGGAGTAGTTTCTGGCAGCCGCAAAACATGACCAATATGTTTTCCTTTTAGAATCAGAACGTGTCCCAGAGTCGTGGAAACACTAGATAACTATTTCACTCAGCTCAGTCATGCATGCTTAGTTTTCCTCAGAGTTACATAGAAATAATAGACGGGCGTTTTCAATAAAAGATTTATTGAACAGTCTTGTTTCTGGTGTAAGTATAATGTGCTGTTACGATCACAAGACAGTATGCGAGATAAATAATGTACAGGGCGAGCAGTAGAAATAAATAATACTGCGATAGCATTATTTTATAGTACAAATGCTGTTACATAAATAACACAGACTAAAAATGCGAGTACTCATACGATGCGGTGCTAAGCTAGTTCTACCCCAGTGTACCTAACCTAACCTAGGTGTAGGACAAGGTATGAAGTAGGTGCAGTATTCCTTACTATGGTATACTAAGAGTATGTTAAGTTTAGTATGCCTAGTATGCCAAGAGTCCCTCTAGGTTCTTATCAGCTCCATACCTGAAGAATGAGAGAGGTTGGAATCTCTTTGCCAGACTCGAACTCCAACACCCCGCAAGGGAAGTCAGATCACTGGAAGCTGGAAGCTGGGCTCTCTGCGTGCAGGGAATGGCAGTGTCTTCTCAGTGCGTCAGGCCGGGACACGGGCTCCTCTGAAGTCGAGGTCTCCTCTGGTTTACAGTGGCTAGGGAAGGTATATTTATACCTGAGAGTACCTTAGGAATGTTAGCATTGACGTGAATTGGACAATGAAAGACGTCATGAATGAACCCCTAAGGAATAATGGTTCATGCATAATATATGAGTCCTTGAAGAAATCAATAGTCCTGGACTAGGGAAACTCCCGCAGCCTAAGGGTCTGTTCTTCATGAACTCGTTGTGACGTTAGGGTGGACGGATGTCAGAGACCATGCCTGTATTTGGAGTGCACGGTTTAATGCCTAAATAAGGCCTGGGATTCTATGCCTATATAAGGGCAGGGCGAATTGTGCCTATATAAGGACAGGATATTGGAAAGCCCGTTATGGACACCCTAAGAGGAAATACAACACCCACTCCTCTTTCGTGTGTATGATAATACTAAAATGCTAAACATTAAAAATGCTAAACATTAAGAATGCTAAACATTAAAACGGAGTACCGCATAATTCTAAAATGTTTCATAAAACCATCTAAAAAAAAGGCATTTCTTTAAAAAACCTATTAGAATGCAAAAGGTACTGTACATTTGAAGCATTGCTTTTCATTACAGGCATAACATTCGAAAATAAATGCAATTGAAATGAAATAAGCAGTAATATTTACATTTGACAAAAATTGATCGATAAGTTATTCAAAAATCAAAGTCATTTTATGTCATGAAAATTAAATGAACTGTTTTTAGACACATAAGATGACTAAATGTCTTTGGAACGACCGCCAAGTCTGTACTATAAGGCTAGTTCTACTTTAAGCAGATTGAAGTACCATTTTCGTTCGGAAAATGGGAAAAAGTTCAATTTTGGTACAGTTCCAAGTTTTTGAAAAATGAAGGCCAAATTGTTGCTGTATTTCTGGAACACTGTATGCTGAATCAGAGTCAGTTTACGGGTCTGGTGTAAACATTAGATCATCTATTTCTATAGACAAAACATCATCCACTGTAGTTGGTGTGAGTTGGAACACCTCGTGAAGTAGGTTAATTGCACAGAGATGTGAAGCATTGCTTTCAATTGTTTCAACGTTCGTGTCCGTTGTTACCTGTGTGCCTGTAGATCTTTCTCGTACCTCAGCAGCTGCCGGAAGCGTCTGTGAGATCTCAATGAATGCTGTCATCAGGATAGGAAGCCGCTGGGGACAACACATAGCATGGGCCGTTATCTGGTCCAGCAGAGTATCGACGTCCGTTGGCGCATCCGATGGAAATGTTAGACAGGTGTCCAACACGCATTCTACACCGCATAGCAGGCATCGTAGAACAGGTAAGATGCAATCTTGCCAGATTGGTCTAAAGGACAGGAACCATGTGGTATTAAGGTCCCGTAGACGATTTATGCCCAAAAGCTGTACTATTTGCTCACGGCACTTTCGTTCAAGTAGAGCTTTCTCCATGTCGCTCGGAGTGATGTCGGCGATTTGGCTGGCCATAGCAAAATAGCAGGAAGAGAAATAGAATTCCGGCAACGAGTGCTAGAATTAATGGTATGCCACCAAACACCGAATGTGCAAAGTTCGGGATGATTCCAGTATTGCCTGGAAAGGTGCTAACAGACCCGAGCAGATGCCCTTAAATACATGTACAATTCCTGTTGTATCAGACATGTTGAAAATTCGTCCTATCATTTCCACAGAAATGTATAGGGCAGTTTGTACGTATTAAAGTCTGTATCTCAGCCGAAGTCCTTGCAATTTGAAAATCATAGGTTTCTATGGCCGAGGTCAGAGGCACTGTTTGTTGTAAAAGCATGGCTTTCATTCTGCTTAAAGTATCAAATCTTATAAAAGAGACGTTCAGCGAAGGCCATAAAGGCGACTCCCTGACTGTGTCTATTGGGGCAAACAATACTTGCATACAGCAAGTGACCCTGGAGTTGACCGTTACTAGATATGGGATGCCTGGCAGCATGCCACAGCAACTCTGATCATTCAACATGAGGTAACTCCCATTAGAAAGTTGTCCGAACGTTGGATTAATCACAGCAGCTGGTGTACCCTGCTGATGGCAAGACAAATTTGCCACAGAACCATTACAAGCCCCGTGCAAGGAAATGTCCTGACATACTAGTGAACCGCTTAGTGCACGTTTACAGTTTTTACCGCTTAAAAACACTTCACGATCCCCGCTCCAACATCTATATGTATACGGTAAAGCCCAAGATGTCTTAATGTATTCCTCACCCAACCTTTCATATTTGCCTGCTTGCATTTGTCTGAGGCAATACTGAAACTGAAAAGTAGTCACAGGCAGTGTAATTTTGCCATGAATAAGCCATTCTGTAACTGGTTTTTCTGCCACTGTGAATGGTAACTTTTCCAGTTTTTCAATGCTCAGCACTGTATACCTTGCTCCTCTCTGTGCCATTTCGATCTGTCTATCAGTTAGATTGTATTCTGCAAACAGAGCCGTTGTGTTGATGAAACGCCAAGGCACATAGCCCGCTCGCAATGATTGCAGCGTCCAGCTTAATAACATAATAGAACGTATTTGAGATTGGCCTTGTTGTAACATCGCCAAATCTTGTTCTAGAATGTCGATAGCAGAGGATACAATGCCGTCCAATGAATATATTCTGGATGACAAAGTTGTTAACCCATTGTCGACCACAGAGAGTGTTTTCTCTAAATTAATACGATCAAGTTCACGTATTCGTTCTGCGGCCTCTATCTGTGACACCTTCAAAGCTTCATTATAAGCAGCATAAATGCCGGCATATATGAAACGTTTTTGACGCGGTTTTCTTGGTCCAAGCAAGAAATCCCTAAGATCTGCGTCTTTTGCAAGTAAGGATAAGTGTTGTTTCACATCCTGTAGTGTAGATGTGTGCAGCCAATCGAGGCATAATTTCCCTACACTGTATGTTGTTACTACCCCCGGATGTTGTCTTTGGACGTATCTTGGGTCTGGCCTATGAATAGTAAAGCCCTGAGTTTTATTCAGGAATCTTTCCTGACAGTTATTCGTGTCTATGGGCCAGATCAACCATTTTTCCAATCAGGATTAGATCTGTTGAGTTGTAGTATATTGTCGACTGTCACCACTGCTTGTGTTACATTATTTTTGCAGGAGTTGGTACAGAAGGTGTGTTCATCTCTTTGATCTTGGCTAATCCAAGACAAGATGTTTGTTGGATAGTTTAATTCAAAAACATTATTTGTTCAGGGATGATGCAGGCTCTGAATAAAGCTTTTATCCCCTGTACTTGCCATTCTTTAGTACCCCACAACGTTTTGTGTCTATTGTGTCTTTCCAAAAGTCGAAACCCTGTCTAGACAGTTGGGCATTGAATAATGCAGAATAAATCTGTTTTGTCTTTGTTAACATAATTTTCAGTCCTGTTTTGTTTACATTTTTATAGTAAAACATTTCTGGATCAGATGTATTGTAACCTGAAAATTATGGAAATTTACTGGCAAATGTTTGTCAACTACCTTTAGGTGGTGTAGGACAATGTTCCCATTGGTTAAACATAAACACCTTTCTTGGATATGCAGATTTATGCAAAAAATGATGACCATAGTGATTATAACAATACAGTTCTTCATAGTCTGATGAACCCTCTAAATATTCATTTTTAGAAAATGCAGCAGATTTTTCTAGGTCAAACATAATATCAGTCACAGTCTCAAAGTCCCAATCATCAGAATAGGTATTGGACGTGATTAGATCACTTAGTGAAATTTTAAACAAATGTGGAATGTTCAATTCTTCCGTTGGACCGAATATATCAAAATCTGTTTTGTCCCACACTATACCATCGTGTATAGGAACAGCTGTGATGGTCACTGATGACAAGTCTCTTGCTTCACGATGGGAAGATTTATGAGGTTTCAAGAAGTACGTTTACGTCTTTTCCTTCAGTGTTCACATGGATGTATCTGCCACTTATAAGCACGCTTACAGTTGTTACCAAAGCTAGCCAGAGCAGGAAAACAAAAAGTCCAGATGTAATCCAGAGTTCAATCCATGGAGAAACCAAATAAGTCTTTTTCAGAAAGTGAAGAAAGTCTTGTATTTGCTGCTTGAATTTCAATGACACTGGCGTCGTTTCAGGTTCACTCGGATCTTCTGAGAACGTATCAAAGTTAATGAAGTAGCCAGAAGCAGTTCTGTCAATTGTTGGAATTGCATCAGGATTTGTTGAAATCACTGGAACCAGTTCATCACTTGTTATGTTGGTGTAGACAGGTGTATTTGGAGGAACTGTTACTTGTTCTTCAAGAGGGATGAGTTCCATAGCGTTGTTGCATAGTCCTTCATTTGTTTCAGCTGAATTCTCGATTGTTATCAGTCTTTCAGTCTTTCAGTATGAACCTCTTGGATAGTAGCGAGAGGAGTGCGTTTGCTACTAGGTCGGAGTCCACGAGGCCTACTATTTAATATTGGCCACATACTGTGGTTTGATCAGGTCGATGGACACAAATCTTTTCTCCTTTCTTCCAGCAAGGGGCGGCAGTAGTACTGTTCTTGTTCCTTGAACTGCTAGGACAGGTACTGGTTGTCTGTAAGAAGGTCCAAATTTCTTCTTGTCCGCAATTTTTCTCTGACTAGATCCCCAACTTTAGGAATCCAGACAGGCCTTGCTGGGACAGCCGGTTGATCCCCAGTGCTGGTTGACTGTAGGAATACGTTGCTTTGTTTCCTTCTTAATTTGTTTAAGTCCTGTAAAACAGCCAAACGATCTTTGATATCAAAGGGTTTATTTTCCACCACTGTGCCTACGTTTTCTAAGTCCGGTACCCACATTCTTGTCCCAAATAGGACCTCATATGGAGTGACCCCCTAGAGAACTTCTTGGCAGGTTATTAAGTGCACGTTGAACTCCACTAAGGTGTTTGACCCACCCGTCACCCGAGCCTAATACTCTAGCTGTTATAGACTGCTTTATGTCCCGGTTTTTCCTTTCCACAACCGAATTTCCCTCAGGATGGAATGGAGAGGAGTACCGCAATGCAACGCCCAGACTGGCCATGGCGTCTTTGTAAGCCCGAGAGCTAAACGCAGGACCCTGGTCAGAATGTAGTGTGCCTATTGCGTATATGCCGATAAAGACTCGCAAATCTTTTATAACAGTTCGAGCATCAGCTGAGCGCTGAGGCCATAACCATAGGAACCTAGATTCAGTATTTGCGGGAATGCCTTTGTCCAGTAGGACGCAGGCGCGTAGACAGTCGAATGCTGTCTAACAGTGGTGTCTGTACTGGGCTGCCGCATTCGCAGCATGGTTTCTGGTGGCTCTCTTGCTGTAATTTACAGTCTAAGCAGTTGTTGATGAATATGTGAATTTCTGTATTCATCCCAGGCCACCAGTACATCTCTTTTAAAGTCAAGATAGATTTAGAGATCCATTGATGTGACAGACCCTCCCCCAAATGTGTTTCATAAATCAAGGCTGCTCTACGTTCCTTGTTTGGTATTACCCTATCCCCCACTCCAGGGATTCGAGCAAAAGGAACGTTGTTCGCATCAATTACATAAGAGTACTTGAGTGGAAACTTTTTGGTAACGCTGCACTGCTGCCTTTGCTTGATGCATTGACAGCCAACATTATCTCACCGTCTATTTTTGTTTTTGAACGAGTGATCGCAGCTACGGAAGCCGTTTGCACAGCCCCCTTTGCGGCTTCGTCAGCCAATGAATTCCCTGCAACGTGAACGCCATCACGTTGATGACTCAGTGTGTGGATGGGGTGACCGCTCAGCCCTCCACAGGGCTTGGTCGCCCCACTCACTGCTGCCGCTCCTGCCTGCCTTGCCGCCTCCTGCCTGGAGATTCCTTCGCTCGCTGCCCGCTGCTCCTGGGACTTTCCCGCTGCCCGCTGCTCCTGGGACTTTCCCGCTGCCCGCTGCTCCTGGGACTTTCCCGCTGCTCCTGGGACTTTCCCGCTGCCCGCTGCTCCTGGGACTTCCCGCCACTGCCTCCCTGCGGCCCCGCCCCCCGTGATTCCATTCGCCGCCCCGCTCCCGCCACCCAGCTGCTCCTCCCTCCAGGCTCCTTACTTATGACGCCCCTGAGCGACCGCGCAGCGGCCGCGCGCAGCGGGAGCACCGACGGAGCGCCGAAGGTGCGCCAAAGGTAAGCCCGTCCGCGCCTGGCCCGCGCCCAGCGCCAGGACCCCTGGATCCCACCGATGCAACACTACTCGACGGACCTACGACGCCGCCACCCTCACCGCACTCAATGCCGGCCGGAACCCTGCCTGCTACCGAGCCTCACCGAGACGCACCCACGGACCCTTCACCTGCCAAGCCTGCCGATTCACCTGCCCCCGGATGTGCACCACCTCCGCCAAGTCGAGCACCAGCAGCAACCACCTGAAATGCATCCTGTTGAACACCCGCTCCGTCCACAGGCACGCCGTGGAACTCTGGGACCTGCTCGACGCAACAGCACCGGACGTCGCCTTCCTCACCGAAACCTGGATGAACGCCTCCTCAGCGCCCGACATCGCCATAGCCATCCCGGACGGATACAAGATCACCCGGAAGGACCGCGTCAACCAGACGGGAGGAGGCATCGCCATCGTACACAAGAACACCATCCGCATCTCGACTAACTCCGACGAGACCTTCACCGCCGCCGAACACCTACACTTCCAGATACACACTGACCCCAAGACCACCCTCCGAGGCACCCTCATCTACAGACCCCCGGGACCACGCACACTATTCAGCGAAGACATCGCAGACTTCATCAGCCCGCACGCCATGCCCTCCGCCGACTACATCCTCCTAGGGGACCTCAACTTCCACCTGGAGAACAACAACGACAGAAACACCACCGCCCTGCTGGACAACCTCGCCAACCTCGGACTCAAGCAACTGGTGAACACGCCCACCCACTACGCCGGCCACACGCTTGACCCCGTCTTCTCTTCCAGCAAGCACATCTCCTTCAGCCACGCCACCGGACTCCACTGGACCGACCACAGCTGCGTCCACTTCAGCTTCAGAAAGACTGCGACCCACCACCACCCGCAACAGGCTCCCCGCCGGAGCTGGAGCAAGATCACCGCCGAGCAGCTCACCGCCTCCCTCAGCCAGAACACACCCACCAACACAACGGACCCAAACGAAGCAGCCAGCAACCTCGCCAAGTGGCTGACCGCCTGCGCCGACGACCTCGCACCACTAAAAACCCTCCCAGCAGACCCGGAAGCAAGAAAACCCCTTGGTTCACCAACGAACTCAAGGAATCCAAGAAGAACTGCCGCACTCTCGAGAAAGCCTGGCGACTCGACCAGACCACAGACAACAGGACCGCCCTCAAGCACGCCACCCGCAAACACCACCAGCTGATCCGTGCCACCAAGAAGTCGGCACTCAAAGACCGACTGGACAACAACGCCCACGACAGCAAGGAACTTTTCAGCATCGTCAAAGAGTTCTCCAACCCCAGCGCCGGAAACAACGACATCACCCCCTCGCAAGACCTCTGCAACTCACTCGCCGCGTTCTTCCACCGCAAGATCACCGACATACATAACAGCTTCGACGCACAGACCACGCACCCTACCGCCCGAACCAACGCCCGCCACCACCACCCTCTGCAACTGGACCCCGATCAGCACCGAAGACACCACCCGCACGATGAACTCCATCCACTCCGGATCACCAACCGACCCCTGCCCACACCACGTCTTCAACAAAGCCGACGCCACCATCGCACCCCATCTCCGGGACATCATCAACTCCTCCTTCCACACCGCCACCTTCCCGGAGAGCTGGAAGCACGCCGAGCTTACCGCCCTCCTGAAGAAACCAACGGCGGACCCCACCGACCTCAAGAACTACCGTCCCATCTCGCTCCTTCCGTTTCCGGCCAAAGTCATCGAGAAGACCGTCAACAGACAGCTTGCCGCCTTCCTCGAGACGAATGGATCCCTCGACCCCTCGCAGTCCGGGTTTCGGGCCAACCACAGCACCGAGACCGCCCTTATCGCAGCCACCGACGACATCAGAACCCTAACCGACAACGGGGAAACAGCAGCCCTCATCCTCTTGGACCTCTCCGCGGCGTTCGACACCGTCTGCCACCGCACCCTAGTGAAGCGCCTCAGCAACATCGGAATCCGAGAGAAAGCACTGGAATGGATCATCTCGTTCCTCGCCGGAAGAACCCAGAGAGTCCGCCTCCCCCGTTCAGATCCGAGGCCACCGAAGTCATCTGCGGCGTTCCACAAGGATCTTCACTCAGTCCAACCCTCTTCAACGTCTACATGAGCCCCCTCGCAGCCATCGCACGCCAACACAACCTCAACATCATCTCCTACGCCGACGACACCCAGCTGATCCTCTCCCTCACCAACGACCCCACCACCGCCAGAGCCAACCTACACGACGGGATGAGAGACGTCGCCGACTGGATGAGGAACAGCCACCTTAAACTGAACTCAGACAAGACGGAAGTCCTCATCCTGGGCTCATCACCCTCCGCCTGGGACGACTCTTGGTGGCCCCCGGCCCTGGGCACCGCGCCCAAGCCAACGGACCACGCACGCAACCTGGGCTTCATCCTGGACTCCTCCCTGTCGATGACCAGACAAGTCAACGCCGTCTCATCTTCGTGCTTCAACACCCTGCGCATGCTCCGCAAGATCTTCAGATGGATCCCCACTGAAACCAGGAAGACCGTCACCCAGGCACTCGTCACCAGCCGACTGGACTATGGGAACACCCTCTACGCCGGAACCACAGCCAAACTTCAAAAAAGACTCCAGCGCATCCAGAACGCCTCCGCACGACTCATCCTGGACATCCCCCGACACAGCCACATCACCGGACACCTGAAAGACCTGCACTGGCTCCCCGTCAGCAAGAGAATCACGTTCAGACTCCTCACCCACGCACACAAGGCCCTCCACGACCTGGGCCCCAAGTACCTCAACGACCGCATGACCTTCTACACGCCCACCCGCCAGCTACGATCAACCAGCCACGCCCTCGCCACCGTACCACGCATCCGCAGAGCCACCGCCGGAGGAAGATCCTTCTCCTACCTGGCAGCCAAGACCTGGAACTCCCTCCCCACTCACCTTCGGCGAACCCAGGACCATCTCTCCTTCAGGAAGCAGCTCAAGACCTGGCTGTTCGAGCAGTAACTTACCCCCTCCCCCAGCGCCTTGAGACCCTCCCGGGTGAGTAGCGCGCTCTATAAATGCCGTGATTGATTGATTGATTGATTGTGGATCACGTGAGCCTTTGGTAGTTCGTTTTTCAACTGAACTACTTGTTCCCAAAGAAATTTGTGCTTTATTGTGCCACCTTTCGCATCTTTTCAAGCCAGTTTTGTATATATTCATTATACGACTGCACACAGTAAAAGGAATCGCACACGATTAGTGTGGGGAATTCTCGATCTGTACTTTCAAGTGCCAGTTTGAATGCTTGTAGTTCAGCTCGCTGAGCTGTACAATCTCCTAGAGACTGCGTTTTAGTGACCATAGGTCTGAAGATGCCATTTCGCATGCAACCTTTAACGATAGCACACGCTGCACTGTAAGCTTGCTTACCCCCTATTGCGGGTTGTGCGGATCCGTCAGTGTAAATTATGAATCCATACTGATCGAGAGGCAGAATTTCAGTAGGCAGGGGACATTCATGTTCGTACTGCAGGAAGGCTTGTGTTTTTAAATCTGGATCAAAAACATATTCAACATCTGTTGCAGCAAGAGAATTAACCCATTGTATCCATCTTGGATGCAATGCCTTAGCATTTGGAATGCTTGCTTTTGTAACCGCTTCTAAAGCAGGTACTGTGGTTACGATAATAATGCGTTTCCCTTGGGCTAAGGCTCTTTCTTTTGCTACAGCGGTTTGAACTGCTGTTAGAATTTTTCAGTAGAACTGAAGCGCATTTCCGCTTGTGTGTACAAGTGTGATTTATATGCTATTGGTATTTTTTCACCCTCATTGAAAGTTAAGTAGGTGAATCCGCATTGACCCGAAATTATTCGGATCACCAAATTTCGTTCACTTACGCGTGTTTGTAAGTGATTTGTTGCTAACATGTTAGCCTGGAGTGAACGCAAAATTTCTGTGTGTTCCTGTGTCCAGTTTTTGATTGAAAAATCAGGTTTGATTAATGCGTAGAGAGGTTTAACCCTTTCTGCATAGTTTATAATGTATGTTCTTCCAAAATTTAAGAAATCCAGGATGGACTGTAAGTTGTTTAGCGTTTTTGGAGCTTGGAGCAGCGCACACTTTTCTAAAAAGTTAGCTGCCAAGCTCTTGCCTTCACTTGAAAGATCATATCCTAGAAATAGGACATTGAGATGGGCAATTCTGGACATTTTAAAGTTGAATTTGTAACCCTCAGAGGCGAATCCCAGTATAATGGTGCTCACCCTGTTCAAGTGTTTTACTAGGTCATCGTCTGTCAGATATATGTCATCGACATAGGACAATGCCTCATTGTCATAAATTTGTAGTAACTCCATTACCCTCGCTGAGAATAAACTTGGGCTATTTTTGAACCCTTGTGGGAGTCGACAAAAGTGACGCTGGGTCCCCATTATGGAGAATGCTGTTAAGTACCTGCTTTCAGGTGCTATGTTTTGACAAAAGAAACCATTTGAGATGTCTAATGTTGTTTTATATTTTTACGCACAATGTTATTCATTAATGCTGTGCTATGTGCATTCTGCACTGCAAAAGTTTTAGAACAAGTGTTTAGGTGTCTGTAGTCCAAAACTAGACGATATGTTTTGTCTGGTTTGGAGACAGGAAACAAAGGATTGTTCATTGAGGAGGTGCATGTTTCAATCACCCCTTGGTATTCAAGTTGATCTAAGATCTCCCTGACCTGTCTTTTAGCTTCTTGCTTAATAGGATACTGCCGTTGTGCAGTTGGTTCATGTTTCAGATGTATTTATGGTGAGGTGAATCCTCATCCCATCCTACATGATTTTTATATAATGCTGGGGCCTGGGCCACTGCCCATTTCCTGGCATATGTATATTTTAGGTGAATTGGAATATGGTTGGAGAAGGCAGGCATAATAATGTCCTCGCCGCGTGGGCACTCCCTGACAAATTGTGGTGGCCAGTCCTTTTCTGCTAGAAGTATGTCATAGCCCTTTGATAGTCTTTCCCAAAAAGTGCTTTCACCTGTCTAGGTTTGTCTCCCTCCATCCGGAGTGTTATTTCAAATAACCTTTGTGGAGTACTAACCCTGGTGTCTACAGTCTCTACTGTGATGTACTCATTCAAGTCTACTATCTCCAGAAGTTCCCTCAGGTTCTGGTGAACTATTGTGACTTCTGCTGCACTGTCCAGCATGGTCTGAGCCCATTCTCCGTTCTTGAGTTGTGATCTCAGTATTCTCGGCATGTCTTATCTTTAGACCTGCTACTTTCTTTTTGGAGAATTGAGGTTTTACTTTAGTTTTTGGAGCGTGTTTGTCGTCTTTCGATGTCACGCGTTCTTCTCTGTGTTCCATCCGTCCTCTTCTTTCCGAAGTCTGTGGTGAGACCTGAAAGGGACGAGAGGAACGTGTATCAGTATCATGATACCTATCAGGTTTTCTCAAATTATCCCTATTCCTGAGGTTATACCTCCTTTCAGAGGGCTCCTTTTGAGGAGACCTACCTCAGGATTGAGAACGTTTCTCGTTTGATTTTTGTTTAGTAGACTCCCACTTCTTTTTAGAAGATGTAGGAGTTTGTTTTATTGAGTCCTTCTCAGGACTTTCAGATAGTTTCGGCTTCAGTGGTCTTCCACCCAAACTATCTCTGCCTAATTCTGCATAAGATTGTTCTATAATTCTGGGTAGCTCAGTTTGATGTTCTGTAACATCGAATTCCCTCAGTTTTTGGCGGATCGCCACTGCTGCTGCCTCCCCTTTAATATTAGATAATATTATTGTTGATACCTGCTCGAAATTTCTTATTAACTTCATACCTAAATTTAGAGCAGGCTCTGCCCCATATTCATTTTGAATTTGTTTTAGGACATCAGGTATTACCGCAATTGACGGAATACCATGTGTTTTAGTATAGATGGCAGCAAAGACTGAGCCCCAAGTGGTGCAGTCTTCCAGTTGTGGTGTGATCCCCATCGGTAAACTGATTGTTAGGATTCTGTGTTTCTCATGTGGGATTGTATTTTGAAATACTGCTTCGATTGAGTAATTTTTTGAGCTATCCAAAACGGAATTTGCTCACGTTTTGTGGGCATTTTACCCATGACTGAGTTGAGAGTCTGTGGTGTAATTTTTAGTGTATTCCCCTGTTGGGGAGTTGGATTTGGATATGTCAATGGTGGTCGGACTGTAAAAAGTCCGCATGACATATTGGACCAATTGTCTGTATATTTTTATTAACTCTTTTATTTGAGTATGTAATTCCTCATCTGTCATTATATCCAGTTCAGGATGAGGTGTGTAGCCGGCTAAAATCGGCCATGTTGCTCCTGGTCTACCTAGTGGACCGAGCCTGGTAATGTTTTTGTGATGTTTTAGGGCGCCTTTAAACCTGAGCTGATGCTCTTAGTATGGTAATGGAATTTCAATATCCTCGAAAGGAATGTATTCCTCTGGTAGATCATCTTCTTTGTAGAAGTGAAATGTTTGTGATGTTGGATTGCATTCCGGAAGTAGTACCCATGAATAGAATACCTCTGTCTGAAATGATTCATGTGCCTCTATCACGAAAACTGCTCTACCTCCTCTTGGCGATAGGCCATGTTTTATAAGTTTTAGAGTTATGGCTCTTCTTAAGTTTTGAGGGATGTGTACCACACCCTCCTCGGTTTCATTTAAACCTGTAAGGTTAAAAAGTGCTGCTTGGGCTGCATCAGCCGCAGCTCCACCGTTTCCAGCTTCATTGTCACCGTCAGGCATTTTTGTTGTTTGAAAAATGTAGAACAAGTTTCAAGGAAACAAAGATTAGGTGCACAATATTTTGGAACACTGTATCCTTCAACGTTGAGCAAACCAAACAGCTAATATATAGGGTGCTTCCCTATGTAGCCTTGGTGGATACTTAACCCTGCCCACTCCAGACGTCTTTTGGAGTATATGGGTAGGGGTCTTTGAGAGAAAATAGCACGGCTGAGTTACTCAGTATCTAAAGTTGAATTACTGCCTAACCAAACCGTTGGGCGCCATGTAGTGTAGCTCCTATTTCCCTAATAGGCTCTGCACATTGGAATAATATATCCTATAGGTTTGACATAGGACTAAGGTCGGTATGTCCCTATCGAGTATATTAAACTTAATTACTTGTGCCAGCTAGCTCAGAGGCCACTAGAAACTCCTTGACAACAAGAAGGGAGTAGTTTCTGGCAGCCGCAAAACATGACCAATATGTTTTCCTTTTAGAATCAGAACGTGTCCCAGAGTCGTGGAAACACTAGATAACTATTTCACTCAGCTCAGTCGTGCATGCTTAGTTTTCCTCAGAGTTACATAGAAATAATAGACGGGCGTTTTCAATAAAAGATTTATTGAACAGTCTTGTTTCTGGTGTAAGTATAATGTGCTGTTACGATCACAAGACAGTATGTGAGATAAATAATGTACAGGGTGAGCAGTAGAAATAAATAATACTGCGATAGCATTATTTTATAGTACAAATGCTGTTACATAAATAACACAGACTAAAAATGCGAGTACTCATACGATGCGGTGCTAAGCTAGTTCTATCCCAGTGTACCTAACCTAACCTAGGTGTAGGACAAGGTATGAAGTAGGTGAAGTATTCCTTACTATGGTATACTAAGAGTATGTTAAGTCTAGTATGCCTAGTATGCCAAGAGTCCCTCTAGGTTCTTATCAGCTCCATACCTGAAGAATGAGAGAGGTTGGAATCTCTTTGCGAGACTCGAACTCCAACACCCCGCAAGGGAAGTCAGATCACTGGAAGCTGGAAGCTGGGCTCTCTGCGTGCAGGGAATGGCAGCGTCTTCTCAGTGCGTCAGGCCGGGACACGGGCTCCTCTGAAGTCGAGGTCTCCTCAGGTTTACAGGGGCTAGGGAAGGTATATTTATACCTGAGAGTACCTTAGGAATGTTAGCATTGACGTGAATTGGACAACGAAAGATGTCATGAATGAACCCCTAAGGAATAATGGTTCATGCATAATATATGAGTCCTTGAAGAAATCAATAGTCCTGGACTAGGGAAACTCCCGCAGCCTAAGGGTCTGTTCTTCATGAACTCGTTGTGACGTTAGGGTGGACGGATGTCAGAGACCATGCCTGTATTTGGAGTGCACGGTTTAATGCCTAAATAAGGCCTGGGATTCTATGCCTATATAAGGGCAGGGCGAATTGTGCCTATATAAGGACAGGATATTGGAAAGCCCGTTATGGACACCCTAAGAGGAAATACAACAGTACTCCACCATACTTTGAGATTTTTAGCGAGTTGTACTTTCCCACGAATGTAAAAATACGTCCACTTTCATAGTCAGTTCGATCCCGGTGGAACTTGAAAGCCTTTCTTTCCCGGATTTTGTCTTCCTCTTTTTTCAATCTTTTGATAATTTCTTCTTTCAGTTTTGCTAGTTCATCTGTCTGCCCCATTGTACTTAATTCGATGTTTAGTGCCTCTATCTGTTCTTGCAATCCGGCTCGATCTTTTTCATATATATATATAAATATATCTATATATATATTCATAGAAAAAACCACAGGTTACAGGGACGTTATAGTTAGAATGACATTTCACTCACACAAAACCAGAGAAATTCAGCCATTATAGTTAGCTGAGCTATAACTCGTGCCCCCACAATGCACTGCTGATGACGTCACATATTACATCACTCATGACATGGTCAGTGACTTCACTGATGACATTTATTTATTTATTTAAGCAACTTGTAAAGCGCGCAAATACCCTTAGGTGTCCCGGCGCTGAGGACTAAGGCAGAGGGAAGGCCAGGAGCGGGTGGCTTATTGGTTGAAGAGCCAGGTCTTTAGTTGTTTCCGGAAGGTAAGCAGGGTGGGACTAGTCTTAATGTGAAGGGGGAGCCTGTTCACTGATGACATCACTGATGACATGTCAAATTAAATCACTGATGACATCACTGATGACATCATCTACTTCATCTCTGATGCACCTCCTCACTCCCTAATATAACCTTTCATACACCCACTTTAAAATACAGATACCATTCATGAAACAATAGACACACCAATGCCAGTTAGTACATACCCACTCACTGATTCATAGGTCCACACACACATCCACTCACTCACCCATCAGTCACTCATACATGCAGTCAGAATAAGTGAGGTGGTGTGTGTATAACTGTATAGGTGAGTAAATGGGAGTGTGATTGATTATTTCCATGACTGAGTAGCTGTGTTTGTAACTCTATATGGGAGTGGCGGTGTGTGACTGTCTGTATAGGTGTATGAGTGCATATGATAGTGGCTGTATTGATGAGTGACTGCATGTATGAGTGACTGTATGGGTGAGTGAGTGGATGTGTGTGTAGACCTAGGAATTAGTGAGTGGGTATGTAGTAACTGGTATTGGTGTGTCTATGGTTTTGAAAAAGGTAGTCTGTATTTTAGAGTGGGTGTATCAAAGGTTATATTAGGGTGTGAGGAGGTGCATCAGATTGTCACGTGGATGATGTCATCAGTGTTGTCATTTAAGATGTCATCAGTGATGTCACTGACCATGTCATGAGTGATGTAATATGTGATGTCATCAGCAGTGCATTGCGGGGGCGCGAGTTATAGTTAGCTCAACTAACTATAACGGCCACATTTCTCTGGTTTTGTATGAGTGAAATGTCCAACTAACTATAACGTCCCTGAAACCTGTGGTTTTTTCAGTGAATTTCTAAGGTTTTTTTAAATGCTAATTTCTAACTATAACGTCCCTGAAACCTATGATTTTTTCAGTCTATTTCTAAGGTTTTTTAAATGCTAATCTCTAACTATAATGTTTTAGTGAATATATATATATATAGAGAGAGAGAAGCATCAGGATTACAAAGTACCTCTATTGAGGGGTTATCAGAGATGGATCTTTGTGAATATCATGGAATTCCTACGGACATGACATCTAAAAGTGGGTGTAAACCGAAATCCAAATTTTGTCCCCAACTACCTGCGGGTAATAAAATTGACCCGTTCTATGAAATCGTAACTGATGAATTAAAAAACTTGGTATCAGTTGAGACGAATAGGTCGAATAAAAAGGAGACAATGGGCCAAACAGAATGTAACGAAAAAG
This sequence comes from Calotriton arnoldi, assembly GCA_963921515.1. NCBI lineage: Eukaryota > Metazoa > Chordata > Amphibia > Caudata > Salamandridae > Calotriton > Calotriton arnoldi. The sequence continues at coordinate 1,742,401 of CAWUFW010002206.1, read as the reverse complement.
AAATGGGAAGCTTTGAAAGATTTACAGAACAATAAAAATATCATTATAAAACTGAGTGATAAAGGGGGAAATATTGTAATCACGAGTCTGCAACAATATCTAACTGAAGCGAACCGACAATTGAAAAACAGAAGACATTACAGAATACTCCCAGATAACCCCATCCAAGTACATATGGCCCAGATTTCCTCAAAGTTAAAATATTATCATGAAAGAGGACTTCTGGATATAGAAGAATATAAGTGTTTGAACACCTCTTATCCAATAACCCCCACCATCTACTTTTTACCAAAGGTGCACAAGGACCTCATTAACCCACCAGGCAGGCCGATAGTGAGCTCGATTGGAGCACTATTGTAAAATACATCTAGGTTCATAGATATTTTTCTCTTTCCTTATGTGAAAAACCTACCATCTTATCTACGTGATTCACAAGACTTCCTCAATAGAATCAATGAGCTCCCCTGGAAACCAAACTATCTAATGGCTACTGTGGATGTGGTGTCCTTGTACACCTCAATCTAACATCAAGATGGCATGGAGGCCTGCAGATATTTCTTAAAGACACGCTCAGTCTCCTTGTTGGAACACACGGATATGTTAATGCAGATGATAGAATTCTGTCTGCACCACAACGTCTTCAAGTTCAACAACAAGTACTATCTCCAACCCAAGGAACGGCCATGGGGACATCATTTGCCCCAACATATGCAAAGTTACTCATGGGCCTCTGGGAAGTGGAAGAAGTGTGGACGAAATCTAACAAGAAGAAGATGGAACAGATAATACTGTGGGTCCGATTTATTGACGACCTCTTCCTAATATGGGAAGGGAGAGAGCTGATTTGGAAAAATTCTTGAAATCACTAAATCAGAATGCATTCAATCTTCAATTTACTTATGATATACAAGATCAGGAGATTAACTATCTGGACACCACAGTATATATCAACACAAACAACAAAATCTGCAGTAAAATGTACAGAAAGCCTACCAGCACAAACAGCATTTTGCATGCCAACAGTGGACACCCTTTGCCTTTAAAATGAAGTGTCCCGTACAGGGAGTTTCTAAGAGTCAGACGATGTTGCTCGGAGGAGGAAGATTTTAAACATCAAGCAAGGGAAATGTACACAAGATTCTTAAGCAGAGGATACCCGGATGTGATTCTGAATGATGCCCTGAGGAGAGCAGGCGCAAAGAAAAGAGAAACACTGTTAACATCAAATATAGAGTGCAATCAAACCAGACTGAAAAGTGACCAAGATGGGAGATTTATAACTAAATTCAATACATCAAGTACCAAAGTTAGAAATAAACTCAGGGACAACTGGAAGATCCTACTCATGGATGAAGATCTAAAAGGAGTACTGTCACAGAAACCAAACATCACGTACAGTAACTCACCCTCATTGGGGGATATTTTAACCAGCTCCCATATGAGACCAGTGGATGCCCTAGCCAATATAACAACATGGATACCGACTACTGCACAGAGTTTTCTCAAATGTACAAAATGTAAAGCCTGCAGGTATGGAAGAACAAGAGTGAATATAAAACCATTTATGGCTTAAACAGCAAAATTAAGGAGAAAATTACTTGTGAAACACAATCGGTAGTATATGCTTTGGAATGTCAATGTGGAATCCAATACGTAGGCAGTACCATCAATAAACTTAAACTACGTATATTGCAACATCTAAGAGCAGTCACGAATAAAGACTACCAATACGCCATGGCAAAACATATATGGGAAAAACATGATGGCAAGCCTGAGAACATGACATACTATGGCATCAAACATATACAGAAAAAACCGAGAGGAGGAAACACAGAACTGGAACTACGACGTGAGGAGTCAAGGATGATCCTCCTACTGGGTACAGAGGCTCCCAATGGGCTCAATGCCGATGCTGAATTATACATCCACATCTAGATAGAAATTTTGGGCACCTACGGCACCACCAACAGCCGACAGAAAAAGGACTTACTCGATGGATAATTCCCACATCAATATGATTTGGAATCAAGTGATAATGTGATAATGAACATTAAAAGTGGACTGCCCTCTGGATTTTTAAATCCAGAAATTTGATGGAGCTTTAGATGTAACTATGTGAGGGATTACTAATATGGGGTCATGGTTTACAAACTTCTCACCAATTGGTCTTAGGATGTTATCAATTGACATGGAAGAGTGGATATGCTTTTATGATGTGAAGGATTACAAAGCAGTGGTACTATGGAACATGATGAAAATAGGGACCTTTTTCCAAAGAGATTGTTATCTTACATGTAGCATTTTTCAGTTTTGTAGGGCATGTTGTCACTTTCAATTGGATTACAGACTATTGTCATTTATGAGATCTATAGCGCCTTGCACTTTATAAAGTTGCAGGTTACAACTTGTGATGTTCACAGCACCATGCACTTTAGGGAAAACATGGGGATGTCTTTAAGTGCGATTAGATCATGTAGGATCTAACACAAAAATGTGACTTGCTTTATCCAGAAATGTGGATAAGAGTGATTTTAAGCATGATAAGATGGTCCTATTACCTGTTTACAGCACAATGGCACTTTAAAAATCAAGGTACTGTTTAATAGAGCAATGGCACTTTCAATATCATAGGGACTGTATACGAATATAATAGTACTTTGTAGAATGAACTATTAAGCTAACTTGGATGTATTTGATTGAATTTTACCTGCTTTTATCTGTCTTATCCATTTATTATGTATTGGAAGTAGTAACCGACAAGGAGATGGAAGGATGGAAGGATATTGCTCTCTGACATGTAGAAACAAACCTAAATAGATAACAAATCTTTTCTGGTCCTAATACATGATCTGGTTCCATTTTTACTCTCCTGTACTACTACTCTTTTACACACTTTTTACACACTTTTTACTCTCCTGGATATTTTACTCTCCTGGATACTTCACTTTCACATATAGATACCTCTCTCCCTTTTAAGTCTTTTTGCACTTATAAATGCGCATTTGCACGTCTGCACACCTCCTCATCTCAAAACTTGACTTAGGTTAAGAATAGAAGAACATATTTTCCTCTTTTATAAAGTATGAAATTCTAAATTTTCACTCTTCTCTCCCCTTTCCTTCCCCCTGTTTTTCTTGGGAAAGATCTTAAAAATGATTTTTTCAGGAGGTTATTTTTTGAATGTTATATGACCCACTGGACTAGGTGATTAGCTGAATTGTGGCTATACGGGTACTATACCGTGATTGGACAGCAACCACAACTTAAGCTAACACAAATGACATGTTATGGGTACTTGAACCATAATTGGAAAACCAGTGTTAACATAACAAATGACATGTCATGACTAAATACCATTGTAATGTAAGAATGGAAAATTGGAATAAGGACATGTGGGTACATCCTATAGAAATATAATTATTACCTCCTGTGTGTAGTGCAACAAATGTGAAAAATAACAAAAAAATGAAAAAGAATGTAAAAATATATGAAAGAAATTGTGTATGTATCTCTTTAAATTGTGGAGAAATGTTTGGAGGGAATTTTCCCTTTAAATGGCTTGTCTATACTCATACACTCTATGACCCTGTCGAAGGCTCAGGCCGAAACGCGTAGGTCTTTATTTGCACTGTTGGTGGCATGATATAAATAAAATAAAAGGACATACTCTGATCCTGCAAGGACCTGGCTGTGCTGTTTTCTTCCGAGCCCTGGGAGTGGGGGGCTGCTCTGGTGAAGAAAATCCGGAATATATATATATATATACACGCATCCACAGTCCTAAAAGACCGAATGGACCATTTGTTCAGTATCCAGAAATGCGTTTTAGTAAACAGTACCTTTCTCAATGCCAGTTAGAAACAGAGGATGTCATTTTCAAGTCTTTTAAATGTAGCGTGAACAGCCCCATTGGAGAATAATCAGTGGCAAGTAAAAGAAGATTGTACACGTACTCGCAAAATGCTTGTTTCAATGTCTTCCATTCTTGTGTGTATTCTCAAATATCTGTAATCCTGTTGAAAGTGTCACATAACACACACTTGGCCACATTAGGTGCAGCCATTGTCTTGGAATACACCCAAAATCTTTTGCCACATAACTTCAAGGGAGCAATGTCTCTTATAATAAATTGTGCTATGCGTCCCTCATCAGACATCAATGTCGGTTGTCCCAGTGCATACCTGCAAGCATTGCACTCCTGACCTTGCATTCAAACAAGGAGCCGGGAGCAGAAACAAAAATGTCCTCAGAAACCGAAGAAGGCTAAAACAGGTCCCAACTACACTCTCCACTGTGGCTTGAAGTACAAGTTGTTATCGAACTTCACTCCAAGATTCCGCACCACTATGGCAGGAGTCAGAAATGGAGCAGAGCTAAGCCGGAATTCACCAGCCCAAGCAGGGGTCCAAAAACCTGCACTTCAGTTTTACTCATGTTGCACTGGAGATTACTCTAGCCCATCCACTGAAACACCCCTGACAGACACAGTTCAAATATGTTTTGGGCGATAGAGGTGTTCCCATCCAAAGTTAAGAGGATGTGCATGTCGTAAGTGTAAGATATAACCTGCACACCAAAGGATTCCACCTGGGTTGCCAAGGGGAACATGTAGACATTAAACAATGTCGGACTAAGGGCAGAGCCCTGTGGAACCCCAAATTTAAGGGGTTTGGAGTCCGATGCAAATTGTTAATTAATTATTACATGACTAACATTCCAGCCTAGACCTCTACAAACCTAGCAGCCGGCAACTAAAATATAATTAACAAAAAAATCCATAATCTAAATATTTAAAATTCAATAAAAAAATACTTTTACAAATAATAATTAATAAATCATTAATTGAATTAACTTCTCACACTATGCCCCTATAAACCTTGCATTCTGCAACTAAAATATCAGCAAAATAAATCAGTATTCTATATTTTACATAATTAAAAATGAATAAAATAATACAAAATATGAATACATTATTGAATTAATATTTCTTAATTAATTTTCCACCCTAGACCCCTTCAAACCTAGCAATCCCCAGCTAAAGTATAAGTAAAATAAATAGGTATTCCAATAACTACTTTATTAAAACCAATTTGATAATTAATTACAAATCAATATTTAATTGTTAATTAATTATTACTTCATTAATTTCCCACCATATACCCCTACAAACTTAACAGCCTGTAAATAAAATATAATGAAAATAAATCAATATTGCATAATTTACATAAGAAATGTCAATCTAATAATTAAATAAAATGTATTAAATAGGTAATAATTATTTTTGACTAATTCAGTTCCCACCCTATCCCCTTATAAACCCAACAACCCCTAACAACACCAAAAATGATTATAAAAAATTATATAAAAAATTTGAAACCACATAAAATTACAACCTATATTAAAATAAAATACCCTTTATACGAAAAATAAAAGGACGCAAAACTCATATATAAACTAATACACATTCAAATAATTAAAACATTATATTTAACCACTATATTATTGAAAACAATATTAAGAACATCAATATTATTTAACACAATATTACTTTCTTCAAAAACTATATTCTTGTCAACAATGTTTGTGCATCACGATATTTGTATATTATTATATTTATTTTCCAATATTTCTGCCTCCTGAAATTTTTTAATCAATATTTTGTCCAAACACTATGATTCTGACAGGAATGCTTCAGGCATAATTGAATTACAATGAGTTAATGAATTGGACACTCTCACCGTAAACTTGAGGTGGCTGAGTAGTACTGCAGAAATGTTTTTTTTTAACCAAGGAAAATAATAAGCATCTGAGTAGTTCAGGAATTGGATCTGAAACTTCACTAAACAATCAATGCTACAAGCCAGAGTAGCTCTAGAAAACCATCCTCACTTCCAACTCATATCCTACGTTACTCATTCAAAATTGCTGTTTATTACAAAAACTCCTACTTTCACACACAGCTACAAGTGTCCCCCTTGCTTCAATTAGCTGTAAGCAATACTTCTCAAACACAATCATTTTTATTGTTCCCTCAGTCATTGATCTTGCTCTGCTTAGGACCTAATTTACATTTTGGCTGAAGGGCTACTCTGTCACAAATGTGATAGCTATCCTGTTCATCTTATTACAAGTGCTTTATATCTTATAGCACTTGTAGTTAGGCGGACAGGATATCCATCACAATTGTGATGGAGTACCCGATTGCCAAATATAAATCAGGACCTTAGTTCCTATTCCATCGCCACTGGCAGAAAAGCTTCTAGCATGTGTTCCACATGCTCATTCCCTCCTTGTCCTTCCTTTACTTCTGTCACCTCTTTCAAAAATTTCCAAGTGGCTCAGTGACTCTTAACTTTACTAATGGCTTTACCTGCCAATTGGAATAATTCTGTTGCCTTCCTCCCTTTTCTAATGTAACCCATCCATTATCCCCAAAGATATATTCTTCCTTATCCTCCTAATATCACAGCTCCTTCAGTCACTTTCTTCCATTGATCACTTCTTACTTATCAACGATACAGTCCTAAGCCCTTCTTACAATACTGCCACACCTGGGCTAAATTGTCCTCTGCTTTTCCAACTCCTCCATCTATTCACTTCCTGAGGATCCACTCTATAAATACACTGTTGCAAACAATGTTTCATGATGTATTTTTAAGGGCTACTACAGCAAATCCTAGTCATCCACTGACTCCTAAACAGTTAAAATGAATCTAGCAATTGGCAATTGTGCCAGCTTAAACAATTCTATTCACAACAAAGGATCACCAAGCCCCTAGCAGGCAAGGACTTTATCAACATGTATCTGACTTTTAGGTTTCTTAATGTCAGATCTGCAAATGTCCATCATCCTGTTATTGTCATGCCTATCATTACTCATAAACTTGCTGATATGCATTAAAGAATCCTGTCCAAATCCACACATTTAAACTGCAATGGACTCTTTAGTGCCACAGGGTTACTACATTTTCCATGATTGATGATTAAAACAAGGTAGAGGAGTTGCCTTTGTTTTCAAATACTCACTAAATTGTAAAGAAATACCTATCATGACTACTCAACTTTCGAATTCCTTAAAGTACCCATCTTGTTATCACCATCAAACAATACATAGCTCCACATCATCTATCACCCACTAAATCTTAAAGGCAACTTCATCAATCACTTAATGGAATGCTTCACATACAATAAAATCATGTCCTTCACAAACCTATACCTCGAAGATCTCAACCTTAAATTGTGTAATAATACACCAAACTATATACAGACCTTGACAGCCTTCTGCAGTTATTCAGCTGTCAACTTTATTCCATCCCAGAACACGCCATGATCTAATCATAACACCAACTACATTAAACAAGTGTCGCCATCATTTCAAGATTAATTGGTCTGACAACTACTGTGGCCTACTCCCAATTTACATAATCAGAATCTGTCCCTCCTACCATAAAAGCTCCTCCTGAAAAACCTGGTGTAGAACCTCATGGACATCATTATCAAATAGCTCTGCATCCCTAGAATCATTTGGGTGAACTTGACTATCAGTATATACTCTGTATGAGTGAAAAACTACGAGGATGACACATTAATGATTTTAACTTTGAAGCTCCTCTCAAACAAAACATCTCTGCCCAAACGAATCCAACTGTGGTTCAATGACTCCCTTCTCAAGCTAAGAAGATTGAGCCAAAATCTGGATCAGAAATAGTAGGCTTTAAAATCATTGGGCCCGATTCACAAAAGTAATCTGAGACAAAGTCCTAACTTTACGACTTTCGGCATTCACAGAAGGCATTTAGGAGTACTAAAGTTAGGATTTTGTTTCAGTCAATCTTAAATTTTGGTCTTAAATTAAACTTAAGACCAAAACTTAAGTTTAACTGAGACAAAATCCTAAGTTTATGACTAGGATTTTGTCTCAGTTAAACTTAAGTTTGTCTTAAGTTTAACTTAAGACCAAAACTTAAGATTGACTGAGACAAAATCCTAACTTTAGTACTCCTAAATGCCTTCTGTGAATACCGAAAGTAGTAAAGTTAGGATTTTGTCTCAGATTACTTTCTGAATCGGGCCCATTGTTTTTTCACACAAGGCCACTGTAGACAGAGACCAATAATATGTAATTCAGGCTTGATCCTGCTTCAAACTAAACAGTCAAGTCCAAAATATCAGGCCAGGTGCCCTACAGACAGAACTAGCTAGCATGAGTCCTGAAACACAATAAGCACAGGACCCATGTTTGGGTATACTTGTTATCATCAAATGTAATAAAAACATGATTGATGGAAATGGCCCTTTCTGCAAGGTCATTCCCAAAGTGTTTGCCTTCCTTCTCTCCTTTTTGCTGAATTCATTTTTGTTGGCCTTAGGATTCTGTGCACTTTACCACTGCTAAACAGTGCTAAAGTGCTTGCACTCACTCCCCTAAACATGGTTTGATTGACATATCCACATTGCCATATTTGATTTACCTATAATCCCCTAGTAGAGTGCACTGCATGGACCTGAGCATGTAAATGAAATTCTACCAGTGGGCCTGCAGCACTGAATTGTGCTACCCACTCAGGTAGCCCATTAAATACTGCTTAGCCTATTTGTGCAGTTTACACTGCAATGTCGACTTGGCATTTAAAATCCCTTGCCAAGCCGTAAACTCCCCTTTTATTACATATAAATCCCCCCTACGGGAGGCCCTATGTAGCCCATAGGGCAGGGTGCTGTGTAATCAGAAGGTATGGCATGTACTTCTAAGTTTGGCATGTCCTGGTAGTGAAAAACTCCCAAATTAATTTTTCACTACTGTGAGACCTAGCCCTCTCATAGTACAACATTGGGGATTCCTTTTTACACTTAATATGCTCTAATTTCTGACTGAGAGGGAGTAGAGCTGTCATGTTTAATACCATTGGATTTGCAATAATAAATCCTCTTTAATGGTGAAGTCAAATTTATTATTACAACTTTTAAAATGACAATTAGAAAGTTGCCATTTTCCTGATCTTAGCTCTGTGTACCTATAGACTGTCTCTAATCAGTCTGAGGTGGATGACAGCTGGACTTTGTGTATTCCCCCTAGACAGCCACAGACAAAGGGAACTTAGGTGTGACTTGATGTGCCTTAATGGGGCATCCTGGCTGGATGGGAGGGAGGAGCTAGACACAGCCTCACACTTATACCTGAATAGGCTGTGTTCTGCCTACATACACAGGGCCCCAGTAGCGAGTTTAGAGCAAGTGCAGGCGGGGAGGACCTCTGTGCACTTCTAAGACCTTATTTGAAGTCTCTCCCATTTCAAAGACACCACTGAGTATAAGAACTGGACTTAAAATCCTACCACATCAGTACGCTTCTGGACCTGAAGATACCCTGCCAAGAAGAAGGACTGCTGTGCTGCTGAAGGGCCCCCACTCTGCTGGACTGCTACTATGGAAGAGTTGCTTTTTTGCTGTGCTGACCTGCTGCCCCCTTTCCCTGGGTGAGATGGACTGGACCTGCCTCTCTTGTCCTGAGAACACAAAGTGACTCAAGGGGCTAGCTAGCTGGCCTCTTGATCGGAAGTCTCAGGGACATAAAAGACTTCCAACCACCCTGCTCCTACACTTGGACCATTGGAAGTGGGCCTAAGGTGTTTGCTTCAGCAGTGATGCATCTTCTGCTGTGAAGAGCAGAACTGGCGTATTGCCACCATTGTGGGAGCAGAGCCAGTGCATTGATTTTGGAACCAGTGCATCGATTTTGGAACCGACGCATTATTGTTGTCGCATGGAGAAACCCAATACATCGCATCTCAGAACCAGCGCATTGCCCTAGGAACTGATGCATCTTCTACTGCCAAAGCAGAGTCGTCGCATTCTCTTCTACCCTCTGAACCGATACATCTCCACAGTTGTGTGGAGAAAACCGACACATCGCCTTAGCTGTGTGAGCTGTTGTCTATGCATCGCCTCTCTTGCACCCTACATCTCATCGTCGACACAACAAGGTACATTCTCAGCAGAACAAGCCTGGTCCCAGTAGCCGGACCACGCTCCATAATGGTCGGCCTGAACTTCTGACTTTGTCCCACTCCAGCGCAACTAGATAGCCCAAATAGGCACTTATTGCTTCCAAGTGCTATTTCATATTTATTTTATTCTTTAAAAATTCATATCCTAAGATTTACGAATTGGATTATTGTCATTTTGGCCTTGTTTTTTTTATTAAATTAAGAATTATATTTCTAACTTATGTGGAATCTTTTTGTATGGCATTTTCACTGTTTTACTGCTTGAAGTGTTGCACAGATACTTTACACATTGCCTCTAAAGTATAGCATGACTGCTCTGTGCTAAACTAACAGAGGGTGAGCACAGGTTAATTTAGGGTTTGTTGTTGACTTACCCTGACTAGGATTGCGGTTCCTGCTTGGCTTGGAGAGGCTGCATACCTCTGGCAACCAGAAACCCAACTTCTAACAGTGATGCATGAATTATTCTCAGCCACTCCTCTCGATCAATTGGATTGCATACTAAGCAATTGTTTTTTAACCTATATCCCATTCTAGTTAGAGGCCAGCCATATGCAAATTAGTCTCTGTGTTGCTTCCATAGGAATATTCCAGCCCGAACTACCATGCCGGGAGCCAACCAGGCAGGAACACAGGCAACCCCAGATCGATTTGGGCCTAATTTGGGCAGATCAGTGCAAAATACCTTTAGTGCTACAGCAGAGCAAGGATGTGACCCATTGTTGGGCATGTCCGTCATACTTATGGGCTCTAATGCAGCAAAGAACAAAGTGATGGAAGAAATGTATGAATTAATCTCATCCACTGGTGATCACATGGGCCACTCATCAAACTTTTAATCACTATGCCAACCTAGACAGAAAACAACCATATGCAAGTTAGTCTTGGTACTGTCCCAATAGGAAAGGTCCAGAACAAACTTCCTGGTCAGATCCCTTCCAGACATGGGCGCAAGCAACCCTAGACTGGTTTCAGCCTTCTTAGGCCTCATCACAGAGTGATAGCTTGACTCTTGTAGCAGCACAGTGTGCACAAGATCCACACTTGGGCATACCTCTCATGCAGAGGGCATCTAGTGCAAACAATAATGAAGTGATGAAAGAAATGTTTGAATTAATGTCCGCCACAGATGAGTGCTCTAAGCTCCATTCCACACAATTATTTTTTCCCACTATGACAATCTAGACAGGTGTGAGCCATGCACAAATCTGTCAGTCCAGCATGAACTAACAGGCCTGGGTCTCCTTGAAAAGGAGACACAAGGACCGAAGGATATTTTTCTGCCTATGTAAACCTCAACAATGATGTACAGCTTGAGCCCTGTAGCAGAATAAGCATGAGATCCATGTCTGATCGTACCCGTCGCACTTCAGCAATCTAACGCAGCAAACAATATAATGTTGGAAGAATGCTTGAATTAACCTCAACCATTGGTGATCATTCAGGCCAAATATCAAACCTTTGGTTTTTTAATCACTATTCCACTGTAGTCATAGGCCCCATATACAAATCAACCTTAGTCCTTGTTGTAAAGTATCTTCTCACAAATAATCTATATTTAACATCAAGTTATTGTCACCATCACAAGTTCCAGTCAGAAGAAAATTGACCGTGAAAACCTTCAAGGGACACTGTTACAATTACATCACTAGTTTCTTGGAAGCAACCAAGGGAGTAAAGGAAGGTAGGACAATGAGAGGGAGAATAGTCCAGACAAGAGATAATTTACAGCACATCTCCTCATCGGAGAAAAATAGACCAATAAAGATTTTAATAAAAGGTTTTCATTACAAACACCTTTTACACAGGATGCAATACACATTTTACACAGGATGCAATACTTTATAAAGAAAAAATACACAACACATTAAAGAACCGGTTTCAGTTTTTCACGTAATCTTCTTGCCGCCTGGATGAGAACGTTAACTCTTAAGATTGTTTTCCTTTCCTTTATTACTATCTGGGAACATAGATAATTACATAGGTTGAGTAGTGTGGTTTTTGGGAGCATACTTAGCAATCTTATCTATTCCCATGTCTGATCACTTTCTAGTGCAATGCCATTCTTGACAATGTGTTCAATTCTCATAGTATGGGAGAACTTGCTACCCTTCATGTATTTGTTTCCGGTAACTTCTTTTTTACCGAGTCTCCTATCTGGAAACAGGGTTGATTAACACAATTATGTTAAGCATATCTTTTTTATATTTACTTTGATGACTTCTTATTTTTTGCATAATAGCCTGTCTATTCACAATGATGGGAGTATCACTTGTACTTCAATATGTTGACATTTTCGTCCTCAGTTTCCTCCTCTTTAAGGAAACAAAAGGTCATACCCGTATAATACTATTTGGACTGGTTCAATAGACTAAGATAGTTTATTGTATAGCCTTTGCAATTAGATAATGCATCTTTTTTGCTCTTTGCATACGGTCTCTTATAATTCAATTCACATGCTCTACCATTCCATTCACTCTTGGACAGTATAGGGCTGTTTTAAGATATCTTACGGACATTTCCTTGAATAAATGTTGCATCTGGTTAGAAGTAAACTGTACCTCATTGTCCATAATAAGGGCCTCAGGTACACCTTCTTGAAAAAAAAAATTCTTACAAAATTGATTAAAACCTTAGTGCTGATGCTGTGAAGGCACATGTTCAATACCCAACATGTGTGATAATCAACCAGAACTACCATGAAATCTTTTCTAAAGGGTCTGAAATTAAAAGGTCCTATAATATCCAGAGCTAATTTAACCCATGGTTTACTGAGAACCTCCACAGGGGATAGGGGAGGTACTCTTGTTTTAGGAGTTTTATAGCTGTTGGCACAGTCTAAACAATTTCTTACCACATTTTCAACCATGGCGTCCATATTGGGCCAACAGTAGTCGGACCTTACTTTGTTCTGTGACCCAGATGGCCTTCATAAGCAAGATTGATTATATTTTGTCTCATTCCATGAGGAGGAATGATTTTTTCCTCCCTGCATATAAAGTTCCCAGAATCATTTAATTCAAGTCTCCCTTCCCAATATTTTGCTATAGAGCCTGGTAGTTCACTTTTACTAGTGTGCCACCCATTATGGATACAGGTGAGAAGAGTTACAAATTCAACATCTTCCCTCATGCTCTGTTCCCATTCATTGGGATTTAGGCTGGTTGATCGCACTTCCAGGATGAATTCCTCCGAAGAGTCTTCCAACTCTCCCTTTTTATTCTTAAATGGATTACGGGAAAGATAATCTGCAACCTTGTTTCTTGATCTCGGCAGATATTGCATTTTGAAATTGAATATCCCTCTAGCACTGGCACCCAGTGAGGGATATTAGGTGTTGTTCTTTCAGACCCCTTTGTGGTAAATGCAAAAATCAATGGTTTATGGTTCATCCTAAAAATGAATGGAATTCCCCATAGAATTTTTTTTTAATGATTAACTGCCCAATAGCACACTAAGGCTTCTTTATACTACTGCAGAGTATCTGACTTCAGCTCCACTTAAGGCTTTGGAGGCAATGGCCACAATATGTTCTGTCTCATCTATATTTTGGGTCAGAGTTGCTCCCAGTCCCTTGTTATTGGCATCAGTGGTTAGTTGTGTGGGTTTGTTTGGATCAAGTATTTCTAGAGGTAGAGCATTAACAATGGCCAACTTAATGTTTTCAAATCCTTGCTGGCACATGCTTTCCCACACAAATGGAACTTTCTTTTTGAGTAGATTGCGTAAGGGTTCAACAACATTTGCAAACTGCTGGACAAATTTAGATTAGAACTCTGAGAGTCCTAGAAACGATTTGAGCTCTATAAGCGGGGACAGGGGCTTTCCTTATTGACTCCACTAAGTCCCATTTAGGTTTGATACCCTCTTGGGATGCAGTGTGGCCAAGGTCTTCTAAAGATTTTACTTCTATGTGACATTTTTCTTTTTCTCTGTTTAAACCTGCATCTCTGAGTCTTTTCCAAACTTGTCTAAGTGTTGAGTAATGTTTATTTTCATTGGTTCCGTAAATAATGGGCCCGAGTCACAGAACTAACTTAAGACAAAATCCTAAACTTACTACCATTTTGGTATTCACAGAAGGCACTTACTCATTTTGGTATTCACAGAAGGCACTTACTTACTCATTTTGAGTAACTTACTCATTTTGTGTAACTTACTCATTTTGGTATTCACAGAAGGCACTTACTCATCAATGAGTAAGTACCTTCTGTGAATACCAAAACGAGTAAGTTACACAAAATGAGTAAGTTACACAAAATGAGTAAGATAAGTGCCTTCTGTGAATACCAAAATGAGTAAGTTACACAAAATGAGTAAGTTACTCATTTTGGTATTCACAGAAGGCACTTATTCATCAATGAGTAAGTGCCTTCTGTGAATACCAAAATGAGTAAGTTACACAAAATGAGTAAGTTACTCAAAATGAGTAAATTACTCAAAATGAGTAAGTAAGTGGCTTCTGTGAATACCAAAATGAGTAAGGGCCTTCTGTGAATACCAAAATGGTAGTAAGTTTAGGATTTTGTCTTAAGTTAGTTCTGTGAATCGGGCCCTATGATATTGTCTTGGAAGCACATTGTATGATGGATACCTTGTAGCAGATGCTGCAAGAGTCTTTGAAAAGCAGTGGCTGCTGACGCAAGACTGAAGGACATGCATTTATATTGGACCATGATGAATGACGTAAGGTGTCTTGATGGTGATCTAACTCCACTTGATGATATGCAGAAGATAGTTCTAAAGCACTAAAGAATGAAGCAACTTTGATTAGATTAAGCACTTCATGAATACGGGGCAACTGGTGTCTGGCAATCCATATGTTAGAGATTAGTTTACGCAGATCAACACAAAGACTGATCTGTCCTTGGTGGCTTTGTGGGATATCACTTTGGGAGCAAGCTATTCTGGACTTTCACTCGGTTCGATAAAATCAAGACTTAGCAGTTCATCTAACTCTTTCTTTAGTGGTACATGCAGTAATAAGGGCATAGGTCTGACTTTATGTACTACAGGTTTGGCTTTGGGCTTGAGGTCAATGTGATGTTGATATTTCTTTAACAGCCCTAGTTCGTCAGAAAATACATCAGAGAATTACTTGGGTACATCCTCTCCACACAGGGTGAGGTTCACAAGTAAGACCGGTTCTGATCTGTTTGGGTCCAGCTTCATTCTTGGTTCCTTTTGATGCTTCCACTGAAGCAGATGTGACCCTTTTTCCATAATATACACCTTTCCTACAGTACTCCTGTCTTTGAAAGAAATACGCATTCTCATAATTGCCATAAGTGGAATCAAATCCCCATTGGAACCCTCAGGTTTGATATCTGCTTTTTCTAATAATTCCTAACTATTAGAAAACATTCCCTCAAAAGTCATTTTGTCCTAAAATGTAAATGGAGAACAAGAGTCAGAAAAGACAGCAACAGATTCATTATTTAAATAACCTCCCAGGACGGAAATTTTACCCTTCTTCCACTTTCTCCTTTAATTGGAAAACAAATTTATTTTTCGTCTTGTATGTCAGATTGTATTACATGCACCTGCTTATTTTGTAGCACTCTGCATGTTCTGGCAAAATGTCCCTTTTTTCCACACAATTTCGGCATGTGGAACTGTGGGCTTGATGATGCAAACTGTTTGCCACATGTCCTATATTTCTACAACAATAACATTTCATTTGTTCATTGATAGCGTGTGGTTTCATAGGTCTTCCATTTTGCTCCTTGTTGAAATTCCTTGTTTTTTTTAATGATGTCGACTTCTGTAGGAGATTGCTGTATCTCTGCATTATTCTTCATTTCTCTAATGCCTTCTGCCGTGTTTTCGATCCCCACTGCTATGTTAATGGATGCTGGAACAGGGTTGTTTGTCAGTCATTTTTTTTTAACTCTGGGAATAATTGTAAATCTTGCTAAATGATCCCGTATTAATGAGTCTGTCAAAGTGCCAAATTCACAGGCATTGGATAAGCCTCTGAGAGCAGCAATATATGATGTGACTTTTCTTGCCATGCGCTCAAAAAAAAAAGTTACGTCTCTCCAACACCACAGAATTTTTTTTTCCAAAATGAAAAGTCATCTGATACACATTCAACTATGTGTTTCAGCCACCATCATCCTCTTCCCCTTCGGTTGAGGTAAATTTTCATATATTTTGCGTCCTTCTATTCACAAGTTATACAATAGTATATGTTGTTTCGTAAGGGTGTGAATATTTATCCCCTTATAGCAATTACGTAGAACTCAAATAGGTTTTGCCCCTGGTTCCAGGGGAGGGAAAGTTCACCCTCTTCATTTAGAAATGTGGTGGGTGTCAAATACTAGTTGCTGCCATGTTGTAGGTATATAGCAATGCTGAGGGTTGAAAGCATTAGATACAACCAATTTATCTAATTAGAGTTAGGTAGAGTGTGACATCAATTATTTAAAATTTGGGCTTGATACACAAATGAAATATCACAGTGAGAGCAGAATCACAAGGAGAGCAGATTAGAATAGTTCTCCATAGGTAAAATAGTCCTATTTCTGTGAAAACTAGGATCCGGCCTATGTGGGAGTGTGAATGAGGGTGTCAATATGGACGAAAGGGGAGGAGAGAGGCATACGAAGCATACTACTTGGGGAGAATGCTGCGTGTGTTGCTTGAGGAACTGTCTGCATATATTGGTGGTAAGAAGCAGCTGTGCTGGCTGTGATTAAAATTAGGACTAGTTGAGGCCTGAACAGTTTAAGTGAGCAGACAGAAGATGGCGGTTACAGCTATGGCGAGTTCTTATGTTAGGCGCAGGCCACTGCTCTACAAGACGCAAAGTGTACAGAGACCAAAATTCTCATCCTTTAAGTCAAGAGGTCATGAAGATTTTGGTTTTGCTATTGCTGATGCTGTGTGGCATCACAAAGCTAGGGAAGAGGCAGCTTAGTTTAAGATTGTATGGACGTCTGCTTCCGGTGCTTCACACTACAATTTTATGAGTAGATAAATCTTGAAGGTATTTCCTTGAACGTAGGCTTACACTGACATTACGATGTCAAACAACTAATCTTTTTTAGTTTGTGAGTTTCTTCTCTGGCTCTGACTGGGCACTGTCTTAGGGGTGATGGTGTCACTGTCCCCACACAGCAAGGACCGTTGTCAATGTTGTAAAGTATCTTCTCAGAAGGAATATATCTATCACATCAATTTATTGTCACCATCACAAGTTCCAGTCAGAGGAACCATGACAGCTGGAACCTTCAAGGGACACTGGTACAATTACATCACTAGTTACTAGGATGCAACCGAAGGAGGAAAGAGAGGGATACTAGTACAAGGAAAAGATAATTTACAACAGTCCTGCTCCAATAGGATCAGTCCAGACTGAAGTACCAGGCCAGGTCACTCCAGTTAAAGGAAACACAAGCAACACAAGACTGATTTCAGCCTACTTAGGCCTAATCAATGAGGTATGTGTTGAGTTCTGTAGCACAGTGAACATGGGACTCCTGTCTGGGCTTTCCCTTTGCATTTACAGCCTCTGATGCAACCAATAATTAAGTGATGGAACAAATACTTGAATTAATCTCAGTCACTAGCAATCAATCAAGCCACATGGCAAACCATTATTTTTAAACCACTTTGCCACTCAAGGCATACAGCAACCATATGCACATCAGTCTGTGTTCTGCTCCAATTGGAACAATTGAGCCTGAACTGCCAGGAGAAACAGTAACTGTGCTGATAGGAAAAGCTGGGCTCCTTCAGCACAGTATTTAGTTAGGCTCTTTCTCACCAAGAGATAAACAACCATTGAGGGACCAAACCTGGGCCCACCAGACCAGAGCTCAAGCACACCCGAGGGACTTTGGAAGCGGGCAGCTACGGATTGTGCCCTTTGCGGGCCTGTAAATGTAGTAGTCATAGCCACCAAGGGTACCAGCATTCTACTCTGGGTGCTAATTGACAATTTCCTTCAATCAGTGCTTAATTTGAGCTGGTGGCTGCTGGTGGAGGCCACAGGCACTCATATGGGACCGGCACATGTTTTTCTGCATCAGACATGTACCAAAACAAGAGAGGGAAGCACAGGCAAACAAGAAAGACGGAGGAAGGGAAAAACAGAAACAACTTCATAAAGGGAGAAAGAAGGAACCTGCAATAGTGAGATAAAGGAGCAAGGAGTGTCTGGTAGTGATTTAAAAGGCATGGAGTTGTTTTAAGACTGCGCAACCTTGGTTTTAGGAGCGGCAATATTTAATTGCTCCTTACCAGAGTTTTGGGCACTGGCACTTATTCTTTTACAAATTAGGCACAGTCTTCCATTAAACAAGGAACAATAAGTTCGACTTTATAGTGAGGTTTTTACAGTTTGTGGCTTGCTAACTCATTAAGAGTTGGTTTCTGTCACAACTTATAAGACATTGTTTACATTTGCAGTTTTATTTACAGATATGTTGTAGCACTCAAGATGCACCTTTATCTTTAAACGTGTGATTAGAATGTGACAAAGTGTGACAGTTTAAAATACAGTGACACCTTGGCATTAACAAAAGGTTTATGCTAGAAAAGGTTAGCAATCTTTGGAAATGAATATAAGCAAATGACAAGCAAACCTAATCATGATAAAATCCCCAAGGGAATACTCAGCCCCTCCGTTATTTGTTTTTAGAAGGCACACCGGAATTTGCAGAGCCTTGACAAGATTCTGTCCACCCATGCTTCCCAGCACTTGAAGGAAAAGCTAATTAGAATTCGCCAGCGACTTTAATTAAATTCTGGGCACCCACGTTGTACAAAAAATAATTTAATTCCTCAGTCGCCACAACCTGCAACTGGAAATAAAGTTTGTAACTTGAAACCAAGACTGAAGGGCAGTGGCATAACGCAAAATGATGCCCCCTCCCGCTGCGGTGAGGGGGCCTGAGACTCCCATACCTCACAGGCTTCAAGCCAAATCATGCCAACTGAAAGATGGGGGCCGCTCTGCTCCGTAGGCACTGCAGGGGGGCCCCTTGCCCTGTGGGGGTTGCAGGGAGTTTCCACTGACCCCTGTGGATGTGAGATATTATTTCACTGTAATGCAGATTTGAGCCAGGCAGTGGTGGCTGCTGTGGCATTTAAGTGGTGTGGTAACATGCGGGGGAAGGCAGTCCTGGGGGAGCAGCGTGGGGAAAAGAATTTTTATAAAAATGCTTACCTGCATTCTGCAGCATCGGTGCTCTTCTGGCCTCTACTCCTCGCCTCCCGGCATGCCACAGGGTCCCCTATGCCAATCCAGACACTTGCTCTCATGGTGGTATTGCCCAGCATGAGAGCAGTGCTGTGATTGGTGTGAGCGCCCTAGTTAAGCACTCACTAAGGGACTACGACCCTATGTTTGTTCTCCACCCGGCTGTAACGCACAGCTGCGGTGGAGAGATCTAAGTGCGCATGGCGGTTTGGCCATCCTAAGACAGCTGGCCCAACCGTCATGCACACTTGAAGCAGTGCCACCACTCCTCTTCCTTCCTGTAGCTGTCGATGTGTCGGGATGGACGGCCTCGCCCTCGACTCGGCTGCAGGAAGTAAGCGAGGAAAAATAAAATGATAATAACCTTTGTTATTATCATTTTATTTGTCATTTTTCACTGCTGAAAGGCAGAGCGGCGACGCTCCTCCGCCTTAGCGGCAGAGCCGCCACTGAAGTCAGGCCAAAATGCAAAAATGGAGGAATCCCATTTACTTTCCACTGATATTGCTATACATCTTTCCAATTGAATTTTCTGCTTAGTTACCTGGGGGTATAAGTTGTTAATTTTAAAAAGGAAAGAAACACTGGAAGTGAAAAAACACTCAATCACCTACATATTCAGAAATTTTATGAGAATGTCAAGTACAATAAATTGTAGGTCTGCTTCACTCGATCAGTTTCAAAAACAAGGAGGCAGGCAGTGAGGGTGTTACTAAATATTTCAGTTTACATGTTCAGCTATCAGACGAATTACATTTTTAAACAAACCTCAGAAACTTCCAGCAGTGATTGCCCTGCTGGAAGTTTCAGAGGTTTGTTTAAAAATCTCACTTTTGATTAGTAGAGACAGTTTTAAAACGTAATTTGTTTTCACCCTATTTTTCATACGAATAAACGGGCCTCACCACAATTAATTATGTATATTTTAAAAAGAGTAAGTTATTCGTATTTTTAAGGAACTTGTTTACCGAAGTAATTTGAAATGTTCTAAGCTCAGCATTGACACGTGAGTTTGCTCTACCTGGTAATGAAATATTACATAAAATAATTACCTATTTCTGCTCCCATGCCACATGTTGGGACCTGGTAGTAAGAAATATGCACATTTAGCTGCCAGCTATCTAAAAAATAAAAGTTAGTTATAAACAACATGCGTGTCCTCATCGTGAAGTTTTAACCTTCTCTCTCCTCTTCTCCTCTTTTGCTCCTTTTCCTTGTATTCCTCTTTTGTTTCCTCCATTTTTCTCAAGATAACTGTCTGCAAGTAAAGGGCGAGGCAGAGATGTGGCTGAAAGAGGGGAACCGAGGTGGAACTGGGAACTCGTGGAGTTGCTGGTAGGTACAGTAGGTATGAAGACTGTCAGAGATTGCTGGCAATTCTTTAGGCAGTAGTTTGTAGAATTATGGCTATCTTACCGAAATGGTGCATCTAACAAATGTAAAAATTCAACACTTTGTAGAATATTTGCATTTTTTAATAGACTTCACAGTTTGCTAATACAAAAGAGACCAGGCAGACCCTTTTGTAATAAAGAAGTGAGTGGTGAAAATCCTCTTGTGACACCGTCAAATAGGGGACATTGGGTCTGATCTTCCACTTATGGATAATCTGCCAGATGGTGGTCTGCAAATGTTCCCCCCTGCACATAATTAGTACTTTTAGGGGCATATTCTCAAGGACTTATCGCCGATTTATCGGCACTTTATCGCCGCAAAAGTGGCGATAGATATTTCGCCCTATTCACAAGCTGGTGCAAATTGCCGATATCGCCAGTTTTCCAGCGATAGCTGCCGCAAAAAACATCACCACGGATGAGAGCGACAACTAACGCTAATGATATTCAGAGTAGGCGTTCCTGGGCAAAATAACACAAAAAGACCACTTTGCGATATTCTCAACGACCAGCCAGATCGGCGAAGCGATCCAAAAACAGGCGATAAGGCGCGTTAGCAGCAGGGATTTAACACCTGCCTATTACTGGTGCTAAGAACAAAAAACAAGGGAACCCTACTCACGGGGAGCCTGGGTAAATAAATGAATGGGGAAACATTGGCTCCTGTGGAATAATAATACAGTATTTCTAATGAAATTCTGCACAATGGCAATATACAGGGTTAGTAGGATGTCAAAAAGAAAGCTGGCCACTGACACTGAGGGTATAGTCAATATGATTTTTTTTTTTTTTTTTCGTTTATATAATAAATAAATGAAATAAACAATATATACATAGGGCTTGAGAATCACAATATGATTATACAACAAACAATGATTACAAATAGTGAACGGTGTCCCAGTGAACAAAACATTGGAACCTAAACTAATAGTGACATAATACGTGACATATGTACAAGGTTTCACTTGAAAACATTTTGGCGACCATTAAATAAATCAAAATCAGTTGGACAACACTTTATACAATCATAAGTGTTTGATAATAGTTCGCCTTTGTTAATTGTCGACGACGTTTCGACCCTATCTGAAGTACAGGGTCTCTTCAGGACCTAAAGGATGTAGGGACACCTAAAAGAAATGGGAGGATACTGTCAGTGTGTGGCCAAGGCAGTGACTTACAAAATTGGAGGTAGAGGCTTCTGAAAAGGGAGGGAGCGTACCTGAGGGGAGGCCTGCACTGCCTAATGTGAAAAGCAGTGTCACCGTGAAATAAGTGAAGAAAAAACTCACAGGGACCCGGCCGGGCACTGTGAAAGGTAATAAATGCATAATAGTTAGATCAGTGTACAATGGCATGGCTAATGTTTAATAGTAGATTCAAGATGTGGTAGCATGGATAATGTTTCTAACAAGAACAAGCCACAAGAACTTACCCCTTGTGAGGGTAGTGTTAGGCAGAAAGGATGGCAGGGCCTGGATATCTCAGCGTTACTCGGGGCACTTGATGTTCTCAAGGTACAAGAACTGTATGTAAAAAACGAAAATGTCAAAAGCAGAAAATGTAATTCCTGGCAAATGATGGTGGGGTATTGGCGGGTAGCTGCAATGTAGCATTTAAGAAAAAGCTTACCCATGTGGGTTTCTCTGGCTGATCAGCAGAATAGCCGATCTAAGCTGCAGGCGATTGCTTCGTATATGGGCAATGAACGCCAAGGAAATAACAGGTGGAGCTCTAAAATAAGAAAATAATAATAATGAGGACGGGCGCTAGATGAATAACCAAGGACTTAAACGTAGAGCCAAGGGCATGGAGATCAGGGCTATTAGTACCTTGGATAAGCTGAATTAGCCGGTGTATTTCCCCCGAGTGCTGCTGGAACAGTGGAGCGTCCGTCTCCCTGTTTGGTGCGATAACAACAGGATGGTAGTTGTCAAGCAGTAGATAAGCAAAAGTTCCTGCCAAAAACTGGTGAGTCAGGCATGGCTACATGATCCAGAATACCTATCTGCTCTATGGATCTGTGTGCCAAAATAGAAATAAACAAAAGACTGGTGGATGTGGTGGGTCGAATTTAAAAATCAGAAGGTTAGGAGGGAGGAGGGAGAATAGAAATAAAGAATAATAATAAATAATAGATAATAAATGATAAATAATAATAAATAAAAAAGAAATAAAAAGAAATAAATTGTGTGTTTATTTGTGTAGACCCCTAAGAAATGCTGTGGCATTCTCTACGTGCAATAGGATAACAAGCCTAATTGCGGGGTTACACAGATTGTGGTGGAAGTTACCAGTAACGGAAAATATAAAGGAGCATACAAAGGAGCATACAAGTGGTGATACAGTCCGTGAAGTGAAGGGCCGGGGATGGCTGATGACTCAGGGTGGAGTGGAATGGGTTTTGAGAAGAGAAAGAATAGAAGTAAGAATTGAGAAATGGTTGGCCGGATGAACCATACATGTGGTAGTGTAGATAATGGAGGGAAGGGCAGTACAGATCCCATCAATAAGGGCCGAGACGGGTGCTGTTTCAGTAAAGGGTATCAAGCGCGCTACTGCACATGATGGAGGTTAGGTACTAAGTGTGGTGATAAAACCACGCCATTCTTCAGCAGAGTTTAACCCCTGAATGATAGAATTGGTGCGTTCAATCCAGCGACATTCTACTCGTTGTAGGATTTGAGCCAGGTCTCCTCCTCTGGGTGGGATGGATACTTTGTCTATTACTTGCCATGTAATATCATCTGCCGTGTGATTTTTGTTAGAAAAATGGCTGACCAAGGGGGCATTAGGCACTGAATTTCTAATTCTGCTACGATGTTGTCCTATTCGAGCCTTCACTGGTTGCTGTGTTTGCCCAATGTAGGGCAAACCGCAAGGACATTTTATGCAGTACACAACATTTTTCGTATTACAATTGGCAAAAAATTCCAGCGTGTGTTTCACGTTTGCATGTTCAAAAGTCTTAGTGTTCAATGTGAATGCGCATGCTACACAGTTCCCGCATTTGAAATGTCCTTTAACCTCGGGTAAGCCCCAGGTTGATTGCAATGATCGCGTGGTTTGTAGTGGGGTTTCTAAGGATGATCTAATCAGATGGTCTTTCAAATTTTTGCCCCGTTTGAATGCAAACATTGGAATTCCAATGTTGGGGTTTATGCTTTTGATAATATGCCAATTTTGAGTTACCAATTTGCGGATTCTGTTGGTATGTATTCCAAACGTGGTAACACAGATAAGTTCGTTTGTTTTGGACTTTTCTTTGGGGGTGAGTAGCGTATCTCTGTGACAAAACCAGGCTCTTTTCAATGAATTTTTGATTAGCCTATTTGGATACCCTCGTGCTATAAGTTTTTCTCTCAATATGTCAGCTTCTTTCATATAATCTTCTTTTTTGGCGCAATTATGGCGCAACCGAAGGAATTGCCCGTAAGGTAGTCCATCCCTTAGCGCGCGTGGATGGTGACTGTTATAGGCTAACAATGTATTGCGTTCAGTGGGTTTTCTATGTAGAGAGGTGAAAAGTCCTCCATCTTCATATTGTATGTTTAGATCCAAAAAGGTAATGCTGGATTTGTGTATGGTCGATGTAAAGGTCAAGTGTGGTTGTATAGAATTCAAATATAGAACAAAATCATCGAAATCAGAATTATTACCTGACCAAATAAGAAAAATGTCTTCTATATAGCGCTTCCAGCATCCAATCTTGGAGCGGTACATGTTAGTATTGTTGAGGACAAATTTATGTTCCACATGGTCCATATATATATTCGCCAGATTTGGAGCAAAAATTGCTCCCATACTAGTACCAGAACATTGTTGGTAATGGGTACCTTCTGACACAAAATAATTGTGTGTGAGGGCAATCTGTAAGAGTGAGATAATAAAATTGGTAGGGACCTGAACGGGTCTTGGTCTGGTATTTAATAAATCTTTGATTACCTCTATACTCTCCGCTTGGGGTATATTCGTATAGAGAGAAACAATGTCAAGGGTGGCAAGCCAATCTCCCTCGATATTGTAGGGTCTTACTTCTAACAGATTGATCATGTGCATAGAATCTCTTACATATGTTTCCTGTTCAGGAACATAATCTTTAATGAAGAAGTCTATGTATTTGCCAATAGGTTCAAGAATTGAACCGCATCCAGAAAGTATGGGTCGGCCTGGGGGATTGGTGATGCTTTTATGTATCTTGGGCAGAGTATAAAGGACCGGAGTTCTTGGGTTATCTGCATTGAGAAACGCGAATTCTTTTTATTGAGAAAGCCTAGGTCTAAGCCCTCTGTGGTTATTCTCAAGATCTCTTTTTTAATTTCTATTAGTGGATTATTGTCTAGTTTTTTGTAATGTCTTACCTCTCCTATTTGTTTCCTGATTTCTAAGTCATAGTCATGTCTGTTTTGTACCACAATTCCGCCTCCTTTGTCGGCAGGTTTCAATATGATCGATTGGTCAGTCTTCAAACTTTCTAAAGCTTTACGTTCATCTAAGCTAATGTTGTATGGTATGTATGAATTACTGTTTTTCAGGTTGTCTATCCCTGCATGTACTATCTTTTCAAATGTTAATAGTTCTGGTGGCATCATGCCATTGGTGGGGTAAAAGACGGAAGGTGGTTTAAGTCCTGTCACAGAGTCTTGTGTGTAGTCCGCCCTGTCCATAAAGAACAGTCTAAGGCGTATTTTACGGAAGAACTGGTAAAGTTCTGTTTTTAGGTTAAAGAAATTGGTGCGTTCAGTAATAACAAATGATAATCCTTTACTTAACAGGGAGATCTCGGATGAGGATAGGACATGTTGTGATAGATTAAAGATGGGAATGCTCTCCGTTCTGGTATTGGCCAGATCTAGTATGGTTGAGGGCCCCACTGATAGTGTTTGTTCCGTGTCTGTCTCTCCCCGGGTATTGGTACCATGTTTTGCCTTTTCTCTTCCCTCCTCGATCTAAAAAGGCTGCCCTGGATGATTGTCAATGCGACTCGGTCCTGGTTGAGCGTCAGAGTCGCTTGAGCCTCCTGATTATTCTGAAAAAGTAACTGGCTGATTTCTCCTAAATCTACCCCAGATATTCTGTCTGTTTTGTGTACCAAGAGTGTTATAATAGTCCTCTCTCAAGTAAGGGTAGGCCTTCTCTTTGAGAAGTTTTTAATGTCCTTTGTTACCTTGTCTGCCTTTTTCTTTAATTCAAAAGAGTTGAAATCTTCTATGGTTTTATTGAGTTTGTCTAGAAGTACTTTGGCCTCTGTTACTCCGTCCCCACTTAGAAGTTCTTTTTCTAATTCTTCTATTTCTTTCAATTCTGCTTTGGCGTGATCCAGAGCTGTTTCTACCCCTAACACCATCCAGTGGCGTGAACAAGTAGTAGAGATGTGGCTAAACCCTCCCTTAAATTTTGGGTCGTCACGAAAAATCCCTGGAACGTTTCTAATCTGTAGTCCTTGTGGGATAATTCCTGCCTTCAAATATTCTGTTAACATTCGAGCATGAAGCTCAGTTCTAACATGTTTTTCTTTGCTTTTTCTATTTTCTCAAGCAGTTGCTGCCGTGGGCTCACACTACTGATTGGTTGATTTAAAAATAAAGATGGGCCACTAGTAATTTTTGCAATATACTCCTCAGTGTATAGGGGAGCTTCTCTTTCTGACATCCTAACCCTGAGAGCAAAAAGTAAACCCTATGTATCTCATGGAGTTTTAAGGAGAAATCCACAATAAGGATAAATCCCTTGCGGTGCAGCCACCGCTCTAAGTACTGAGAACAAAAAACAAGGGAACCCTACTCACGGGGAGCCTGGGTAAGTAAATTAATGGGGAAACATTGGCTCCTGTGGAATAATAATACAGTATTTCAAATGAAATTCTGCACAATGGCAATATACAGGGTTAGTAAGATGTCAAAAAGAAAGCTGGCCACTGACACTGAGGGTATAGTCAATATGATTTTTTTTTTTTTTTCGTTTATATAATAAATAAATGAAATAAACAATATATACATAGGGCTTGAGAATCACAATATGATTATACAACAAACAATGATTACAAATAGTGAACGGTGTCCCAGTGAACAAAACATTGGAACCTAAACTAATAGTGACATAATACGTGACATATGTACAAGGTTTCACTTGAAAACATTTTGACGACCATTAAATAAATCAAAATCAGTTGGACAACACTTTATACAATCATAAGTGTTTGATAATAGTTCGCCTTTGTTAATTGTCGACGACGTTTCGACCCTATCTGAAGTACAGGGTCTCTTCAGGACCTAAAGGATGTAGGGACACCTAAAAGAAATGGGAGGATACTGTCAGTGTGTGGCCAAGGCAGTGACTTACAAAATTGGAGGTAGAGGCTTCTGAAAAGGGAGGAGCGTACCTGAAGGGAGGCCTGCACTGCCTAATGTGAAAAGCAGTGTCACCGTGAAATAAGTGAAGAAAAACTCACAGGGACCCGGCCGGGCACTGTGAAAGGTAATAAATGCATAATAGTTAGATCAGTGTACAATGGCATGGCTAATGTTTAATAGTAGATTCAAGATGTGGTAGCATGGATAATGTTTCTAACAAGAACAAGCCACAAGAACTTACCCCTTGTGAGGGTAGTGTTAGGCAGAAAGGATGGCAGGGCCTGGATATCTCAGCGTTACTCGGGCACTTGATGTTCTCAAGGTACAAGAACTGTATGTAAAAAACGAAAATGTCAAAAGCAGAAAATGTAATTCCTGGCAAATGATGGTGGGGTATTGGCTGATCAGCCAGAGAAACCCACATGGGTAAGCTTTTTCTTAAATGCTACATTGCAGCTACCTGCCAATACCCCACCATCATTTGCCAGGAATTACATTTTCTGCTTTTGACATTTTCGTTTTTTACATACAGTTCTTGTACCTTGAGAACATCAAGTGCCCCGAGTAACGCTAAGATATCCAGGCCCTGCCATCCTTTCTGCCTAACACTACCCTCACAAGGGGTAAGTTCTTGTGGCTTGTTCTTGTTAGAAACATTATGCATGCTA
Organism: Calotriton arnoldi; assembly: GCA_963921515.1. Lineage (NCBI taxonomy): Eukaryota > Metazoa > Chordata > Amphibia > Caudata > Salamandridae > Calotriton > Calotriton arnoldi. Next base: position 1,714,774 of record CAWUFW010002206.1, on the reverse strand, counting down.
CCACATCTTGAATCTACTATTAAACATTAGCCATGCCATTGTACACTGATCTAACTATTATGCATTTATTACCTTTCACAGTGCCCGGCCGGGTCCCTGTGAGTTTTTTCTTCACTTATTTCACGGTGACACTGCTTTTCACATTAGGCAGTGCAGGCCTCCCCTCAGGTACGCTCCTCCCTTTTCAGAAGCATCTACCTCCAATTTTGTAAGTCACTGCCTTGGCCACACACTGACAGTATCCTCCCATTTCTTTTAGGTGTCCCTACATCCTTTAGGTCCTGAAGAGACCCTGTACTTCAGATAGGGATCGAAACGTCGTCGACAATTAACAAAGGCGAACTATTATCAAACACTTATGATTGTATAAAGTGTTGTCCAACTGATTTTGATTTATTTAATGGTCGCCAAAATGTTTTCAAGTGAAACCTTGTACATATGTCACGTATTATGTCACTATTAGTTTAGGTTCCAATGTTTTTTTCACTGGGACACCGTTCACTATTTGTAATCATTGTTTGTTGTATAATCATATTGTGATTCTCAAGCCCTATGTATATATTGTTTATTTCATTTATTTATTATATAAACAAAAAACAAAAAAAAATTCATATTGACTAAACCCTCAGTGTCAGTGGCCAGCTTTCTTTTTGACATCCTACTAACCCTGTATATTGCCATTGTGCAGAATTTCATTAGAAATACTGTATTATTATTCCACAGGAGCCAATGTTTCCCTATTACTGGTGCTAAGCAGGACGACAACCTGCAGTAGAAAGGGAGCCCAGCCCAGAGCCACATCTGAAGACCAACAGATGCCATGGAGCCAATGATCATGCAGCTTGGAGACCCAAGAGGGCCACAACACCCACTGCCACCACCCCCAGGCCCCCCCCGGACCACCCCCTCCCCCAGACTACCACCTAGGCAGAAGACAGCGGACGTTCCAAAAATGCACCAGCCTCAGACACTCAATGCCAGAGGATGCCATTGCCCACTACGGGCTCAAAAGGACAACCATCCTCCGCATCCTGACCCACATTGCCCACAGGCTGACGGTACCAACACAGCGCAGAACCAACATCCCTCCGCAGACAAAGCTGCTGGCTGTGCTGCACCTGTTGGCCTCTGGTACCTTCCAACCAACAACTGCCAGAGTCGGAGGAGTCTCACAGCCAGCCCTATCAAAGTTCCTCACACCTGTCTTGGATGCATGTCCACAAAAGTAACGGTGGGCCCCTCTATCCGCACCACACGCTAGTTCCAAATTGTAGTGTTCCTGCGCAACCAACCCCAACGCCAGCCGTTGCTTGACGCCTCTGTGCTCCAGATCCAAGATTGTAGTTACTGAAATGGGGGTGCGCCAGGTCATGAAGTCTAGTAGTCAGCAGTAGTGTAAAAACAGTTCTTCATTACAAATACATAAATCAACAATACGAAAAGCTCAGCCAACGCGTTCCATTCCCAACGGGGATCTTCATCAGGGCAACGTGTGGATTCAATTAACTACATATGCTGCGGGAACTCCCCAATACAATTCCATATTCCAAAAGTCAGTATTCAGAAACCTGTTGGATAAATGGTGACAATGGTCAAGCGTCCGTATAGTCACAAACGTAATCTGGTACAGTGTATTGCACTTGGACAAACCGGAATGCTAACAGGTATGATAAATCCTGCATAAAAAGACCGTAACAGAAGTTTGTGTGGTCGTAACCTTCGTAGGAAAGAAAAGGAAGGTGCCGGGAGTGCGGAGTTGAATTGCACAATAGCTCACCTTGGCGAACGTGTGACTACAGGGAGCTATTCACACCCCTCCGCCAGTTCAAGTTTGACTTATTAGTAAACTCGGTTCCTCATGGAGAGCAAAGGGCTCTACCATACTCTATTCCAGAGTTTGCACTGAACGTGGTGCCTTTTTTCCTCACCCCTGGATCCTAAGGAGGTAGGGACAGCAGTCTTTTTTGGGATTGATCAGGTGAAAGTCCTGAAGAAAGCCTGGGTATTAGCACGTGCCGGCTGAAACATGTCGACATTTCAGCAGAGTGGAGGGGTAGGGCTCTGATAACGAGTAGCCATTACCACCATCCACGGGTCTGGATAGGACCACCTCTTGCACCTGGACAGTGTACCCATTATTAAAGATATAGCAGGGACACACTGTTACCAGTTTTATCTATTCATTCTGCCACTATTTTTTCACTTTTTTGATCCCACACCATTTCTTCATTTCTTTTATGTTGTTTGTCTTCCCCCTCCCTATTGCTCCACCTCCAGCGTTGGCTAGCGCGGAGGTGTGTTAGCAGGCCCTATGATGAAGCATGACACAGCTTGCTGTGTGTGAGGGCAGTTTTACATACACAGTGTGTGCCCTGTTTTACACCTCTCCTCTCATTACCCACTAGGTTAGTTTTTTAATACAGTCCCTTTTCTTTGTTGTGTGAATTACGTCCCAAGCCAACCCGTGCACATCTCGTCATCGCATGCAGGGTCATGTCTGCCAGGGCTGCGCCCCCCACCCAGCCACGAGGCCGCCGCCGTGACCGGTGGTGCCTGCGTGATCCGGTGCGCCTGCTGCACCCCAGCCCTGGTCCCCAGACCGGTCTGCCGCCCAGCCATGACTGGCTGTCCATGCGCACCCAGGCCTCAATGCTCACCTGCTGCCACCGGCGTGTCTCCAAGAGGGCCCACCACATGCCGGTGCAACGTCCTCAGCCGATCGCTGGATTCCACGCCACAGGCCCCCAGCGCACCCTGTGGCACCGCACCACGGAGTCATGGGTGTGCTGACTGCTGCCTTCGGCGTACACTGCGGTCCAGCAGGGCTCTCAATTCAAATCGAATCTTGATTGGCAGGATGGCGTATCGAGGTCTACGCATCATCGCAGGCTGCACACCCGCTCAGCTGTTCAGGTGCCCCTAACTCAGTGCACTGCAAGTCACCATCCCGTGGCGGTAGGCCCGTGCCGGCTGCAGTACATCGGGTGCCATTAACTCTGTGCACCGCAAGTCACCGTCCCGTGGCCGTAGGCCGTGCCAGCCGCAGTGCATCGGGTGCCACCAACTCTGTGCATCGCAAGTCACCGTACCGTGGCGGTAGGCCCGTGCCGGCCGCAGTGCATCGGGTGCCACCAACTCTGTGCATCGCAAGTTATCGTCCCGTAGCGGTAGGCCCGTGCCGGCCGAGTGCCACTAACCCAGTGCGCCACAAGTCATGGACCCTTTATGATTGAGTCTCGTGGTGCGGACACCATCATGTCACCTCCGGCAGTGGGGAATGTGATGTGGTAGGCCCCTTTTATTGGCAGGGTCACATGTCCTGTTACGCCTGTGCTGGATGGGTGTGGTGTGGGTGTAAACCAGCCCTCAGGGAGTGGCTGTGGCATGCTGACAACTAGACCAGTGATCAGCAGATCACTGCAGGGAAGACCTGGGACATGTAGCTTTGTCACCCCCCCCTGTAAGCGTAAGCGGAGTGGGCTGGGCTGGCGTATGCCAGTCCAGCGTAGTGGTATGAACAATGAGCCCGGGGCTCTGGGCGTGGTTCAGTTCTGGGCTGGACAAGAAAGTAACTAATGCGTGTGTCTCTGTTGTAGTGTCAGCACCACCCGGACCGCAATCGGCAATGTTGCACCCTGTGACTCAAGTCCCACAACATGAACAACATGGACGTAAGGGGGAATCACTGACCCTACATTCATCCATACTTTCATACTTGAATGATCATAGACATGACACATCTGTGTGAATTTGAATGTTTTATTCACATTCAGTGGAGTGTTGAAGCTGGAGCAGTACAGGGCCATTCAAACTGCATTTTACATTGTTGCCCCGTGGAGGGCCAGCCAGAGTCCTTTAGGGAATGACAAGTTCATCGGAAGAGGAAGAGTTCAGTCCGCAGTCTGATTGCTGTGTCATTGGTAACCAAACAGAATATGGCAGTCCATGTCGAGGTCCAAGGTGAGTGTTGCAGAGTGTATCGGGGGACAGTGGAAGGTGATGATGCAGAGGGCAGAACCAAGCAGAAACAGGCCATATGGCGGAGATGAATGCTATCGCTTCCTTCTTACCACTAAGGCAGAATCATCCGCATCTTTGTCCTCTGATGTTTCATGTGCCTCACATGTGGGTGGTGTTGTTTTGTCTGCATCACTGTGTGGCAGTGACACATCAGTGGCCGGAGGTGGATTGTCTGCAGCACTGTGTGTCACTGACACATCTGGGGGCGGAGATGTGGATGTAGAAGCAGCAGCAGCATTCATCGGCGCCAGGCCTTGTGGCAGCAATGCCATGATGAGGGTCTGCAGGGCATGGAAGATCCCAGCTACATCTCGCTGGTGTGCAGCCGTGGCAGCCATTCTTTCCGCCTGCATCCGCCCCTGTTCTCCATGATCCTCCGCATGTGTCCCAACTCCCGGCTGACATCGCTGGAGCCTCTCTGACTAGACAGTTGTCCTTGTCTCAGAGTCAGGACTCCAGCGATGTCAGCCATGGATCGTTGGAGAGCATGGAGCGGACTGTGGGCGTCCGTTAGGGACTGTAAGTGGTACCTGATGGTACTTAGACACCCACGTATAGCATCTAGTTTGGCTGCCATGAGGTCGAACCCCACCCGCACCCAATCAGCCATCTTCTCCTGGCACCCTAACACACGGCGTTGGAAGGGCATGTGTTGTTCGTGGGGGTCCTGGGAGACAGCTGTGGTGGTGGGTGCTTCCTGCTGTGTGGTCTGTGCAGGGGGTGAGGTCTCCTCGATGCAGCTGGGCTGCCCTGCTCCTGGAGGTGAGGTGCCGAAGCTGTCCATGAGCTCTTGGAGGGCGTCGGAGTCGAAGGTGTGGAGGTCCTCTTCGTCATCAGTGAAGAGATGTTCAGTCTGCTCTGCAGGAGGTGTTGATTCTCCCTCTGCAATGTGAAGGGGAGATGCAGTTTAACATTGTGTTCACATGTATGTTGACGCATTGTACACGTTTACATACAGACTGCATGACAATGTACATTGTGACTGTTTGGGAGGAGCTGCCTATTTGATGCGGGACAGTGGACATTTTGACAACATCACGGATGTGTGTTTGTACTTGTACATTATCATCTCACATTTCCCTGCTATGCCAAATGTGATTGGCCAGTTTCTACACACAAGCGGCACCAGTTGTGTCCTCTGTTCTGATGTGAATGTGTTGCAGTTTGTACCACATTGTTGTCAAAGGTGATGTGCTCTGAATGTTATGTGTGTGTGCTGCATTTTGGGAGAGTCGCCCCTGCAGCTCTGATTTTGCTGCCCCTTATCCCTTTCAGGCGGTGTGCCTTTGATTTCTGTGCTTATACAGTGCTGAGATATTGCATACTTGGGTAAATTGGGCTCTTGGTGGGAGTTGGGACTCTGGGGCATGGTTTGTCGGCAGATGTGTTGTTGATGTCAGCGGTTGTTTGTGCACGTGGATGTGTCAGAGTGTGACCTGCTCCTTTACGGATGTGGTCCACATTCAGCCACCTCAGTGTCGTGGCGTGCAACATGTCATGATATATTGACTGCAGCCATGCTATTCGTCATGCAGTGTCACTTGCAATGTCAGTGTGGTTCACAGACACGCCGCTTTGCTGGTTTTGGCACATGTGCATGGGTTGGTTGTGAGATTGGTGATGTGTGGGAAGGGCCCCCTCTGGGCACATAGTCGACGGGGGCCTACTTGCTGTTTCTAGGTGTGCTGCAGTGTGCCAAGGGGATCAGTGACATGATCCAGAGTCATTGTGGGTGTGCACTGTGCTATACTTAATTGTGCATGTGTGCCATTGTGCCCATGTCCCCCCGTCCCCCCAGTCCCTGGTCATTACTCACCCTGTTGCTGTTGTGTCAGGTCATGTTGAGCAGTGTCCGGTCCCCCAACTCCTGCCACCGTCTCCACACTGATGACTGTGGACACCATTTCCTCCATCTCATCCAGCTCCTCCTGTGGTGCTGGACTCCCACCTCCAGTCTGCATTGCTGCCTTCTGGTTGTTGCCGAGTTTCTGCTTGGCTTTGCGCTTCACATCATTCCAGCGCCTTTTGAGCTCTTCCATTGTCCTCCTCAGCACTCCGACTGCATTCACCTTGTCCACGATGGACTGCATATTCAATTTTTTGTTGCCAATGATGCAGTGGAGGTGACGAACAGTTGTTGATGGTGTTCTATCACCTCCGTTATCAGGATCCTGTTTTCCTGCGGACTGAACTGCGTCTTCCTCTTCTTCTTCTTCTTGCCCTTCCCTGACCCCGAGGTCCCAGGCTGGTCTTCCGTGGGGCTTGTGGGGTTCTGGTTGTCCTCTGTACTTGCTCCGGCTACCTCCATTGTGCTTCGCAGTTGTTTTGGTTTTGTTTGTGGGTTTTTTCTGCTTTTATAGTGATTTTTCCCACCTGACGTGTGTGAATTGCAGGCCTGGCGCAGCTTATCGCTGATTTTTTTATCGCGGTTGGGCCCATCGCCACTTTTTTCACGTTTGGCTTTAGATTTTTATCGCCGTCCCGGTAATTTTATCGCAGACATTTGACGCGTTATCGGGAAACTATCGCATGTTACCGCCGTGTTGAGAATAAGACGTTAACACAGCGTTATTTTCCCGCGATAGACGGCGATATGAAAAATTGCGTTAACATATTTTGGTGATGATTATCGCACGTTCTTGAGAATATCCCCCTTAGAGGGGTCAGAGTCAGGCCAATTGAATTTATATTCGGGCTAACCTGCACCCAACCTTGAAACAGCAAAAGAATCGGACTAGATTGTGTACATTCAAGGATTGCATCCAGCCCAATGGTGTCGCATTTGAAGATCATCAAAGCATGGTACGCTGAGTTTGGGAGTAAGGTGCACAATCGTGCCTTTTCCAACTGAATTATTGACTGCGAACAATTTTAACTATTGAGACATTCTTCTACATTACACCTATTGCAGGTTTATTTCACTTTTATGCAGATAATCAAGGGCGTTTTATGTTAACAGAAACCCTTGAGGGCTTTGGGAAAACAGAAATGTGAACGAATCAAAAAACATAAGAATCCCTATTTGGAGTCCAGTTATTCACACATTATGAGAGGTCATCTGATCCACTGGACAGGTGATAACTTAAATGTAGAGGGTATCACAAAGGCAGTAGTAGGCATGTAACTAACAGGTAGAATGGCACACAACTTGTTGGAATAACACATAACAAAATCACAGACTTAGAGGAATTTGAGGAACCACATTTTTGAAAAGCCATGCTCCAAAAGAATTTGCAAAATTGACTTAAAAACTTAGACGTGGTATTATTAAGACAGCCTATGTTTGCTGCTGGTTTTATTTCTTAATACTTCCAAATAAGAGCAGTATTGGCCCACTACGACTGCACTGGTGTTGGTTGTTCAATATGTCAAGTTAGAGCTCCATCTCATATGGTTGCACTGTTCAGGAACCACAAAACATAAACTGAAAACAAAACACACAAGAGAGCGTACAATAAGTCCAAGAAGTTCCCTGAAAGTTTATTTCGAATATTCATTATGGCCCAACAAACAGGTGACTTCTTCTTTAAGTCCATCACGAGGCAGGAGCCATAATGTGGTATCCAAAATAATTTTATTTTAATCTTAAAACATTGCAATCCAGCCCAGCCAACGTGTTTTGTCCTGAAGTGGACTTCATCAGGGTGTCTATATTCGTGTATCTTCTTACTGGACAATAGTTGACGATAAAAGTTAAGCGGTTGAATGCTATATCACTCCTCAAGGAATTTCCATGTCGGTGCCTTGGTGTGTTTGACTGCTAAACTTTGCAGTACCCATTTGGCAGTTATATATCATTCAACCCCTTCAATTTTCAGGTCCACTATTGTCCAGTAAGAATAATCAAGATTATAGAAACCCTGATGAATCTGGCTTTGGTAGGCAGGTCTGCCTGCTGCTTTACCTGAAGCCTTTCTCTGAGGTGGGTCAAGTCGTCCTGCCAGGGGGAGCTAAAGACAGAAATATTATCAAGACATGCTGCACTGAAGTCCTCCAACCCCAAGACTGTGTTAACCAGCCTATGGAAGGTGACAAGGCACTCTTCAGCCCAAACATTATCAGTTTAAACTGAAAGTGACCATCACAGGCGAAAATGCAGACCTCTCCTTCACCCTCTCAGTCAGGGCAATCTTCTTATACTCAGAGTTAAAATCCAAGAGTCTCCGATCCTTGGCAGCCCCTAATCTGTCTGTGAGCTCTTTAGCTCTTGGGGTGGAGCAAGACTCAGTTTTAGTGACAGAATGGAGCCCCTTGTAATCCAAATAGAGCCTGAGTTCTGTGGTACTTCCCTGAGGAATTGCCATAGGTAGTGGTACCACAGAACTGGACCAAGAATGCTAGAAGGCTCAATGACCTTCATGGACAACATCTTGGCCACTTGCCCTTCAGGGTGGCCCTCAGTTTATGTAACCTGTAGATTTGTTTCGACAGGTGAGATGACACCACTGTTAATGCCCTGGGCACACCACAGGGTTAGACCAGGTTTCAGCGAGAACCTGGTCTAACTCTGTGGTGGCCCCCTGCTGGGGGCCCCCAAAGTCGACTTCCCACAGCCTTTCTGTGTCAGAAAGGCCGGCACAGAAAGGCTGTCGGAATCTGACATTGTAATCCCACGGGCGGAAAGAGCCGCCCTTGGGATTACAGGAGGCTCTCTGAATGGTAGACGGGCTCTCCCGTCGTAAGCCATTCAGAAATCCTGTTTGGAATAATTTCTGACAGACTCCATCAAAATAGGTCGGTCGGAAATGAATCCGAACTGGAGATTGCGATGCCGTAGGCACGGCTCCGACCGAGGGTCGGAGCATTTCCTACGGCATCGTAATCGGCCCCTTAGTATGGGGGAGATTAGTGAGGTACCCTAGTGTCCCTGGGTGACAAGGGGATGGTGCCCAAAGCTCACATGCCCTTCAATACTTTGAAGTGTTGGCAGTTAGTCACCATCAATGTGCAGAGGGTGGAGGCTCTGAGGAACACAGGAGCCAGTATCACTACTGTCAGTTCCCATCTGGTGTCCTCAGAGGAGGTCATACCCAATACATTACAAGGTAGTAGTAGCAGACAACCAGGAGAGCCACTACTCTGTGGCTCTGATTCCCTTTGAGAGGGGGGTTCTCAGGTTTTCTGAAAGTTTATGTGAGCCCTGCCATGCCTGTGGACTGTCTGTCAGGTAGTTATCTGTAGCACACTTCCTGAAAGGAAGTGGAGCACAGGTCACACCTGGAAATTTTAGGGTTGCCTAAGTGGGTCTGTGTGACCACTAGGTTAATGGCTGCCCAGAACGGGAGTCAAGAGAGTCTGGAGCCTGGAAGAATGGCCTAGACCACTGCCAAGAAAGGGAACTGCAAGGAGTGTGGGAAACCAACCCCTGAAAATCCCACGGTGCATATGGATGGGGCACCAGAGCCCCAGAGCCTGCCGGGGAGGACATTGCCTCCCTTGGTGACCTGCCTGAGCTTGCTGAATAGCAAGCAGAAGGAGGAGCCACCAGGGAAGAGTTCTGTAAGGCACAGAAGGAGTGCCCAACCCTTGAGTGCCTGAGATGGCAAGCTGAAGCCCAGGCATCTGGTGACACCACTGGAGATCACCTCATACATTGAGAGAATTACCTCCTCTATAGTGAGCCTTAGCCACCTAAACATGGGGCAATTTGTGTGTTGGTTATTCCCCAATGTTACAGGGCCTTCATGATGGGGCTGACTCATGAGAGGCAGGACATCTGGGGCAGAACAAGACCTTTGCCAGGCTTGTCACCCACTTTTACTGGCCCGGGATGAGCACAGTCTCTGATGCCTTCTGTCAGACTTGTCTTACCTGCCAGGCTAATGGGAAATCTGAGAAGAAGATAAATACTCCCCTGATTTCCATGCCAGTTGCTGGTACCCACTTTGATAAGGGTGGCATTGATATTGTATGACCCTTGGACCCCAAGACAGTATAATGCAACGGGTTCATCCTAGTCTTGGTGGCCCATGCCACTAGGTACCCAGAGGACGGCCCTCTGAGGACCATAACTGCACCTGTAGTAGCCAAGGCCATGATGGGGATTTTTACCAGAGTGTGTTTCCTCAAAGATGAGGTGTCAGACAGGAGCACCAACTTCATGTCTGCGTACATGAAGTCTATGTGGAAGGAGTGTGGGGTTTCTTATAGGTTCTCCACACCCTACCACCCACAAACCACTGGGCTTGTTGAAAAATTCAACAAGACCCTTAAAGGCATGATTATGGGCCTGTCTGAGCCCATGAGGCAGAAGTGATATATCCTCTTACCATGCCTGCCTTGTGCTCACAGGAAGGTACCACAGAAGGGAGTGAGCTTTGGCCCATTTGAACTTCTGTATGGTCACCCTGAAGGAAGTGGCCCTCTAGGGCTACTCGGGTTTTCTCACAACCACCTGCTATGCCTTCCCAAGAATGAAGAGTCGGTCAGACAGTAGAGAATACAAACTTACATGTTTATTAGAAATACTCTGCAGAGGAGTCCATCATGACCTGCACCCTAAGATGTCTGCCGAGGAACTGACTCCCCAACAGTCTACAGTGAGTAATCATTCTTCCCCAAGAGCCTCCAACCCCGCCCACCATGGAAAACTACCGGCCTTGGCCGAACATGAACAAAGGAGGCACATGGAGATGAGCTACCACCTGCCAGATGGGTACATGTTATCAGAGACCCAAGGCCACTGCGCTGGGTCTCAGCGTCTCCTAACGTGGGAGCAGAACTACACACTTGGATAGGTATGTGAGAGGAGAATGGTCTCCTCATTAGCAAGTCGGGAAACAGCCTTGGACAGAAAGAAAAATAATAACGAAATACAGTGTTCTGCTGAAGCAAGCAATACGAGCCATGGGGCCTAACTCAGGCACAGTCTAAGCAGCCTAATAAGGATTACGAAAAACAAAATGGAGTCACACTCACTAACTGAAGCCTGCGCATTACGGAGATAACTCAGCTGGTTGCATAACGTGAATACAAATGGCAGCTATTTAGCCACACATTGCTAACCTAATTTAGCGTGAAAGGAGTGCGTTGCAGGGATGGGAATTTGAAACCTAACAGACCCTCCTTTTAGCATGGGTGGCTAAATGCTTTATTCGCTATCCGGTAGGGTCTTTACAATTCTAAGGGGGAGGAAAGAATTGCATAGTCGCTCAGGTAACAAGGGAAAAACAAGCAACACATGAGCATTGAAATCATCTAATACTCAAAGATGCCCACGTCTATGAGCATCATATCCTGAATTTCCTGATTCAGCATAACAGAAATTTTGTTATCACTTCTTGGCAATGTAGGGGTAAGTTTACTCATACAATAGGTGCAACAGGCTGGAAGGCAATTAATGCATAGGCAACAGGTAAAGATAACTCCTGCGATGGCTATTAGGACAAGTAATATCTTCCAACCCCATGACGTCATCAGACCCCAGAGCCACCCTGTGAGGGACCATGAACCATTATCCTGATGGATGTCTGAGGCAAGTCTGTGTAATTTCTGTATTGCGGAATACACAGTAGGGGCACTATCAGGGATGTACACACGGCAGCTGCTGCCGATGACGCGACAGGCTCCACCCCTATCAGCCAGAATGACGTCTAAAACCATCCGATTTTGAAGAGAAACGAGCCTCCTAGCCTGAAGCTCGACTGTAATATTAGTCAGTATACCGGCAGTGGTATTAATAACTCCCTCAACTACTCTAGCAAGGCGACGAATATTATGACTATTGAACATGGGACCCCAGAACGGCAGAATGCCCTTTATTATGTCAGTAAATTGCTGCAAGGATGTATCTGTCTGATCAATATCGTCTGGATTGACAACTCTCCTAACTCGGTGTACCTGGAGATCCCTGCGCTGTAGTCTATGATCCTTGTGGTAATTGGACGGTGCAATGTAAACGGGAGGCAAGAGAAAGGAAACATAACACTGGCCAGACCACCCTCTTGGAAGCCATGTATAAGCCTGTTCCCCACAGATGAAGTATACATTCGGAGGTGTAAGCAAAGGTGGGCTGCTAATAGTGTTCAATCGGTATGTGTAGTTACAATGACTCTGACCTACTGAAATGTTCAATATTCCTTCAACACAGAAACTAGCTGTTGCATTGATCACAGGGACAGGCATGGCTTTGTCCTCAGTGATATTGCGCTCCTGGAAACATTTAAAGTATTCAGTGACATTAAATCCTTGGAAATCTAGCATTTCATTCCGTAACCAGGTGACATTTTTGTGAGCTTCGAATACATTCATACAAGCATATGGGTGCAGGGTACCCTTCTTGCCATCTGCCCCGGGTGTATATCCCTGGTGCACCACTATATACTCCAATACTGCTTCGTAGTCTGCCTGTACCATTTTCATAACGTCAGCATGATAATGCATGTATACCATAGAGAGCAGTTGGAACCAGGCTTCGCAGCTACCCAAACACGACAGGGGCAATGACACTAGCAAATCATGTTTATGCATAACGGAGGGAAGTAGCCCACACACCCAGCAATTTGTGACATTAGTAGTACTGTGTACCTGATGAAGCATATGAACAAAAGCATTTTGTGCATAAGTCTGTCTATGTCTCTCCTTATGTGGGGCCAATGTGACAAACGAGTGCTCTGCTGGAACCGGGGTAAGCCCTATCAAGGTGTGCACAGGATGTTGTTCCTCTAGGTACCAGACCACCCCAAATACGACTAGCAAGGAAAGCAAAATTATTATGACAAACACTATTTTAATCTTAGTGGACCAAGAGGACCAAACAGGACCATCTGGAGTGGGACGCGGAGCCGCAAAGGGCTGCTCCTCATCAGGGATAGGACGACCAAAGGGATACATTTGGAAAACTTCATGGGCAACTTATAGGTGTCAAAAAGGAAAGAGAAATTCACGGTCTACAACAGTACCAGGGGGCACAAATCACCCAGCGTCTGATTAGAGCCTCGCTGGCAGGCTCCTATTGTTCATCAACGACGGTGCTATGAAGCACTCCCACGGAGGAGCTGCACAATTGCAGCCCTTGCAGCAAAACAAATCCTTCTTCTTTCTGGATAGGGCAACCTCCCTCCTGGACAAATGCCCTCAGCTATCCTGTCCAGTGTCCAGGGCAGTGCTCCAGTGTAGTTCACCCTAGTCTAATACAGGCACCTTAGGCACAGCACCTGCGCCCTAAGCTCAAGTCCTTCCCTAACTCCTAGACTGTTCGGCTGGTGCACCGTCCTTCTTTCGGGGCCTCAAATTATATTTGGTCACCGCAGGCACTGTTTCATCAACAAAAAGGGGCAGAAACTCAGGATCAGATGGGCATCGAGACTCAGATTCCGGTGTGTTAGAGACGGTGTTATCCAGGGTGGCCCTTATCTCTGGTGGGATCGTCTCGGACAGAACTGCGTCACTTTCTTCATCCGTCTGCGCTCACCTCACCCAGGCGTCAGAAAAGGGAACAAAGCGTGGCACCTTCTCACACTCCTGATCACCGATGCCTTCGTTGACCCAATGGTCATACGGGAGCAGGAGAGGCTCCCGCTTCACATGACATGTATGGATCCAGTGCTTTCTGCCGTCTACCTTTACAGCCATTCTAGTGGCGAGAAGAACGATGACAGGCCCCTTCCACATCGGCTCCAGGCTGCTTTTCCGCTGGAAGTTCTTAATCATCACATAGTCGCCGGGCTGTATGCAATGCCCTAGCCCCTCTAGTACTGGCCACAATGTGGCTTGTGTCTGTTGATGAAGAACACGAACATCTTTAGACAATTCATACAGATAGTCCACAAGCAGGGGGTACTCTATCTCGGAAAAGCACTTGGGTCTGGGGACGCCCCAAACATTAGCAGGGCGTCCGAAGACCACCTCTTACGGGGACAACCCTGTTCTAGAATGCGCTGTCACTCTGTTAGATAATAAAGCCAAGGGTAACGCATCTGGCCATCGCAATCCTGTGCTTTCTTGAATCTTTGCTAGCTTCAATTTGAGAGTACCATTGTACTTCTCAACCAGACCTGCTGAAAGGGGATGATTCACTGCATGAAACTTCTGCTTAATGTGCAAACCTGTGCACACCAATTCAATGACTTTTGCATTGAAGTGGCTTCCGTTGTCACTCCAGATCACGCGTGGCAACCCATAGCGCGCAAAGTACTCTTTTAGAAGTGCCTTCGCCATCGCCATAGCTGTATTCTCTTTAGTTGGGTAAGCCTCAATCCATTTACTGAATGTGCAGATCACTACTAGCACATACTTTAGGTTATTAACTCGTTCCATTTCGATGAAATCCATCTGGAGAACCTTGAAAGGGAAGAAAGGCAGTGCAAAGTTACCAGCGGGTGTAGGAGTACTTTTCCCAGGGCTATGCTTCAGATAATGATGCAATGCTTCACTAGGTGCGTGGCTGTCTTAGCGATATTATCATTCTGCCATACTGGGTCCAGCAACTGGCATATTCCGTTGGCACTAATGTGCGCTGGGCCGTGGGCCATGGTAACAACAGGGAGCACATATGATTTAGGCAGCAACCATTGTTGCTTCCCTGACAAGTCAGTCCAACACCCATCCTCATCCAAGCGACCTGTTCTCTCCTCCCACATCGCTAATTCATCTAAAGTCGCCTCACCCTGGATTTCCCTGACATTCTGCAATGTGTCCTCGAACATTCCATTGTCTGGGACCCACCTAGCGAGACCTGCCACCAGCATCTTTGTCATCTTAGATCGAGCTGTCTCCTTAGCTGTCTGGTCTGCGAAAGCATTTCCCCTCCAGTATTATCTGTAATAGCCTTATGAGCGCTACATTTCACTACTGCTAACTTATGGGGAAGTGTCAGTGCGGACAACAATCTATGTATCAATGACCCGTTCTGAATCCGAAGTCCGTGCAAAGTCAAGAACCCTCTCTCCACCCAGAGGCGCCCAAAATTATGGCCACCCCAAAGGCGTACTGGCTGTCGGTGTAGATATGAACAGCCAGTCCCTCACTCAACTCACAAGCCCTGAGGAGGGCAACCAACTCTGCAGCTTGGGCCGATTGGTGTGGGATACGAGATGTCTCATCTACAGTGTGTAACGTTGTGATTGCATAGGCTGCAGTGGTGGTGCCATCTGGTAATTTGAAACAGGAGCCATCGACATATAGTTCCCCTTGGGGGTCAGATAAGGGAACGTCAGTCAGGTCTACCCATCCCTTCGTTTCTTCCTCAGTCCGAATTAAACAATCATGGACATCATTGTCCTTTTCTTCCGAAGGGAGGGGTAGTAACGTGACTGGGTTCAGAGTAGCACATCTTTTGATGGTAATGTGCGGAGCAAACAGAGTCAATTCATAGCCAGTCAGACGCGCACTAGTAAGGTGCTGCGTCTTTGTCTTATTCAATGGCATATCCACAGCATCATGAGGTACCATGACTGTGAGGTCTGTATCAAGGACGAGCCGTGCCGATTGTCTGATAGAAACTGCCACCGCTGCAACAGCCCTCAGACAGCTCGGGAGCGCTCTGGCGACATTATGGCAGAGAAGTAGCTGCAGGGTCTCTGCTTACCACCAAAACCCTGTGTTAGAACAGAAAGCGCTCAACCGTCCACCTCGTGCACGTAGAGCACAAAAGGCTTCTGGTAATCAGGAGTACCAAGCACAGGAGCAGAGCAAAGTGCAGTCTTTAATTGCTCAAAAGCTTGCTGGCATGCAGGTGTCCAAGGCAGGGGTTCATGCACATCTTTGGTGGTCAGGTAAAGAAGGGGTTTTGTTAGTAGGGAATAGTTAGGGATCCAGTGCCGACAATACGATGTTATCCCTATAAACTTGCGTAACTCGCGTTGGGTTTTAGGGACAGACATGTTAGTAATGGCAGCTATGCGCTCAGGTGTTAGTCTGCGACCCTCCTTCGACAGTAGGTGACCTAAATAGGTGACCTCCTGTCGACAATATTGGAATTTGGAAAGGGAAACCTTGTGTCCATGATGCTCCAGATGCAACAATAATTGAACTGTGGCATCTTTGCAACCGTCTTCATTGTCCGAAGCCACAAGGAGGTCGTCAACATACTGCAACAGCACATTACCAGGGGGAAGCTCCAAAGAATCCAATTGAGCTTTCAAGGCTTGGCTATAAATACTAGGGCTTTCAGTATAGCCTTGTGGAGCACGACAGAATCTAAAGCTCCGACCGGCTATTGCGAATCCAAACAGATATCTGCTATCTGTATGGATTGGTAAGCTAAAGAAAGCATTGTTTAAGTCAATTACAGAGAAGAATTTTGCTGATGGGGAATCATTGTTAAGATCGCTGTAATGTCCGGAACCACAGGGTATTGGGGAACTACGATCTTATTAACCTCTCTGAGGCCTATCACAAAACGGTAAACGTCAGGGTGGGCATCAGAAGAATCCAAGGGTGCCTTTTTAAGAATAGGAAGAATAGGGCTATTACACACGTTCGCCACAGTCTCTTCAACCACGCCAGACTTAATCAAATCCTGCATTATTTGCAATAGGGCCTTTTCACCTGCCTGGGATATCTTGTACTGGGGAATACATGGCAATTTAGCATTGTCTCTGATCTGTATAGAAACTGGCGGGATCTGGAGTAACCCCACATCCGTGTCTCCTGTAGCCCATAATGTACGTGGCACATCTCTAAACTCAGCTGGAAGGGGCACATCCTTCGCAAAGCACTGTTTGGCACGGGCTACCTGCGGTCCAATAGTCATTTAAACACCGTCTGGAGAACAAAAAATTGTTGCATGCAACTTTTTTAACTAATCAAGTCCTAACAGATTTTCTCCACAATTTGACGTCAGCAAAATGGTGAATCGACCGTAAAGGGGCCAATAGTCAAGGCAAGAGGTTTGGAAATGGGGCTAATGACCGGCACGCCTGAAAACCCCACCGACGCATTGTTTTGGCCAGACAGAGCTGCCCCCGGGACCAGTGAACGGGAAACACAGCTATTCATAGCCACTGTATCCACCAAAAATGTTTCAGTAGTACCCTGTAAAACAACAGTGACATAGGTCCATGCTGATCTATAGGCACAGGAACTGGTCCCTCGCCCTGTCCTCGGCTGTCCTAGCTGTTAGACAACCCCGTCACTTCGTCCATGTCATAATCGTCATGATAGTACTGCCGTCCTCTGGGGTCATCAAAATAATTCCCGCTCTGCCTATTGTGTGGTGTGTCCTCTGACTGCATCCCCCCTCTACCTCCTGTTCCTCGTCCGCGTCCTCGAAAACCCCGACACCTCGGGGCCTCACCTTTCTGTAACAACTCCGGACACTCATTCCGCCAATGTCCCTCCTGCTTGCAGTACGCACATTGATTGAGCCCGAGGGGCGCATGTGAAGCACTACCCCAGCCAGACCGGGGCGGCCGTTGGGCCGAACCCGAACCTCTACCTTGTCCATTTCGCCTCACAACTTGCTGCATCAATACCCTTGTCTTCAAATCCTTTGACTTTTTCTCCACCCTTTCCTCGTCCTCATTCTCTCTATGTTCATAATATTGTGCCATACTGAATATCACTGACGGGGATGATGTCGTCCAAGTACTTTCTGAAGCCTGCAACCGTGTTGCAATCTCGGGAAGCAAGTTAGTGACAAATCTGTTGACAAATAAACGAACACCACCCTCCTGTGACAGGTCCTGTCCACTAAAATTCAAGAACACCCCTTCAAATCTAATAAAGAAATCCGACACACTTTCATCCTTCTTCTGGCGACACGCAGTCAACTTATCCCAATACACTCTCTTTGGCGGGATAAGTGAGTGCATGTATGTGATAATTCGCCCTGGCAAAGCGAGGAGCTCCGCTTTGGGCTTGTCGCCGGGCTTACGCTCCTTATCCCAAGCCCTGAGCTCATCTCACGTTCCCCCCAACTCTAGTGCATGATCCTGCGTATGGACCTGCCTCCATATATCCACCGGTACCAACAGGCTGAAAAACAGCTCTATGTCAGCTAGCATCATTAATGAGGAGGAGGCCGCCTCCGTCAATTCTTTATATTATGCAGTAGGGTTTTTCCGGGGGTCCGGCAGCTGGCTCTTTAAGGATAGGACCTCACTCCTCTTCCAAGGAGTATAGATCCACTGTTCCTGAAACCGAGCGTTGACCCGTGGTCTAATCACAGCATCGGTGGAATCGCGCAGTTCTGGAATTTCAGGGTGGTAAATGGGATGAACTTCCCTCATGGGATGCTGTGTCCCCATTGTCGGAACCTTCTGGAACAATCTACCTCGATAACCCACTAGTGTCGTTATATTGCTAAAAACCTCATTGGGAGCCATACCTGCAGCATATACCCTATCCCGTATGTCATATATTATTTGTGGTGCAACACCTTGAAAACACTGTTCCCACAACTCTATCAGCATCGATGACATGTGTTTAAGGGCATGCTGCTGTATAAACAGCTCGTAATCTTTCATCATACTCCACACATCCTCCACGCTATAGATCGGGTGTCGAGCCCACTGAGCTGCTTGATTCGCCACTATTTTCTTTTCCTCATCACCCACTGCAGAACGCACCAACACTTTATCCATTCGATCTCGCACTGCTGCCCAGTTCACATCATGCACTCCACTCGCAGGAGTTTCGACATTCAACTGTGCCTGGTGTGTCACACTCACGGGGGAAGGAGCAGACGCAGAGACAGGTACCATCACGTAGGGAGACAGGGTGGTAGGGGTGAAAGGGGGAGTAGCAGTCCATCCAGAGCTAATAGACTGGACGGGGGAGCTAACAGCTCCCGCCCCGGTGACTGGTGTGAGTAGAAGAGAAGCAAGAGGGGCAGTGGCTGAAGCGGTAGCGCTAGAAACAGTAATGCTAGAAGGGGCAGCACTAGAGGCCAAGGACGGAAAGGTCGGGACTGCCGGGTATATCCGTTCAGGGGCATAAGTAGGAGGAGGACGAGAATCCAATAGCTCTTCGATTAAATCATCACCTTCCTCTCTAGTAACATAACACTTATCTGTCTGTAACCGAAACTTTCTATGTTCGCATTCTATACCCTTCTCTATCTTCCCTCTTTCGTAGGCTACTGCTTTCTGTGTTATAGTTTGCATCTGCCTCTTCCGGGCATCTTTCTCTGCTCTCAATTGTCGCTGCTTTGCTTCCTTCTGGCATACTCTTAGAGAGTCAAACATCGACTGTCTGCTCCTCCTAGCGAACAACTTGTCCTGCAAGAAGTTCAATTTCTGTTCATCAAACGAGCCAGTAAGCGACCACTGTAACTTAGCATTGTCCCTCGTCTATTTATGCCACAATGTGCTAAACATAACAGGGCCAATACCATGTTTAACGTACACGTCAAAATTTGGAGGACCCTCCGGAGGTGCAGGCTGGCTCTCTTCCAATCGAGCATCAGTAGAACAACATCGACATCCAAAACACCCCAATTTGCTGAAACAAGGCATCTTAATATAAGACACATGTACTGTCCCTAACGGACAAGTATAACACCAACAATTGGCAAAGACAAGATAAAGTAACAAATATTAGTCACGAACCAAACCGAAACGGTCCAGGGACCACTCCCTACAGTCCAGGGACTGTATCAAATTCAAGATGACAGGCTCCAGCCCCAGACCTTTTCAAACATTAGCCAAATTACCAGTTGGTCTGGCAGATTGTTCGCGGGCAGTCCCGGGCCTTTTCAAGCGCGGGCCAAATTTCCAGGTGGTCCGGTGAACTGCTCGCAAACACTCTGTGCCTTTTTCAAGGGTCCGCAGACCCACCAAGTTCAAGACAAGACAGTCCGGAGACCGTACCAAGACACAGCCCGTTGACTCGTGTTGTTCAAGCAAGGCAGTTCAAAAACTGCAGACAAGACAGCCCGGAGACTGTATCAAGACACAGCCCGCAGGCTCGTGCCGTCCAAAAATGGCGCCATTTTCCCAAGAGTCAAATCACTCACCTGGTGCACACAGGTCGAGTCAAGTTATTCTCCACTGCCGACTCTTCGGACCAAATGGTCAACTCCAAGGTTTCGCCTTCTCAGGACCCCAGCCGGTGACCACTAGATGAGTGGGCGCCTGATCAGCCGGGCGGGGCAGCTGCGAGAACCAAGCTTGGTCTTGTGTGGGGTACCCCGATCCGCCCAACCGACCAAACGCACCCCCGACCCTGCAACCCGATTACGGGCGAGTTGGATCACCTTGCGGGGTCCCTGTTCGGGCGCCAACTGGAGGAAGTGGCCCTCTAGGGCCACTCGGGTTTTCTCACAACTACCTGCTATGCCTTCCCATGAATGAAGAGTCGGTCAGACAGTAGAGAATACAAACTTACATGTTTATTAGAAATACTCTGCAGAGGAGTCCATCATGACCTGCACCCTAAGATGTCTGCCGAGGAACTGACTCCCCAACAGTCTACAGTGAGTAATCATTCTTCCCCAAGAGCCTCCAACCCCGCCCACCATGGAAAACTACCGGCCTTGGCCAAACATGAACAAAGGACGCACATGGAGATGAGCTACCATCTGCCAGATGGGTACATGTTATCAGAGACCCAAGGCCACTGCGCTGGGTCTCAGCATCTCCTAACGTGGGAGCAGAACTACACACTTGGATAGGTATGTGAGAGGAGAATGGTCTCCTCATTAGCAAGTCGGGAAACAGCCTTGGACAGAAAGAAAAATAATAGCGAAATACAGTGCTCTGCTGAGGCAAGCAATACGAGCCATGGGGCCTAACTCAGGCACAGTCTAAGCAGCCTAATAAGGATTACGAAAAACAAAATGGAGTCACACTCGCTAACTGAAGCCTGCGCATTACGGGGATAACTCAGCGGGTTGCATAACGTGAATACAAATGGCAGCTATTTAGCCACACATTGCTAACCTAATATAGCGTGAAAGGAGTCCGTTGCAGGGATGGGAATTTGAAACCTAACAGACCCTCCTTTTAGCATGGGTGGCTCAATGCTTTATTCGCTATCCGGTAGGGTCTTTACAATTCTAAGGGGGAGGAAGGAATTGCATAGTCGCTCAGGTAACAAGGGAAAAACAAGCAACACATGAGCACTGAAATCATCTAATACTCAAAGATGCCCACGTCTATGAGCATCATATCCTGAATTTCCTGCATCAGCATAACAGAAATTTTGTTATCACTTCTTGGGAATGTAGGAGTACGGGTAAGTTTACTCATACAATAGGTGCAACAGGCTGGAAGGCAATTAATGCATAGGCAACAGGTAAAGATAACTCCTGCGATGGCTATTAGGACAAGTAATATCTTCCAACCCCATGACGTCATCAGACCCCAGAGCCACCCTGTGAGGGACCATGAACCATTATCCTGATGGATGTCTGAGGCAAGTCTGTGTAATTTCTGTATTGTGGAATACACAGTAGGGGCACTATCAGGGATGTACACACAGCAGCTGCTGCCGATGACGCGACAGGCTCCACCCCTATCAGCCAGAATGACGTCTAAAACTATCCGATTTTGAAGAGAAACGAGCCTCGTAGCCTGAAGCTCGACTGTAATATTAGTCAGTATACCGGCAGTAGTATTAATAACTCCCTCAACTACTCTAGCAAGGCGACAAATATTATGACTATTGAACATGGGACCCCAGAACGGCAGAATGCCCTTTATTATGTCAGTAAATTGCTGCAAGGATGTATCTGTCTGATCAATATCGTCTGGATTGACAACTCTCCTAACTCGGTGTACCTGGAGATCCCTGCGCTGTAGTCTATGATCCTTGTGGTAATTGGACGGTGCAATGTAAACGGGAGGCAAGAGAAAGGAAACATAACACTGGCCAGACCACCCTCTTGGAAGCCATGTATAAGCCTGTTCCCCACAGATGAAGTATACATTCGGAGGTGTAAGCAAAGGTGGGCTGCTAATAGTGTTCAATCGGTATGTGTAGTTACAATGACTCTGACCTACTGAAATGTTCAATATTCCTTCAACACAGAAACTAGCTGTTGCATTGATCACAGGGACAGGCATGGCTTTGTCCTCAGTGATATTGTGCTCCTGGAAACATTTAAAGTATTAAGTGACATTAAATCCTTGGAAATCTAGCATTTCATTCCGTAACCAGGTGACATTTTTGTGAGCTTTGAATACATTCATACAAGCATCTGGGTGCAGGGTACCCTTCTTGCCATCTGCCCCGGGTGTATATCCCTGGTGCACCAATATATACTCCAATACTGCTTCGTAGTCTGCCTGTACCATTTTCATAACGTCAGCATGATAATTTATGTATACCATAGAGAGCAGTTGGAACCAGGCTTCGCAGCTACCCAAATACGACATGGGCAATGACACTAGCAAATCATTTTTATGCATAACGGAGGGAAGTAGCCCACACACCCAGCATTTTGTGGCATTAGTAGTACTGTGTACCTGATGAAGCATATGAACAAAAGCATTTTGTGCAAAAGTCTGTCTATGTCTCTCCTTATGTGGGGCCAATGTGACAAACGAGTGCTCTGCTGGAACCGGGGTAAGCCCTATCAAGGTGTGCACAGGATGTTGTTCCTCTAGGTACCAGACCACCACAAATACGACTAGCAAGGAAAGCAAAATTATTATGACAAACACAATTTTACTCTTAGTGGACCAAGAGGACCAAACAGGACCATCTGGAGTGGGACGCGGAGCCGCAAAGGGCTGCTCCTCATCAGGGATAGGACGACCAAAGGGATACATTTGGAAAACTTCAAGGGCAACTTATAGGTGTCAAAAAGGAAAGAGAAATTCACGGGCTAGAGCCCCTATTGCAACAACAGTACCAGAGGGCACAAATCACGCAGCGTCTGTTTAGAGCCTCGCTGGCAGGCTCCTATTGTTCATCAACGACGGTGCTATGAAGCACTCCCACGGAGGTGCTGCATAATTGCAGCCCTTGCAGCAAAACAAATCCTTCTTCTTTCAGGATAAGGCAACCTCCCTCCTGGACAAATGCCCTCAGCTATCCTGTCCAGTGTCCAGGGCAGTGCTCTAGTGTAGTTCATACTAGTCTAATACAGGCACCTTAGGCACAGCACCTGCGCCCTAAGCTCAAGTCCTTCCCTAACTCTTAGACTGTTCGGCTGGTGCACCGTCCTTTTTTCGGGGCCTCAAATTATATTTGGTCACCGCAGGCACTGTTTCATCAAAAAAAGGGGCAGAAACTCAGGATCAGATGGGCATCGAGACTCAGATTCCGGTGTGTTAGAGACGGTGTTATCCAGGGTAGCCCTTATCTCTGGTGGTATCGCCTCGGACAGAACTGCGTCACTTTCTTCGTCCGTCTGCGCTCACCTCACCCGGGCGTCAGAAAAGGGAACGAAGCGTGGCACCTTCTCACACTCCTGATCACCGATGCCTTCGTTGACCCAACGGTCATACGGGAGCGGGAGATGCACCCGCTTCACATGACATGTATGGATCCAGTGCTTTCTGCCGTCTACCTTTACTGCCGTTCTAGTGGCGAGAAGAACGATGACAGGCCCCTTCCACCTCGGCTCCAGGCTGCTTTTCCGCTGGAAGTTCTTAATCATCACATAGTCGCCGGGCTGTATGCAATGCCCTAGCCCCTCTAGTACTGGCCGCAATGTGGCTTGTATCTGTTGATGAAGAGCATGAACATCTTCAGACAATTCATACAGATAGTCCACAAGCAGGGGGTACTCTATCTCGGAAAAGCACTTGGGTCTGGGGACGCCCCAAACATTAGCAGGGCGTCCGAAGACCACCTCTTACGGGGACAACCCTGTTCTAGAATGCGCTGTCACTCTGGTAGATAATAAAGCCAAGGGTAACGCATCTGGCCATCGCAATCCTGTGCTTTCTTGAATCTTTGCTAGCTTCAATTTGAGAGTACCATTGTACTTCTCAACCAGACCTGCTGAAAGGGGATGATTCACTGCATGAAACTTCTGCTTAATGTGCAAACCTGTGCACACCAATTCAATGACTTTTGCATTGAAGTGGCTTCCGTTGTCACTCCAGATCACGCGTGGCAACCCATAGCGCGGGAAGTACTCTTTTAGAAGTGCCTTCGCCATCGCCATAGCTGTATTCTCTTTAGTGGGGTAAGCCTCAATCCATTTACTGAATGCGCATATCACTACTAGCACATACTTTAGGTTATTAACTCGTTCCATTTCGATGAAATCCATCTGGAGAACCTTGAAAGGGAAGGAAGGCAGTGCAAAGTTACCAGCGGGTGTAGGAGTACTTTTCCCAGGGCTATGCTTCAGATAATGATGCAATGCTTCACTAGGTGCGTGGCTGTCTTAGCGATATTATCATTCTGCCATACTGGGTCCAGCAACTGGCATATTCCTTTGGCACTAATGTGCGCTGGGCCGTGGGCCATGGTAACAACAGGGAGCACATATGAATTAGACAGCAACCATCGTTGCTTCCCTGACAAGTCAGTCCAACATCCATCCTCATCCAAGCGACCTGTTCTCTCCTCCCACATCGCTAATTCATCTAAAGTCGCCTCACCCTGGATTTCCCTGACATTCTGCAATGTGTCCTCGAACATTCCATTGTCTGGGACCCACCTAGCGGGACCTGCCACCAGCATCTTTGTCATCTTAGATCGAGCTGTCTCCTTAGCTGTCTGGTCTGCGAAAGCATTTCCCCTCCAGTATTATCTGTAATAGCCTTATGAGTGCTACATTTCACTACTGCTAACTTATGGGGAAGTGTCAGTGCAGACAACAATCTATGTATCAATGGCCCGTTCTGAATCCGCAGTCCGTGCAAAGTCAAGAACCCTCTCTCCGCCCAGAGGCGCCCAAAATGATGGCCACCCCAAAGGCGTACTGGCTGTCGGTGTAGATATTAACAGCCAGTCCCTCACTCAACTCACAAGCCCTGAGGAGGGCAACCAACTCTGCAGCTTGGGCCGATTGGTGTGGGATACGAGATGTCTCAACTACAGTGTGTAACGTTGTGATTGCATAGGCTGCATTGGTGGTGCCATCTGGTAATTTGAAACAGGAGCCATCGACATATAGTTCCCCTTGGGGGTCAGATAAGGGAACGTCAGTCAGGTCTACCCATCCCTTCGTTTCTTCCTCAGTCCGAAATGAACAATCATGGATATCATTGTCCTTTTCTTCCGAAGGGAGGGGTAGTAACGTGACTGGGTTCAGAGTAGCACATCTTTTGATGGTAATGTGCGGAGAAAACAGAGTAAATTCATAGCCAGTCAGACGCGCACTAGTAAGGTGCTGCGTCTTTGTCTTATTCAATAGCATATCCACAGCATGAGGTACCATGACTGTGAGGTCTGTATCAAGGACGAGCCCTGCTGATTGTCTGATAGAAACTGCCACCGCTGCAGCAGCCCTCAGACAGCTCGGGAGCGCTCTGGCGACATTATGGCAGAGAAGTAGGTGCAGGGTCTCTGCTTACCACCAAAACCCTGTGTTAGAACAGAAAGCGCTCAACCGTCCACCTCATGCATGTAGAGCACAAAAGGCTTCTGGTAATCAGGAGTACCAAGCACAGGAGCAGAGCAAAGTGCAGTCTTTAATTGCTCAAAAGCTTGCTGGCATGCAGGTGTCCAAGGCAGGGGTTCATGCACATCTTTGGTGGTCAGGTAAAGAAGGGGTTTTGTTAGTAGGGAATAGTTAGGGATCCAGTGCCGACAATACGATGTTATCCCTATAAATGTGCGTACCTCGCGTTGGGTTTTAGGGACAGACATGTTAGTAATGACAGCTATGCGCTCAGGTGTTAGTCTGCGACCCTCCTTCAACAGTAGGTGACCTAAATAGGTGACCTCCTGTCAACAATATTGGAATTTGGAAAGGGAAACCTTGTGTCCATGATGCTCCAGATGCAACAATAATTGAACTGTGGCATCTTTGCAACCATCCTCATTGTCCGAAGCCACAAGGAGGTTGTCAACATACTGCAACGGCACATTACCAGGGGGAAGCTCCAAAGAATCCACTTGAGCTTTCAAGGCTTGGCTATACATACTAGGGCTTTCAGTATAGCCTTGTGGAGCACGACAGAATCTAAAGATCCGAACGGCTATTGCGAATCCAAACAGATATCTGCTATCTGTATGGATTGGTAAGCTAAAGAAAGCATTGTTTAAGTCAATTACAGAGAAGAATTTTGCTGATGGGGAATCATTGTTAAGATCGCTGTAATGTCCGGAACCACAGGGTATTGGGGAACTACGATCTTATTAACCTCTCTGAGGCCTATCACAAAACGGTAAACGTCAGGGTGGGCATCAGAAGAATTCAAGGGTGCCTTTTTAAGAATAGGAAGAATAGGGCTATTACACACGTTCGCCACACTCTATTCAACCACGCCAGACTTAATCAAATCCTGCATTATTTGCAATAGGGCCTTTTCACCTGTCTGGGATATCTTGTACTGGGGAATACATGGCAATTTAGCATTGTCTCTGATCTGTATAGAAACTGGCGGGATCTGGTGTAACCCCACATCCGTGTCTCTTGTAGCCCATAACGTACGTGGCACATCTCTAAACTCAGCTGGAAGGGGCACATCGTTCGCAAAGCACTGTTTGGCACGGGCTACCTGTGGTCCAATAGTCATGTAAACACCGTCTGGAGAACAAAAAATTGTTGCATGCAACTTTTTTAACTAATCAAGTCCTAACAGATTTTCTCCACAATTGACGTCAGCAAAATGGTGAATCGACCGTAAAGGGGCCAATAGTCAAGGCAAGAGATTTGGAAATGGGGCTAATGACCGGCACGCCTGAAAACCCCACCGACACATTGTTTTGGCCAGACAGAGCTGCCCCCGGGACCAGTGAACGGGAAACACAGCTATTCATAGCCACTGTATCCACCAAAAATGTTTCAGTAGTACCCTGTAAATCAGCAGTGACATAAGGTCCATGCTGATCTATAGGCACAGGAACTGGTCTCTCGCCCTGTCCTCGGCTGTCCTAGCTGTTAGACAACCCCGTCACTTCGTCCATGTCATAATCGTCATGATAGTACTGCCGTCCTCTGGGGTCGTCAAAATAATTCCTGCTCTGCCTATTGTGTGGTGTGTCCTCTGACTGCATCCCCCCTCTACCTCCTGTTCCTCGTCCGCGTCCTCGAAAACCCCGACACCTCGGGGCCTCACCTTTCTGTAACAACTCCGGACGCTCATTCCACCAATGTCCCTCCTGCTTGCAGTACGCACATTGATTGAGCCCGAGGGGCGCATGTGAAGCACCACCCCTGCCAGACCGGGGCGGCCGTTGGGCCGAACCCGAACCTCTACCTTGTCCATTTCCCCTCACAACTTGCTGCATCAATACCCTTGTCTTCAAATCCTTTGACTTTTTCTCATCCTCATTCTCTCTATGTTCATAATATTGTGCCATACTCAATATCACTGACGGGGATGATGTCGTCCAAGTACTTTCCGAAGCCTGCAACTGTGTTGCAATCTCGGGAAGCAAGTTAGTGACAAATCTGTTGACAAATAAACGAACACCACCCTCCTGTGACAGGTCCTGTCCACTAAAATCCAAGAACACCCCTTCAAATCTAGTAAAGAAATCCGATACACTTTCATCCTTCTTCTGGCGACACACAGTCAACTTATCCCAATCCACTCTCTTTGGCGGGATAAGTGAGTGCATGTATGTGATAATACGCCATGGCAAAGCGAAGAGCTCCGCTTTCGCCTTGTCGCCGGTTTTACGCTCCTTATCCCAAGCCCTGAGCTCATCCCACGTTCCCCCCAACTCTAGTGCATGATCCTGCGTATGGACCTGCCTCCATATATCCACCGGTACCAACAGGCTGAAAAACAGCTCTATGTCAGCTAGCGTCATTAATGAGGAGGAGGCCGCCTCCGTCAATTCTTTATATCATGCAGTAGGGTTTTTCCGGGGGTCCGGCAGCTGGCTCTTTAAGGATAGGACCTCACTCCTCTTCCAAGGAGTATAGATCGCCTGTTCCTGAAACCGAGCGTTGACCCGTGGTCTAATCACAGCATCGGTGGAATCGCGCAGTTCTGGAATTTCAGGGTGGTAAATGGGATGAACTTCCCTCATGGGATGCTGTGCCCCCATTGTCGGAACCTTCTGGAACAATCTACCTCGGTAAACCACTAGTGTCATTATATTGCTAAAAACCTAATTGGGAGCCATACCTGCAGCATATACATTTTATCCCGTATGTCATATATTATTTGTGGTGCAACACCTTGAAAACACTGTTCCCACAACTCTATCAGCATCGATGACATGTGTTTAAGGGCTTGCTGCTGTATAAACAGCTCGTAATCTTTCATCATACTCCACACATCCTCCACGCTATAGATCGGGTGTCGAGCCCACTGAGCTGCTTGATTCGCCACTATTTTCTTTTCCTCATCACCCACTGCAGAACGCACCAACACTTTATCCATTCGATCTTGCACTGCTGCCCAGTTCACAACATGCACTCCACTCGCAGAAGTTTCGACATTGAACTGTGCCTGGTGTGTCACACTCATGGGGGAAGGAGCAGACGCAGAGACAGGTACCATCATGTAGGGAGACAGGGTGGTAGGAGTGAAAGGGGGAGTAGCAGTCGATCCAGAGCTAATAGACTGGACGGGGGAGCTAACAGCTCCCGCCCCGGTGACTGGTGTGAGTAGAAGAGAAGCAAGAGGGGCAGTGGCTGAAGCGGTAGCGCTAGAAACAGTAATGCTAGAAGGGGCAGCACTAGAGGCCAAGGACGGAAAGGTCGGGACTGCTGGGTATATCCGTTCAGGGGCATAAGTAGGAGGAGGACGAGAATCCAATAGCTCTTCGATTAAATCATCACCTTCCTCTCTAGTAACATAACACTTATCTGTCTGTAACCGAAACTTTCTATGTGCGCATTCTATACCCTTCTCTATCTTCCCTCTTTCGTAGGCTACTGCTTTCTGTGTTATAGTTTGCATCTGCCTCTTCCGGGCATCTTTCTCTGCTCTCAATTGTCGCTGCTTTGCTTCCTTCTGGCATACTCTTAGAGAGTCAAACATCGACAGTCTGCTCCTCCTAGCGAACAACTTGTCCAGCAAGAAGTTCAATTTCTGTTCATCAAACGAGCCAGTAAGCGACCACTGTAACTCAGCATTGTCCCTCGTATATTTATGCCACAATGTGCTAAACATAACAGGGGCAATACCATGTTTAACGTACACGTCAAAATTAGGAGAACCCTCCGGAGGTGCAGGCTGGCTCTCTTCCAATCGAGCATCAGTAGAACAACATCGACATCCAAAACACCCCAATTTGCTGAAACAAGGCATCTTAATATAAGACACATGTACTGTCCCTAACGGACAAGTATAACACCAACAATCGGCAAACAAAGACAAGATAAAGTAACAAATATTAGTCATGAACCAAACTGAAACGGTCCAGGGACCACTCCCTACAGTCCAGGGACTGTATCAAATTCAAGATGACAGGCTCCAGCCCCAGACCTTTTCAAACATTAGCCAAATTACCAGTTGGTCTGGCAGATTGTTCGCGGGCAGTCCCGGGCCTTCTCAAGCGCGGGCCAAATTTCCAGTTTGTCCGGTGAACTGCTCGCAAACACTCTGTGCCTTTTTCAAGGGTCCGCAGACCCACCAAGTTCAAGACAAGACAGTCCGGAGACCGTACCAAGACACAGCCCGTTGACTCGTGTTGTTCAAGCAAGGCAGTTCAAAAACTGCAGACAAGACAGCCCGGAGACTGTATCAAGACACAGCCCGCAGGCTTGTGCCGTCCAAAAATGGCGCCATTTTCCCAAGAGTCAAATCACTCCCCTGGTGCACACAGGTCGAGTCAAGTTATTCTCCACTGCTGACTCTTCGGACCAAATGGTCAACTCCAAGGTTTCGCCTTCTCAGGACCCCAGCCGGTGACCACTAGATGAGTGGGCGCCTGATCAGCCGGGCGGGGCAGCTGCGAGAACCAAGCTTGGTCTTGTGTGGGGTACCCCGATCCGCCCAACCGACCAAACGCACCCCCTGACCCTGCAACCCGATTACGGGCGAGTCGGATCACCTTGCGGGGTCCCTGTTCAGGCGCCAACTGAAGGAAGTGGCCCTCTAGTGCCACTCGGGTTTTCTCACAACTACCTGCTATGCCTTCCCAAGAATGAAGAGTCGGTCAGACAGTAGAGAATACAAACTTACATGTTTATTAGAAATACTCTGCAGAGGAGTCCATCATGACCTGCACCCTAAGATGTCTGCCGAGGAACTGACTCCCCAACAGTCTACAGTGAGTAATCATTCTTCCCCAAGAGCCTCCAACCCCACCCACCATGGATAACTACCGGCCTTGGCTGAACATGAACAAAGGAGGCACATGGAGATGAGCTACCATCTGCCAGATGTGTACATGTTATCAGAGACCCAAGGCTACTGCGCTGGGTCTCAGCGTCTCCTAACGTGGGAGCAAAACTACACACTTGGATAGGTATGTGAGAGGAGAATGGTCTCCTCATTAGCAAGTCGGGAAACAGCCTTGGACAGAAAGAAAAATAATAACGAAATACAGTGTTCTGCTGAGGCAAGCAATACGAGCCATGGGGCCTAACTCAGGCACAGTCTAAGCAGCCTAATAAGGATTACGAAAAACAAAATGGAGTCACACTCGCTAACTGAAGCCTGCGCATTACGGGGATAACTCAGCGGGTTGCATAACGTGAATACAAATGGCAGCTATTTAGCCAAACATTGCTAACCTAATATAGCGTGAAAGGAGTGCGTTGCAGGGATGGGAATTTGAAACCTAACAGACCCTCCTTTTAGCATGGGTGGCTAAATGCTTTATTCGCTATCCGGTAGCAATTCTAAGGGGGAGGAAGAAATTGCATAGTCGCTCAGGTAACAAGGGAAAAACAAGCAACACATGAGCACTGAAATCATCTAATACTCAAAGATGCCCACGTCTATGAGCATCATATCCTGAATTTCCTGCATCAGCATAACAGAAATTTTGTTATCACTTCTTGGGAATGTAGGAGTACGGGTAAGTTTACTCATACAATAGGTGCAACAGGCTGGAAGGCAATTAATGCATAGGCAACAGGTAAAGATAACTCCTGCGATGGCTATTAGGACAAGTAATATCTTCCAACCCCATGACGTCATCAGACCCCAGAGCCACCCTGTGAGGGACCATGAACCATTATCCTGATGGATGTCTGAGGCAAGTCTGTGTAATTTCTGTATTGCGGAATACACAGTAGGGCCACTATCAGGGATGTACACACAGCAGCTGCTGCCGATGACGCGACAGGCTCCACCCCTATCAGCCAGAATGACGTCTAAAACCATCCGATTTTGAAGAGAAACGAGCCTCGTAGCCTGAAGCTCGACTGTAATATTAGTCAGTATACCGGCTGTAGTATTAATAACTTCCCTCAACTACTCTAGCAAGGCGACGAATATTATGACTATTGAACATGGGACTCCAGAACGGCAGAATGCCCTTTATTATGTCAGTAAATTGCTGCAAGGATGTATCTGTCTGATCAATATCGTCTGGATTGACAACTCTCCTAACTCGGTGTACCTGGAGATCCCTGCGCTGTAGTCTATGATCCTTGTGGTAATTGGAAAGTGCAATGTAAACGGGAGGCAAGAGAAAGGAAACATAACACTGGCCAGACCACCCTCTTGGAAGCCATGTATAAGCCTGTTCCCCACAGATGAAGTATACATTCGGAGGTGTAAGCAAAGGTGGGCTGCTAATAGTGTTCAATCGGTATGTGTAGTTACAATGACTCTGACCTACTGAAATGTTCAATATTCCTTCAACACAGAAACTAGCTGTTGCATTGATCACAGGGACAGGCATGGCTTTGTCCTCAGTGATATTGCGCTCCTGGAAACATTTAAAGTATTCAGTGACATTAAATCCTTGTGAAATCTAGCATTTCATTCCGTAACCAGGTGACATTTTTGTGAGCTTCGAATACATTCATACAAGCATCTGGGTGCAGGGTACCCTTCTTGCCATCTGCCCCGGGTGTATATCCCTGGTGCACCACTATATACTCCAATACTGCTTCGTAGTCTGCCTGTACCATTTTCATAACGTCAGCATGATAATGCATGTATACCATAGAGAGCAGTTGGAACCAGGCTTCGCAGCTACCCAAATACGACAGGGGCAATGACACTAGCAAATCATTTTTATGCATAACGGAGGGAAGTAGCCCACACACCCAGCAATTTGTGGCATTAGTAGTACTGTGTACCTGATGAAGCATATGAACAAAAGCATTTTGTGCATAAGTCTGTCTATGTCTCTCCTTATGTGGGGCCAATGTGACAAACGAGTGCTCTGCTGGAACCGGGGTAAGCCCTATCAAGATGTGCACAGGATGTTGTTCCTCTAGGTACCAGACCACCCCAAATACGACTAGCAAGGAAAGCAAAATTATTATGACAAAAACTATTTTACTCTTAGTGGACCAAGAGGACCAAACAGGACCATCTGGAGTGGGACGCGGAGCCGCAAAGGGCTGCTCCTCATCAGGGATAGGACGACCAAAGGGATACATTTGGTAAACTTCAAGGGCAACTTATAGGTGTCAAAAAGGAAAGAGAAATTCACGGGCTAGAGCCACTATTGCAACAACAGTATCAGAGGGCACAAGTCACCCAGCGTCCGTTTAGAGCCTCGCTGGCAGGCTCCTATTGTTCATCAACGACGGTGCTATGAAGTACTCCCACGGAGGAGCTGCACAATTGCAGCCCTTGCAGCAAAACAAATCCTTCTTCTTTCAGGATAAGGCAACCTCCCTCCTGGACAAATGCCCTCAGCTATCCTGTCCAGTGTCCAGGGCAGTGCACCAGTGTAGTTCACCCTAGACTAATACAGGCACCTTAGGCACAGCACCTGCGCCCTAAGCTCAAGTCCTTCCCTAACTCATAGACTCTTCGGCTGGTGCACCGTCCTTCTTTCGGGGCCTCAAATTATATTTGGTCACCGCAGGCACTGTTTCATCAACAAAAAGGGGCAGAAACTCAGGATCAGATGGGCATCGAGACTCAGATTCCGGTGTGTTAGAGACGGTGTTATCCAGGGTGGCCCTTATCTCTGGTGGGATCGCCTCGGACAGAACTGCGTCACTTTCTTCGTCCGTCTGCGCTCACCTCACCCGGGCGTCAGAAAAGGGAACGAAGCGTGGCACCTTCTCACACTCCTGATCACCGATGCCTTCATTGACCCAACGGTCATACGGGAGCGGGAGAGGCACCCGCTTCACATGACATGTATGAATCCAGTGCTTTCTGCCGTCTACCTTTACAGCCGTTCTAGTGGCGAGAAGAACGATGACAGGCCCCTTCCACCTCGGCTCCAGGCTGCTTTTCCGCTGGAAGTTCTTAATCATCACATAGTCGCCGGGCTGTATGCAATGCCCTAGCCCCTCTAGTACTGGCCGCAATGTGGCTTGTATCTGTTGATGAAGAGCATGAACATCTTTAGACAATTCATACAGATAGTCCACAAGCAGTGGGTACTCTATCTCGGAAAAGCACTTGGGTCTGGGGATGCCCCAAACATTAGCAGGGCGTCCGAAGACCACCTCTTACGGGGACAACCCTGTTCTAGAATGCGCTGTCACTCTGGTAGATAATAAAGCCAAGGGTAACGCATCTGGCCATCGCAATCCTGTGCTTTCTTGAATCTTTGCTAGCTTCAATTTGAGAGTACCATTGTACTTCTCACCCAGACCTGCTGAAAGGGGATGATTCACTACATGAAACTTCTGCTTAATGTGCAAACCTGTGCACACCAATTCAATGACCTTTGCATTGAAGTGGCTTCCGTTGTCACTCCAGATCACGCGTGGTAACCCATAGCGTGGCAAGTACTCTTTTAGAAGTGCCTTCGCCATCGCCATAGCTGTATTCTCTTTAGTGGGGTAAGCCTCAATCCATTTACTGAATGCGCATATCACAACTAGCACATACTTTAGGTTATTAACTCGTTCCATTTCGATGAAATCCATCTGGAGAACCTTGAAAGCGAAGGAAGGCAGTGCAAAGTTACCAGCGGGTGTAGGAGTACTTTTCCCAGGGCTATGCTTCAGACAAATGATGCAATGCTTCACTAGGTGCGTGGCTGTCTTAGCGATATTATCATTCTGCCATACTGGGTCCAGCAACTGGCATAATCCTTTGGCACTAATGTGCGCCGGGCCGTCGGCCATGGTAACAACAGGGAGCACATGTGAATTAGGCAGCAACCATCGTTGCTTCCCTGACAAGTCAGTTCAACACCCATCCTCATCCAAGTGACCTGTTCTCTCCTCCCACATCGCTAATTCATCTAAAGTCGCCTCACCCTGGATTTCCCTGACATTCTTCAATGTGTCCTCGAACATTCCATTGTCTGGGACCCACCTAGCGGGACCTGCCACCAGCATCTTTGTCATCTTAGATCGAGCTGTCTGGTCTGCGAAAGCATTTCCCCTCCAGTATTATCTGTAATAGCCTTATGAGCGCTACATTTCATTACTGCTAACTTATGGGGAAGTGTCAGTGCGGACAACAATCTATGTATCAATGGCCCGTTCTGAATCCGCAGTCCGTGCAAAGTCAAGAACCCTCTCTCTGCCCAGAGGCGCCCAAAATTATGGCCACCCCAAAGGCATACTGGCTGTCGGTGTAGGAGGGCAACCAACTCTGCAGCTTGGGCCGATTGGTGTGGGATACGAGATGTCTCAACTACAGTGTGTAACGTTGTGATTGCATAGGCTGCAGTGGTGGTGCCATCTGGTAATTTGAAACAGGAGCCATCGACATATAGTTCCCCTTGGGGGTCAGATAAGGGAACGTGAGTCAGGTCTACCCGTCCCTTCGTTTCTTCCTCAGTCCGAAATAAACAATCATGGATATCATTGTCCTTTTCTTCCGAAGGGAGGGGTGGTAACGTGACTGGGTTCAGAGTAGCACATCTTTTGATGGTAATGTGCGGAGCAAACAGAGTCAATTCATAGCCAGTCAGACGCGCACTAGTAAGGTGCTGCGTCTTTGTCTTATTCAATAGCATATCCACAGCATGAGGTACCATGACTGTGAGGTCTGTATCAAGGACGAGCCCTGCCGATTGTCTGATAGAAACTGCCACCGCTGCAGCAGCCCTCAGACAGCTCGGGAGCGCTCTGGCGACATTATGGCAGAGAAGTAGGTGCAGGGTCTCTGCTTACCACCAAAACCCTCTGTTAGAACAGAAAGCGCTCAACCGTCCACCTCATGCACGTAGAGCACAAAAGGCTTTTGGTAATCAGGAGTACCAAGCACAGGAGCAGAGCAAAGTGCAGTCTTTAATTGCTCAAAAGCTTGCTGGCATGCTGGTGTCCAAGGCAGGAGTTCATGCACATCTTTGGTGGTCAGGTAAAGAAGGGGTTTTGTTAGTAGGGAATAGTTAGGGATCCAGTGCCGACAATACGATGTTATCCCTATAAACGTGCGTACCTCTCGTTGGGTTTTAGGGACAGACATGTTAGTAATGGCAGCTATGCGCTCAGGTGTTAGTCTGCGACCCTCCTTCGACAGTAGGTGACCTAAATAGGTGACCTCCTGTCGACAATATTGGAATTTGGAAAGGGAAATCTTGTGTCCATGATGCTCCAGATGCAACAATAATTGAACTGTGGCATCTTTGCAACCATCCTCATTGTCCGAAGCCACAAGGAGGTCGTCAACATACTGCAACAGCACATTACCAGGGGGAAGCTCCAAAGAATCCAATTGAGCTTTCAAGGCTTGGCTATAAATACTAGGGCTTTCAGTATAGCCTTGTGGAGCACGACAGAATCTAAAGCTCCAACCGGCTATTGCGAATCCAAACAGATATCTGCTATCTATATGGATTGGTAAGCTAAAGAAAGCATTGTTTAAGTCAATTACAGGGAAGAATTTAGCTGATGGGGAATCATTGTTAAGATCGCTGTAATGTCCGGAACCACAGGGTATTGGGGAACTACGATCTTATTAACCTCTCTGAGGCCTATCACAAAACGGTAAACGTCGGGGTGGGCATCAAAAGAATCCAAGGGTGCCTTTTTAAGAATAGGAAGAATAGGACTATTACACACGTTCGCCACAGCCTCTTCAACCACACCAGACTTAATCAAATCCTGCATTATTTGCAATAGGGCCTTTTCACCTGCCTGGGATATCTTGTACTGGGGAATACATGGCAATTTAGCATTGTCTCTGATCTGTATAGAAACTGGCGGGATCTGGAGTAACCCCACATCCGTGTCTCCTGTAGCCCATAACGTACGTGGCACATCTCTAAACTCAGCTGGAAGGGGCACATCCTTCGCAAAGCACTGTTTGGCACGGGCTACCTGCGGTCCAATAGTCATGTAAACACCGTTTGGAGAACAAAAAATTGTTGCATGCAACTTTTTTAACTAATCAAGTCCTAACAGATTTTCTCCACGATTTGACGTCAGCAAAATGGTGAATCGACCGTAAAGGGGCCAATAGTCAAGGCAAGAGGTTTGGAAATGGGGCTAATGACCGGCACTCCTGAAAACCCCACCGACACATTGTTTTGGCAAGACAGAGCTGCCCCCGGGACCAGTGAACGGGAAACACAGCTATTCATAGCCACTGTATCCACCAAAAATGTTTCAGTAGTACCCTGTAAATCAGCAGTGACATAAGGTCCATGCTGATCTATAGGCACAGGAACTGGTCCCTCGCCCTGTCCTCGGCTGTCCTAGCTGTTAGACAACCCCGTCACTTCGTCCATGTCATAATCGTCATGATAGTACTGCCGTCCTCTGGGGTCGTCAAAATAATTCCTGCTCTGCCTATTGTGTGGTGTGTCCTCTGACTGCATCCCCCCTCTACCTCCTGTTCCTCGTCCGCGACCTCGAAAACCCTGACACCTCGGAGCCTCACCTTTCTGTAACAACTCCGGACACTCATTCCGCCAATGTCCCTCCTGCTTGCAGTACGCACATTGATTGAGCCCGAGGGGCGCATGTGAAGCACCACCCCTGCCAGACTGGGGCGGCCGTTGGGCCGAACCCGAACCTCTACCTTGTCCATTTCCCCTCACAACTTGCTGCATCAATACCCTTGTCTTCAAATCCTTTGACTTTTTCTCCACCCTTTCCTCGTCCTCATTCTCTCTATGTTCATAATATTGTGCCATACTCAATATCACTGACGGGGATGATGTCGTCCAAGTTCTTTCCGAAGCCTGCAACCGTGTTGCAATCTCGGGAAGCAAGTTAGTGACAAATCTGTTGACAAATAAACGAACACCACCCTCCTGTGACAGGTCCTGTCCACTAAAATCCAAGAACACCCCTTCAAATCTAGTAAAGAAATCCGACACACTTTCATCCTTCTTCTGGCGACACGCAGTCAACTTATCCCAATCCACTCTCTTTGGCGGGATAAGTGAGTGCATGTATGTGATAATACGCCCTGTCAAAGCGAGGAGCTCCGCTTTGGGCTTGTCGCCGGGCTTACGCTCCTTATCCCAAGCCCTGAGCTCATCCCACGTTCCCCCCAACTCTAGTGCATGATCCTGCGTATGGACCTGCCTCCATATATCCACCGGTACCAACAGGCCGAAAAACAGCTCTATATCAGCTAGCGTCATTAATGAGGAGGAGGCCGCCTCCGTCAATTCTTTATATTATGCAGTAGGGTTTTTCCGGGGGTCCGGCAGCTGGCTCTTTAAGGATAGGACCTCACTCCTCTTCCAAGGAGTATAGATACACTGTTCCTGAAACTGAGCGTTGACCCGTGGTCTAATCACAGCATCGGTGGAATCGCGCAGTTCTGGAATTTCAGGGTGGTAAATGGGATGAATGTCCCTCATGGAATGCTGTGTCCCCATTGTCGGAACCTTCTGGAACAATCTACCTCGGTAACCCACTAGTGTCGTTATATTGCTAAAAACCTCATTGGGAGCCATACCTGCAGCATATACCCTATCCCGTATGTCATATATTATTTGTGGTGCAACACCTTGAAAACACTGTTCCCACAACTCTATCAGCATCGATGACATGTGTTTAAGGGCATGCTGCTGTATAAACGGCTCGTAATCTTTCATCATACTCCACACATCCTCCATGCTATAGATCGGGTGTCGAGCCCACTGAGCTGCTTGATTCGCCACTATTTTCTTTTCCTCATCACCCACTGCAGAACGCACCAACACTTTATCCATTCGATCTCGCACTGCTGCCCAGTTCACATCATGCACTCCACTCGCAGGAGTTTCGACATTGAACTGTGCCTGGTGTGTCACACTCACGGGGGAAGGAGCAGACGCAGAGACAGGTACCATCATGTAGGGAGACAGGGTGGTAGGGGTGAAAGGGGGAGTAGCAGTCGATCCAGAGCTAATAGACTTGACGGGGGAGCTAACAGCTCCCGCCCCGGTGACTGGTGTGTGTAGAAGAGAAGCAAGAGGGGCAGTGGCTGAAGCGGTAGCGCTAGAAACAGTAATGCTAGAAGGGGCAGCACTAGAGGCCAAGGACGGAAAGGTCGGGACTGCCGGGTATATCCGTTCAGGGGCATAAGTAGGAGGAGGACGAGAATCCAATAGCTCTTCGATGAAATCATCACCTTCCTCTCTAGTAACATAACACTTATCTGTCTGTAACCGAAACTTTCTATGTGCGCATCCTATACCCTTCTCTATCTTCCCTCTTTCGTAGGCTACTGCTTTCTGTGTTATAGTTTGCATCTGCCCCTTCCGGGCATCTTTCTCTGCTCTCAATTGTCGCTGCTTTGCTTCCTTCTGGCATACTCTTAGAGAGTCAAACATCGACTGTCTGCTCCTCCTAGCGAACAACTTGTCCTGCAAGAAGTTCAATTTCTGTTCATCAAACGAGCCAGTAAGCGACCACTGTAACTCAGCATTGTCCCTCGTATATTTATGCCGCAATGTGCTAAACATAACACGGCCAATACCATGTTTAACGTACACGTCAAAATTTGGAGAACCCTCCGGAGGTGCAGGCTGGCTCTCTTCCAATCGAGCATCAGTAGAACAACATCGACATCCAAAACACCCCAATTTGCTGAAACAAGGCATCTTAATATAAGACACATGTACTGTCCCTAACGGACAAGTATAACACCAACAATCGGCAAACAAAGACAAGATAGAGTAACAAATATTAGTCACGAACCAAACCGAAACGGTCCAGGGACCACTCCCTACAGTCCAGGGACTGTATCAAATTCAAGATGACAGGCTCCAGCCCCAGACCTTTTCAAACATTAGCCAAATTACCAGTTGGTCTGGCAGATTGTTCGCGGGCAGTCCCGGGCCTTTTCAAGCGCCGGCCAATTTTCCAGGTGGTCCGGTGAACTGCTCGCAAACACTCTGTGCCTTTTTCAAGGGTCCGCAGACCCACCAAGTTCAAGACAAGACAGTCCGGAGACCGTACCAAGACACAGCCCGTTGACTCGTGTAGTTCAAGCAAGGCAGTTCAAAAACTGCAGACAAGACAGCCCGGAGACTGTATCAAGACACAGCCCAAAGGCTCGTGCCGTCCAAAAATGGCGCCATTTTCACAAGAGTCAAATCACTCACCTGGTGCACACAGGTCGAGTCAAGTTATTCTCCAATGCTGACTCTTCGGAGCAAATGGTCAACTCCAAGGTTTCACCTTCTCAGGACCCCAGCTGGTGACCACTAGATGAGTGGGCGTCTGATCAGCCGGGCGGGGCAGCTGCGAGAACCAAGCTTGGTCTTGTGTGGGGTACCCCGATCCGCCCAACCGACCAAACGCACCCCCCGACCCTGCAACCCGATTACAGGCGAGTCGGATCACCTTGCGGGGTCCCTGTTCGGGCGCCAAATGAAGGAAGTGGCCCTCTAGGGCCACTCGGGTTTTCTCACAACTACCTGCTATGCCTTCCCAAGAATGAAGAGTCAGTCAGACAGTAGAGAATACAAACTTACATGTTTATTAGAAATACTCTGCAGAGGAGTCCATCATGACCTGCACCCTAAGATGTCTGCCGAGGGACTGACTCCCCAACAGTCTACAGTGAGTAATCATTCTTCCCCAAGAGCCTCCAACCCCGCCCACCATGGAAAACTGCCGGCCTGGGCTGAACATGAACAAAGGAGGCACAGGGAGATGAGCTACCACCTGCCAGATGGGTACATGTTATCAGAGACCCAAGGCCACTGCGCTGAGTCTCAGCATCTCCTAACGTGGGAGCAGAACTACACACTTGGATAAGTATGTGAGAGCAGAATGGTCTCCTCATTAGCAAGTCGGGAAACAGCCTTGGACAGAAAGAAAAATAATAACGAAATACAGTGTTCTGCTGAGGCAAGCAATACGAGCCATGGGGCCTAACTCAGGCACAGTCTAAGCAGCCTAATAAGGATTACGAAAAACAAAATGGAGTCACATTCGCTAACTGAAGCCTGCGCATTACGGGGATAAATCAGCGGGTTGCATAACGTGAATACAAATGGCATCTATTTAGCCACACATTGCTAACCTAATATAGCGTGAAAGGAGTGCGTTGCAGGGATGGGAATTTGAAATCTAACAACCCTTTAAGGGGACCTCTCAGTCTGGTAAAGGAGTGGTGGGAGCAAGCTCCCAAAAAGCCACCCCAGGATGTGGTTAGCTACATGACAGCCCTCAGGAACCAGATGGCCAAATCCTAGAGAAGGCTTCTGAGAACTTGGAGGCTTTCCATGAGGTAATAAAGCAATGGTATGACCAAGCGGCTACCATGGTGGAATTCCTGCCTGGGCAGAAATGGTGAGTGATGGAGCCAAGGGAACCCTGGGCTCTCCAGGACCACTGGACCGAGCTCTAAGAGGTAGTGAAGAGGGAGGGGGAGTCCACCTAGCTGGTGGTCCGCAAGACAGCCAGGAACACCTTAAGGGTACACCACCTCAACCTTCTCAAAACCCACTACGAGAAGTCTGAGGTCACCATGCTGCTAGTGACAGATGATGGGGAGGAGGAAGAGAGTGAAACTCTCCCTGATCTCCTATCATCCAAAGAGACAAACGGGTCAGTCGAGGGTGTCAACCTCTCCCCTACCCTGAACCAAGTGCAGCAGAGGGACTGTCATCAGTTGCTGTGGCAGTTTGCCTCCCTACTTTCCCTCACTCCTGAGCTTACACATCTATGTACCCATGACATTGACACTGGGGATAGCCTGCCAGTCAAACATAAAATGTACAGGCTGTATGACAAGGTGAGGGCCAGCATCAAAGAAGAGGTCTCTAAGATGCTGGAATTGGGGGTCATTGAGCCCTCCAGTAGTCCCTGGTCCAGTCCAGTGGTGCTGGTACCAAAGTTGGCCTCCCAAGGCACCACCCCAGAACTTAGGTTCTGTGTTGACTACAGGGAACGCAACTCAGTCACTAAGACTGATGCACACCCCATCCCCAAGCTGATGAGCTAATTGATAAGTTAGGGGCTGCCAAGCTCATGAGTACGTTTGTCTTGACTTCAGGGTATTGGCAGATTGCCCTAACCAAGGGGCTAAAGAGAGGTCAGTCTTCTCTACCCCAGAGTGAGACTTTAATTTAAAATGATGCCCTTTGAACTAAAGAATGCCTGTGTCACCTACCAGAGGCTGATAAACGAGGTCTTAGTTGAGATGACGGCCTTCAGTGCTGCTTATTTAGATGACATAGCTGTCTTCAGTGGCACCTGGCAGGACTACCTATTTCACCTGCAGGAAATGCTTCAGCCTCTGCAACAGGCAGGCCTGACTATCGAGGTCAGTAAATGCCAGCTAGGGCAGGGGTCCGTGGTGTTCCATGGACACTTTTTGGGTGAGGACAAGGTGCAGCCCCTTAAGGCCAAAAAAGAGACTATTTTGACCTGGGAGCCCCCAAAAACTCAGATAGAGTAGGAGGCATGCCTGAACCTCTTTGGAAATTACAGGAGGTTTGGCATGGAATATGGCACCATTGTTGCCCCCTTGAGTGAGTTGACTTCCAGAAAGCAGCCCAAGAA
Source organism: Calotriton arnoldi (assembly GCA_963921515.1). Taxonomy (NCBI): domain Eukaryota; kingdom Metazoa; phylum Chordata; class Amphibia; order Caudata; family Salamandridae; genus Calotriton; species Calotriton arnoldi. Next base: position 1,672,833 of record CAWUFW010002206.1, on the reverse strand, counting down.
GGTGATCTGGGCAGAGGCCTGTCAGAAAGCCTTTGACTCCCTAAAACAGGCCATGTGCACAGCCCTTTCCTCAAGGTCCCTGACTTTTCCCAGGAGTTCATTGTCCAAACAGATGCCTCAGAGCATGGTATAGGGGAAGTCCTATCACAGGTAAATAAGGAGGGCCTAGACCAACCTGTGACATTCATCGCTAGGAGGCTACTTCCCAGGGAACAGAGGTGGAGTGGTATTGAGAGAGAAGCCATTGTTGTCGTCTGGGCACTGAAAAAGCTGAGGCCCTGCTTGTTTGGGAATCACTTCCGGGTTCAGACAGACCACATGCCCCTCAGGTGGCTCATGCAAATGAGGTGTGAAAATCCAAAATTGTTGAGGTGGTCCATCTCCCTACAGGAATGGACGTTATGATGGAACACTGTCCTGGGTCAGACCACTCCAATGCTGATGGTCTAGCCAGGTTTCTCTGCCTTAGTGAAGAATACTCCCTAGGAGTTGGGTAGTTTTATCCACTTTAAGCTGGGGGGACATGTGTTAGACCTTAGGGTCAGCCTTAGGGTGGCCTTCACCCCAAACATTTTGCCTCTCTTCCTCCATTTTGCTGGACGTATTTTTGTTGGCCATAGGACTCTGTGTGCCTTACCACTGCAAACCAGTGGTAAAGTGATTGTGCTCACTCCTCTAAACATGGTTAAATTGTCTTATAGCCTATTGGCATATGTAATGTACTTATAAATCCTTTGTTCAGTGGTAAACATGTACCCAGGGCCTGTAAATTAAAAACTTCCAGTGGACCTGCAGCACTTATTGCCCCCTCACTTAAGTAGCACCTTAACACATGTCCCAGGACTGCCACAGCAGCCTGAATGCAGTTTTAATCAGCCATATCAACTTGGCAATTAAACCCTATGGCCAAGTCTGAAACTCTCCTTTAGTTGCATATAGGTCATCCCTAAGATAGGCCCTAGATATCCCGTAGGACAGGGTGGCATGTAATTGAAAGGTTGGACATGTTCTTTTTAGTTTTACATATCCTGGTAGTTAAAAACTCACAAATTCATTTTTCACTTCTATGAGGCCTACACCTTCCAAAGTATAACATTGGGGGTTCCTTATTACATTTAATAAGCTGTAATTTCCAATTGGGAGCAGGTAGCTATGACATGTTTGGTGTCTCTGGAATTGTAACAAAACCCCTATTTAATGGTAAAGTCAGGTTTTTGATTACAATTTTGAAAATACAACTTTTATAAAATTGGTATTTAGCTGCACTTGGCCCTTTTGTGCCTGCAGCCTGTCTTGGGTCACATGACTGGGTGTAACTGACAGCTTGACTTTGTGAATTCCTCCCAGTCACACAATAGAGGGATCAGGTGTGCCTGAATGGGACATCTGCTGGCAGGATGGGGGCTGATCTGATCACAGCCTCACTTGCAGATTAATATGGTGTGCTGTGCCTTCACACAAAGGACCTTTCACCTCCATATTGCCACTGCAGCCAGCTTGTAGCCAGGGCAGGGGAGTCAGAAAATTCCATGCACTGCAAAGACACTGTCTAGAAGCTACTCCCACCTTCCAAAAATATGGCACCATGGTATAAAAATCAGACTTCAGACACAATCTCTTCAGTTCACTCCTGGACCTGCAGAAGGACTCTCAGATGACTGCTTGCTGCTTTGAGTGGCTGTGCACTCTGCAAGACTGCTTTGCTGTACCTGGAAGGACTGCTGTGCTGCCTGGAGCCTGGCTTGAACCCTCAGAGGCCAGCCCAGCTGTTGGGCCCTGCATCTTCTCTGAACCCAGGACTACCAGAGTGACCCAAGGGTAGTTTGCTTGCCTCCTGTTCAAAGCCACAGGGACACAAAAGGCTCCTACCATCTTGAACACGTACCTGACCCAGCGTGAGTGGTCCTGAACCTCTAAGTGGTGTCCCACCAGTCCTAGACCCTTGCTTGTGGTGCTTAAGGTGCCCGGATAGCAAAATCTCAAAACTGAGGACTTAGAACATTTTTGGCCAAAACTTGCTCTAAGAACTAGAAGTAGACTGGGACCTACCTGCTCGGCTATCCGCCTGATGTGCAGAGCCAGTCGGATTAACTATGAAGCTTCTCCCACTACATTCTTCTCAGCAGTCGCAAATCTTGTTCAGTGGTCCTTCACCGAAGGGGTATCCTGGCCTTGTGGAACTGTCTTCAGCTACAGCCCTCTGCCTCATACCACTGGATATTTTTAACTTCCAAAAAAGTGACTAAGTCTGAAAGTAGAAATCTTCACCATGGCTTTGACCCAAGGCTCTTGACGGCGGCCCTTCCTCCTCGGACACCTCCTGCAGCCTTGCACTGCTGAACTTTATCTTCTCAGAAAACTTTTCTCAAAATGTCTGTGGTTGGTGCTTTGATCTTTTAGGTGCTAGTTTTTACTAAAATTACTAATTGGATTTTTGTCATTGTTAGTCAAATTATTTATTAAAATGTACTCAATTTTTCTAAATTGGTGTGGGATATTTCTTGTTTTGTCATTTCAATTTATTACTGTGTTATGCTGCATAAATACTTTACACATTGCCTCTAAGTTAAGCCTGACTGCTTTTTGTGCCAAGCTACATGGGTTTAAGCACAGGTTAATTTAGTGACTTTTTGTGGTTCACCCTGTAAGGGATTGTGGCTGTTCTTGACCAGGGTTACACCCCAGTCAACCAATAACCCCATTTCTCAAAATGGTTCACTGTGTCCTTCTTGGGATCCATCAGAAGTTACACCCACCCTTCTCTGACAATGCTCAAAGGACCTCTCACAAGATGTCCATACTTAAACTCATGGTAACAATATGTCACATGTCTGTCTGACTTTCTCCTTCATACCCATACACATGAAGTTTGTCCCACCCCCCTGCCTGCAATAAGCTCCTTGGGGGAGCAGGATCATGGGCACCACAGGTGCTGTCACTATCCTGCGAGGTACTGCCTCAGGATGCCTGGTTGCATGGCCCACTACCACCAGTCTACACCTGTTCCCTGAGGCTGTCTGAGAGTCATGGGGACCAACAATGTCAATACCCACCCTTTCAAAAGGTATCCCTAGCACTGGCAGTGGAATAAGGAGTGGCTATCCTCCTGTCATGCCACTGTCTTGACAGGTTGTGCAGGACCAACAGAACTCCTTCATGTTCTCCAACATCTGGGGCCAGTAGAAGTGAATGACTAACCTCTCCCATGTTTTCTCCAGCCTCAAGCATGCAGCTAAGGGGATGTCACATGCAAGTTCAGACTCCTGTCTGCCCCAGGTTTAAGATCCATCACCTTGCTGAGCAGAATACCATCATCCCAGTATATCCTGTGGGTCCCATTGGTATCTCTCTTGCTCATGTGCCTCAGCCTGGTGCTGCATTCTTTCAAGAATTAGTCACTCTCTTTGTGACAGGCAGAACGGCATCAGAGAGAATCATCATGCCTGTTGTATCTCTGAGAGTTCAAGCAGATCTCCTAGATTTTTCTTCCCCCTTAGTCTCTAGACCCCTGTGGGTGAGACTCTTTCTGGGCCATAGGAACTGCTGGGGCTAGCTTCCTATACCCTTTGTCCTTCCTTTTGACTGTGGGAACCTGAGCAATGATTTTAGACTTGAAGTTCCCCTGGATCTCCTGTAGGGCTGGCTGGGTCCTTGTGGCCACACCCATCAATTCATGGCATGGCCAGCATTTCAGTATGGGCCCTCCTTTCCACCTTTGCTGCAGCAGACATTTCTAGATCATTGCGCAAAAGACAATCTGCTGGCATTGGAAGGGCTCACAACTACCTTCTTTGGGCCAGAAACCACTCCAAGGTGACCATCTGTGTAGGATGATATTTCACCCCACTGCCAGCATTGCCAAACCTATGGAGGACATCTGGAATGATCTGCTCTGAGGACATCAGCTTTTCCATCACAGTGATCTCTACAGGGTTCCGTTGATGGTTGACCATTGTTAAAACTTCACCATGCACCCACAGAGACTAATGTAGCTTCATCCAACCCTTGGTGACCCCTGGGTCAATTTACACCCCGATTCCTACTCACTCATTCCCTTTGGACTGTCCATTAGTGGATGACTTCTTGGAGAGTCTTCCTTCTTGTGCATTTGCAGCTTCATTGCATTCTGAATAGTCTTATCCGGGCTGTCTACTCAAAAAATACAAATTAATGCATATCCTTCTTGAGTGCAATGTAGTTCTATTGAGTAAAGTGCTAATGCACAAGTTTGTTGCAGAACCTCTAGTGCATCTCTCATACAAGCCTCCAGCCTACTACATTCCCTCTTTTCTCTCGATTTCCTATTGACTTTCTATTTATAACCTGTACAACTACATTGAAGTCAACCCCTATTTTTATTGCAGAAATGAATGCAGATTTTCTAAGAGCGTTTCCTCCAATGGTTTGTTGGTTAACCACTATTGAACTGCAAAAATATCTCAGCTAAATGATTTGAGCCTTCCTTAGTTGCAGCGATAGACATGTGCCCTGTTTGTCAGTTTTTTTCTAGAGCAATAGTCCATCTGTTTTTTTTCCCCATACAATAATGGACACGCCTCTTACTACTTCCTACAGATTGTCACACTCCTGTCACACTCCAGTAACACGATTTTTTTGCCAGCAAATTTCTCCCATCCGATCTCAGAGCCTCTTCTGCAATAATATTAGTTCCTTTTAACAACTCCATAAACATATTATGCGTGCTTGATGCATTTAACCCATCCACATTACCAGAAACTATTTTTTTCCAAAATCCATATCGTCCCTTTTATAGATGAAGCATAGTTAATCATTCTACCGCTTGGTGTTTCTGCAGCCGCATATAGTGGCTTCTAAAGAATTTCCTATCTTTCACTTTAAGGGCCAAAACAAATGACGGCCCAACCAATTTTACTTTTCACTATTTGCTGGATGTATGAGAAACATGAGAAAACCGAGGTGGCCAAAAGCAACACCTCTAGTCTTGCTTCTACTATGCATGACTGAGTACCTTTGTAAATTGTTTGCTGTAAAATAAAATACATTAGTGGGTGTGAGCAATTAAAGCGGCGTAGAATAGGCTGCGTGGAGGTTGCCACTGCAGTGTTGTTGCTCTGGAAACAAAAGACCTACGACAGAGCAGGCCTCGTGATTACTCACAGAAAATAAATCCCTGCATCCAGATTGACTTATAAGATATTATGTCACGAGGACGACTTATCTACCAATATTTGGCAAAGCCAATATATCTCAGCTCTGAAAGGTCACGCTATTGGTTTTTCAACACTTTTTTGATTGCCATTTAAGATGTCTGCACACACATGCATCTTGATGCATGTGCTCATAAGGTTGATAATCTTACAATGGGTTTTCGATTAAAGAACAACTGTTCCAAGGTGGCCACCACTTCACACGCATGCGTCGTGAGGAATGCTCGATTGTGAGTGGTGAAGAACAGTGGGCATTTTCAATCCACCATTCTAATGTGGCAGACGGTCACGAGAAAAACGTAAGTTAAACGTAAAATAAAATAACAATACCGGGCACCTGCACAAAAAAGGAAGAGAGAGGTCCAGCAGCACTTTGCAGCTGCTGGCCCATCGTAAATAAATAAATAACTATTAATTGGGAAAAAAAATGGATAGAGAGTTCTGAATAGGGAGAATAAAGAGAAAATGCGCAGTAGGGCAAGGAAGTACATGCACACCCACAAAGTCCTTATAAATATAGAAAAAAAGACCCTCTAATGCAACAGTAGAGGGACACAACTGATCCAATCAGAACATTTGGAGAAGTGAATGCTCCTTTGTTCGACAAACACAAGAAAAGAAAGGAAAGCCATCAAATCAAGAGAAAGCAACTGGCCCACTTTTTAAAGTATATGATATGTATTGAAAACAATAAGTCAATCAATCAATCAGGGGTTTGTTAAAGCGCAACTACTCACCCATAAGGGCCTCAAGGCGCTAGGGGTGGGGGGGGTGCAGGTTCCATTCCATCAAGGAGGGGGTCTGTCGAAGAGCCAGGTTTTGAGGTTTCTTGCAAAGATGGGGAGCGATGTTGTCTGTCTGAGGTGGAGCGGAAGGACGTTCCATGCTTTGGCCGCGAGTAAGGAGAAGGTGCGGCCTCCCGATCTGGTCTTTCTGGTGCGGGGGACCACGGCGTAGGAGAGCTGGGCTGATCGTAGGGTCCTTTGGGGTGCGTGGAATTTGAGTCGGCTGTTCAGGTATGCTGGTCCGGTGCCGTGGAGGGCCTTGTGTGCGTGGGTGAGCATCTTGAAGGTGATTCTCGCCTCGACGGGGAGCCAGTGGAGTGTGCGCAGGTGCAGGGAGATGTGGCAGTGTTTTGGCAGGTTGAGGACCAGTCTTGCGGCGGCGTTCTGGATGTTCTGTAGCTTGCGGGTGAGGTTTTTGTTTATTCTGGCGTAGAGTGCGTTGCCGTAGTCGGGTCTGCTGGTGACCAGGGCGTGAGTGACGGTCTTTCGGTGTTCGAGGGGGATCCATTTGAAGGTCTTACGAAGGAGGCGGAGGGTGTGGAAGCAGGAAGATGAGACAGAGTTGATCTGGCGGTCCATTTTGAGCTCGGAGTCCAGGATGATTCCCAAGTTGCGTGCGTGGTCCGTGGGGGTTGGCGGGTTTCAGAGGGCGGGGGGCCACCAAGTGTCGCTCCAGGCGTCTGGGTTTGGGCCCATGATGAGTACTTCTGTTTTGTTGGTGTTTAGTTGTAGGCAGCTGTTTTTCATCCATTTGGCGACAGCTTCCATGCCTTCTCGAAAGTTGAGTCTGGCGGTGTTGGGCTCGTTGGATAGGGAGAGGATGAGTTGGGTGTCGGCTGCGTATGACACGATGTTGAGTCCGTAGGTTCTGACGATGGGGTGAGTGGAGCCATGTAGACGTTGAAGAGCGTCGGGCTGAGGGAGGAGCCCTGGGGGACTCCCCAGGTGGTAGGTGTGGGTTCGAGAGGAAAGGGGGGAGTCTGACCCGCTGCGTCCTGCCGGAGAGGAAGGAGCGGATCCAGTCGAGGGCCTTGTCCTGGATTCCTGCGTCGTAGAGTCTGCGTATTAGGGTGCGGTGGGAGACTGTGTCGAACGCCGCTGATAGGTCGAGGAGGATGAGGGCTACTGTTTCTCCTTTGTCCAGTAGGGTGCGGATGTCGTCTGTTGCGGCGAGGAGGGCGGTTTCCGTACTGTGGTTTTTTCTGAAGCCGGATTGGGAGGAGTCGAGGATGTTGTGTTCTTCAATGAATGTGGCGAGTTGCTGTTGATGGCTTTCTCGATGACTTTCGCTGGGAACGGGAGCAGGGAGATGGGTCTGTAGTTTTTGAGGTCGGTGGGGTCAGCTGAAGGTTTCTTTAGGAGGGGGTTGACCTCAGCGTGTTTCCAGTCATCAGGGAACGAGGCGGTCGCCAGGGAGTGGTTGATGGTGTGGCGGAGCATGGGTTCGATGTTGTCGGCAGCTCTGTTGAAGATGTGGTGGGGGCAGGGGTCCGTGGGGGCCCCTGAGTGGATTGACTTCATTGTCTTCAGTGTGTCTTCGGTGGTGAGGGCTGTCCAGTCGTCAATCGCTGGTTTCCGGGTGTCGGGGTGGTTGGTAAGGGTTCAGTGTGTTGGTTGTCTTTGTCAAAGTTGTCGTAGATACTCTTGATTTTGTGGTGGAAAAAGGTGCTGAGTTTGTCGCAGAGGTCTTGTGACGGAGGGTTGTCGGTAGACTCGCTGGTGGGTTGGGCAAACTCCTTGATGATGCTGAAAAGTTCCTTGCTGTTGTGCGCGTGGGTGGAAATTCTGTCTTCAATCGCTTTTTTCCTCGTTTCTCTGATGAGTTGATGGTGGGCGTTGGTGGCGGCTCTGAAGTTGTTGTGGGCTTCTGTGGATTTGGTGTTCCTCCAGGCCTTTTCGAGGCGGCGGCATGTGCGTCTGGACTCTCGAAGTTCGGTGGTAAACCATCTGGCTTTCTGGCTTTCTTGGCGCGGGTATTGTTGTTATTCTTGAGGGGGGCTATGGTGTTGGTGCTGTCCGAGATCCATCTATGCAGGGTTCGGGCTGCGGTGTTGGGGTCGTCGTTTTCCGCGATGGTTGGGGTGGAGTTGTTGAGTGAGGAGGTGAGCTGGTCATCAGTGATTTTGGTCCAGTTTCTTCGTGGGAGCAGGTGCTGGTGTCTGTGGATGGTGGGTGTTCTGAAGGTGAAGTCTATCTGCAAACAACTACATCTGTCTATGTACGTGACCAAAAATCACAGATTGAGCCAGTTCTTAAGAGCAAAGGAAACACCTTTCTTCAAGAGGATTTACAAAAGTGTTATCAATTAAATATGACCACAGTTCAAATGAGCCCCAATATTTATGCACTATATTCAGGGCACAAGTCCTAAAAAAAGAAGTGAGGGGACTAACCACATTAGGCAGTATGCAAGTGACATTCATGGCGCGTGAAATCACAGCGCAACATCATGTCGCGGCTTCACAGGAAGTGGCATCACAACCCATGACCTCACAGGAAGTAACATCAGGTCTTAACACCTCACACATATGTTTCGCAGGTCTATCATTAGTACATTTCTTCTCATTACGAGATTTAACAAATTAGATTTTGCGTCTATTGTAGTCTGAAACCAATCGTAAGCTCTCTACCTAAAACACATCGATAATTGCTTGCTACAGGGTACCATGTTTTAAGACACAACAGTTTATCTAACAATATCATGTGTCGTTATCAGAGGACAAGGTGAGGCCATAGCCAAAGTTGCAATACATTGGAATAAAAACAACTGCAGGCTAATCTAGCAGCAAGGCAATATTAAATCACGTTTCATGTGATCAGGAAGAAAGAGTAAAAATTAAGAAATAAAAAAGACAGCAGTACATGTAGTTAATGTGAACACAATTCAGAGACTGGTAATATATACGCTAAACGGTATGAACTTATAAGGTTAACAACAAGTTATAAGGAAATATTAACACGGTGAAAAAATGGAGAATGAATGTCTCCTAGATATGATTCACCGGTACAAAAGAACTGTATCTTAATCAAAGCACTGCTTAACCATTCAGGAAGTCGGCTCAAATGAGATTTTACAGGAGCGTGTGCACATAAGCTGGCCGGATACGTGAATGCAATTAAGCTACCCAACACAGTGTCATGTTTCAAATTAAACAATCATCTTAGAATAATGGAGGCACTGAATAACAGGGAATCAATGCAAATGCATTAGTTGTTCGTGCTGTACAAGCTACATGAAGGATTTGGGGCCGGATGAGGACAAAGGCCTGATACAAATGAAAGTGAATAGCTGAATTCTGCTCCTTTCAGACAGGCTGTTTTTCTTACCAATAGAAGTAGACTGCATGGAAGCCCTAACAAGCTATTTTCTCACCTAACAGTGTTGTGGAGGAGTCAGGAAAGACTGTTGGAAAAATGACTGCAGTCAATAGTTACAGAGGGAGTACTCAACAGATGCGGTTCTGTTAGAAAACATGTTTCCTTAGAATTCGAATTTTTAGAGTTACTTTTATTTTTACATGTCTCTTATGATAATTGATCACATGAAGGTGAGGCAGGTGAGTCCTTTATGTAAAGAATGTAAAGATAAATTATGAGGTTCATTTAGAGTTCTGTGAATCTGGAGCTCTTACATAAGTTGGCAGAGCTACAACACTGACAACACTGACAATGTTAGTGTTCGCCCACCACATTTACAGGTGTGGGAACAGCTGTATTTGCTATAGTGCACATAACCGCGTCGGCCCCCAAATGGGACGGCGTTTACATCTTACTACGCATTTACCACCGATTTCATCCCTTACCTCTCCTTTTTATCTCCGTATCCTAACAGCGTGTGACTATAGGGAGCTGTCCTTGCTCCCCCGCCAGTTCAAGCATTGTTTTTAGTAAACTCTGTAAGATTTGCCGAATGAATGTTCGTGTCTCTGGTTCTAGCATTGATGCCTTATGGGTATAATTTATTTTTACGAACGAGCGTGAATGGAGCGCACTAATGGGACGTTAAGCCTCACAAATTGCACTAGTGGCTATATATATATATTTTTTTTTAATACTGTCACGTCCGCAAGGAATCGCTGGCTTGATTGGGAGGGTTAAAACCACCTTCTATAATATTGTTTTCTCACAGAGGGCACTTCACTGTATGTGTTGATGTATGTAATTTGCTGATTTTATTACAGGTTTCCCTCGGAGAGCAAGTTACTCTTCCAATATTCTGAGAATTCACTCAGATGTATGCCTACGCTCTACCCTAGGAGTGAGGAGGTAGGGATAGTATCTATTGTTAGTCCTGATGAAAGCCGGGGAAATTGCGTTAGCCGGCTGAAACATGTCGACAGTTTGCAGAGTGGAGGGGTAGGGGGCTCATCATAGCCCACCATACCATCATTCACTGGTCGGTAAATGACCTTTTAACCTGATCAGGGAATCTAACATTAAAGTATATTTTTGGAGTTCCCGTGGTCAGTTTAAAATTGTTTCTCTGCACCTTTTTCACCTGATCCCGCACTGTTTCTTTATGTGCTGTATTGTCTTCCCCTCCCCTACTGCTCCACCTCCAGCGTTGGTCTGCGCGGAGGTGTGTTAGCAGCCCTATGATGAAGCATGCCACAGATTTCTGTGTGTGAGGGCAGTTTTAAAACCCTGGTGTGTTTTCTCACCTCTAGATCACAGCGATTTCAAGTGCAAAACCCCACTTCTACATGTGTGTGTGTTTGCTATAGTGGAGGCTGAATAGGATCCACTGTTGGAAAACTTTGTCGCAGTGCACTGTCTACCAAAGGACCACCAGGTCACTGGGGCGGTCACCCCACTCATCCTAGTGGGGGCAATTGTTATTCATTTTCCCTGCCTTGATCTGCTATGTCACGCAGGGAAAACAAAGAATGGCCATGTTCTAAAGGGAGAAACCCCCTTGCACATCAGGGATGTTGTTATTTTGCTTTAGAGAACTTAACCCCTTCTTTTGGGGGTTGGTTCTGAAAAGCAAAATGGAATGGAAATTAGACTGAACAAGCATGTTGGTGCGCAACAATCAGTTGTGATGAAAGTTCGTCTGCTGTTCCAATGAATGCACTCTCATCACAAAGATCACTGCTAAACAGGCAGTAATCTCTAAATGTGGTGGGTGAGCTTCTTCCAGGGGTTAGGTGGGCAGGGACTCCACCACATGTCAGGGTGTAAGCCAACCACAGAGCTATAAATGAGCTCCTATGTGGCTGAAAATGAAGGATAGAGGATCAAATGTTGATTTTTTTCTCCTATGGTACCTTGGAGATGTCTTAAATCCACATTACGTACAGCAAAGCGAAGCAGGATGACTTATTTCCATCATTCAGCTGCACAGAAAGGGATATCATTGGATTTCGTATCATCTGTCTGCACAGGAAGTGACATCACTGGATTTCCCATCACTCATCTGCATAGGAAGTGGCATCACTGGATTTCTCATCTTCCATCAGCACAGGAAGTGACATCACTGGTTTCCCACCAAAACTGTCTTTAAAAGATGAAGCCAAGCAAGGGGACTTATTCCCTTCATCCATCTGCACAGGAAGTGTTATCACTGGCTTTCCCATCATCTGTTCACACAGGAAGCTTAGGATGTGACATTAATTCTCCCCCACCTAGGACCTACTTAATGGTGGCCGCAACATGGTCGCACTGCTGGCGCTTGGAAGGCACAACAGAGGCACGGCTGTTTACACTCATCCAGACATGGATCGTTCCCAGCGTCAGGATTGCTGGTCCTCCTCCCTTCCACCAATACCCCACTGCGACCTTTGACACCCTCAAAGTAAGCCTCTGCTCTCTATGCTGCTGCCTTGCCACACCACAAAACACACAGAGAGCGTTCTCTTGTGATTCCTACAAGTTTTCATGCACTTACCCACACCCAACACTCAAGCAACCCGCATCAACAGCACTCAATACCTCTATCTCTCAGATTCACAGTCCTGCAACCACCCACACAACACACTCACATGCATGCTTCACAGCACCCATCACTCATCAAACACCGCACAGCAATCTGGAACCTGCTGCATGACAATGTCCTGAACATAATTTTCCTCACAAAACCTGAGTGAACCCCACATTGGCACCTGACATTGCCATAGCCATCACCCCTGCTACAAGATCGTCAGGCAGGATAGACACCTAAAGCCCAGAAGCTGAATCACCATTATTCACAAGAACATCATGAGCTGCACCACCTCCATGAACACGTCAACCTCCAGTTTTAAACATGTGGGGGGGCACGGCTTCCGCAGCAATCAAGATGGCGGATCTGTGAAGCTCCGTTTTTCACAGAGCTTGCCTACCTTAAATGAAGCCATTTTATTTGCTTCTGGAGACTTCCTTTGTTTTTGCTCTGCTTTGCAGCATGACTGGACTCCCAGGGGATCCTGTTTTTTGACCTCTGCATCCCTTCACTTGCCAAACTGGTAAAGTGCTTTCCAGCTGCTGTGCGAGCCGGTGCCATTTTGTGAGGCACCCGCTCGCATTCCTCATCTGAAGTATTTTTTCTTTGCGGCCATACACACTGAAAATCTCTGCTGCTAATGTCTTTTACTGACCCAATTTAGTCCTGTGACATGCCTGTGTTTTGCTTGGATGTCCCTCTGTGGCCCCTGAAGCTACCTTGGCAAAAGCGGTGAGCTCTTTCCTTGCTGCTAGGTGATCAGCTGCCATCTTATGCTATTCATTGTTTGGGCTCTCTACATGAGGGGATTCATTTTCTCCCCGGCCTCTTCCTCTTGATATTGGTTATCTTAGTTTTCGATTCCCTTTGGCTTATGGTCCCTTTTTGCTTTGGATTTATGCCCTTTCAATATGATATAATGCCATTGTAGATGTGGTTTCTCGCATAGCTGCCTACGGGTATCTCGTACCTTGTGAAGTATCAGCACACACACTAAGGTGTGCTGTGAGTGCGGGGGTGTTGCCGTACTTACGGTTCACACCGGCATGTATAAGGTTTAGACGTAGCTATTTAGCCGTTCTATCAATCCCTGCTGGGGGCGGACACCTGTAGTCACACATTCGTCAAGTTAGTCTGTCCACATTAGAACCTATTCTGCTCCAGCATGGGACCGGGATCCCCTCCGCACTCACAGCACACCTTAGTGTGTGTGCTGATACTTCACAAGGCCCACTAATTTAGCCCCACTGCACAGTTGGTCCTGAAGAAAGCCTTTTGAATTTTATAACTAGGCTGAAACATGTAGACCGCTATTTTGGATACTTAAGACCATTATAGTCCTCACCAGTATCCACCTTTTCCCTTTTTAACCTTGCCCTGGGACCCCAAGATTAAAGTTGTTCTACCTCAACTGAGGATCCTAGAGGCAATTTTATCCTACTCTTTGTTCTCACTTCCTTCACAAAAACCACCTGCTCCGCTGTAATCAGGTGTCGTAGCACACCTGGCTTGCATTCGGCAGCCCAGGTGGGAACCCAATGATGAAGCATGCCACCAACTAGGTTGGTGGGTGAGGGTTCTTTTTAAAACCTAATGGTTTTTCTTTCCCAATTCCCTTGGCACTGTGTCGCAGTGTTCTAGATTCCCCTGTTGGGTCCGTCCCTTTTGTTGTTTGATTATTTATCTGGGAATAAGGATGTACCCCATTATTCCTCGCTCTCCCTCTGTTTTTCCTGGTCATAATATCTTCATTTCTCAAGATCTCAACCAATGCCAGCCATAAAGAATTTCTCACCCTGAGACCACAGATGAGACAACGAAATATTCATATGGTATTCTTCAGCCCTACTTATGCAAGATAACCTACGAAGGGAGGACTACTAAATCCTTTGATGATACTTTAAAACTGGAATTGTTTCTCCAGCATATTACACCACAGGACATACCTACTGTTGTCCAGAAGCCTTGAGCTGTTTTCTACTCCTCCCTCTACCTATATATGGCTTTCTTTTCTGTATACTTTATTTCCTCCTACTCTGTTTTTGGTCTGGTTATAGTGTTGACATGTCGTGTGTCACTTTTCACTAGCTGCATACTCAAATCTGGAAGTTTATCATTGATCTGCTCCTTCCTCTCTTTACTTATGTATTCTCATCTCCTCCTCCTCTTCTCCTTCTTCTTTTCTCATTTATGCTCCATGAGTGAATCTTTATTAAGTAACCTGACTTACTTTCCTTATTTTTACCCCATGTTTTATATAATCACAGATGTTCATTTGTTTCCTCTCCCTTTTGTGCAGTGTGTCATCCTTGTTTCTGTTCTTCTTTACCCGTGTTTTCCACATGTTTAACATTGTCTCCTGGAACGTTTATGGACGTAGACTTCCTATTAAGTAACAATAGGTAATTTTTCACTTATCCAAACTTGATTCCAATGTTGCCTTTCTACAGGAAACGCATTATAATGCTTCTGAATCTGTTAAACTAAAAAGACAGTGGGTTGGTAAGGTCCTTTTATCTCCAGCAGTTGATCGTGAAGGTAGTATCGCGATTCTGGTTCATAAATCCTTAAAACTACATGTTGTCTGCACCAAACGTGATAATGCTGGGCGATGGGTATTGGTTAATGCTATTCTTGATAACCCACATAATACTTTGTTTTATATTTATGGCTGACCCTGAATTCTGGTACTCCATTAAGGTAAAACTTTACAATGTCTCTAATGCTAATGTTATTATGGCTAACAATTTTAACCTGTTGCTGGAGACTTTTACAGATAGAAAATCTAAATACAAGTTTAAATCAGACAAATTTCACAAACCATTTCAACCAGCGATTTCCTTTAGACCATTATTTGATACTTGGAGGGCCTGTAATCCTGATAAATTGGAACTAATGCTCACAATACATTGTTTAGAATTGATTATATTTTAGTTACTAAATCATTGCTTCAACTTTGCAACCAGCTGAAACTGGCTGCATTTTTTATCTGATCATGCTCCAGTAATGACCTCTTTAGATAGTTTTAACATTACTTCCAAAACTGGTAAATAAAGATTTAATAGCTCTTTATTACCAAACACTCAATTTATTAATAAAGCCACTGCTTTTATACAAGACTTTTTTCAATATAATAACTCTAATGACACTTCTATTACCAATAATTGGGATGCCTTCAAAGCTTCACTTCAAGACTTCACCATAGCATATTCTGCCAGAAATCAAAATACTTCCACTATACTTTGTTATTAAAATAAATTAAGAAACTTGAACATGCTTATTTCACTTCCAAAACTGCATGTAGGTTGCATGATTTGATTAAAGATAAATCAGACCATAACAAACTTGGCACTGTTGTTGATTGTAATATTTTGCTAAAGATCAAATCTGAAATTCATTGAGGTTAGAATAAAACTGGTAAAATGCTTGCTAATTATTCAAAAATTAAATCTGAGTGCAAAGCTATTGGATCTACTGTTAATGATATGGATTATTCTGTATAAATCACTAGTACTGATTTAGCACATTCATTTAAATTATTTTGTGAAATACTACACAACAAATATATTGTCCCTTCCAAACCTAATATTCAGAACTTTGATGATGGCCTCCCTATGCCACCCTACCTTGCAGACACCTTTAATGAGTTAGAAGCTGACATTACTCTCCAGGAGAATTTGAATGCAATTAAATCTCTGAAAAGACCAAAAGCTCCCTGGATGGGTTCTCCAATGAACTTATTTCAGCCTTATCCTCATTTTTCGCTCCTTAATTATTAGAACTCTTTAATTCCTTTTCTTCTGATTACAAAGCCAGCAGCACTTTTATGGAAGCCTGGATAACTATAATCCCTAAACCATATAAAGATCCAAAATTCTGTAAAAATTATAGGCCTATTACACTCATAAATTATGATTTTAAGATTTCTGTCAAAATCCTAGCCTCCCATTTAGAATCTGTTGTTTCTCTTCTTATTAAATCTAATCAATCAGGTTTTGTATAGGGAAGACTTCCTGATGATAATGCTAGGATGTTCTCCAATATTATCACTCTAGCTGGACACTCTATCTCCCCACTTGTAGCACTGTCATTAGATGCTGAAAAAGCATTTGGTTGCATTAATTGGCAATTTATGTTTACTACCCTTCATTGGTTTGGCTTTGTCCCAAAATGTATTTCTTTTATAAAGTTACGTTACCCCAGTTACCCAGTGTTTTTGTAAATGGTTGTTTTTCCCCCTACTTTAATTTACATAGAGGCACCCAGCAAGTTTGCCTCTTTACCCTTAAATATTTGTCCTATGTTTGGAACCTTTCCTGTAATGAATCAGTTGTATCACACTTATATCCGGTTTCGAACATGCTTCTCTAGAAGTTATGTTATCTGCATATAAGGATGATATCCTAGTAGCTATGTCAAACCCTCTGACTTCTCTGGACTCATTTTCACAAGAAATCTCCTTGTACTCTAGTATCTTGGGATATAAACTGAGGTTTTAACCTTCAATTATCACTGTCAGTAACACATTTTTACTACTACTAAATTTACATGGTGTCCCTCAAAGATTAAATATCTTGGTGCTTGTTTTTCTCACACCCTTCGAGAATGTCTTTGTCATAATTTCGGTACGTTACAGTCTAAAGTACAAGATTTATTTTCAACTTGGTCTAAGTTATATTTCTCATGGTGGGGAAGACTCGAAACTATTAAAATGATGATCGAACGCCACATAATATAAACTATTTCCATGTTTAAAATTCCCAATCATTATTTTAGACAAATTGACACTGCGTGTATAAAATTTCTATGGAATAGTAAAAACCCATGTATTGCTCTCTCTAAGCTCAAATGCCCTGAATTTGAAGATTGTGTTAAACTATACTATTCTTCTTTTAAATTAGACAGTTTTCTGCTATGATTCATGGTTTCCCAGATCCACCATTACCAATGTGGATTATTTTTGAACGTTCATTACTAAATGATTTTTCTTTTAAAGATATTATTGATATGTCACACCATTTGCAGTGTGAACTGAATGTTACATTGACAAATTTCACCAAGAATCCCATTTTGAAGTACTTTTTATGAAATAGAATGTTCTTTGATAATTTGACGTTTCAACAATGTTTTGGTATTCTTCCATTTGGTATAATATGTTTCTTAAAATATGTACCAGCTCTTTCTATATTAAACATTGGAAGAACCAATGTATTTTTTATGTACACCAATTTATGAAGGGCAACGCTACAGCACCCTTTCACTAATTGCAAACTCAATATCAATTGCCTGACTTTTTTTAAAGAGTTTCAATTAATCTCTACTTCTAGTCAATGTTATTTCAACAAATACCATATAACTCCTGACTTATTGTTACTAATACCGGTTATACCTCGTGACAAAGTTTTACGTGGTTCTATTTCTAAAACTGGTCTTATTCATAAGACCATACTATCTACATATTCTATTACGACTAAAAGTCCTTTGGAATTGTTATGAGATGATGATTTATCTATTTCATTTTATTCCCAATTTTGGGATAAATTGAGGCTTAAAATATTTGCTACTTCCAAAGCCACTTGCATTACACAGTCAATCTTTTTTTATTTATAATAGAGCTGTTGTTACACCAGAAAATGTTGCTAAATTTGACCCCTCTGTTTCTCCACTCTGCTGGTCATGTTCTAAATATACAAGTTTTCTTATTCAAATGTTATATGATTGTTGCCATGTTAAAGCTTTTTGGGCTCTAGTTGGGTCTAAATGTTTGAAAATTCTTCAACGCAACTTTCCGTTCACACTGCAAAATGTTTTTCTAGGTTCTATAGCACCTAATATTGCTCATCTACCCATTAAGCCTCTACCAGTAGATCTCCTAATTGCACTTGTTTTAAAGTAATACTTCCTGTTGGAAGGACTTCAGTCAACATTATGCACTCACATGTTGGGATTGTGCTTGTTCTGAGCATAGAATACATACTGCAACATCTTTGACATTACTTCGAAATTTTAAATCTGATCTATATTGGTTACCCTTTACTACTTTTCTTTCCTTGAATATCTCTCTTTCTTAATTTGTTTTTATTCCTCTTCCCCCCTCCTCTGGTATCCTCATTCTCCCACTATTTTCTTCTTTCATTCTTTCTCCATCTCTTTTTGTATAAAAATAAAAAATATATATATTACTTCCCTCAAGTATTTTCCATCTGTTAGTAATTCTTTTATTATGAATTTCCTTGCATAGTTGGCACTTTTGTATCACAATTACCTTGTAACTTGAAATAAAAACCCATGAGGAGCAGGGTCAAGACTGATTTGCATATGGCTGGGTTCAAACTTGGGTGAAATGGTGAGCAAAAGAATGATGGATTTAACAAAGATCTCTTGAATGGGGCTGAATATTTGATTTGTTCAGCATTCCATCCATCATTTCTTGGTGTAGCATTTATCACTTTGAGTGGGATAGGTATGCCCAGAAGTGGGTCCCTTGCTAGCTGTGCCACTGGATTCAAGCTAGCATGGCTGATGAGGGGTGATACCCTGAATCTGGTCCAGGATGCTTGTTTCTGGTCCAGGGAGGAACTGGCTTGGCAGTTCGGGATGGACTGGTCCCATGAGGAGCAGGGTCAAGACTGATTTGCATATGGCTGGCTCCAAACTGGGGTGGCATGGTGAGCAAAAGAATTATGGCTTTCACCCAGATCTCTTGACTGGGGGTGAAGGTTTGATTTGTTCAACATTCCATCCATCATTTGTTTGCGTAGCATTTTTTGCCCTAAGTGGAATGGGTATGCCCAGACATGGGTCCTTTGCTCGCTGTGCCACTGGACTCAAGCTAGCCTGGCTGATGAGGGGTGATACCCTGAATCCGATCCAGGATGCATGTTTCTGGTCCAGGGAGGACCTGGCTTGGAAGTTCGGGATGGACTGGTCCCATGAGGAGCAGGGTCAAGACTGATTTGCATATGGCTGGGTCCAAACTGGGGTGGCATGGTGAGCAAAAGAATGATGGATTTCACCCAGATCTCTTGACTGGGGTGAATGTTTAATTTGTACAACATTCCATCCATCATTTGTTTGCATAGCATTTTTCACCCTAAGTGGGATGGGTATGCCCAGACATGGGCCACTTGCTTGCTTTGCCACTGGATTCAGCTAGCCTGGCTGATGAGGGGTGATACCCTGAAAGCAGAACCAGCATGCTAGTTTCCGATCCAGGGAGGATGTGTCTTGGCAGTCTGGGCTGGACTGTTCCCATGCAGAGCAGGGTTAAGACTGATATGCATTTGGTCCAATTTGGGGTTGCATGGTGAGCAAAAGAATGATATATTTAAACCAGATCTCTTGATTGGAGGTGAATGTTTGATTTGTTCAGTATTCCATCCAGCATTTCATTGCATAGCACTTTTAGAAAGTGGGCATTTCTCTGCTCTTACTGCTCTGTGTGCCTGCAGCCTGTCTCCAATATACCTCTGGGGTGGGCCACAGTTACCCTTTGTACATTCCTCAAGACAGCAATAAACAAAGGAAGGGTAGGTGTGACAGAGAACTCATCTGCTTTTATCTGCATTCTACATTTGTAATAACTTTATTTCAGCAACACTGTCATAAAAGTATGGAATCATTTATAAAAATAAATGCATTAAGATAGTACATTAAACAATCTGAATCACGAGTGCAGAAAAACACAGGGTGGTCTTATAGTCAAACATTCGTCAAAGATCCCGACCCCGCGATGTGACCTAATCGGTTCTGCACCTCATGGCGTGAGTCACTCACTCGTGAGAAGTGCGTAGTCCACCAAAGTCTGGCTGGACAAACTTGAAATGGGAACACCTCTTCAAGGATAAGTATATCCATACGGCATTGTTTTGTTTTGTTTGTTTAAATATCTTTCAAACTGACATATTGTTCTGATAATTCCAGGGAGGGATTTATCATTTACTCGTGCCCTGAAGAAAGCCGTGGACCCATAGGGCCGTTCACTGGCTGAAACATGTTGGTATCCATAGGGTCATAGGACCATTGAATCCTGGAAATACCCTATCTCTCTATTTTAATAACCACCATCTCTCCATATTAAAGGGATACCTGGAGTGTATGGTGGTTTTTTAATCGTTAACCCCCCTGGCCTTTTCTCATAAGAGCTCCCTGAAATACGGTTGAGCCCACCCTGGCCTTTAGGAGCCAGGGTGAACCCGATGATGAAGCATAACACTATTAGAGTGTGTGAGGGTTACTATATAAAGAGGTATTGCTCCCAATATTGGTAGTAGCAACTTATCATCCCTCAGATTGAGAACTGTGCCTATACATTATACTTTAGTTCCATTTTTGGGTTGGATACTTACTGATTGTGGGCATTCCTAGGTTTATCAGTTCTGGTAAACCTGGGAATGCGTCAAAAACCATGGGAGTTGCATAGGAACACCCGCGCAATGCCCATGGAATGCCTTCCCAGGGCAGAGTAAGGCAATGCAGTAACTTGGTTGTGTTGCCTTACTCCAGATTCATGGAACCACTCAGGGCCATGCAAAGTGGCTTTGCATGGCTTCATAACACTGACTTAAGGTTTGTGCCACTCTTGCACCATGTTGCGTGGAACAAGAGTGGCGCAGACCACCTCATAAGTAAGCCCCTAAATACTCTGAGTAATGCAAATCAGCTGGGTTCTGAACCCAGCTTACAATCAACCACCCGTGTATTCGAGCTCTGATGCAGTGCTGGGGCAAGCATAATCAGATTTACCGTAGTGATGAGATTTTGACAACTGGTCTGGAATCAGTACATTCAAGCTATAGGGGGAATGTTACTTCAGGGGAAGGCCCAATAAGAACTGATTTTCCTGCCGCTATGCAAGGAATCCTATGTGAGATTCTCAATGAAAAATGTGCAGCAAGTAATTGCTAAGCAGTTGTCAGATCACTTGTTTAGCCTTGAGGGGAAAATATCACAGGTCCTTGATGGAATAGAAGAGATGGAGTGGGTTAGCTCTGCCTGTGAGGATAAGCTGGCCCAGGCTTCTGGGTCTGTGCAGCACATTGAAAAACTTTTTAGGCCACTAAGAATCAACCAAGAGGAGGTAGAAAATAACTTTCGAAGGTCTAACCTTAGAATCACTGGTATACCAGAACAGAAAGAGGATGCCGAAGGCCCTATCACTTATGTGAATAATTTGAATAAGAAATACGTCCACACTGATTATTTGCAGGACTTAAGACTTGTACGTATGCACAGTGTTCCTTCTCAAGCCCTGGTCAATTCCAAATAGCCTTGTATGTTATTGATAAACTTTGCAAACGTTTGGGTCAAACAGAAGGTCTTAAGGAAGGCAATCCAGGAGAAAGCATTTGATGTGAACAATGAATATTTGATTTGAATTTTTTTCTGACATGAAAGTGGATCTGCCCGCAGGCGAAAAGACTTTAAGGCTTTGTGTTGAACAGGCAGGGGTGTAGGATACTAATATTCAATCTGCCATGCTGAAAAGTTTACACACAGGCAGGTTTAATCTATTTTCCCCAGTCGATGAAGCATACAAGTTCTTGATGGAGACATCACAGAGTGTATAGACTGGGAAGACTTTACACTAAATCTCATTTTTTTCCATTAGGAGTGGCAGGGAAGCATGGCACAAAACCATGGTACTAGATGGGGGAAGATTGGGACTCAGGGGTCACAAGAGGGGGTCAACAGACAAGGAGGGCACTGGAGGTGTAGGGGGTAAAGTCATAAAAAAGGGAAGAGTTTGTACGGTGAGAAATCGATAAGATTGAACATTAACATCTGTGTGCATTCAGCAGTGAGCAATCCAGAACATACATTTACACTTTATGTACCCCAGTATCATCCGAAGTGGGGGTTTGTGCTAAATCAGAGGCCGCTGGCACTTTGAGCACTTTAAGTATCTGAGCATTTTCACATATGCACTTTGGTATACAATGCCTACCTTTTAATGAAATCAGAAATACACAGGAGAGTAATAGCTAATGCTCTTCAGATGCACTATGGGACACCAGAATGGCAGCTAACATTTTGCTCTTTATGAGTGAAGTATTGTTAATCGCTATGGTTGGGGCATTTCAGAGGCACTTTAGGATACCCAAAAGGGCAGCTAGTAGTTTTCAGTTTAGTAGAAAAGTATTTGTATCTGTTTTTGGTTGTAGAGCAAGTTGGAAGATTGGTTTGTGATGAGTTAATTACACGTATGTCATTGCCCCTTGTCTTCTATGAAAATTAAAATGAAAACAAATGAGGCTACAACATGATTCCTGAAAATAATTTCCTAATATGCCAATGGTTTGAATAACAAATGTAAAGTCAAGGCAGAAATGATGGCAGTGGTTTCAAAGAAAGACAGTCAGCACCTCTGTTTAGTTTTCAGATGTATATCACAAAATGTCCATATGCATGCTCAATGTAAAACACTGTGCCATCCACAGTGTCACTTAGTACAAAGAGAAATAGACAATTCCTCCATACACATTAATCATTGAAAATAGAACAACAGAGCACAGCACAAAAAAGTTCCAACTAACAAACAAAAGCCAGTAATGTGTTTAATTCCAAACTCAGCAATAGATAAAATAGTCAGTTTCGAGTAGTCTTGATCAATAGTTGAAAACTTTACAGGATGGGAGCTGGAAAGTAAGTTGCATTGGATCTCGACTGATGTCCGTTCCCACTTAGAGGCTTGACACTTTGGCTTCTGACTCGTTTATCATAACAACTTTTCCAGTTCACCGGCTTTACTTCTAACGACTACTTGGGCATATTGCGACTTTCAGATTCATTTCGAAATTGCCACACACCTTTGATCGTTCGCATTGGAGAAGACTAGATTGTTTATTACTGATATTTCTGCATACAAATATCAATCTAAGCCTTGAGAAAGTCGTCTAACGACGAAACACGTGTCGGCTGTGTATTTGCTACACCTACGTGTCAACATTTTGGAAACTATTCCACTATTGATCAAGACTACTCGAAACTGACTATTTTATCTATTGCTGAGTTTGGAATTAAACACATTACTGGCTTTTGTTTGTCAGTTGGAACTTTTTTGTGCTGTGCTCTGTTGTTCTATTTTCAATAAAGTCAAGGCAGTTGAGGATTGAATAAAAAGCTACTCTCCTGACATTGTCTTAATTGAGGAGACTCATTTCAAGGAGGGGGGAAGCCATGCCCTACTATTTTTAGAAACTGGGTTGGGTTTGTGTGTATATCAAATGCAAAGGCAGCTCATGGTGGGTGGCTATATATGTAAACAAATATCTCAAATATCGTATTAGCACTTTTCAAGCAGATAAAGAACGGAGGTGGGCATGGGTCAGTGAGCTAATAAATGGTGTTAGAATATCTGTTTTCAGTCCTTAATAACCATGCGAATTAATCTTGGGAGAAGATTTTAATATTCTTTTGAATCCGAAGTTAGAATTGTCCACCACTACTCAAAAACATGAACTGCTAAACATATATATCCAACTAAATAAGGAGGAGAGATAAGCACCCTTCCCGCTGCGAGTATATATGAATTTCTGAACTATATAAGTCTGCAGCGAGGTTGAATCACTTTTTACACTCCTGGGATGTTCCTATAAAGGATTACACTCATGTGCCAAACGGGTTTACAGATTACTCTTTAGTAGAAGTCTTTGTGATGGGGCTGGCGCTTGATAAGTTTGGTGGCAGATAGTCCTGTAGTAGGGTTAAATTAGAAGATGAGGCCTGGTTCAGAGAGATTGAATAAGAAATTGTCCATTAGTTGAAGGCTAACATACACACTGCTAACATAGAAACTGTCTTGGACACTTTTAAAGCAACCATACATGCCTATATAACCTCCAGGAGTATAACTGACTAGAAGTGCCTTATAGATAGGAGAGTAGAGTTAGAACGGGGACTGAAGATGGCTAACAAAAATCTTTTACAACATAACAGCCATGCCAATCAACCGGGGCTCAAGAAAGTGAAGTTACTAATGTAGGAATTTTATTATGAGTAAGCCAATGTTGCCGACAGAGCCTGTCTGAAAAAGTTCTATGATGAGAGCAAAAATACAGGGAGGTTCTTAACCTGCAGGCTCAGGAAACAAGGGTACAGAAAAATATCACAAATTCAGGAAATATTTTGAGAATAATATGAGCAGAGGTATAGTGTGAGACAGAAGGTTGACACTGAACAGCCCAGGTGTTTTTTGAGTAGACTCCCTATCCCAAGGTTAAAACGAAAACAGGCACAGACTCTGTTGACCTCGTTCACTTTAGATGAGGTGGAGGAGGCCAACAAATCTCTAGCCAAAAGAAAGGCTTGTCGAGAGGACAGCCTACCTATCGATTCTATAAGAAACTCCTGTTTTAAAAATTGAAATATTGTGGCTTGCCAACCATATTGTAAATGGAGGTAATATTCCACCTTCATTTAACATCGCTATTGTGTTACATTTTCTAAAAAAAAAGCTAATAGCGCAAATAATATTAACTCATATAGTCCAATCAGTCTTCTTAATACAGATTATGGAATTGTGATGAAGTTATTGGACAATCGGATGAATAAAGTTGTTGGAGCCCTCATTCACTGAGATCAATGAAGGTTTATCTTAGGTAGGAAACTCTCCACCAATACCAATTTTTGGTTGAGGCTTTAGACTATTTTTAACAAAAATTAGTTCCAACTCAGGTGTTATTATTAGATGCTGAAAAGGCTTTTGACCTGGTCTGCTGGAAGAGACCTTTCATTATACTTGAGAAATTTGATTTTCCTACAAATTTTATTCACTTTATTTCTAGAATGTACACGGCTGCAAAGGCATGTTTTATCGTAAATTCAGGAAATATAGATACTTGTAAGATAAACCGGGCACAAGACGGGTGGGTCCTCTTTCACCCATCTTATTTGAGACTTTATTGGAGCCGTTGGCTATCACAGTTAGAGAAGGTAGCTGCATAGCCCCCCCAGTGAGTGGAATGTCAAAAATCAAGTTATATGCAGGCAACGTGGCACTGTTTTTAAAACCTGGTCTGATGTTCTAACAACTGGTCTCAAACATGTTTTGAGAGTTTCAATCTGTCAGTGGCTACAAGATAAATAGGCTAAAAACAGGAATTCTTCTATGCAACTTCACATCTGAAACCTTACCCTTAGAACTCTGCCTGCTTGTGAATTTAAAACCCAAGAGATATTTGGGAATATATATTGCAGAGAACGTGGATGACTTATTTGTACTAAATTATCTACCTCTGATTAGGAAGGCTAAGTCACTTTTTTCAAGGTGGACAGGTTTGCCTATATCTTTAATGGGATGAATATCATTGATTCGTATGTCAGTGTTACCTCTGTTTAACGTTTTATTCACTCCTTTACCCTGTGTGCTGCTGATGAAATGATTTAAGGAAATCAAGCTTTTATTTGGTCAGAAAAAACACCACAAATAGTACTGAGTACTTTAAGCGAGCAATAGAATGCAGTCTTGCTTTGCTTAATGTAAAAGACTATTATTTTGTCAGCTTTGCACATTTTTCACACAGATTTTGTAAGCCTCAAGGTCCTGATAAATCAATTGACAATTTATTTTTAAATGTGATTATAAAGGAATATAAAATCATCAATTTGTTATGCCTGACTGTTAGAAATAGGGGTCTCTAGTTGGCAGAGGTAGGTACCTTTGTCCAAATAGGGACCCTTGCTTCTAGTCAGGGTATGGGGGATACACACTTTAGATAACCCCTGCTCACCCCCTGGGTAGCTTGGCACACGCAGACAGGCTTATCCCAAAGGCAATGTGTAAAGTATGTGTACCAACACTCACAGTAACAAGCTGAAAACACCACAAATGGCACCACACCAGTTTAGAAAAATAAAATATCTTTATCTAAACTTAACAAGACCAAAATTACAAAAATCCAACATACACAGTTAAAAATATGACTTTCAAAGGTTTCAAGAACTTGTACCATAGAAAACTATGGATGCGTGGCTTTTACACAAAGGACCTGAAGTTGCTTCAAAATACACAAGGCCAAACAGCCGCAAAGATGGGAAGCATCGGAAACACAAAGCGATGCGTCAGTTCCTGAGACATGGGGGAGGCGATGCGACAGTTCTGTTCCATGCAGGAGAAGTGATGCGTCGAATCTGGTCTGTAGGGGGAAGGGATGCATGGATTCCAAGATGACTCTGGTCCACGGGTGATGCGTCGAGAGAACTTGCCGCCCAGTGCGGTGGATGCGGCAGCGTCGAGCGGCACTGCATTGTTTTTCATCAGCCGCGATCCCTCGTTGTGTCAATTCTTGCAGCGGCGACAGGTGCCGTATCAGTTTTCGCAGCGGCGATGCATGGAAATTCTTCTTGCGCCGTGGAGATGCATCAGAAAAACAGCCGCTAGAAGAGCGATGTGTCAATTTTTGCAGATCTTCAAGTTTCTTCTTTCTTCCAGCTCCCAAACATTAGCAACAACCTCCAGGGGTCCAAAACTGGCACAGGCTCCTCCTGGCAGGTCAGAACTCACAGCAGCAGAGTTCAGGGGAGCTGGGGGTGAAGTTTTTGTGTCCCTGAGACTTCAGAACAGGAGGTCAGCACACTGGGGCCCTTGGGGATCTTCCTCAGGCATAGGAGCCGACCCTATGGGTTGGGGTCCCCAGGGCCGTTAATGGCACCAGGAGCAGGCTGTGCAGTCCCATTCCCTTTTTATTGCAGCGGGCCCCGGGGATGGGTCCCGGGGGCCAACATTGGCCTGGTGAAGGGGGCCATGTGCTTCCCTCACCCCCATATTAATTTAAACAGTTCCCCTGGGACACGGCCCACCCAGGGGGCTAAATAAAACAAGAACGGGAGACAGCAAAAAAATTATGAAAAACTAAGGGGCTTATTAGGATGGCGGGCGGACTTTCGTCCGCCCGCCACCTAGCGGTGCTGGGACCGGCCGCCAGTGGTGCGGTGGTCCCGCACCAGCGATAGGATGCCACCGCCACTGTGGCGGTGGCATCCTCCATTCCCAGCATTGTGGCGGGCGGTGCACACAGCACCGCCCGCCTGATGCTGGGGCTACACTGTGTGCATTGGCATGCACAAGGTGGCAGGCACCGCGCGGTGCCTGCCACCTTGTGCATGCCAATGTTGGGAGTACCATGGGTGCCCCCCAAGTGCAACCCCCACCCCCAGGGGCCGCAGCGGGCCCCCAAAGGCATTCTCTGCATGCCTTTCCATGGCGGAGTCTCCGCCATGGAAAGGCATGTGACCGCCATCATCCTAATATGGATGGCGGTGCCTGCAAGGCACCACCTCCATATTGCAGGCCTTTTCCGCCCGGTAGGCAATCGGGCGAATTGCCTACCAGCGGAAAACCGGCGGACGGTCTCTCCGTCCGCCTGGGTCCCCACCGCCATACTAATATGGCGGTGGGAAAATGTGAGGCGGGCGGTGGGAAATGGCGGGCGGATCGCCACCGCCATGCGGGCGGTGGCGATCCGCCCTACATCCTAATCACCCTCTAAATGTCTGTTGGGTATCCATGTGGAGATGGGTATTCACATGAAGTTCGGCCAACTGCTTTCTGTGCTTGTCCAAACGCTGAATGCAGCGGGAGGTACTGCTGCACTAATCAGAAAAATGTCTAACTGCACTATGGGAACAATGTCCAATCTTTTTTACCGGGACAGTCCGAGTGAACTAGAAATTATATATTAGCTCTCATTCAGGAAAATGTATAATTCTGAAAGGGTTTGTAGTCATGACTTCTCTGTGATGAAATAACATTTCTGGAAGAAAATATAATAAATATAATACTGCAGCTTCTGTCGTCTATAGACACACAAACATTGACAAACATGATACTCCAAAAAAACTGGAGAATTGTGAATTCAAAACAGAAATCAAACTGTTTAGAAAACAGTAAAGGAACATATAGGGCCAAATTCACAAAGGTAAACTTAGACATGAACTCTACGTTTAGACCTGAGGTCTAAGGGCCCGATGCACAAAAGTAAATTTAGACCTGGAGTCTAGTTTTACTTTTGTAATCAGGCCCCTAGACTTCGGTCTAAACTTACACTTCATATCTTAACTTAGACTTCAGGTCTAAGTTTACCTGTTTGAATAGGGCCCTTAGACTTCAGGTCTAAACTTAGACTTCAGGTTTAAGTTTAGATTTGTAAATCAGGCCCAGCGATTTTGCAATTAAAGGATTCACAGAGGCATCATTACAATCAGGCTCAAATTATCAAAAATATGTTGACTGTTACAGAATTCTAAAAATGAAACCAAAAATATTTAAATATTTATTAACACAGACAGAATGCAACCGCTCACCCAGTGGCCAAAAAAAAGATGATACTTTAGTAATTGGTATTCTTTTTTTGTGCTAATCTGTAAAATATGCTGCCACACAAACAGCCCTAAGACAAACTTGAATTATTTTATCAACCAGAAAAGAAAATTATCAAGGATGTTAATGATCCTTAAGACTCAAAAATGTTTTAGACTGGAAGCTTGAAAATGTTTGCTTGTTTCTCAGGAGGAGGTGAACATTCTGCTGTGATATAATTATTATTAAAAGCTAAAAATTCATTCTATTGGTGATAACAGCATTACTATAGAGTTCTTCCAGTGCATGCCTCTGAGGTAACCTATACCAAAAAGACATTCCCAAGTTAACCATCACCCTGAAAAGTGGACAGACCACATACATTCATTGATGTGATAGGTAGTGAAACAACGCACATGCACCTTTGAGGAACTATACTTTAAGTTAATATGTGAGCATGCCTAAAGGTTCATTCCCTCTGCTAAATAAAATGCACTAAATTCCATGTAGAAGCCCAATGTCTGTTTGTTGAGGGGGATCTACAATGATAGCAATCTGCTCCATATCCCTGTATTGCAAAAACTATCAATTGTTCAAAATTCTGAAGCAATACAAAGAGCTTCAGAGAAAAAAAAATGAAAAAACTCCAAATCGCTTGCGGACTGTTATATTGCCTAGGAGAAGCAAGGGGGAGCAATAGGGAAAGAAGCAGGGGGGCTGGATGAGGAATCCAATCTTCCCATATTGTCTTTCAATTAAGTCAGTGTGACCGCTTCCAAGTCATTGAGCGGCAGTAATAATTTTTACAGTAAGAGGGAAAGATTCGCACTTAAAAGAGAAAGATCTAAAATTGCAAAATAAATATTAACTGTGAGAACGTAAATATTATTTCTTCTGTTAGGTCTTTTCACGTGGTTCTTGAAGCAGGTGATTTTATTTGTCGTCCTACCTCTCCAAGGATAACAGTGCATTACTAAAAAACAAAAAGCTGCTGTTTGGCAAGAAAATGAGCAGATTTTCAAAACAGTTTTAGAACTGATACTTCAGCAGTAGTTCATGCAATGTTGGTGACATTCCACCTTTCTAGAGAATATGTACTATAAAATACATCCATTATTGAATAAACTTTGGGGTGGTAAGGTTGACTTGAATGTACTGAACTTTTTAATTCAGAAAACTTATATTAGTAAATTAATTTGAAAATCCTACTGTAAATTGCTATATATCGCATGATAGTAAGAATTGTTTTGAAAAACAAGCATTACACCTGCCTTGAGGAGGTGTAAATCTTTAACAGAAGCAGCTTTGTTTACCTTTTTAGTAGATAGGGATTTGCATTAAAATCTGATGGTGGTTGTATGGGAAAGACTATGCACCACCCAAGGTACACACTCTTGTTGTGAAATAGTGCAAAATAGAGAAAAATACTACTTTTCATTATTTCAGAGCTACTTTCCCTGCAATGTACATCCCAAATCAAGACTCTGTGCTGGTTTTTGTGACGCTACACCAGCGGTGAGTCTTGATAAATCTGGTCCACAATGTCAGTTTGCACTGCAGCCTTGTAAGCATACATTGAAGTTTAGATGGGCTCAAGGTTTATATATTTGAATGTATCAGCAAGTTCTGCAGTGGAACAACCCACCATTCAAGAGGGCTGAGACAGCCCCAGAATTGCCTAAGAACTGTCTTCCTAAATATTTCCAATAGAAACAAATTTAAATTCATGCAATCTGTGAAATGGGTTCCCTCTCCAGTAACACACACCTTCAGAATAAAATACATCAATTAAAATTACATTACAGGGATAATATGTATAGCTAAGATTGCACCCCCAGTCCCCTATTCCTAACATCTATCCACAGTAATAAATTTGCATTCAATATTTCAGCTGCTGGTACTAGGCCACTTAGTGGATTTATTTCCTTATCCACTGTATATTTTGTTTTTATTGAACAGATGCGATTTCTAAATGCAGGTAAAACTATCCAGTTCTTTGAGTCTTCATCTGTTCTCTTGGCAATTCCACATCTCAGTACAGTAAACTTGGAACAGCATTCATAGCTCATCTAATAAACAGATGATGATAGATGCATCACAACTAATAAGTGATAATGTGCGCAGGCCATTAAATAGTAATGTTCCTTCCAAAAATCGCAGCAATAATTTTTTTCCATTTATCTTTTTTAGCTTTCTCTAACAAGTTTAAATTAGAATACATTCTGCAATAATAGCACAAATGAAGACTATCTTTGAAGTTAATTATTTTCTCTTGAGGTGTCTTTTTACAATGTAAACTGAAATTGAAATCTATTCGGTTTTATTGTTTCACTGCAGATATCCAATTGCTCTTCTGCATCCTACAGTAAGATCACACTTGCATTCCCGTTCCCCAGCATAGCTTGGTTCCTGCTCCTTTGCTTTCACTACTTAGGCACACAAGATTGTATTTCAGTGCCCATTCACCGTGCAGGGAGCTGGAGCAGAAAACCTTAACTGTATGTACTGGGACTGTATTCACAGAACAGCACAGAAGAAGGGGCCAGATGTACTAAGAATCCATTTGGTAAAAGTGCTTGCAAATTGTGCACTGAATGTTACCAATTCAATTCGGAATTTGCAAACCAAACTATGTAATAATAGGCCAATCACAAAATCACCATTAGTAGTGGGTCTGAATCTGTCCTACATAATTAATATGCATGAGGTAGGTTGCAAATTGCAACCCACTATGATTGACAATAAGCACAAGGATTGTGGCCTCCTGGGGTCAGCAGAACACCATGTCTATGATTGTTTTTCAATAAAGTAATCTTTAAAAAGAAAAAAAAATCAGTCCGTTTACTAAAAGCAAAACCTGATGTGTTTAAAACAAAAAATTGAAAACCTTTACATATATTTTTTACGAGTAAGCATTGGCCCCATTTGTTATTGGGTATCACTGCCTTTTGGTAATTGGTCAAATATGAATGTTTTACAACAAGATTTTGGTCAGAAAACATTTGGAAGGGATGCCCTAAACACATCCATTCCAAATAGCGGTTCAGTTGACGTAAAGACCATAAGGCGCGAGCCCCTCTTGAGCAGATCAAGACTCCATATTCTCTATTTTTGCCAAATCATCAACATGTCTGCCTTTGACACAGATGTTGTCTGTCTTTATCTTTCCAAGAACGTGTGAAAGTGTCAAGTCACTTAGACAATGACACCGATAAGACACCTGATGCAACATCAGTTTGGGACAAGTGCCTTGTTCTTACTATTTCAAGGTCAGACAAGACCAATAGCCAAAACATTTTATTCTGAATTGATGTGTTTTTGCCTTATTTGTTCATAGGAAAGAGTTTAAAACTTGCATCTTGATGCACATAGGTTATGTCAGACATTCCCGAAGCCATGTCAAAATTTCCCACCTCAAATAAGATACAGTATAAAAGGGCTGCCACTTGACCACTTGTCAGGAGAGGTTCTTTACCCCAGATTATCACGCAAGATACTACCAGAGAAAATCTTGACTGCCTAAGATGTTGCCACTTCGCAATTTCTACTGTAAACCGATATTGAGCCAAGCCCAGGAGAAGATGAGCTGATGCAATGTATGTTTACCTTTCATAAGGAACACGACCACCCAACTATTAACCACTACAGCTCTTTGCTGTAAACAGGTATGCAGTGAGCTGATCCTCCCCAAGAAACTCTAGATGCAAGGTGCTGCTCCATGCTCTCCTAGAGTAGCGGATAGAAGTAGGTTTTAGGGTGTTAGGTTGTTATGTGACATTTTAACTATGGTACAAATGTTCATTTTATTCTTGTTGTCCGCAGGATTCATATGTGCTAGTATTTTATTTTGTGTGGTTATTTTAGATGTGCTAAGCTACAGAATGAGACTTTTGAAATAAAACGCTTTTTAGTTAAAGTGTCTTTTTTCTTAGTGCAGTTTGTGTGTGTGGTATTAAGGAGAACAAAAGAAGTTTGTGCTCCAGTGATCACAACATCCTTGGATCCCTGTATAGGACTGTTAGTAACTCAAAAGCATTGGCACCACTTCAACTATGTATTGTGTGGGGTTCTGAGGGGCCATAATAACCTGTCCTTCATATGCAAGCGTTAGTGCACTGAACTAAATTCATTTGTGTCACCCGTGGGTGTGAAAATAAACCTTGCAGAGCTAAGTCAAAGCCGTAGTTTACCAACACAGTATGTAGTCACAAAACCAAATTGCGATTTAGTAATGTGTTTCCAAATTGCAATTTGGGTTTTGAACATACTAAAAGGCCTTTTTTGGGGTCACAAAAGGTCTGATTTTGTGAATTGCACACTTTGTGACAGCAAAATGCCTTAGTGCATCTGACCCAAGGACTCAACTGGGAAAGAAAGCTCATGACTACCCTGGAACCTTTCAATAAGCGAGCAAGTGCAGCAAGTCTACCACCTTCTCTTTTAAGGATCCTCTCCACCAGCCTCCAAAATTATTTTTTAAATGTGGCAAAACAATATTGTTTATACTCAAATTGTCAAACATATTGGCTACTACAATAGAGTTTGCATGCAGCTCTCAAGAGAAATCAACAAAATATTTCAATCTATCAGCTCTTCTACCATCAAAAGGAGCCTAATATCTTCCGTCTTTTAACCCGTTGACCGCGGCGCGAATTCCGCCGCGGTGCGGGTGATTTATGACTGGGCGTGGTTCGGACGGCCCCCGGCCGTCCTCTCCGCACACGCCCGCTGTGACGTCGGACGGCCGGGGGCCGTCCGACGCACGCAACCGGTTAAGGGTATTTCTCTCTATATATATATATCATATGGCCAGGTAAGCAATTGAAAGTTGCAGGCAAATGGGCTAGTGAATATTTTATGCAGTATATGCCCTGCAGAGTTGTTGTGTATGGGCTGATATCACAGAAATATCCTGCTGTTGCAATGATAATGCAACACTTCCATGTTTCATTTCTTAAACCTTTAAAAAATACTGGCCTGCTTACATGTATGGGCTGCATTTCTTTGCCCATACCTGCCTTTAGTAGTAAAGGTTCACCAAGGGGTGCAAATGTTATAGGGGGGGCAAAATTGAATGATCTCATGTTAATTCCCAAAGGGACGTTTCTATTGAATATACAGGAAAACAGCTGGGTTGGTTTGGTTTGAACCACACTTGGAAACATTCAAAGACCTTGGTGTTAAAGTCATCCAAGACGTTTGCAGCTGTATGGGATTTCTCCTTGGTGAAAATGGCTACTGTTGCATGCCAACATCTGCAGATATCATTTCCCTAACCCCCACAAAAGAGATCCAGTGTGCAGTGATGCACATGTAATCAGTGGCTTGGGAACTGGTCCACATGTCTGTCGTCAGGTGGATAGTGTGAACAGCACTTTGCTGCAAAGCTTGTCCAACCAGTTCCAACACATCATAATATAGCGCTGAAAACACCAACTCTGGCAAAATAGGTCCGACTGGAAACCTTCCATTTCGAGCAGATGGCTGCCAAATATTCTAGAAAACCCACTCCTTCCACAAAAGAAAAAGGGAGGAGGTCCAGTGCTAACATTTTAGCCAGCTTCCCATTGTACAAACGTGGAGTTAGATGGTTGTGTTCCTACTGCCCTTCCTGCCTAAACATGCCAGGAATAGTAGCCTTGATTTTTTTTTTCTGGTGCCACTGATGCAGGCGACTTAGTGAGAGCAGAAGGTGGTAGGCTCAATGTGCGTCTCAGCAGAGCTGTCACTGTATGCTCTTGCCTTGTAGTCTCAACCTGACTTGTGCCATTGTGATGTTGCTGATGTGGGCAATACTACTGCACTGCCGGGGACAGGGCTGATTGCGTAATAAAAATGTCACCCTCTTCTTCACCTTCACCATCCACAGTGATCGTATCAGATCCACTACTCTCACTACCTTCACCAACACCACTTGCAGTTTTTGGGCCGCTAAAGTGCGCCTCCAATCGGATTGTGTGGTGTTTTCTCAAATGGGTTGTTTGGCCTCCCGTGCCATAGTTTGTACCAGGCAAACCCTCTGCAAATGGAGCATACAGCAATGTTCAGCTCCTTATCGCTAACCGTAAAGAAGTCCCAAACTGGGAAGATCAACTTTTCGACACTGGTGCCAGTGCCAGTGTTGGAAGAATTGGTGGTAGGTGGGTGTTTTGACATTTCCTCTCTTCAGTGCCTACTTCTACTGAGGTGGTTGTGGATGTAGGTTGCAGCGGGAGCCTTGCAAATATGGTAGCTGGTGTTGGTGGTATCTGTGCCACATCCCTCAGAGAAGGTTGAGATGGGTGATGTCGGTCTCCACTGGGGCTGGACTAACATCCATGATGACTGACTGGTCGTCATCCTACTTTTCTTCATCCATAACTTTAAGGCTTTCATGAACTTTCCTTTTCATTAGCTTCTCCTGGTGTGTTTCAGATTGAGGCGGCATCCAAGTGAAGTCTTGATTATCAGAAGGAGGTCTTGGAATAGAAAATGGTGGAGTACCCCTCCTTTTTCTTGCAGGAGGTCTGGAAGACAATGGATCTTCTGAAAGAGGGTCTTCTTCTACTTTATCAGCTTCAATCTCAATATACTGAAGTACTCCTACTTCAGGAGGAACTACTATTGCTGGCGGCGGCTGTTGTTGTCTCCATAACCACTGAGTTCCGGCAACAATTGGGTAGTACTTTGCAAAAGAGATAACTCCAATTCAACGTCACTGCTTGTCAGTGTTGCCGTGATTAGAGTGGATGCCTCTGTGCCAGAAATGGGCTTGGGCCTTGGTTGGGATGGGGCAGCTGATGCCGAAATGCTGCTCCCATCTTGCTCCTCAGAGGCCGGTGCGTCAGGCACACGTTTTTGCCCTGAACAAGTTCTGGGGCTTCAAACCAGTGGTGGTAAGCCCATTCTTGTCACTGGCCACTTTTTTAGTAGCACTTTTACGTAGGGCCATCTTGAAGCTGGCAGTTGGCAGTGGCACTTATCTTCACAAGCTGAAGAGATGTCTGTGTTGTGTGGTCATGTGTCACATCTCGCACAGGCCTTCTGTCTGGAAGTGCTGTGGGTGATGTCTCTTTTCTTGCACACCTAAAAGCAAACAAGCAGGAAGAACATCAGTGGAATGTAACATAAAACAAGAATTTAAAAAATCAATCAATACATTTTTTTTCAATAAAAAATTAAATTAGATTAAAAAAAAGTTTGTGAAAAAATTATCAAAGAAATACAAATTTGAAAAATTATAATTTCTGATGTACTAAAGGAAGGGGACTACCATGAGAAACCCACTGGGATTTAGGAGGCAAGGAGTGGTCCATGTGAAAAATGCAAAAATATAATTTTATAATATAAAACACTGTTCATACAGTACATTCAGTATGAGCATTGAGCTACTAGGCCTCAATCATAACACACAAAATAGCTGATAGTCACATGGTCAAAAAACAAGAAGGAAGCATAGCCACAACAAAGAACACATGCAGGCCAATGCAAAAGCACATTGGCTATCTACACAAAATGGCCACCAGTCACATGGTCAAGAAACAACAACAACCAGCAAGGAGGCATGCCACAGCACAGAACACAGGCCGGCCAAAGGCTAAAGCACACTGGCTGGCTACACAAAATGGCTGCCAGCCACATGGTCAAACAAGAAATAGGAGACATGGCCACAGCAAAGAACACATGCAGGCTGTTGCAAAAGCACACTGGCTGGCTACACAAAATGGCCGCCAGTCACATGGTCAAGAAACAACAACAACCAGCAAGGAGGCATGGCCATAACAAAGAACACAGGCAGGCCAATGCAAAGACACACTGGCTGGCTACACAAAATGGCCGCCAGTCACATGGTCAAGAAACAACAACAACCAGCAAGGAGGCATGGCCACAACAAAGAACACAGGCAGGCCTAAGGGAAAAGCACACTGGCTGGCTACACAAAATAGCTACCTGCCAAATGGCCAAACAAGAAGCAGGAGGCATGGAAAACAAAGAACACATGCAGGCCCATGGCAAAAGCAGACTGGCTGCCTACCCAAAATGGCCACCAGCCACGTGGTCAAACAATAAGCAGGAGGCATGGAAAACAAAGAATACATACATGTCTAGGGACACTGATTATACAAAAATATGGCCCCTGACCACATGGCATGGGAAACAAAGACAAATAGTGGCCTATGTAAAAACACTCACACACTGGCCAGACAAAGGAGGTATGGTAGCACAGAACATAACAACATTAATTCAGCAAAGCCAAAAACATAAATTAACTGTGCTAACATTTTTTTTACAACAGCACACATCCTCCAAAGGCATCAAATGTGTTACCTCACCTATGCACTGTTTGCAGACAAAAAATGTGAAATACCCCTACAGACACCACAGAAACAGTTGTTTCATTCGCCCATTGCTAGTACTGGGCCTACTGGCTGGAAGGCCCAATGGCAGACTAGGCCACATGGTGAACTAAATAAACATTACAAATGTATTAAAAAACATAGAGAAAAAGTACTGATCTGTGCAACATTTTTTCTTTATAAAAGAAGAAAAATTGCACGCAAAAAAAATAACTAGGCCCTTAGTGAAACTGCAGGCCACCTACCAAAATAAATGTTAAAAATTGAATAAATTACAAATAAATCCTGGTGTATACCCTCTATCAAACAAACAACACACCTAAATAACATTTTTTAAACTTACTTGTGATATCACAAAAAAGCAGGTCCTCAAAATCCAATGGTATGTATGCAGCAGACAACCCGAATGATCCTTCCAGCTCCAAAGCCAAATGAGAAGTGACCAGGATGTGGACAAAGCACTGGGAGGAGCCTGCTGACAGGAACAGGAAGTTAGAGTCTCTGGGGCACTTCCTCCTTGTTGAAAAAAAAAGTAAAAGAAAATAAGGACTCTTCATACAAAAAACCAATGTGAACGGTCCATTTGAGAAGGTTTTTAACTCCAAATTGTGTTTTTGAGGAGATTTAGCTGCTTCTCGAGGACAGAATCTTTCCCAGGTTGCTGCCACGGTCGATCGTGCTTTGCTTGTGACACAAAATAATCACCGGAAGTCGCTTGTATGTTCTAAAGCCACACTAGCAGCCGCAAAATTTTGCGTGAGCTCGCAGGGGCTAGGAAATCTCATGGGCACTCGCGAGTGCCTGGCAAATCTCTTGTCATGCTCCCTGTCTGTGTGAAACAAAGTTACAAGCGAGCAAACGGAAAAAAACTCTCCACTCTGTTGCAGAGTGCAGAGTTTATTGGTAACTCTGTGTTCTCCACAGAACAGAGTTGTCGAATTCTACAAACTCCATGAGCAGAGTGGAGTTTTACCCCCAGGTATAACACACCCAGTCACTTTCCCATGTAGGCACAGACACACGCAATCACTCACCCACATAGCTTCTAACACACCCACTTACTCATTTATACAGCCACTCATACACCGACTCTGTCACCCATAAAATCACTAACACGCCCAGTCACTCACCCTCGTAATCACTGACACACCCGCTAACTTACCCATATACCCACTCATGCACCCTCTCATTCAGCATTTACAGCCACTCAGACACCCAGTCACTTACCTATACCAACACACACACACTCCTTCATAAGCCCATAAAGCCCCTCATTCATACATTCAGATACTCATACATCAACTCATGTATCCACTTCATCAGCCATACAGCCACTCATGCATCCACTCACTCACCCACAAAAAAATAACACCTGTGGTGTTTTGCTGCCTCCAGAACTGAAGCAACCGATTGTTCCCCTACATTGAGAACTTTTTTGTAGTCCAAACAAAATGTTCCGATTCTTAGCAGCTCCGGGGGCTTCTAAGGGAGTCATTGGTCAACCTCGGTAGGTATAGGGTCCTCTGGTGCAATTGCTGTCGCACTTGAGGTGGATGCATCTTGTGCTCTGTGCTCCCTCTCTGCTCAGGCCAAGTGGTTGGAGTGGTACGTCTTTAGGTGCGTCAGCATACTTGTTGTACCACATGAACACCCCTGGAGAGGATCTTCTCACATAGAGAGCACTTCACATTCTTTGCCAACCCTGTTTTCCCCCCGGAGGGGATGGTGAAAGATTTCCACGCGATGCATTGGTGCCTCACAGGGGTTCTTCCTGATGAATTTTCTTCCACAGGGTGTGGCTTCTGATCTCCACTGCCACCAGATGTGATTTTATTTTTAAATGCAAACCAAAAAACTCCAAAATTATTTTCCAATAAGAAAACAGCAGGCGCTGGAAGGCGAACCTCTAACCTTAGCATTGGAAGTCTGAATAAAAGAAAACTGGGTGAGGACTTCCTTTCTAGAATGATCAAAAGTGTTTTGCCCAATGATTTCCCTTTAATCCATAGTCATGTGATATTTGTGAATGCTGACTGTTCACGAACGCCGACGTATTCACGATAACGGGAAATGGGTTAAAACAGTCTTGAAACATAAAATTACTTATGAAAATATTACTTTATTGAAATTCAGCAGTTATAGTTACCTGAGTTAACAATAACTTATGCCCCTGCAATGCACTGCTTATGACCTCACATATTACATCACTCATGACATGCTCAGTGACATCACTCATGACATCACTGATGACTTCTCAAATGACCAGGCTAGGGGGAGCAAGGGTGATGCAAAATCTAATTGAGATTCATCAAGCCATGCAAGGTGGCCCTGCATGCTTGATATATTTAGAGTAACACATGGCAGCACAAATCGCTGTCTAACAATAATTACACTGAGGCAGGGAGGCATTCCACGGGTGAAGCATGGGTGTTCCCCTGCATCCATCCAGGTATTTTGGTGCATTCCTAGATTTACCATTAGTGGTAGACTTGGGAAAGCATCAAAACGCTACTCCTCCCCAGGTGAGGCATAACCAGGAAAAAATATCTTTATTTCTCCTCATTATTTCCTCTTTCTATGTGTGCTGCATTTTGCAATACACATAGACAGAGGAAAATGTTTCTCAGGATTGATTTTGGGGAAGAAGGTGTCTCTTCCTCCACAAAAACAATCCTACCTATAATGCAGGCATACTTGCGCCATGACGCAAGAGTGCCTGCGTTGGCACTAGGCAGCCAAAAGTGCTCCTGTACCTGGAAGGGACAGGACTGAGCCGTATAATTGTAAATACGGCACATTCCAGCCATTTCACACAGCGCAGCAAGGTGGCTTGCTGTGTTTCGCTACACA
The DNA here is from genome assembly GCA_963921515.1 of Calotriton arnoldi. Taxonomy (NCBI): domain Eukaryota; kingdom Metazoa; phylum Chordata; class Amphibia; order Caudata; family Salamandridae; genus Calotriton; species Calotriton arnoldi. Next base: position 1,633,453 of record CAWUFW010002206.1, on the reverse strand, counting down.
AAAGAATGATAAATTTACCCCCACATTTTGAAAAGTAATGGAGTGGGGAGTGGCCTCTCCTGGCTTTGGGGACACAAACCCCATCTTCCTTGCCTAGGACCTCTGTGGGACATATTATTGGGTACACCCGAGAGCTGCCCGCTCAAAAGACATGATATTCTATTTAACGCCAGGGATAACATTTTGTAATGGAAAAAAATAAAAACAAATTGAATAAGTCGGATTCCTTGCCCTCGGCACACCTCTGTTATGCTTCTACTCATCTTAGATGCTCTGAGGGGTATTACCCCTACTAATCTTGGGGGACTTAAATTGACAGGGTTCATTTTTTGCCAAGCGAAAAAGGGACTGAAGATGGAATGAGATGGAGAACTGGGCTTCCTGGCACAAGGTTTTTTCTCTACCCTCAAACCACAATCTGTACTTGAACTTCCCATTTAGAGAAGATTGGGCATATTAACAACAGATCTGCCGCTCTCAGGGGACCATAAATAGCCCCAACCAACAATGTTCACTTTTTGTTTGCTAAACATTTTAAATGGAGCGGAAAGCAGGCTTTCTACCACAATTGTTTAACGCTTTGACCATTACAAATCATCTACATTTAATTTTCATTTATTTTGATTCAGTGTGTCTACACGATATCTCTAAATTGGAAATGCTAGCTTTCCAAGATGCCTCAAACAATCCAGTGGTGTATCACTAATGTTTTCTTGACCTTCCACTACATCCATTGGTATAAAGATATGTCACTGATGTTGTTGCAGTCACCTTTGTCTATTGGTGCTCTATCATTCCATTATCCAGATCATTTCCCCACCTTGCTGTGACTTCTGGTGCTACAGACACCACAAACTAAAATCATGGCATCAAACCTTATATGGAATGTAAAGTTTAATCAGCTGCAGTATTTGCCAATAAGGTTCTGAAAAAGGAGCATAACTTACTGGGATAAATATAACAAGTATCAAAATAGGGGGAAACTCTGACAGGAAATCAGAAACAAAGTTAAAGTGGTATCCTTGTATGGATTAAGAATGCAAAAATAAAATTAAACATTAATGATCATAGCTGTGGGCTCTAGTGTAAACCTTTCTGTGATTCTTTGGCAACTAGTGGGGGACCAGCACCAGAGTTGGATCTCGACAGCCAAGCACCAGTCTCAGTGAGAAAACCAGTTTTCATCCTGTCAGATGAGAGAAGAGATCACCTAAATAGGGATTTGGCTAAGGAGCTGAAGACAGGCCTGCCTGGTGGCAGAAGGCTTAAACTATATTGAAACAGGGCCTCTTTGGTACTTTTACAGTAAGGCAAAGAGGAAGGGATACCAAAGAATTTCTTTAGTCATACATTACTGCACATGATAGATTTGGCACCTCAAACATCACTGGCTCAAAACAGTCTTGGACCTGGGAAAATTTCAACAGAAGAAAAAGGCCAACTGGAAAAAGATTTGTTACTCCCGTCACCTGAATTCTGCTGTGAGAAGAAAACTTACTCAAGGATTCAAGGACTCCTAATTCCTGCTGGCTCCTCAGGACTGGTCCTCCATGGGTCATATGGTTGGCTTCCTGTTAGCCTGTTGTCGGGCCACACTAAACAGATGGGGTTCAGTTCACAAAGGTAAAGTGAGGCCAAAAGTCTAAAGTTAGACCAGAAGTCTAACTTTATGACTTTTGGTATTCAAAAAGGGACTTACGAGTAGTATCTATATAACTGCAGATGTTTTACACTCGGTGCGGAGACTCCACTATCGGGGCAGAACACAACACTGTGAAAGAAGAGGACATTCATTGGTGTGTGCCCCAGCACATATGCCTAGATACACACATCATCAGATCCAAGACATCTAGTTGTACAACTAACGTAGCAAACAATGTTGCACTTAAAATAGCAACCAGCCACATGTGGGCACTGGGATGTTACATATGTGTAGGTGTAGGGAGTGTATTGGACAGGTAAATGGAATGGCAAAAGCACAGACTAACACAAAAAATATCATGTAAGAAACAATACTAGAAGCCTATACATGTGACCCTTTAATTTGCAACTAGTACATCACAAGTTTGGATTATACAACATACCTACTACAGTTGCACATTTAGCTATTAGTTATGTTTCATGTAATGTCTTCCACAAACAGGCAAAATGTGAATTTAATATATAAGTCAAAACCTCTGAGCAAACCTCAAATGTCTAAGTTTTTCTAAGCACACCACACACACATGACAGTGCTTACCATCACCACTCCCAGGTCCAGCTGAAAGTAATTAGACAAACAGCCAATCCCAGCCTGGCTGCATACATAAAATTAGAGCTGCCACACACAAACCCTTTCAAATCTTACAATAGGTATCTGAATTTGTTTGTTGGTTTGCCACGCAATGATAGGGGAGAAGGAGGGGAGCTGAGAGGGTCCTCAAATAAAAGATTAACCTTTTTGGGATGTCCAGATTCCATTTTCTCCCCATGTCATCTTGGACATGGTTTCTGAGTGGGAGCAGGATCTTGACTAGGAGACATGCTGCTCCCACGCCATCCCAGCCTATTTCACGATCCTAGCAGCTCTCTATTTATTTGCTGCTGGGTCTTTCCAGAGGGTATCGAGTGACATTGTGGACATTTCTCCAGCAAGCCAGTCCTGATGCTTACATCAGGTTATGAGCTACCTAAATGGGACAGTGCATCACTGCATAAGAATATCACATATACTGGCAGGAAGGCAAAGGGTTGTTAGTGATTTCTACCTCTGTTCCCACTTCCCATGTGTGTTAGGTAAAATTGATTACACACATGTGGCACTTTAGCCACCTTACCGCAATGCCCACCTCTACTGCAAACGGACACCGCTGGCTCTCCATCAACGTGTAGGGTGTGTGTGATGCCAGTGGCTGCTTTACCGATGTGCATGCAGTGTTCCCAGGCAGCACGCATGACAGCTACATGACAGCTACATATTCCGCAGGTCACCTCTTGCCCGGCAGTTGGCACTGCCAGATTATGGCAACATGTGGCTTCTGGGTAAATACTCAAGAATGTAGAAATGTTGTTTGAATGTACAAAACCATTATAACTGTAAGGTTCTTGTGACACATACATAACCTCAATGGAATACTGCATGTACCATTTCATATATTATGAACTCTACAGATGCAAGAGGGACATGTACAATATTTCCTCATTTACTTCTTGCACAACATAGCAGTATGTCATGGCTTACACATACCTCTGAACCCTCACCTAGGTCTGAATCCAGGCAACCGGGCCATTGTACAAAACAGAGCGCAGGGTATGGAGGTGCTTGACCAGCTGGTTGCTACTTTTTTCTCTTGATCAACTGCTTGTTTTTTGGTCTCATGTTGCTTCACAGTCTGTTGTCAATGATGATGGTTGACATTTAAAACTCTGTCCATTTATTCTATCCTGAGGCTACTCTGTATGCCATACATAATGTATGTAAACAATAGGGGTGGGCGGAATTTGCGGAGTTGCAATCCGCAAAATTCCGCTGAAACGGCAAGAAATCTCCGCGAGCACGCGAATTTCGCGTGCTCGCGGAGATTTTGCTGCGCCCGTTGAATCCTGCCCTGCATATTTATCCACGAAGATGCCACCGTTTTGTGCAATACCTCTACTCAACTGGAGTACTTTCTACTGGCTAATCGGTAAGTGCGACCTCGTTGGGTAAATGTATAGTGCCTTTCCTACACTACAGCTGCGTAAAGGTCCAGAAGAATTGACCCCAGTGACCTGTGTGTCTGTAACTTTGCCACCGCGCCGAAAGCGCCGGGGTCCTTTGATTAAGCTGTCCATCATTCTGGGGAAAGGGCGGGAAGACGGTGCATACCACTAGTGTATGTGGGGCGGGGGCAAACGGGCGGGGCTTCTAGGCCTGTTCAGATGCCAGAGCAGGATCTGAGCAGCAGATGAGGAGGAAGAACCTCCTGGTCACTGGACCTACACCGGGATTGTGCTCGAGAAAATCAAGGATGCAAAGACCTCCATCGGGGATTACAGCTAACTTTTCAGGGTGGAAATAGGAAGAAGGCACATCTGCTTAACAACGCTCACAAATTCTACACGAGGATTGCGCTCGAGAAAAGCAAGGATGCAAAGACCTCCATCGGGTATTACAGCTAACTTTTCACGTTGGAAATGGAGAGAAGGCACATCTGCTTAACCACGCTCACGAATTCTGCACACCTGCCCTGCATATTTATCCACGAAGATGCCTCCGTTTTGTGCAATACCTCTACTCAACTGGAGTACTTTCTACTGGCTAATCGGTAAGTGCTACCTCGTTGGGTAAATGTATAGTGCCTTTCCTACACTACAGCTGCGTAAAGGTCCAGAAGAATTGACCTCAGTGACCTGTGTGTCTGTAACTTTGCCACCGCGCCGAAAGCGCCGGGGTCCTTTGATTAAGCTGTCCATCATTCTGGGGAAAGGGCGGGAAGACGGTGCATACCACTAGTGTATGTGGGGCGGGGGCAAACGGGCGGGGCTTCTAGGCCTGTTCAGATGCCAGAGCAGGATCTGAGCAGCAGATGAGGAGGAAGAACCTCCTGGTCACTGGACCTACACGGGGATTGCGCTCGAGAAAATCAAGGATGCAAAGACCTCCATCGGGGATTACAGCTAACTTTTCAAGGTGGAAATAGGAAGAAGGCACATCTGCTTAACAACGCTCATGAATTCTACACGAGGATTGCGCTCGAGAAAAGCAAGGATGTAAAGACCTCCATCGGGGATTACAGCTAACTTTTCACGTTGGAAATGGAGAGAAGGCACATCTGCTTAACCACGCTCACGAATTCTGCACACCTGCCCTGCATATTTATCCACGAAGATGCCTCCGTTTTGTGCAATACCTCTACTCAACTGGAGTACTTTCTACTGGCTAATCGGTAAGTGCTACCTCGTTGGGTAAATGTATAGTGCCTTTCCTACACTACAGCTGCGTAAAGGTCCAGAAGAATTGACCCCAGTGACCTGTGTGTCTGTAACTTTGCCACCGCGCCGAAAGCGCCGGGGTCCTTTGATTAAGCTGTCCATCATTCTGGGGAAAGGGCGGGAAGACGGTGCATACCACTAGTGTATGTGGGGCGGGGGCAAACGGGCGGGGCTTCTAGGCCTGTTCACATGCCTCTTGTTTATAAAGGGTCAGAGCAGGATCTGAGCAGCAGATGAGGAGGAAGAACCTCCTGGTCACTGGACCTACACGGGGATTGCGCTCGGGAAAATCAAGAATGCAAAGACCTCCATCGGGGATTACAGCTAATGTTTGACGGTAGATATGGGCAGAAAGCACTCCTGCTTAGCCTCGACCTTGCTCACGAATTTTTTGTGCTGATTAATGCGTTACAGAATTTGAGCTTCAACTCGGGCACCTGCTTCAGTGCTTTCTTGCACCCGAATTCCGTTCCGTCGCGGATCGCGGAAGTTTCGACATTTCCGCGTTCCGCGCGGAACGCAGATATGCCGAAATTTCGCAAGTTCCGCGAGCGGAACGGAATTTGCCGTCCACCCTTAGTAAACAACAGCTGTTATCAAGAGCCAAAAGACAGGTCATGCAACACATTTCTTGCACACGTTAGTGATTAGTGTGGACAAAGTCTCAAAGGACTCCATTGCTTTAGGGGAATAAATGTCACTGCATATGTGAGACCTCACTGAACAGTGGACATCTGGCAACTTTGTACTTTGTCAGCACCAAATGTCACAATGATTCATGTCTCTGTAGAGAGTAAGTGAGGATTGGCATTATGTATAAGGTAAATGTGAAACAGATTAGCTCACAAATAGGTGTCAACTGTTGAAATCTGGGTTATCCACAAACAATCACGCCTTTCCCATTGTTTACATGTGGTTTGTTGTGTGGCACAATGTACTTTGGACAGTGGACCTTACAAACATATGTGGCACAGAATGGCCATGAAATGGCTGCCTGCAACTTCCTACATTCAACTTCCTGTTTTGAATTTCCTGCATGTGACTTCCTGTGTTTTTACATTTTTTTATGCCCCGAGTGCGGAACCTTTGCCCCGAGTGCGGATCCTCCGCCTCGAGTGCGGAAACATCAGTCTTGATGGAACCCAATGATTATACTAGGCCTTGGCATGAAATTCCACTCCGTTTGCAGAGTTTTCACACTCCATGCTTCTGTAGAGCACGGAGGTCTGAAAGACTGTAGCGATGCAGAATTTTGACCTCACTCATGCTCCCGAGCACAAGTGAGGAAAATCTTATTCCAGACCGTCTCCTGGCAAGATTTCTCAATGCGGGTGGTTGCGGATGGTCGCTACCACCTGCGTTGAGCAAAACCTTCCGTTCGTGCTGAGGAAGCTGCTGCTCGAGTAGAATATCTACTCAAGTGGCACAAAGAATCAGTGCCCACTTGCGCTGGGCATGGTGCCATTCACGCAATTTTCCAGCACAGGGCAAACACCTGGCACTAAGAATCAGTGTGAACGGCACCACCTAACGCACTGCGCCGCTTGCGGAACTCCATGTTTTTTGGTCACTTCGCCGAGGTACTCCACAAACTCCACCCAGGCCTAGATTATACACAGGAAATGACAGCCAGGAAATATAAACCAGGAAGTTGAATATAGGAAGATGCAGGCAGGCATTATATGGTCATTCTGTGCCATCCTCACCTCTAGTCAAAATCCTCTGCCATCCTGCTGCTTTGTTTCTCAAACCTGCTTCTAACATGGCAGAATGATGAGAGGACAAAGCACCCCTTTCCATGAGACCAAATTGAATATCCTAATTGCGCGGGGGCGGGTGGTAGTAAGTATCCTCAGCTTTATGAGGCCCTGATGAACAGCTGAGTAATGCAGCATGAAACCAAATCTGGAGAGATATTGCTGTGCATTGCAGTGCAGTGGGTATGTTCCAGAGGTGCGGCAAAATATGCCAAATGTGCTGGGAGGACCTGCAATGCTGGGCCCGGATTAAGGCCTAGGGCATCATGGGTATGTCCTCCCAGCCCCATTCACAACAGCCTGCATTAACCCACTGCACACCAGGGTCCTGAAGACAACCTGGCTGACCCTCAATGCTCAGCTGGAGGAGTTTGAGCAGCAGAGACCTGGTAAGTGCATGAACCTTATTATGTGTATTGAAGTATGTTGTGAGTGGTGAGAGAGATGTACCATCATGTGTCTTTTGTCACCTTTCACTTCATCAGAGTAATGGCTGCAGAACTTATAAGATCTATGAAGCATTGGAGCTATTGGAATGCTATTTTCTGAGGGAATCATGGAACCTGTAGTGTTCTAAATACAACTGGCTAAATGTTCATTACATTTGGATTTCTGTGAAGAAATGGACTTACATAATCATGACTAGTGAACTAAGGGCCTTATAACTGTTGCATACTATGGTGAATGAATGGCTTGGACAATGTCCATTGTTGCAATGTGAGGTGTTTGGGTCTTGTGTGCTGTATCATGTATACTTTTTGAGGTTTTTTTGCAAGATGACTATGATATTTATTTAAAATGAAGTAAAGGCGGACATTGCATTACTTGTCTCACTCAAAATTATACAACCATAGCCAAAGTGTACTAAATACACACAATTGCACTAGGTAAGTGCATCTGACCCTTTTATCTTCCTTGTACACCCACTACAGAGAGTTTCAGGAGTTGACTGGCTCTGCTTGTGCATTAGCACCGCTATCTTGAAGGGCTACTGAGTCCATTGATGTTTATTTTATGTTTATGCTTTACTATTTTAACCTGATTATTTTAGCTTGATTTACTTTCCCAGTAAGTGTCTGCCTGCAAAGGAGCTAGTGATAGAACACGCAGGGCTGCTGGACCCCGGTTTGGTTTTTAATTTTCCTCACTGTTCTTAGCTGTGCCGTTAAGTGCCATGCCGCCATGCCCCAGACACGCCCCTCCTCTGATGCCAGCCTTGAAATTGACCATCACAGCGCATCCATGCAGCCTCGCAGTAGGTAATTGCATCTGACCCTTTTGCTTTCCTTGTACGCACACTACAGTGCGCTTCTGAAGTTGCCTGGCTCCGCTTGCGCATTAGCAGCGCCATCTTGAAGGGTTACTGAGTCCATTGCTGTTTATTTTATGTCTATGCTTTACTATTTTAATCTGATTATTTTAGCGTGTTTTACTTTCCCAGTAATGTCTGCCTGCAAGGGAGCTTGCGACAGAACACGCAGGGTTGTTGGACCCCGGTTTGGTTTTTAATTTTCCCTCACTGTTCTTAGCCACGCCATAAGTACTGTGTCACCAAGCCCCAGACATGACCCTCCTTTAATGGCAGGCTTGAAATTGACCGCCAGACCGCATCCACCTAGCGGGGGTGCTGCTGGCACACAGAAGACATGCCAAAGGCAAGCCTGTCTGTGGTTATCCCCGCTGGGACCACCCTCAGCGCCAGCCTCTATGCCAATTTCTCCCCACAGCCCAGAGCCTTGATTCAGTAATCCACAGATCAGCTGCTCAGCCTGAACTCTTCAGGTAAGCGCTGGCTCAGCCCCACTCTTTGCCCCATAACTATCATTGAGATGTCCACATGTTCAATTTACAGGCTAACTCTTTCCAATCAAAAAATCAGAGTGCCTACCTACACGGATGATATCTCTTGGAAGCCACTTTACCCAATGGCCTCTTCCATGTGTACTTTGATAATCGCTCATTCTCTTATAAAGAATGTGCTAGAGCTTGCAGATTTGTTTCAAACTCAATCCATAGACATTGCTTTTATCACAGAGTCATTGGCAGATGGGGCCTCTGGCCCAAAACTGTCCACCGCAGTTCCTGAAGGGTATTTTATTTTTAGACAAGATCATTTAGACAAAAGAGGCAGCGGCATAGCCCTCATCTACCGGAGCCCTCTCAAAAGTGTGTTTATAAGCGACAGCAGTTCAAAGGAACTAGAAGCATTATTGTTGGAAATGGCCCTTTTTGCAGGGTTATCCCCAAACTTTTTGCTTTTTCTCCTATTTTTCCCTGACCTGTTTGTGTTGGTTTTAGGACTCTGGGCACTTTACCACTGCTAATCAGTGCTAAAGTGCATATGCTCTCTGTGTAAATTGTGTTATGGATGGGTGTTTCCATGATTGGATATTTGATTTACCTGTTAGCCCCTAGTAAAGTGCACTGTGTGTGCCAGGGCTGGTGAATCAAATGCTACTCGGGGGCCTGCAGCACTGGTTGTGCCACCCCGTGAGTAGCCCTGAAAACGGTAACTCAGACCTGCCATTGCAGAAGTCTGCGTGCAGTTTGTACTGCCATGTCGACTTGGCCAGTGCACACACTGGCCGGTCCCTAACCTTCCCTTTTCTTACATGTCAGACACCCCTCAGGTAGGCCCAAGGTACCCCTGTGGGCAGGGTGCAATGTATGTGAAAGGTAGGACATGCCCTGGTGTGTGTGGCATGTCCTAATAGTGAATTACAGACAATTTCGTTTTTCACTATTGCAAGGCTACCAGTTCCCCATAGGATAGAATGGGAGGTTTGTTTATAACATCTTATAAACACAACTGGCCCAGGAAATTCGATAAGAAAATAAAATTTAGTATGCCTGAACTCAGAATCTAAAGATGCATCTTTTAGTGAAGGTGATTTTTACATTCTGCGTTTGAAAATACCACTTTTAGAAAGTGGGTATTTTCTTGCTCAGTTATCCCGTGTGCCTCTGCTGGAATGTGGATTGCCTGTCTGGGTTTTGGATGACAGAATGCTGGGGGGCTGGAGGGGCTCCAGATAGTCTAGGTAGGTCAGGAAAGGGCTGAATAGACCTGGGCTGCGATGGGGAAGGGGGAGGAGATTTCCTTGCACCTCAAAGGGCCTGGTCTGCCTCTGACAATGCTGTTTTCACCTCCTGCCAGGAAATCACACCAGAGAAGGCAGAACTGGTTCTGGCCGGGCACAGACACCCTCTGCCTGAAAGATCAAAGGATTTTTAGATACAAATACTGGGTCCCAGACCCCTGAACTTCAGAACTCATCTGGAACAAGAAGACTGCCAAGAAGAAGAGCTGAGGAAGCTGCTTTGACTGCTGCTTTGACTGCTTTGCTGGGTGCTTTGCTGGGCTGACCTGCAGTGGCTGCTTCTGTCTTGGGCAGTGAAAGGCCTGGACTGGACTTTCTGCAACCTAATTTGTGAGTCTCTCCAAGGGCTTGAGGTAGAGCTTGCCCCCTGTTCATGAAGTCTCAGGAACAGCAAAGACTTCAAGTTCTTCGACCCGCAGAACTGGGGACTGTGTGTTTTGTGCTGCCATCCGAAGAACACCAACTCGACGACGTCCACGACGCCACTGCCAACTCCGTGTCCTGAAGGCATCGCAGAGGGCACCGCCGCAACGCCACACTGCAACCCTGGTCTCACCGACGACGCCTGTTGATGCCGACACCGAGCCGCTGCTTGCACCGTGACCTGTGGGCACCACACTCCGCACCGCCTCGCTTCACGCTGAAGCTTTGGCACCACAGAGGGCACCACCGCAACGCCGCACCGCGACCCTGGTCTCACCGTCGACGCCTGCTGACGCCATCACTGAGCCGCTGCTCGCACTGCGACCTATGGGCACCGCACTCTGCACCGCCTCGCTACACGGCGATGCCGTGGCCTTCCTGATGCCGCCACTTCCTGCCGAGATCGACGCTGCGGCTTGCACCGTGGTTCGGGGGCACCGCTCGTAAGTTACACGACGCACCGCCCTCATCCCACACCGCAGCCTTGGCCCACCTACGCCAGTGCCATCGACTCCCGCTCGTCAACCGACGCCAGCGCTTCAGCAACGACAACGCCGCTGCTTGCACCATGACCTGCTAGCACCGTGACGAGCACCGCCTCCATCTCGCACCGCGACCCTGATCTCACCGACGACGCCATCTGACACCGCCACCGAGCCGCTGCTCGCACCGCGACCTGGGGGGCACCGCACGCCGCACCGCTGCCTTTCATCCCGCAGCACCCGACGCCTGTTGGCGCCAGCGCTCCTGATCCCATCAGAAAGGAGCTCGACCTGCAACGCGAGTGACTTCAAGGGCCCCATCACCCTGCATCTCTGAAAGATACTGTTTGCTGGTCTTCCCGACACCGTAGCTGGCCTGCGACCCCGCGGTCAGCCAGAACTGTTTTTGTGATTTATGTGTTCACGAAGCCGTGGTAGCCCGGACGGAGCTATCCACACAAGGAACTCTTTTTAATCAGCGTATTTTTGAACCGTGAACTTTTAAGTATAGTATTGTGGCTTTTTATCGTTTTTGGTCTTGTTTTAATTCTATAAAAATATTGGATATTTTTCTAAACTGGTGTGGTGTCCTTTTGTAGTGCTTACACTGTATTACTGTTGGTTATGTGCAATTGCTTTACACACTGCCTCTAAGATGAGCCTGACTGCTCGTGCCAAGCTACCAAGGGGGTGAGCAGGGGTTATTTTAGGAGTGTAACTCCCTTATCCTGACTAGAGTGGTGGTTTCTGCCTGGCTTTGGCACATGCCCTAGCCTGCCAAATATCCCATTTCTAACAATTATCATTTAAAATCCAACTCACCAACCATCACTCTTTTCACGGTCTTCTTATCTACCAACCTCCTGGCCCTAAGGCATCCTCAATCCACACCCTGGGTCAACTCTTAGACACCATACTCGAAACTTCGATTTCACCAACTTGGGCGATTTCAATATTCACTTAGATGATGTCAAAGACAATGTCGCCGTCCAACTTATAGATGTGATGGATAGCATGGGCCATACCCAATGTATCAAAGGAGCTATCCACACGGCAAGCTACCTGCTGGATGGAATTGTTTCAGACAATATTTTCCTTCAAACCCACTCTTCCCTTCCTCTTGTGTGGTCTGACCATTCTGCTGTTTTGTTCACCCTTAAACCCCACATGGACACATCCATTTCTTCTTGGTCGAAGGCACCTAAACCCTTCCATCCTCAGCATACTAATATACCAGAGTCCTTAACCTTATCACAAAATCTCCTGCCACCTTATAATGACCTCAATGAGGCTGCTAACTCTTTTGACCATGGGATTAACTCAACCGTCATTCTTATAGCACCAGTCAAAAAACACAAGAACCATAGAATCACACCCTCAGAACCAAGGTTCTTTGGGATTCTTAGACTCCAGAAGCAGACCCAGAAGGCTGGAAAGAAAATGGAGGCTTAGAATGGGCTCCAGCAAAAGATAATCTTACAAGCAGTCTCTAGCAACCTACAAGGAATTAATTCTGCAGAGAAAACCTGCTTTTACGCCAACATAATTGAAGCATCAATATATTCCTCTAAAGATCTGTTTGCCATGGTGAAAATACCTAACAAGCCCCCCAAAACTAAAAACACTAATAACAGTTGAGGTTTTTTGTGACTCTCTAGCATCTTTTTTCCAGGATAAGATAAAAACAGTCTATAGTCACTTTTTACCTAATTACTCTTCTGGGCAGATTTTGGCCACAGTCACTCCATCAAGGAACCTTAGTTCGAGTTCCGCAACTTCATCACAGGAATTCACTGCGGACTCTGCAGGAGTTACAACTGATACCCTTACATTGTCTTCCTTCTCACTTCTTATGTCATTGCAAGTTAAGAACCTTCTCTGCCAAACAAAATCTGACTCCCCGCTTGACCCGTGTCCTCCTAATGTTATTCCTTTGGTACCGGATATCATTGCAGAGCATCTTACCGTTATCTTTAACCAAATGTTAGGACATGATTTTTCCCTACTGAACGGAAATTAGCTTCTGTTCTTCCTTTTTTTTAAAGTAGAAGAATCTTGACAACACAGAGCCAAATAATTATCGGCCCATCTCTAGACTCCTCTTTCCATCCAAATCTTTGAGAAGGCCATGAATGCATAAATTGCAGCCTTCATTGAGACTCATAGACTCCTTGACCCCCACCCAGTTCGACTTCAGAAGCTATTACAGTACCGAACTTGCTCTGATCACAGCATCAGAACAGGTTAGTCAGACCGTTGATGCAGGAGGTAATGCTGCATTAGTTCTATTAGACAGACCTCTCTGCAGCTTTCAACATGGTCGATCATAACATACTTTTAGACTGTCTCACCTCTATCAGTATTAAGGGGCAAGCACTCTCACTATTGAAATCCTTTCTTACTGACCGAGAACAGTTTGTGGCTGATTTTAATTCTCTCACCTTTACATTACCTTGGGGTATTCCCCTGGGCTCAGCCCTGAGCCCTACACTTTTTAATATTTATGTTGCCCCACTGGTCAAACTGATCCAATCCTTTGGGTTCTCTGTAGTGTCCTAAGCCAAGGACATCCAAATTGTTATATCTGTGGCAAGTAATCCAACTGACACTGCCATGCACTTTCACGCTTGTTTGCTTCATGTCAGGAAATGGATGGCTTTAAACTGCTTTAAGCTCAACTCTAGTAAAACAGAGGTCCTACTTTTTGGGGAAATAATCCTTCTGGTCCCCAACCTAGTGGCCACAGGAACTTGGCTCTTTTCCTACTCTCATTAATAAGGTAAAAAACCTGGGTGAAGTTTTGGACAGCAAACTCTCCTTCGAGGGCCACGTCTACACTATCACTTCTGTCACCTATTACACGTTAAAACTCCTCAGAAAGATTGTTCCCTTTATCCGTCTCAATCAGCAAAAAACTATGATTTCAGCCCTCGCCCTATCAAAGATTGACTATTATAATGCCTTATCTAGGAAAAAGTGCCTTACCAGAATCAAGATTGTACAAAATTCAGCTGATAGCTTGCTTCTAAACATTCCTAAATATGAATCTGTCTCTTCTGTGCTCAATCACCTTCACTGGCTTCCAGTCAATAAGCACATAAATTTCAAAGCCTTGTGCATTACCTTTAAGTCACTCCACGGCACTGGCCCGGCATACCACAAGCACAGCTTTCAATGGTATAGTCCATCCAGAACACTTCGGTCTGCCTTAGCATATAACCTTAGAGTGCCTAAATGCAAAAAAGTCTGCTGGGGCAGAAGAAGTTTCATTGTGGGCACAACCAGCCTCTGGAACTCTCTCCCCCTGGAATTGAAAAGGAAAATGGATCTGTTAGCTTTCAGAAAAGCTCTCAAAACCTGGTTTCTCAGCCAATAATCCCCACACTCTTCCTCCTTTACAGAGGTTCACCTTCTCCGAGATCAGTGCTTAGACAACTCCGGGTGTGAGTTGCGCTTTATACATTTTATTTTCATTTCATTGCATAGTCTCAACAGTGGTACATATGTTTTAAATATATAGGTAGCTGTACATGTGATTGACAGTGTACAGCACAAACGAAGCAGTCTTGTAATGCAAAATGTGGCTCTTGCCATGTAGAGTGTCTGATGTTGTCAAGGAATATGCCAAACATTGGAATGACAACTTAGCAAAGGTCATATCCAAGGACTTGTGTGCATATTATAGGAAAGTGCATCTTTTGGACATCGTTAGCCTCTACTTTGTGCCTGGAAAATTATGTAGTTTTAACTGGAAGTGCACAGGGTCCGTACCAACCAAGTCCCCTGAGCCAGATCTTCCTCCCTAAACTGTACCTGTTGTTTCCACGATTGGTACCCCTTTAGCTCACATGTAAGCCCCTAGTAAAAGGTACCCCTGGAACCAAGGAACTTGTGGTTAAAGAGGGTCCCTAAGGGCTTCAGAACGATTTGCGCTACCTTAAGGGACCCCTCATTAAGCACATGCACACTGCCACTGCAGCCTGCGTGTCTTGGTGCAGACAAAACTGAAGAGTTGGCATGGCACACAACCCTGTGTGCCATGCCCATTGACACTGCATGAGATAGAGGTAAGACACCCCTCTAGCAGACCTTAGCTCTAAGGCAAGGTGCACTATATCTCCTGTGATGGCATATCTGCATGAGCAGATATTCCCCTGCAATATCTTGATGATTCATGGATATTGTAAGTGACCAGAGAAACCATAGTAAGTACATGGGTTGGACACTGGTCATTACGAGTTCCCCAGCTCCATGATGGCCTCACTGAAATATGGGATGTTTGGTACCAAACATCACAGCATAATAAACCTGCACTGATTCCAGTGTCAGACTTATTTAAAAAATTGCACACAGAGGGCCCCTTAGAGGGGCCCCCTGAAACCTACCAATCCTTAGTGTGGTCACAAACTGGCCTGAGCCAGCCTGCTATCAGCAGGCAGTGCTCTGACCTCATGGGGAGAGTGCCTGCATGCTCTGAGGTCGAGAACAATGCCTTTCATGGGTGGAGGTGTTCACACCTCCCCCTGGTCAGGAAGAGCCATCCATGGTGGGGAGCTTCAAAGGCCTTGCTGCATTTGTGATGCGACTCCAGCCTCTCTTATTAGAGGGAGCAGGCCCCCTTCCTGTCCTTACCCCCTTTTTGGCAGAAGGACAAGCGGGAAAACATGGAAAGAATAGGAGGTGTGCCCCCCTCTGCCAACTCCCCCCTCAGGTGCTGGAGGTGAGGTGAATTACACTTTCAGTGCCCACCATCTTGAAGATGGAGGAACTTATTCAATCAGGGCTAGGACTATGTCCCACTCCCTCAGAAGGTGGGCAAAATAGAGGGTGTAGACACCCCAGATGAGGGGCCCATTGGGCACTGCCTTTCACTCCCTTGTAACACCCCTAAATCTAGCATTTAGGTGACATCCCCAGAGCCTGAACTTCAGTTCCTGATGACCTAAGAAGAACCGGACGCTACCAAGTCACACCAGCAGAGAAGACTGCAGAGAACTACTGACTTGGCCTCAGCCCTACAGGCCTGTCTTCCGCCCTTGACAATCCTGCACCAAAAGACGACTCGTTCTGAAGCCAAGTGACCTCCAGAACTTTGGGAGGACAGCCTGCCTTCAATGAAGACTAAGATTTCCGGAGAATAGCGGACCTGTTCACAAAGCAACCATCTTTAAAGTAAAGTCTCTGTGACCTGAAGAACTGTAAAGCCTGCCTCCGGTTCCACCTCTGCACCCAATGCCTTTAGCCCAAGTGCAACTGCCCTCCAGTTCCAGCAAGGTTCCCCAGCGATCCAGAGCTTGAGTCCACCAGGAGCTGACCTTTCAAAGTCTCCTCGATGTCGACTGCAGCCTCCGCATGGAAAGCCCCTCAACAGCGACCGGCTCCTGTAAGCCTTTTCCGACACCAAAAGGCACCCTTGCACCCGTCCTTCCTGGGCCTTGGTGAAGAGGTCAAAAGGTGTCCCCACATCCCCAAACATCACATCTTACCTTTGCAGCTGTTGGTTTCTATCGACCGGCCTCCTGGCCTGAGACTACAGCCCTTTTCCAATATGGCCTTTCTCATTGCTTTTCATTGGGCACCCGATGCTGTGTTGGCACCGGGCACTCGGTTGCACCTGTGCCGCTGGTGGTGTAGTGTGGGTGTTGCTTTGGGCTCTGTCCAGTGTTTGCCTTGTCCCCCGGAGACTGGTCTCCCAAGCCGCTGCTACTCACTTGTAAGCAGCCCCTGTCCGATTGCCCCAGTTCCCATTGATTTGTCTTGGGCGCCCGACCATGAAATTGCACCCTGAACCCGGCCGCCCCTGTGATGCTGGTAGTGTACTGGTGGTGCTGAACTGAACCTTGCCCAATACTGACCTTAAATTCTGAAGACTGATCTTGTAAGTCGATTTTGCCTATGCGTATGTTGAATGTTTTCTTCCTTCCATAGGTTAACATTGCAAAATTAGAAAAGTTTTACATTGAAAAGTATTTTGTAGGAAAGTAGGATCTGCTTCTTATGGTTACCCCCACTTTTTGCTTCATGTTACACTGTTTTTGACTAGCCTGACTGGGATCCTGCTAATCAGGACACCAGTCTATCTGCTTTCTCCCTATAAGGTTATGTCCTGTACTTAGGTACACTCTAGATTGGATACTGGGGTACCCTTGTCAGTTTCTAGTATATGGTACACATGTACCCAGGGCATAGGTACCCCAGAGGCCTCCCATGGGCTGAAGCATGTATTATGCCACCCATGAGAGGCCATGCAAAATGGATCTACAGGCCTGCCATTGCAGCCTGTGTAAGTTGGTGCATGCACCACTTACTTAAGATATAGTTTTACTATATCTAAGGGTCACTACACTTAAAACCTATGTCACCCATATAGCAGGCCTTGACAATCCTGAAGGCAGGGGGCTTGGTTCTAAGTGAGAGGGTGCCACTGCATGAGCAGGACACCTCTGCAGCCTACGGAGTCCATTCTCCCGGGTTGTTAGTGCTACAGCCATTTACAATATATAGAGTGGCATTATGCTACTGCTTGATGGCCAACTCTAAAATGGCTGAAAGTAACCCTATTGTGTTTGGTGTCAAACATTGTGGAATCATACCCCCACACCGGTAACCGGTGTGGGAGGTATGATTCCACCCCTCAGAAACGAGCTTTTTGAGTTCCCTGGTGTTCCCGGTACCAGCCTTCTAGTCCCGGGCAGCCCAAAATGGTTGCTGCCAACCAGAGACACATTTCTGCCCTCCTGCTGCTGAGCCAAGCTCAAGCAGAGGAAGGCAGAACAATAGGCATCCTGTCACAGGGAGGTGTAACCATCTCCCAGACAGGATTTAGTGTATTAGGCCTGGGTGGGTGCGCTTGCTAGCGACCGAAAGTCTGCATAAGGGGCACATTTGGTGTCCCTGTGCATAGTCCAGTTCAAACTAGTCCTGGGAGCAGTTGGCTCCTGCTCTGGTGCAAAACTGGACAAAGGACATGGGAGTAACCTCCCTACTGTCCTGACCCTCCCTTGGGAGGGTCCCCTGAATCTGTCCAACCCTCTCCCGTGGGTACAAAAGGGCTTACCTGGCTGTAGGACCCTAGATTCGACGTGGACAAGATTCTGATCAAGAAACCACTGACCTTCGACCGTCTGGACACTCTGGACTTTGCTGGACTTCGTTTGGGCCCGACTTCATCTCCCACTCCATCCAAAGCATTGTCTGTGCCCATGCATGATACAGGCGCCATGCAGGACCTGTGGAGCATCAAGGACAACCAAAGACATCTCCCTCGGAGTGAAGGAGTCACTCCCCTGCAACCGCAGGCACCGTAATGGAACTGACCGGTCTGCTGATCCTGAGCTCCTGTGGACTCCCAAGGCTCCAGCAACACAGGAGGAGGGGTCCACGTCCGTCGAGGTCTGAGTTGCCCTCTCACCAAGTTTGAGGTCAGAATCCTTTTGGGGGCTGCAATACCTGTACTCCTGTGCACCGCATACTTTTGAAAGTGCATATGCTTGTTGGCGTTCCCAAAACAAGTGCACTGGGCCCGACCTCTGGCACCATTTCCACCAAATAACTTTGGCCTCCTCGCACTGAGTGCTCCGTGGGCTGTTGCTTTGTAGTTCTGCTCGAGGTCCCCTCGCGACTCCTGTGCCTCTAGCCTGTGGGTCCTCTTGAAGGTCAACAATGCTTTTTTTTAGTTTCCCTGGTGGCTCCAGGCTTGCCGTGACTCCTAGGTGTTTGGTGAGTCTCTTGGACCAGGTTGGTCCGAACCGTAACATTTCTTGACCATCTTCACGGGTTGCCGCTGCCAAGGCTTGTTTGTGCTCCAGATGGACATCGACCCCTCAGCACTCGACATCCTTTGTGGGACAGCTCGTATCCGGCTCCTGGTCATCCTCGACATCTCCTGGTCCCAGTGGCTGCAGAGTCAAGAACCCCCACAACCCACCTGAAGCACCCGACATCGGTGGGCATTCGTCTACCGAGCCCCTGGTCACCCCTGAGTGACCCAGACTCTGCCCCCCTTTGCTTTCAGGTACTCTTCACCAAGAATCCACCTTTGGATTCCAACGGACACTTTTCCTCTTTCCCACAGTGGCATTTCCTTGAAGTCCTCCATTGAGATTGATGGCGGTTTCTGACACCACTTCAGCCCTATGCACCCGGCTTCCCTGGGATAGGTAACTGTGGTACTATGGTATGCATGGGTGGGGTGGCTCTCCAACCTCCTATGGTCCAAAGGGCTTCCTCGTAATCCACTGGGAAGGGTCCTTAAACTTTAACACTGCAACGCGACTCTCCCATTGAATTGTTCCAAGCACGTGGTCGTGTTCTCACACTGCACCCGTCCTCCGTGGGGTCCCTACTTACTCACCTTGGGTGGCTCCTTGGGGTCCCAGCGATTTTATAACCTCTAGACACTGTCTTGACTCGAGTCGTGGTCATTATACCACTATTTTAGTATATGGTTTGGTCTCCCCCTGGAGCCCACTGTGTGTTAGTGCTACCTACGATTGTTTCTGTGCTACAGTATTGTGTGCTTTGTGTTTATATGCGTATAGCAGATACTCTGAGGTATTTAGAGTGTGTCATAATAATAAATAAATATTTTTATAACTAATGTGTGGTTCTCCTTGCATTTAACCAGTACAATAAGATTGCATTCTGCTAAAACAAGCTGCTTAACATTCCTTCAAGACTAAGCCTGAAGGCTGCTCTCCACAGCTACCACTTGGATAGCTTTCTAAGGTTATCTTTTACCTCTTAAATCACCATAAGGGTTGTTTGGACTGGTACAGGGTGCCCACAGCATATACCAGGCCAAGTTCTCACATTGGTGTGCAGCGGTTGGGATTCAACCCTGCACTGTTTTACCAGATAAATCTTTGTATTGATTAACTGAAAACCGCTAAGTACTAGGTACATATAATACTAGCTTAGAATAAGTAAGTTCTAATGAACTTAGGGTTGGGTAAGTCAAGGGTCTAGCACACCCTTTCTCCAACCTCAGAGAGTTTAGTTCCCACTAGGTTAGGTAGGTGTAACACCTCACCACACTTCGTATGTCTTCTAAAGTAGATGCCAGTGGCTCTCTGCCCTCTAGATACAGTGAGATTTCATTCCAAGAATTGAAAGCCCTGTGTGCCTCTAGAAAGCTGAAGACAGGGAGAAGTGCCACCACTCAATGTCTAATAGAGAAGTTACTTCTTGAGGACCTTAGGAAGACCCCTGGGTCAGATGAACAGGAGAGAGTGGGTGGGACAGGGAATGAGGACATGTCAGGAGGTGACACCTTTTATGATCTAGACTCAAACCCTGGCCAGGAGGACCAAGATGGTTCCCACCTGGATAACTCAGATCTTCAGGGAGATGATGGAGAAGGCCAAGAAGGCCCCCTCTTCACCCCTCCTGGAAGAGTGCAGAGTTTACCAAGTAGATATAGATCTCCCTCTGCAGAGTCTAATCACTCAGGACAGTCTGTAGGGACCTCTGTAGCTAGTAAAAGGGATCACTCTTATGACAGGGAGTACCAGTTTCTGGAACTTGAGAAAGCTGAGCTTAGTCTCAGGAAACAGCAATTGGCCCTGGACAAAGAGTCCCTAGAAGTCCAGAGAGCTAGAAAAAGATTGGGACTAGAGTCCCATGGTGGCAGCAACAGTGTCCCTAGAGTTAAGGAACATTCGTTTGACAATAGGAACCTGGGCAAGATTGTCTCTCCCTACCATGTTGGGGATGACATCCATGAATGGATAACTGCTTTAGAGAGGGCCTGCAAAGTTCAGAGGGTCCCTCAAGAGCAGTAGGCAGCTATCTCGTGGCTCTCCTTTGCTGACAAAGGTAGAGATATGCTCCTCACTGTTAGAGAAGAGGATGCTGACAATCACTCAGTCCTGAAGAGTGCTCTCATTGATGGGTTTGGCTTAACCACTGAACAGTACAGGATTAAGTTCAGAGACACCCAGAAGACACAGAATCAGGACTGGGTAGACTTTGTGGATAGTGCCATTAAGGCTCTGGAAGGCTGGTTGTTTGGCAGCAAAGTGAATGATTTCAAGGGATTGTACAATTTGATTATGAGGGAGCAGATCCTTAATAATTGCCAAAATCAGTTGTTGCATCAGTACCTGGTTGACTCTGATCTGACTTCTCCCCAAGAATTGGAAAAGAAGGCAGAGAGGTGGGTCAGAACCAGGGTGAAGCAGAAACCCAGAACCATGGTGGTGACCAGAAGAAGCAAGATGCTAAAACTTCAGAAAAGGGTGGGGACAAGGATAAAGATGACAAGTCTTCATCAGGGCCCCACAAACCTGCATCTGGGGGGGAGTCACAATCCAACAAAGGTAAAGGCAAAAAGAAACCTTGGTGTTATCTCTGTAAACAGAAGACACATTGGACAAAGGATGCTGATTGCCCAAAAGCCAAGGAAAATTCACCTACCACCACTGCCCCTAAGGCAACTGCGCCCCCTAGCACAAGTAAAGGTGGTGGTACAGGGAACAAGGGATTAGTAGGGTTACCCTTGGGCTCTGAGATGGGTTCTGGCCTAGTCAGAACTCCAGCTCAGGCTGTACTAGTCTGTGATGGTGGCATGGATCTTGCCACCTTATTTGTCAGTCCCAGTAACCTGGGCAAATACAGAGAACAGCCTTTGATAAATGGTAAGGAGGCCATGGCATACAGGGACACAGGTGCAAGTGTCACTAAGGTGACAGAGAATCTTGTGGGCCCTGACCAAATCATACTTGGGGAAATGTACCAAGTGACAATGCTAACAATGTCAGGACTGATCATTCCTTGGCAGTTGTTAATTTTAGCTGGGTAGGGGTAACTGGCCCTAAGAAAGTTGTGGTTAGCTTAGACCTTCCAGTGGAGTGTTTGTTGGGCAATGATTTGGAGGCTTCAGCTTGGGCTGAAGTAGAGTTAAGGACTCATGCAGCAATGCTGGACATCACTGCTGATGTGTTTGCTGTGACTAGGTCACAGGCCAAGCTGGCTAACACTGAACAGGCCTTGGATCCTGGAACAATGGACCAAGGGTCTTCCAAGAGAAGGAGCAGGAGGGGTAAGGCTGTGCCTTCCCCCCAGACTCAATGTGAAGATCAATCTCTTGAGGGAGATGATCTCAGTCCCTGTGAAGGAACTGTCTCAGAT
The DNA here is from genome assembly GCA_963921515.1 of Calotriton arnoldi. Lineage (NCBI taxonomy): Eukaryota > Metazoa > Chordata > Amphibia > Caudata > Salamandridae > Calotriton > Calotriton arnoldi. The sequence continues at coordinate 1,611,607 of CAWUFW010002206.1, read as the reverse complement.
GAACTGGAACCTGATCAGGTTGAGTTCTTGGGGACAGGGGGCCCTTCCAGGGCAGACTTGAGTTTGAAGCAGCAAACCTGCCCCTCTCTTGAAGACCTCAGACAGCAAGCTGCTGCTGAGGCTGCTGGGAGTGTCAGTGGCTCTCACAAGATCTATTGGGATGAGGTATTCCTATTCTCAGAAGTTAGAGACCCCAAGCTTGGTGCCACCAGGAGGTTGGTCATACCTCTGAAGTTTAAGGGCTTCCTACTCACCCTTGCACATGACATCCCCTTAGCAGGACACCTAGGCCAAAGCAAGACTTGGGACATGCTTGTCCCTCACTTTCACTGGCCTCACATGTCAGATGACACAAAGGAGTTTTGTCGCTCCTGTACCACCTGTCAATCCAGTGGTAAGGCAGATGGTACCACAAAGGCCCCCCTCATACCACTACCTGTGGTGGGGGTTCCCTTTGAGAGAGTTGGGATTTACATAATTGGTCCCATGAACTCTCCAACTGCATCTGGGCACAGTTATATTCTAGTGGTGGTGGACCATGCCACTAGGTAGCCAGAGGCTATACCCCTTAGAACCACCACAGCTCCTGTGGTGGCCAGGGCCCTCCTGGGAATTTTTTCCAGAGTGGGTTTCCCTAAGGAGGTCCTAACTGACAGAGGTACAAACTTCATGTCCAGTTATATCACTGCAATGTGGGAGGAGTGTGGAGTGATCTACAAGTTCACCACACCCTATCACCCACAATGCAATGGGTTGGTTGAAACATTCAACAAAACACTAAAGGGCATGATCATGGGCCTCCCAGAAAAGCTTAGGCGAAAATGGGATGTCCTATTGCCCTGCCTTCTCTTTGCCTACAGAGAGGTTCCACAAAATGGGGTTGGCTACAGCCCTTTTGAGCTTTTGTTTGGGCATCCAGTTAGGGGTCCCTTGTGTTTGGTGAAAGATGGATGGGAGTTACCTCTCAAACCTCCCAAACAAGATATAGTGGACTATGTACTTGATCTCCACTCCAGGATGGCTGAGTACATGAAGAAGGCAAGTAAAAACCTTGAGGCAAGTCAAGAATTGCAAAAAGCTTGGCATGACCAAAAGGCTATGCTGACTGTTTATCAGCCAGGGCAGAAGGTGTGGGTGTTGGAGCCTGTGGTCCCAGCAGCTCTCCAAGATAAATGAAGTGGACCCCATACCATACTTGAGCAAAAGGGAGATGTCACCTACTTTTTGGTACTCCCAGGAGCCCCCACAGGGTGCTCCATGTAAACAGGCTCAAGCCACATATTGACAGGGCTGACATGGGCTTGCTCATGGCAACTGATGAGGGACAGGAGGAGGAGAGTGATCCACTCCCTCCTCTTCTTCTGCTTTCTACTCCGTTTCACCCTTTATTCTTTTCACCCTTTTTACCCTCATTTTCCCTCTTCTTTTCTGTTTGTTTTCCCCCATTTTTCCTGCCGCTGCTGCCCCCGCGGCCCCTCCTTTCCAGTGCGACCAGCCCGAGCCAGTTCCCCTCCCCGGTCCCACATCCCAGCTGTCCAGCCCTCCCCGACTCCTACTTAATGGCCGAAGGCGCGCCAAAGGCAAACCCGTCTGCACCTGTCCGCGACCCGAAAGCGACCAGCGCCAGGAACCCTGGACCTCCGCCCCAGCAACGCTACAACCCAGCGGCACTCCACGCACTCAACCCAGGTTGCAAAAACAACTGCAAGCTAGCCTCACCAGCCGACACCCACGGACCATTCTGCTGTCATCGCTGCCGGCACACCTGCAGCACCGACAAGACCACGGATCCAGCACAACCCGCCCGCAAGAACACAACCGCACCGAAGACCCTGCAATGCATCCTCCTCAACGCACGGTCCCTCCACAAACACACCACCAAAATCTGGGACCTCCTCGACAGCACCACCCCGGACATCGCATTCTTCACCAAAACCTGGACCAACACCACCTCGGGACCGGACATCGCCATCGCCATTCCCCAAGGATACAAGATCTCCCGGAAGGACTGCCCCAGCCGCCCTGGAGGAGGAATCGCCATCGTCCACAAGTCGACCCTCCGGCTGAGCACACTCCCCGACGAGCCCACAGAACTCATGGAACACTTATACTTCAAGATACAAGCCAGCCCCACCACCACCCTCCGAGGAACCCTCATCTACCGACCCCTTGGACCCCATGGACCATTCACCAACTCCATCATGGACATCATCTCGCCGCAAGCCATCGCATCCACCAACTACACCTTGCTGGGAGACCTCAACTTCCACCTTGACAACGAACTAGACCCCAACACCACATCCCTCCTGGACAACCTCCACAACATTGGACTCCGCCAGATCGTGACCGAACCAACGCACTCAGCAGTACACACCCTCGACGACCCCCTCTTCACAACAGGAAACTCCTTCACTTTCAGCCAGACCACCGAACTCCCGTGGACAGACCATCGATGCGTTCACTTCTCATTCAGAACACCCACCATCCACAGACCCCAGCACCTGCTTCCACGAAGAAGCTGGACCAAAATCACCGACGACCAGCTCACCGCCTCACTCGGCAACTCCACCCCAACCATCGCGGAAGACGACGACCCCAACACCGCAGCCTGAACTCTGCACAGATGGATCTCCGACAGCGCCAATACCATAGCCCCCCTCAAGAAGAACAACAACACATGTGCCAAGAAATCCAGATGGTTTACCACCGAACTTCTAGAGTCCAGACACACATACCGCCGCCTCAAAAAGACCTGGAGGAACTCCAAATCCACAGAAGCCTACAACAACTTCAGAGCCGCCACCCACGCCCACCACCAACTCATCAGAAATACGAGAAAAACAGCGATCAAAGACAGAATCTCCACAAATGCGCACAACAGCAAAGAGGTCTTCAGCATCATCAAGGAGTGTGCCCAACCCACCAGCGAGTCTACAGACATCCCTCCGTCTCAAGACCTTTGCAACAAACTCAGCACCTTCTTCCACTAAAAGATCAAGAACATTTACGACAACTTTGACGAAGACAGCCAACACACTGAACCCTCACCATCCACCCTGACACCCTGAAGCCAACGATTGACAGCTGGACAGCCCTCACCACCGAAGACACGCTGAAGACGATGAAGTCAATCCTCTCCGGGGCCCCTACGGACCCCTGCTCCCACCACATCTTCAACAGAGCTGCCGACACCATCGCACCCATGCTTTGCCACACCATCAACCGCTTCCTCGCGAACGCCTCCTTCCCCGACAACTGGAAGCACGCTGAGATCAATCCCCACCTGAAGAAACCCTCAGCGGACCCCACCGACCTCAAAAACTACAGACCCATCTCCCTGCTCCCGTTCCCAGCGAAAGTCATCGAGAAAGCCATCAACAGCCAACTCACCACCTTCGTCGAAGAGCACAACATCCTGGAACCCTCCCAATCCGGCTTCAGAAACAACCACAGCACAGAAACCGCCCTCCTCACCGCTACAGACGACATCCGCTCCCTCCTGGACAGAGGAGAAACAGTAGCCCTCATCCTCCTCGACCTCTCAGCGGCCATCGACACAGTCTCTAACCACACCCTAACACGCAGACTTCACGACGCAGGAATCCGGGGCAAGGCCCTCGACTGGATCCACTCTTTCTTCTCCGGCAGAACGCAGCGGGTCAGACTCCCTCCTTTCCTCTCGGACCCTACCCCAACCACCTGCGGAGTCCCCCAGGGATCCTCACTCAGCCCCACGCTGTTCAAAGTCTACATGGCTCTGCTCGCCCCCATCATCAGAACACACGGACTCAACATTGTCTCATACGCAGACGACACCCAACTCATCCTCTCCCTATCCAACCAACCAAACGCAGCCAAGCACAACTTTCAAGAAGGCGTGGAAGCAGTCGCCAAATGGATGAAAAGCAGCTGCCTACAACTCAACACTGACAAAACAGAAGTACTTATCATGGGCCCACACCCCGATGCCTGGAACGACACCTGGTGGCCCCCCGCCCTCGGAAACCCGCCCACCCCCACAGACCACGCACGCAACCTCAGAATCATCCTGGACTCCGAACTCAAAATGGACCGCCAGATCAACTCCGTTGCATCCTCCTGCTTCCACACCCTCCGCCTCCTACGCAAGACTTTCAAATGGACCCCCCTCGAGCACAGAATGACCGTCACTCACGCCCTCGTCACCAGCAGACTTGACTATGGCAACGCACTCTACGTCGGAATAAACAAAAAACTCACCTGCAAGCTACAAAACATCCAGAACGCCGCAGCAAGACTGGTCCTCAACCTGCCAAGACACCTGCGCACACTCTATTGGCTCCCCATCTAGGCTAGAATCACCTTCAAGATTCTCACCCACGCACACAAAGCCCTCCACAACACCGGACCTGCATACCTGAACAGCCGACTGGAATTCGACGCACCCCAAAGGACCCTACGATCAGCCCAGCTCTCCTACGCCGTGGTCCCCCGCACCAGGAAGTCCAGATCGGGAGGCCGCTCCTTCTCCTTCCTCGCAGCCAGAGCCTGAAACACCCTACCGCTCCACCTCAGACAGATGACATCACTCCCAATCTTCACGAAAAACCTAAAAACATGGCTCGACGACAGACCTCCTCCTTGATGGACTGGATCCTGCACCTCCCCAGCGCCTTGAGACCCTCACGGGTGAGTAGTCGCGTTTAACAAACCCATGATTTGATTTGATTTGACTCCCTGACCTCCTCTCACAGAACCCTGATGATGGATGAGTTGATGGTATAGTCTTGGCAGACAGCCTCACTGATCAACAGCAGATTGATTGTAGGAAAGTCCTCAATCAATACAGGCATTTGTTTTCTCTGACACCCACTCAAATTACATGGTGTACCCATGAAGTGGACACAGGTGAGAGTCTACCTGTTAAGAATAAAATTTACAGGCAGCCTGACCATGTCAGAGATTGCATAAGGACAGAGGTCCAAAAGATGCTGGAATTGGGAGTGGTGGAGCCTTCAGATAGCCCTTGGGCTAGCCCAGTAGTCCTGGTACCTAAACCTCACACCTAGGCTGGAAGAGAGAAATGAGGTTTTGTGTGGATTACAGGGGACTCAATGCAGTCACTAGGACTGATGCTCATCCAATTGCTAGGGCAGATGAGCTTATTAATAATTTGGCCTCAGCCAAGTATCTAAGTAGATTTGACCTAACTGCTGGATATTGGCAAATCAGACTAGCTGAGGATGCCAAACCAAAAACAGCATTTTCAACCCCTAGTGGGCATTATCAATGTATTGTAATGCCCTTTGGTTTGAAGAATGCACCTGCCACATTCCAAAGGTTGGAAAAACAAAGTCCTTACAGGTCTGGAAGCCTATAGTGCAGCATATCTTGATGATATAGCTGTCTTTAGTTCCACCTGGGAGGATCACCTGGTCTACCTGAAGAATGTTTTGGAGGCTCTGCAAAAGGCAGGCCTCACTATCAAGCCTACCAAATGCCAGTTAGGGCAGAGCAAGGTTGTGTACCTGGGCAACCTTGTGGGTGGAGGCCAGGTTCAACCATTACAGAGCAAAATCCAGACCATCATGGCCTGGGTTGCTCCAACTACCCAGACACAGGTCAGAGCTTTCTTGGGCCTGACTGGGTATTACAGGAAATTTGTTAAAGGATATGGGTCTATAGTGACTCCCTTGAATGATCTCACATCAAAAAGAATGCCCAAGAAGGTTCAGTGGACAGTTAGCTGTCAGAAGGCATTTGATGATCTCAAGCAGGCCATGTGCACTGCTCCCATTCTGCAAAGTCCTGACTACTCCAAGCAATTTATTGTGCAGACAGATGCATCTGAGTTGGGGATAGGGACTGTGTTGTCACAACTTAATGCAGATGGTCAGGATCGACCAGTAGCTTCTATCAGCAGAAGGTTGACCCCAGAGAGAAACGTTGGTCAGCTATAGAGAGGAAAGTCTTTGCTGTGGTCTGGGCCCTGAAGAAGTTGAGGCCATACCTGTTTGGCACTCACTTCATTGTTCAGATAGACCATAAGCCCCTCCTATGGCTAAAACAGATGAAGGGTGAAAACCCCAAACTTTTGAGGTGGTCCATTTCCCTACAGGGGATGGACTATACAGTGGAACATAGACCTGGGAGTAACCATGCCAATGCAGATGGACTCTCCAGATATTTCCACTTAGAAAATGAAGACTCAACTGGGCAAGGTTAGTCTCATCTCCTTACGTTTGAGGGGGTTGTGTAGGAAAGTATGATCTGCTTCTTATGGTTACCCCCACTTTTTGCTTCATGTTACACTGTTTGTGACTAGTCTGACTCGGATCCTGCTAATCAGGACCCCAGTCTATCTGCTTTCTCCCTAAAAAGTTATGTCCTGTACTTAGGTACACTCCAGATTGGATACTGGGGTACCCTTGTCAGTCCCTAGTATATGGTACACATGTACCCAGGGCATAGGTACCCCAGAGGCCTCCCAGGGGCTGAAGCATGTATTATGCCACCCATGAGAGGCCATGCAAAATGGATCTACAGGCCTGCCATTGCAGCTTGTGTAAGTTGGTGCATGTACCACTTACTTAAGATATAGGTTTACTATATCTACTGGTCACTACACTTAAAACCAGAATGCAGCACACATAGAAAAAGGAAAAACAAGGAGAAATAAAGATATTTCTCCTTGTAGTGCCTCCTTACACTTCCCTGGGGAGGCGTACGTTTTGGCGTTGCCTCAGAGTTACGATTTCTCGTAAATCTGGAGCAGTGTCAAAAAGTCATGGATGGTGCTGAGAACGCCCCCAGCAACACCCATTGCACGCCCCTTTAATGCAAAAACTGTGTTAAATGGAACAATATTTATGAGGCAGCATTAAGCCAAAAAATGTGGCTTAGTGCTGCCACGTATGCTTAACACTACCCTATGATAAGCCTAACTGTTCACACACACTACCACAAAAGAGAGCATTAGTATTATCTACTTTAGCCCCTGTAAAGCCTCTGGGGTTCCACTGGACTCTCTGCACACAATACTTCATTTTGGTATAGCATATAGACAGACAGCTTTCTACATTGGTGGATCAGTGGTGGGGTACACGACTTTGCATTTGCTGGACAGCTCTGATAATTAATGACCATAGGAATAAATCCAGACATTGCCTGTATGTAACTTGTATTTTTGCAAATTGATTATTTTTCCAAATTTTAAAATATTTGCCAGGGCCCTGGTTAACTCCCTCTTAACACAACTGTTTTATAAGTCCAGACCGTACTATAGTTCGGAAACTAGAGTACGTAGGTTTTTTACCTCTCCAAAAGGTTTCCCAACGTAGTAAAAATAATGAGTACTAGAAGTAGTCACTCGAAGGGCTGATAGAGGTGGAGGAACTTGACCTCACACCTTATCTATTTCGTAACATGAAACAGCTCAGATGCCTGTGTAAAATGTATGGCCTCAGGACTGGATCAAACCCTACCAAAGCAGAGCTCCAGGAACGTTTCGCAGAGTATGATAAAGAGCATCCAGAGGATGGCTCTAATGTTACAGAAGATCAAAACACTTACAATGTGAGTGACTGAGTGACACCCCAAGACAGAGAAGCCCCTTCAAATGAAGATCTTGCTCTGGAAAGACTCCAGGCTGTCAGCTCTAGAAGCACTACTCCTAGCTCTAGAGAATGAGAGAAAGGAGTTGGGCCTAGAACCCATCTCTGGTAACAGCACAATCATAAAAAGGGAGAAAGTAGATTCTTTTGACCCTAAAATACCCAAAGGGATTGTCCCAAAATTCTTTGAGGGTGATGATATCACCAAGTGGTTCATTGATTTTGAGAGGGCCTGTCTTAGCAGACACATCCATAGGAAGCTGGGGAGTGCTATCCTGTGGGAAAAGTTCTCAAGAAAGTGCAGGGATAGACTCCTGACACCCAATGAGAAAGAAGCTGAATCCTATGACCTCATGAAGGGTACCCTAATTGAGGGCTTTGGATTCACTACTGAGGAGTATGGGATCAGATTCGGGGAGGCTCGAAAAACCCAGAGCCAGACCTGAGTAGATTTTGCAGACTGCTCAGTGAAATAACTAGGAGGTTGGTTAGAAGATAACAATGTGCATGACTATGAAGGGCTTTATAATTTGATAATGAAGGATCATCTTTTCAGTAATTGTTACCAAGAGAAAGTACATCAGTTCCTGGTAGACATAGGCCCACTTTCTCCTCAAGGCTTGGGGAAGAAGGCAGACCACTGGGTCAAAACCAGGGTGACCCAGACTACCACTACCACTGATGGGGAGACCAAATAAAAGAGGCCAAAAAGCCCCTCAAGATAAAGAGGGTAATCCTAAAAACAAAGAGTCTTCTTCAGGCCCTCAAAAACCTGTTCAGAAATGTGGGCCCAGAGACTCTTCACAGCCAAAAGGCGGGTAACAAGGGAAGAACTGGGATCCCAAGAAGGCTTGGTGTCATGACTGTAGGTCACTGGGACACTAAACTGGAGACTCTGGCTGTAAAAGCAAGAAAAATGCCTCTAGTCCACCTGCAGTTAATGCAGTTGCCAATCTCCAGACGGGATCTCCGGAGAGTACTAGCCATGCCAAGGAGCTCACTGAGGCGGCTCTAGTAGGGGATGTGAACATAGCCACCTTAGCTGGCTGGCCCACTAACATGCAAAAATGCAGACAGCATCCTGTTATTAATAGGGTTAGGGTGGAAGCCTTGAGAGACACTGGTTTCAGCATCATCATGGAGACTGAGCAACTGGTGTCCTCAGAACAGTATTGGCCTGGAAGGACCTATCCAGTCACCAATGCTGACAATATTACAAAAACCCATCACATTTCGATGGTGTCTTTTGACTGGGGAGGGGATGCTGGAAAGCGAGAGGTAGCAGTTTCTTCATCCATACCAGTTAATTGTTTGCTTGGCAATGATTTGGAGTCCTCAGCCTGGGCTGAGGCAGAACTGAGGATCCATGCAGAAATACTTAGAATTCCACAGTGGATGTGTGTGAAAACCATAGCACAGAGCAGAGCGCAGGGTGAAAAAGAGGTGCTGGAGTCCGGAATAATGGCTTACCCCTCCAAGAGAAAAGGCAGGAAGACTGGGGAGCCAGCTTCCAAGCAGACACATGACACTTCTCCTCAGGAGGAAGAAGAGTCAATTCCAGAGGGAACTGAGCCTCAGGAGCTGGAGCCTTACTAGACTGAGCTTTTGGGCCATGGGGACCCTCTAGAGAAGAGCTGCGCCAGGGGCAGAAAACTCGTCCCACTCTTGAAAGCCTGCAACAGTAAGCTGCTGCACAGGAAAGAGATGATGTCAGTGGTTCCCTAAGGACCAATTGGGAAGAGGGAATCCTTTACACTGAGACCAGCGACCCCAAACCTGGTTCCATTAGGAGAGTAGTAGTGCATTAGGCTTTTAGGGAATTCCCACTAACTTTGGCCCATGATATCCCCCTAGCTGGACACCTTGGCAAGGCCAAGACTTGGAGTAGGCTAGTCAGCCACTTTTACTGGCTAGGGATGCACCAAAAGTTGATGGAGTTTTGTAACTCATGTCCCACCTGTCAAATCAGTGGCAAGTCATGTGGGAACACAAAGGCCCTGTTAATCCTACTTCCAGTGGTTGGGGTTCCCTTTGAACAGGTAGAGATCAACATTGTTGGTCCCCTTGAACCTCCTACAGCATCAGGGAACAGATATATTCAGGTGGTAGTGGATCATGCCACCAAGTATCCTGAGGCTATTCCCCTTAGGACTACCACTGCCCCTGCATTGGCTAGAGCTCTCATTTGGTATCTTTACCAGCATGGGCTTCCCTAAGAAGGTGATGTCAGACAGAGGACCAAACTTCATGTCTCTCTACCTGGAACACATGTGAAAGGAGTGTGGAGTAACCTATATGTTCACTAACACCCTACCACCCACAGTGTAATAGCCTTGTTGAAATACAACAAACAAGACCATAAAAAGGCATGATTGGTGGACTCTCTGAAAAACTCAAAGGAGATGGGATGTCTTCCATGCCTGTGTTTTGCCTACAGGGAAGTGCCACAGAAGGGAGTGGCGTTCACCCCATTTGAACTTCTCTTTAGTCATCCTGTCAGGGAACCACTGTTCCTTGTGAAGGAGGGATGGGAGAAAACTCTTGTTGAACCTAAGCAAGATATAATGGACTGTGTGCTTGGCCTCCACTCCAAGATGGCTGAATACATTGAAAAAGCTAGTAAAAACCTTAAGGCCTGCCAGAAGCTCCAGAAGCAATGGTATGACCAAAAGGCTGCTATGTTTGAGTTCCAGCCAGGGCAGAAGGTGTGGGTGTTGGAGCCTGTGGCTCCTACGTCTTTCCAAGATAAGTGGAGTGGGCCCTACACTATGCCAGAAAGAAAAAGGGAGGTCACCTGTCTGGTGGACTTTGGCTCTGATAGAAACCCCAAGAGGGTCATGTTATGTTGTTATGTTACAGTTATTTATATTGCTCATGACTCACCCCCGAAGGGGTATCTCGGTGCAGAAGTCTTCCGACAACAGGCAGCAGTCACAGGACGTTCCCTAAAACAATTCACTTTTGAGTAGCTTCCTAAAGTTGAGATGATCCAGGCAGATATGTGTGTGTGAACAGGAAGGACATTCCAGTCAGAATAAGTCAGGGGTCAGATAAGAGAATGCTCTACCCCGAGTGAGACCTTTTAATCCGAGGGATTGTAAGCAACATTTTGTCTCATGATTGTAGAACTTTTCCAGGACTGTAAAGGGTGAGTGTCGAAGATAGATAACGAGGTCCTTTTCCCATAAAGGCTTTGTGGGTAATACAGCATATTTTTAAGACGATCCTTTTGCGAACAGGTAATCAGTGTAAGGAGCGTAGAAGGGGAGCAGATGAAGACCCCGTAGAAGCATTACAAATAAAGTGTGCTGCCGTATTTAGCACCACCTGTAGTCTTGTTAACAAGGACTCATTTATGGTGGTAAATAGAGCATTGCCATTATCCAAGCAACTCGCTACTAAGGCTTGGACCAATATTTTCCTTATTGAAGGCGGAAGAAGAAGAAAAGCCCTTCTTAACAGGTGTAATGGATGAAAACAGAGCCCCACAGTGTTACGGACCTGATCTTTCATAGAGAGATTGGTTTAGGTGCACTCCAAGACTGTTAACAACCGTTTTTGGAGTTGGATCTATACTGACTTCCGCTGGCCACCAATTAGAAGCCCATATGTTAGGGGCCTTTCTGAATAGCATAATCTCAGTTTTACCCACATTAACCTGAAGAAGGTTCTCTGTCATCCAGGCAACTGTGGGTCTCAGACAAGCTACAAAGCATTCTTTTACTATACTAGACTCACAGTCAAATGAAATCAAAAGCTGTGTGTCATCTGCATAAGAGTAAAATTCCAGCCCATATGATTTCACTATCTTGGCTAGGGGTGTCACATAGATATTAAATAACGTAGGGCTCCATCACAAGCCCTGAGGGACACCTTTTGCCAATAGTACAGTGTGGAATCTAAAAGAATCCAAAGTAATGGTCTTTGTTCTATTAGTAAGGAAGTCTTTGAACCTTCCCAGAGCTAGAACACAAATGCCACACTCCCTTAGACTCTGCAGCAGGCAGGAGTGTGACACTGTGTCAAAAGCTGCAGACACATTGAGTAATACCATCATAATCTAAAGCACATCAGTGACAGCCACTTAAGTATTTTTGGTGATATGAAATGGTTGAAAACCTGACTGAAGGATCTAAGAGGTGATTTGCTTTTAAATAAGCCATAAGTTGCCTGTTTTTCTGGCCTTCCAGCAACTTACCCAATAGGGGAAGCAACGAAATAGGGCAATAGTTAGTTAAATCATTCAGCGCCACATTAGGTTTCTTTTAAATGAGGATCACTTGTGCAGCTTTCCTTGCTAAAGGTTTTTTTTTCACTAGTACTAGATAGATCAAACAAAGTGCATACTGCAAGTGCAAGTATTTCAGAGAGAGAGGCTGATATCCTTGGTGGACAAATGTCTAGAGGAGACCCAGATCTCACCAGAGCAAGAGCCGTCTGGATGGATTCTATCATAAACAGTAAAATGCTCGAGACTAGACGTTCATGTCCATGTCAACCGCCTTAAAACCTACTATGAAAGGGCAGATGTACCCAATCTCATGGTTGCAGATGAGGATCAGGAAGCACAGAATGAACCTCTCTCTGACCTGCTGTCCAACAATCCAAAAGATGGGTCAGTAGAAAGAGTGGTCTTGTCAAAAACCCTCATTGCCCACCAGCAGCCTGATTTCAGGCAAGCCCTAAAGTCAGTTTGCTGAGCTCTTCTCTTTGACCCCTGGTCAGACTAGCTGGTGTACCCATGATTTTAAATCCTACCTGTCCAGACTAAAATATACAGGTAGTCTGATCATGTGAAAAAGTACATCAAAGCTGTAAGCAAGATGCTAGAATTGGAAGTCATAGAACCATCTGAGAGCCCCTGGGCCAGCCCAGTTGCCTTAGTCCACAAACCTCACACCCAGGGCGGTAAGAAAGAAACAAGGTTTTATGTGGACTATAGGTGCCTCAATGCTGTGACCAAAACCGATGCACACCCAATTCCAAGGGCAGATGAACTTATTGACATGTTGGGAGCAGCCAAGTATCTGAGTACCTTTGATCTCACATCAGGGTATTGCAGATAGGACTGACTTCAGGAGAAAAATAAAGATCTGCATTTTCAACCCCAGATGGGCATTATCAGTTTACTGTGTTGCCCTTTGGTTTGAAAAATGCACCTGCCACTTTTCAAAGGTTGGTGAACAAAGTCCTTGCCGGATTGGAATCCTTAGTGCAGCATATCTAGATGATATTGCTGTATTTAGCTCTACCTGGCAGGATCACCTGAACCATCATTTTGGTGGGAGGACAGGTGGGAAAACATGGAAAGAATAGTAGGTGTGTGCCCCTCTGCCAACTCCACACCTCAGGTGCTGGCGGTGAAGTGAAGTACACTTTTCAGTGCCCACCATCTTGAAGATGGTGAGATTTATCCAATCAGGGCGAGGGCTATGTCCCCCTCCCTCAGGAAGTGGGCATAATAGAGGGTGTAGATACCCCAGGTAAGGGTGCCATTGGGCACTACCTGTCACTCCCTTGTAACACCCTAAATCTTGTATTTAGGTGGCATCCCCAGACCATGAACTTCGGTTCCTGATGACCTAAGAAGAGTCAAACACCACACAGTCGTACCAGCAGAGAAGACTGCAGAGAACTACTGACTTGACCGCAGCCCTACCGGCCTGTCTGCCGCCCTCGACGATCCTGCACCAAAAGACGACTCGTCCTTCAGCCCACTGACCTCCATAAGCTTGGGAGGACTACCTGCCTTCGATAAAGAACAGCAGACCTGTTCACAAAACAACCATCTTCAAAGTAAAGGCTCTCTGACTCTAAGAACCGGGAAGCTTTCCCCCGGTTCCACCTTTGCACCCAAGGCCTCCAGCTCGAGTCTAAGTAGCCCACCGGTTCCAGCAAGGTTCCCCAGAGCTCCAGAGCCCAAGTCCACCATGAGCTGACCTCTCCCCGACTCCTCGAAATTCCTGATCGCTCTCTACACCAACAGAGTGGAGATGGCTTTATGAAAATGTTCCAAGTATGTTCCTTTTATTGAGGCAGCTCCTCTCCCGATACTCCTCTATGTAGACAATGCAGTGCTTTTGGCTAAAACTCTCAGGGCTCTGCAGAGCCCCATAGATGAGTATACTAGATTTATGGACACCTTGAATTTACATCTGAATGAATTGAAATTGTATGTTTTGATTATGGGGCCACACTTGAATAAACCCCCGGTCTTCCAGTTAGCCCATCGCAGGATAGAGGTGGTAGATTTGTTTTCATATCTTGGCATGATTTTTGATGGGACATTTGTATGGAAAAATATGGTTTTAAATGGAGTCCTTCACTTTCAGAGATGTATTGCAGAACTTTTAACTTTACAAAGAAGTTGGGGAACAAACCAGTCTGTGAAGTTTTACACATCTATTCGGCAAAAATAAAGGCTATAGTGACATATGGGGCAGCAGTGTGAGACATGGTAAACATAGACTCCCTACAACAAATGGAGGATCCTTTTGCCAAAAGATTGCTATTGTTGCCCCAAAGTTGCTCGAGTTACATCTGCCATAGTGAGTCGGGACTCCCGTATATTGGTGATGTAATTCGCCTAGCACCACTGTTACTGGGCACCATAGTTGGAGGTGGGAGAAGGTCCCTTTAAACCAGGCAATGTTAAAACACTGTCTTAAATTGGAGTTTGCTAAAAAGATACCATGGACAACATATATTGGTTCCACACTGGCAAGGTTGGGTCTGCGAGAATTATTTGATGATCCCACAGAGTGCGCTATTTTTCCTAAGGCTAAATTGAAACAGATGTTGCTGCCATTACATGGATGGAATACAAAAACAAAAGGAGTGTTAGTGTATATAATATGTCTTCCACAGTTAATTTTGATACACAATTTAATAGACTTTTGTGCATAATTTGCAGCAACATTTTATTCTGGTTAGGTTTCATTTAAATTTTATACCACTTATGTTGGGGTTTCCGGCAAACACCCACTCGCACAAAAATATTTCCCTCTGCCTTTGTGACGACGTATCTTTCCAGTCAGTTCAGCACATATTATTCTTTTGCTCATTCTATTTCCATCAAAGGAAAAAATAATAGCTCATTACTTGTGCAGTGCTAACTTTACTCATTATAGGCTTTCTCTGTTACATTTCTAACAGCTTGAGGATCCTTTGGTGTGCTATGTACTTGCTACTTTTCTTTGGGCAGCCATGAAATGCAGGAAATAACTTTAGACCTATGGAACGGGGACTGTGTGACCTAAGATTATGACTTTTTAATGGTCTACTGGGAAGCCGGAATTAACTGTTTTAGATTAATTATAACTCCTTCTATTGTATTATGGTTAGGAAAAAACAAGATGTACAAATGGCCCGAATGGATGACTATAAGTTGCTGAGCCAAATGTTTTATTATATCTTATAGGGCTATTGGCTATTAGACCCAGAACATTAGATCTAGGTTTTATGAGGACTAATACATTATACATATAGTGTGAAAGTAGTTCTGCATATAGGACCTGTGTTTTATTAATTTTAAAATGTTTTACTATCTCCTATGTATCATAATTCTGAATGTTTTAAGATATATGTTTGTATTAATTGCGATGTATGCACTTTTTATGCACCAGAAACAATGCAATATAAAGTCTATAATGATGAATGCTAACTCCTTGATGTCGACTGCAGCCTCTGCAGAGAGACCTCCCTCAACAATGACCTGCTCCGGGTAGCTGTTTCTGACACTAAATGTCCTTCCATGGCATTGGTGAAGAGGAGAAAATGTATCCCCATGTCCCCAAGCATCGCAACTTACCTCTACAGCTGTTGGTTTCCTTTGACCAGGCTCCTGGCATGAACCTTCAGCCCTTTTCCAAATTGGCCTTTCTCAATTGCTTTTCTTTGGGTACCTGATGATGTGTTGGCACCCGGCACCAGGCCACCCCTGTGCTGCTGGTCGTGTACTGTGGGTGTTGCCTTGGGCCCTATCCAGTGTTGGCCTCAACCACCAAAGACTGGTCCCTCAAGCCACTGCTACTTACCTGTCTGATTGCTCTAGTTCCCTTTTATTTGTATTGGGCGCTCGACCTTGAACTTGCACCCTGCATCCGGCCCCCCCATGCCACTGGTGGTGTATTGGTGGTGCTAAACTGAACCTTGCCCAATACAGACATTAAATTCCGAAGACTGGTCTTGTAAGTCGATGCTGGCATTTTTGCTCGGAATAGGACTGGGTTCTCTCCTTGGATTGCCCACCACCCTCCACTAGTGGATGGTTCAGCTTCTACAAGTGACTTATTGTCCACAGCATCTAAAAGACAGAGGTTGCAACATGATACATATTTGCCATAGTATATCATGCTACAACACAAGGGTTAGAACCATTTTTCTTTACATCTATTTGAAGTTCCACATGTGATCTGGTTTGTGTAAAGCTATAAGTGAAGGCTCATACTGTAGCATTGAGGTGTTCAATGAAGATGTGCAATGCAAAATCACATTTACCACCTCCAGCCACAGCTGTGAGTGGTATGGAGTTCACTTGTGATGTCAGCTGCTAAACCTGGACCCTTTATTTTATTGCAGAAGGTATGTTCCTTGATCCAGTAGCTTCAGAAGTAAGTGTCACTTTAATTAATGTTCTGAATGAGTTATAAGTGAAGATGCAAAATGAACACAGACATCACTTGTTATGTTGGGAACATCTCACACAACTACATTAGATGCTCAGTAAAAGTGGCAATATCTGCAAAATTACTTTCAAAATGAATTGGTAAGTTTGAACTATTTGTATAAATAAAGGACTACAATACTCAATTGCACACTTACCTGATGGACGGATGCTAGTGGGTCTGAGTGCTGCAGCCAGAATGTCCCCCACATCCCTGGAAGCAGCTTTAATGACACAAGCACATCTATATTTCTATGCAAAAGATGATGTATGTTTTTGACAGGGATGTGTCATTAGAATACTCTTTCAACACAGTTATGCTACTACTCTTCTTTAGATGAGTCAAAATCAGCAATTGGATACATACTTTACTATTAAAATGTAAATGTAGAGTCATCCTTTCATTACCAAAAATGTTTTGAAGTAGTATACTCTTTTGACCCATATCTTAACATATGGAGATGGGAGACAACAGGGATATTTGACACACACCACATACTTCTAACATGCCATTCAATATAATAGACTATGAGCTTTTATTAAAGTTTATTGTCAGTAACCTTATCAGGGTTTAGCATCTGCCCAGTGCATTGTGCCTGTCCCCATATGGCACACCCGTAAGTGGAGCAGAGGTCACTGTGGTATGTGATTTAATGGGCAATGCCATATGGCCTAAAAGGATATAAGTGTAAATTATTTTCATTCTAGTTGACACATGTTAGAACCAACATATACTAGTTAGGTTTACCTGTGTGAGGCTAGTGATGGAGTTTATGTAAAATATCTCTAGGTTGTCTGATGATAAAGTGGTGCTTGGGAGCCACTTCTGGCCATACATACGTACCAGTGCCAGTGATAGTGGATAATCTGGCCCGTGACGTTGCCTTCCTGCAAGTGTAGGATCCTCTAGTCCACTGGGTGGATCTACTTTGCTCTATGTGGAAATTAAATGAAGAAGTCAACAGACAAATACAAAAAATTATTATTATGTACTACTTTTTACATAGTTACTTAATTGCATCTACAATACAAATATGATGGTTACAAATTCATGCACAATTTAATGTGCCAGTTACAAAACTACATTATAATTACCAGAAGAGATGGGCCACTGTTTGTGAAGTATAAATTGAAAGCTTACATAAGCAGTAGTTAGGATTCTGGGACTTGTAGTTTGATAGACAAAATTAAAAACATGAAAGTCCAATTCACCATTAATATTTGCACTAACCTGAAGTGACTTGCATTTTAAAGTTTGCTGTTCATATGTAACATTTATTAAATTAAGTCATTGTTTAATCATCACATATTAACTGGCACCACATTAAGGTCATCATTCACAGGCAGCCCATGCAGCATGTTGGCGTGTATGGTTGAGAGGACGTCCTTCTCAAGTAGTGTGAGATGGAAATAGGGTCTTGTTTGTGCACCGGGGAGAGCTCTGTCTACGTCTATCCTGGTGAACTTTTCCTTCACCTGTCGACTCTTACCCTGCCACTTCTCTTTGACATCTATGACAGTCCAGACATCCTCCTCCAATGCACTGGGTGCATTAACCAACTGCTGCTATAGGGCTGCCTTCTGAGTGGCACTGCTGAGGAATGGAGGAAGGCCATGTAGTTTGTTGTATTTCCCCAAAACAAATCCTAAAATTATCTTGATCTTCTCCTCCTGACATTTAGCATGCTGACGGTGGCAGATGGCAAGGAAAGGTGCAGAGCAGGCAGGCGACGTCTGTATGTGTAAACACAAAGTCTTGTATGTGTGCTGCTTATATATGGTTTGCAGTGCATGGGTTGTAGGTGGCATAAATTGTCTGCAGGTGTGTGTAACTTACCTTTCCCCACCTCGAGTGTGGAGATTCTGCCCCCAGTGTGGAAATTAAACCCCGAGTGTGGAGATTCCACCCTTAGTACAGAACCTCCACAGTCGTAAAGCTAAAACCCGTAAGTCCCTTGTGAATACCGAAAGATGTAAGGTTAGACTTTAGGTCTAACTTTAGACTTTTGGTCTAACTTTACCTTTGTGAATGAGGTCCAAAGAGTCATGACTCCAAAAGAGTGTAGTTGACCGTAGAGGGTATCTAGGGGCCTGCCCTGAGGAGATGAAGTACTGACTACAAAGAACTTTCCCAGCTGTTGGAGAAGACTAGGACTTAATAATTTCCAGAGAACTGGGACAAGGTGCTGAGGCTTGCCAATAGGTGGGCAGGAAAACCAGGATTGTTCCACTGGGAGCTTTTTGCCATACTGAAAACAGGATCTCATAGAGAAGTTATTTTTTGTTCCAAAACCATGGCTTCAACAGATGCTCAATGATTATATATCCGACTTCATGGGAACCTGCCTGGCCATAGGTGTGGACCATGCCTGTTTGAAGATTGTGATTCAATTTCAGAGACTAAGTTGAAGGTAAAACCTTTGCCCAGGATGACTTACTTGGTGTAGTTGACCTATTCTCTATTGCGGTGCGCCTCAAAATGCTCTTAATTACTGTTCAATTGTGAGCAGTGACCTTTGATTGACGCTTTACTTTTCTTGGTGCTCTCTGCTTCAAAACGTTAACAGTTCACATCCCTGGTTCCCCCATCAAATTTAGGGGTGGGTGTAACTTGCATAACTCAGTGTAGTGTTATCACTCAGAATTCCCTGAGAATTCTGAGAGATTATGTATAAGTATGAGAGAAGAGTAATTCTGTATTTAGCGCTATTTTTTAGCTCAGTATTAACCAAGAGAAATTAGTATTAACCAAGAGAAATCCAAAGTTATGTGCATTAACACCCATAAAAAGAGAATAACAAATAACTGTTTCTTGGCATCAAGGAAGCTGGACATCGTATGTGAATACAGATACTTGGGGGTCATCATACATGACAAGGGCAATTTCAAGCCGCAATGCGATGCCATAAAAAAGAGAGGACTAATGACTGCGGTAGCTTTAAGAAACTTGAAAAACAAGATCACTGGCCCAAGCCTCCTCCCTCTTATTAGGGTGATCCAAGCAAAACTAATTCCAGCCATTACTTACGGCAGCGAGGCGATGAGAGGGAGGGAAGCTGTCACAGTTGACGGCACCGTAGCAAGAGCACTGCGCATGATCTTCAGCTTGCCAGGGTATACATCTCCAGCACAGATGAGGCTTGAATTCGAGCTCCCAAGAGAAGAGCTGGCACCCAAAGGATCATATATAAAAAGCTGGCACTAAATAAGCAGGGGAGAACCAAAAACGCTAAATGCTCTCCTGTGGAAGGAACTACAAGCCAAAGAAACTTGCCCCGCAAGGCTTTATCTGGAGGCCGCCATCAACCAGCTGGGGCTACGACAGCTTTGGGAACTCCCAGGGGCCCCGGCAGGCTTCAAAAAAGTAGTTAATAAGACAGTCAGGAAAGAATCACTCTGGCAGGATAAAGCCTCCCTGGTAGAGCGTGCACATGGCTTGGTCACTGTACAATCCTATACTAAACTCTCCCCCCAAGGATACCTCCAGACTGGCTTCTCTAAAAAAACGAAAGAGAAGTTTTTGAAACTGCGCCTAGGGCTGTTGCCCTCTGCAAATCATCTACCCCCTTGGCTACGCGCTCAGATACTAGCAAAGTGTCATCTCTGTGGTGAAGGTGAAGAAAATGGTGGGTGGACAAAATATCGAAAACACAAATATCGTCGGACACAATATCGTGTCAAAAATATCGAGGACAAGAATATCGTGATGGTCATTTTCTATGGGTAAGTAAAGTTTTACTATATATAACTCCACATATATGTACTTTGACGATATATATATCTTCAAGGTACGTAGATCTGGAGTTAAGAATAGTAAATTGATACCCATCTATTTGCACTTACCTACTCGATATTCTTGTCCTCGATATTTTGGACACGATATTCTGTCCACACGATGTTTTGTTTTCGATATTCTGTCAGTGAACCGAAGAAAATATAGTGCATCTGATTACTATTTGTAGGGAACTACTACAAGAACGTCGGGACCTCCTGAGACCGCTTTTCAACATAAAGCGGATACGGTCCTGCAGGCAAGCGGTGCTGGCATGCTTTTGCGGCGACGATATCCAACTGAGCTGCCGGATGGTAAAATTCCTAGCAGCCGCCGAAGCTCGACTCAACAAATCAAAAGAATTTCAAGGAGATAAAAGGAGTATGGATACAGAGGAGAACATACCTCCATGACCCACATGGAGAAAAGTTCCTGAACGCCCCAGCGAAGAAATAGGAAGTACAGCGTCAGTACTCGGAGCATTTCTTATACTCTAGGAGGTCAAAGCAATCCGGAGGGAAAAGGGTCAAGATGTAAAATTAGCCCTTGCTAATCAGCACTGCTCCAAATTATTACATCTGAAGAGACAACGGCCGTGACCTCAAAATTACTCTGTTTTAATGAGTGTTCTTCAGTATTACACGATTTAAACACTTGATGGACCGAAACAAGGATAGCTTAAGATCATGCGGCGGGTTATCTCATACTGCCCCCTTGCACCATAGGTTTTAATAATCAGCCGGTCAGAAATGGAGACCCAGCAAGCTCAAATCACTCTGCGGGGCTAACCTCTGTTGCTCTGCATCCATCGCTAATGTCTCTCGTACTAAGTACTTTTTACTCCTTAGTCCTTGCCTGGCCTAATCTGGCAATGAGCTCTGTGTCTAGAAATATCTGTAATCTAAGCACACTTTGCATTTTGCGCCAAGCCCCAAGTACCAACCTTTGATGCACTGCACCCACCCTCAATGATGATTTTGGTATTAAGTACTTTCTACTTCTTAGCCCATGCCAGGCCGAGTTTGCCAAGATGATTAACCCTAGAAATATATGTAAATCAAGCATCCAAGTACGAACTTTAACTATGCCCTGACTCTCTCATCTACACTTTTGCAAGGCAATTTTGCGTATATAGATCTGGCTAACTGCTCTTAAGACCAGTATAACCCCACATGGGCCTTGAGTAATGAAACCATTTGCCTCTGCCCCCAGGTCGCCTGGCTAAGGCTTTTAGCAATTAGTGCGCATGGCACTTTACTCCCCTCCCAACATCCTCTGCGGTATAAGAGGCTCCGATAGAGGAGGTTTGGGCTAGCCTTCAGGCTTATTTGAGGCTTATAAACTACTAACCACTTTTTTAAATAGTCTTTACTTTGTATTCTGAACAAGTGGTTTTTTAGCGATGAACTGTTATAACACTAATGTAATTTGTTGTCCCTTTTTTTTTTTTTTTAGCATGAAATTGTGTAAATTGATGATTGTTTGTAATAGTTTTAATTAACTGCACAATAAATTTTACCTTACCTTACCTTACCTATTTTTTAGCTCAAAAATACCCCTTGCATCCAAAATGGACAGGATAATGCATTTTTAACAAAGAAATAGAGCTAAATGCAACAGAACATGAATAATGAGTGCGACCAGCCTCTCGTGCACTCTAAACCTGCTCTTGTGGTAGGATTTCCCCTAAAATTTATTCTGGCATTTAGTGCTATTTTCTTATCATAAACTGCACCCTTGTATCCAAAATGGTCACGAAGATGCATTTTGCTCTAAGAAATAGTGCTAAATACAGTAGAACATAAATAGCGGGCATGTGCAGCTGCTTGCGCTCACTAAATGTGCTCTCACTGTAATTATGTGAGCAGGAGTAATTGTAGAATTATCTTTAATTCCGTGTTAAAGAGCAAAGCAGAATTACCGAAATTATTCAGATTGCTCTAGCGTAATTGAAATTCTTCCCAGGCCTAATCAAATTTTGATGCTATTAATGTCTTTTTCTCATTAAATTGTTTTGGGAGCCTTATTGTTTTGTGTTCTTTGCCTTGAAAAAGTTGGTACTGCTTGAACTTAAAAAGTACTTTTCTGGGGATCGTCTGCTTCTTGTGCCATAGCTACCAGGAGGTTGAGCAGAGATTGTCTCAGAAATAAGCTGTGACCTAACTAGAATGAATTTATTAAATTGGTTGGGGTACTCTTTCAAATTACCCAGGCCTGAAAACTATTCATTAGAATTACAGTTCTTCTGCAGCGAACAGAAATGTTTTTATCTACTCTTCGTTGCAAACACGTTCTCACCTGCACTATCTAAAACCACTGATTGATGAATTGTACCACATCACTCATACTCAAAATTAGCAGTTTTAGAAATTAAGATGATTTGGATATGAACTTCAAAGTACAAGTATTATCACTAACAAGAGAATTGTCTCTGCAAGTTCAATACAACTATTTAACACCTTTGACTGTATCAGTTCTAGTTCATCTAAATGTCATGTCAAGTTCTGTTTTAATAGTGTCTATGTTCATGCATTAGGCTTTCTACCTACAATGTAATATTAGTTTCCTAAGCCAAAAATGATAAAACAAGGGGGCATATTATCAAGGGCTCTATCGCCGCTTTAGCGGTACTTTTTCCCGCTAAAGCGGCGATAATTCTAACGCCCTATTAGCAAGCTGTCGCTAACTGCTGTTAGCGACAGCTTCTAGGCGATAGCGACCGGGTTGGGTGCCGCTTTGCATGCCAGCGATATTTATCGCTAATGGCATGCAAAGTAGGCGTTCCCAACCTAAAAGCGACTGGAAACAGTCGCTAAGCTCGCTATCGCCTATTAGCGAGGCAGGGGAGGTGATTAACGAACCAGCGCTAAACACGTTTAGCGCTGGTTTGTTAACGCCTGGTCCAGACCTGACTTAGCCATGTAATCCAATGGGAGGTGGATTACATGGCTAAATCCCTCGCCCTATCACCTAGCTAACACTGGTCACAGTGTGAATATCGCTTGTTTTCAAGCGATATTCACACTGTTCTCCAGGGTTTCTATCGCTTAGGAGATAAGCGTTGCTGATAGCACGCTATCTCCGCGATAGAAACCTGCGATAGCCGGCGATAATTATCCAAGCGCTAACTGCGCTTAGCGATAATTATCGCTGGTTATTGCTAATAGGCCCCAAAGTCCTTTAAATGCTGTATTACATGGTAATGGGTTTGCTCTCTTGACATTTGTTCACTAAATCAGTGTTTCGTTTTAAAAGACATTTTAAAATTAGAGAAAACATTAAAACACATATTATCTAAAAGTACAGGCCTGGAATACAAAATAGAATTAAAGGTTACATTGGCTTCTCTATGTACGTATACAAATGCCATTCAATTGACATTCTAATTTAATAGGTTGCTCAAGGCGGCAAACAAACTGAGAAGTATAATTGCATTTTACCTTGACCTCACCAAGCACACACACATAAATGTGATAAAATCATGATAGAAAAAGGGAGATTACAAAAATGTGTTTATTTTTACCCATAGCTTGCTGATACTGGTAGGTTAAACTAAAGATAACGACGCGCTGCGGGATGACTGTTTAGACTGCTGATTTATAACTACAAAGACTAAGGCTATTGTAGAAAGACAAGGGTCAGGACTCCTTACAGAGCCTGACAGAGCATAAACGAAACGTTCTATTTCTGTTTGTCAAATAGTCCTTGATGTGAATAATTGTGTCAAGCTTCAATCGGAGGCAAACCAAACAGCTCCCTTTAAGAGAGTGATGGACAGTGAATTCAGGAGAGAAAACAGGCTTGCCCTTAAGTTTTGATCAAAAGGGGGTAGAATTGACTCATTAGGAAGCCTGGGTGATAGACAGGACCGGGGGGCCCGAAAAGGACATTATGTTCCAGTTTCCGTGCCTTTGCATGGCTTCTGCTTAAAATCGGAATAAACACATACCAAAGAAACTTGTTGTTATTTTCACAAAAATAATACAAAATGTCATTAGTTGGCACCTGATGCTATCTAAAAAAAAGTAGGAATACATGTTCTCTTTCACTGACATTTTTTATACTTCATATATACTCTTTCCACCTGACATAAATGGGTAAAGTGTAAACCCGCATGTCGTTTTTTTTTTACCTAGGCCACGCAAAAACTCAAGCTGTTAGAATAGGTAGGAGTGCTGGCCCATCAGAAACATTTCCTGCTTGGGATGGTGTTGGATTGTGTATATATAGTAGGTAGGATGGGCATGAGATTATAAGAGAGTACAATATGCAGCAGGGCTCTTCAATAATTATTTCACAGTTTTTCCATTGATTTGTCGACACTCCTTCACCTTTCCATGCTCAATATTTTAACCTCTACAGGTGGATTTTTCACACTTCATTCTGTAGAATTATGCAGGGTCATGTCTTCTTTAAGATGTTTTGTGTAGCACTGGTGGGTGATATGAATAAGGAGACAGAAAACTATAAGGTGGACAAAAATTACAAGGATAGGTGATCGTCCTTGTTCGCAGTTCTTATGATTTGCTGGCCTCTCACTGTCATGTGGCTTAACGGCTAGAGAGGCCGACTTTGAAGCAGGGGAGCCAGGTTAGAGTCTGGCGGGAGGCTCAAGCATCCTGTGGTTCTGGGCAAATCACTTAATCTCAGGGTGCCTAAAAATGAATGTGTACTTCTGTAATGCAACTTGTGCTCATGTAAAGCGCCCGATATCTTCGGGTCGAGTTCTCGCTATATAAAACTGCAAAAAAAAAAAAAGCCATCAGCTGCTATTGGATGCCTCACCAAAAACTTGGGTGAGTAGTGCTTATTAGCAGCAGAAAACACTTAAAACCGAATTAGGGAAGCGGGTTAGGAAAGTGAGATATACTGGATTAATAGCTAGCAGTATTCATAGCCGTCTACTTTAAGATACTGGGTAAACACGGACCCTCAAAAGCTTATATCACCAACAACAGATCCATGATATTAGAGACTCACTAACCGGAGTCTTGAGGAAGACGTCTTCTTCAGGTTGACTTAGTAAGAATCCTGCAAGAGTACACTGAAACAGGAATATAACTCAGAAACCAAATAACTAAAGGCACAGTAGCAGGGCACTAATAGACAAAGACTGCAGTAAACACAAGAAAGGTGCAGCAAGACAGGACCAGATGCAACCTAGGTAATAGGAACATCAACTCACCATCAAGTGAAGTTTTCGGGTGCTTTGTTCACGGCAGAGGGCTTCATTTGCTGTATCTGTATGTCTTACCCAAAACTCATCACCAGCACAGATACGTTTGGAATTTGGGCTAATTAAACAATAGCAAGACAAGGGACCTATACTAATGCTGCTATAGGCTGAAGACCTCAATTAATACCTCCCTAAACATGGCCTGATGACCAGATATAGCAAATGGCCCATGCACACCCGCAGGGCATTTCTTAGATTCCACTATACAAGCCCTTGGGATACAACCACTTTGGAACCATACAATGACTACGCATCTTTAAGACAAATCTTCAACAATAAAATATTGTCGAAGATAAGGCGGCCTTATTAAGCAGATCACATGCCTGGATTGAACTAAATATCTATAACATCCTGAAACCCCAGAATTATCTTGAGAAGGAATAGTCTCTGTTTTTAAGACAGAAATTAATGACCTACACATTTGGAGACTTGCCCTCTCTCATGCACAATCAGCCATGGCTTCGGAACACAGGAACAACCCTCTGCTGTTTATGTAGGTCTGCTACACAGGCCATGGTTCACCTAGTTTGCACCTGCCCCGTACTTTTAAAGGACAGGAGGAAGCTCCTGAAAGTATCTTTTAATCAACGTGGCATTCCTTCATGTTAACAAACAAGCCTTGCTTGTTTTAATCCAACGGATATGATTCTTAACTGTTGTTTCATAAAACTTTTATTAAGAGCCGACCAAAAATGAAAGAGATCATATTGATTTACTGATCACGTTTACAGAGATGCTGCCACTCTTGTGGGCCTGTGTACAGCTGCACACTCCCTTTTAAAGATGAACGTTTATAAAGTAATTTTAAGAGTTAATTCAGTACGGTGTTTTACATTTTAACTTTTCTATAATTCCTTGGCACTGTGTGCAGTGATTTGAAAAAAATATGCATAAAACACTTTGAATCTTTGCATGTAATTACCCAAAGTTGAAAATAAGTGGCTGCTGTCATCTTTAGTTGGTGTCTGGTCGCTGTCTGGAGCAGTCCCCACCACCATCTTTGACTAGGGAACATGCCAGGAGAAGTCTGGCTGCTGCGCCATGATGCCCAGACTCCATTCCCGACTCCAGCTCCACAATCTCCCTCACCGTATCTCATGCCTTACACCATGGCCCTGCCCTGCATATGCTTCTGGTCCATGTTGCACTATGTCTTCCCAAACACAGCTCCCAACCATTGATCAATGTGGTCCTTGTAGGGAATTCATGTATCTGACCACGTGGTAATGTGCCCTGCTTCTCTAAGGGAAGTAAGTGCCATTAATTATGTCTGATTTATAAAACTCTCCTTAGCGGCTCCATTTGCTGGATTTGTTTGATGCACCTACTAGTCTGTCACTTGGCAGTAATGACAGGTAGTAATTGGCAGTAATTGTCCCAAGTTTCTTCTGTCTACAATATAAAAACAACACTGTTGAGGCTATGAGCGAGCCCCATGCAGTGAGTGTAGCTAATTTCTGCTGCTTGGCTCTCTCTATAAAGCCTGTTCCACGCCCACTCTGTTTGAAATGTGGAGGATAGAGATACTAGCTTCAGGATGAGTTTTTGGTGTTCGGCTGTGTGAGGAGGAGCTCCAAAATGTCATCAAAGTTAATGATTTACTAGATCTTGGAAGTTCCTGTCCCTCACCAACAGAACTTAGGCATACTATAAGGAACTCCTCTCTGATTCTTCAGATCATGTGGTGGCATAGAGTTGGATGATGTGAGAACGATGCAACAAGATTTAGCATCAAATACTCAGTCGTACATTTGATACAAATATAGACATTAATTTGAGACCAGTTGGTTGTTCTCTGCATATTCTAAAATGTGTGGCTATCTTTTGGTGTTGCTTCTTTTTCCTCTTGCTTTGCATTTCTACTGTCCCTGGTTTACCATGTCTTGACTTTCTAAAATCCAGATTGCCTGGACTTTGAGACCTTGATCTCTATTGTTTCAGGTCCTCTCCAGGGACATTCATAGGTGGCTAGTGGCAGATCCCATTTAACAAATGGGTTCCTTTGCAGTCAACTGGTCAACTCACAATCAATCAGTCGGCATAGTTGGTTTAGGAAAAGTCTATAGTCTTTAGTCAATAATGGGTTGACTAGGACTGAAATCGTGGTTCATTAATATTATCAACTTTTGTGCTAAGTTTAATTTGAACATGCTACAGTTTATTCATATGGGGACTGCTTTCAATGTAATTTTCAAAGCAAGTTGCAGTTCCTTACATCTGTGTATCAGTAAACTCCAAATCAACTTCTTAGGCTTACTAATAGCTTCAATATACATATTAACACTAAAGGAAAAAGAAGATTGCTATGATATACCACAGACCAGGGGGGTCGCATTATGGAAAGGGGGCACTGTCCCTAGATGCACCAGGTGCAATCAGAAATAGCGTGCCAAATAAATTGAATACGCTGCCCCTAGGGCAGCCTCAAACTCGCGCTGGCCTTGCCGTCTGTGCATTCACTGAAATATGAAGCAACTGCTTCAAAGCTGCTCTGTTTTTCACAGTGCTGGCGTCATGCCACCTGAAATTTAAAGGAAAGAAATCTCCCTGTAGGTGTGTGCAGTGAATGCCTGCACCCGTGTGCAGGGGGATGTCTGGATGATCCATGGGATCCCCTTTCCCATCTCACGAGGGCTGCCTTCAGGAGGGGCACTGACAGTGCACCACCTTTTCATGGCATATTGTGAGCGTGCCCTCTACGGGCCTGTTTGCATCTGGGCCAGTGTCTATAATACAATGCATGTGCAGAGGCAAAGAGATTCCCTCATTTGCATCAGCTCATGCCCCATGCAAATGAGGGAACAATCTCTTTTGATGTCATTGGTGCTACATGTGTGCCAGCACTATGAGTATTACAGAATAGGACGCACAAGCATCTGCAGACCCTTCTGTAATACCAATGTGCCCCAGGGGCGCTCAAAGTGGGCACCCACACCCTTTGTACCCCTAAGGCACAATGTATAAAAAGGCTCCATGTTCAGAAGGTGTGAGTATAACACATTTTAAGTCCTTGTTTCTATTCTTACGTCAGCATGACAAAAATTGTTCAACATATTGTGGTGTCCCAAAAGATTCAAGTTACAGAAGGGTGCTAATAACACCAAGTCTCCAAACAAACCCTTTTATGTTAACATTCACAAGTCAAGAAGAACATTTGTGATACCAAGTTCTGTTTCACTGTTAGGTCTGATTCTAGCAGTCAACCATCTGATAACATTGATCCTTATGAATGGGCTAGCTGATTATTAAACCTTTGTTTACTCATGGATTGTGCAATACTAACTGCGATAATGGCCTACAGCTAGATCCACATTACCATCCGGCATCTATTGTTGATTAGTATTGGCTAGCGGGGAATTTATTGTTTCAGAATCTTTGAGTCAGATGTCAGTCACCAAAGTTCAGGGAGCATGGAGCAGGAATGTAGACTAGAACTGGTAATCTCTTTGTAACTTTGGATATCACAATATACCATATTGGTTCCCAGTAAGTTGAGAGGCTAGGGTAGGATCCTAATACATGAAGTATATTTCATTGTGTGGTTCAGAACAGTGCAAAACTATAGCAGATCTTGGAAGCTCTGTCATAAATAATGTAGAAGGAGAGCAATATCAGAAATGTCAATTCCTATGCTAATTCATTTTATCTAGTCTCTCATTTTCCCTCTCTACATATCTCCAACCTAATCTCCCATTTTTTACCTGCTAGGACATATCTCATCAATTTTTGCCATTTCTGCTGTAATTATTTCTGCACAGACAATGAGTATGCACAACTATATGTGTAGTGTGGAGCAGTGAGACAATCCCTTTAGAATTTCACCACAAGAACCGTTTTTGAAGAACCCTGTGTTCAAGGTTTTCAGTTTATTACTCTTTGAGAGTTATTGATGTGGCTGTATCATTTCCAAAAGTGAGAGGTCAAAATTGTCCCAAATTTATTTTAAAATTTCTGACCTCTTCTTCTAATTGAAGTCGCCTATGATTTATAAATTCCTCCCTGTTATTATTTAGCCCATTTAAAGATCTCCCCACCAACCCAATTTATCTGTTTGTTACAAATTGGCACTGTTGGGTAAATACTTTGGATAATTTCAACCAAATTATGGATCCATCAATTTTTGTTTTGGAAACGGGTGGTATAATATCCTCAATGTGCTACTTTGTATTAGATCCAAGACTGTATTCATTGTTATTGTGCTGTGGGGAGAGGCCAGTGTGTAGTCAACTTTGAGGCTTGAAATTCTATCTAATACATTTCTTCATTTTAATATTTGAGACCTACCATACTAGTGTTGGAGATACATTTTCTAATTTTTAATCTTGACCTCCCTTATTGCAATGTAAAATATTCAGTGTTAGTTTCACTAATTATTATTCCATTGACAAAGGTGTTACACATGGAAAGATAACCTTCCTCCTCTACCTCCTCAACAAGTTTATAAATTTAAATAAGGTGTTTCAAAGAAATAAATACTTGCATAATGTGCTTATTATTCAGTGACTACAGGCACATCAGTGTATTGTTTTGTTGCAATTATATTTCTCCAATCACTATTACTATTTTCTAAGCCTCATATAGATGCGGAATTTCCAAGCATTAGTCAACAGTAGTCAGGAGTTCATCAGGCCTATTTATTTCATCATGAATCTTAAAAATAAGGATCACTCTTGAAACAATTCTTACAATCATATTTCATTGTGAGATGGGAAAGTGCATCCATTGTGTGGCAACATCAGGTGAAACAAATGTGCAATAATTGTCACAAACATACAGGTAAGACCAGGTGCTTTTATCCATAATTATATCGACAATGTGTTGGACAGTTACACAGTAATACTGCACACCTGGTGGTTGTTCTAGTGGGGTGAAGGCGCTCTAAGGCAGTACGCAAATATTATAGGGTGAACTTACGCGTACATGTGGTGAAAAAGGGTAGGGAGAACCACCCCTCTCCCTAGATTGTGGTAAACCACAGACAAAGAACTCCAAAGGTCCCCTGCACACGCTAGTGGTACATAAATTTAAGTTAGTACAGTAATGAGTGTAGGAAAGAAAGAAACACTGTTCATCCACTGCTCTGTGTGGTTCCAGGATTTATTGTCCTTGTTGTGCGTTCCCTGGTACAGAGTCTTAGCCTAGCCAACACGTGTTTCATCACTACCATGAAGTACACAGCAACTTCTTCAGGTCTAAATTCCTATGATTACGGTCCTTATTGTCGGTTGTATTTCCGTCCCGAAAGTAAATAGTAGTAGATGGTCTCAAGGGTACCAGAGACCAGAATTCCATTTAACTAAAGTTTCCTCATGAAGCAGATTCTATATTCTGTGATGCAGACGAGTATTCAGAATATGCAGCTACTAATTATTGTGAGACCCTATTCGTAGGGTTATGGCTGTCAGCCAGCTTTGATTGTGTTGCCGCTGGTCACCCGATCCGGTGAAGCAGCTGGTGAAGTCTCCCACGTGTGAGAGGAACACCGTACCTCTCACATTATTTTTGGTCTTTACCATTTAAAGTTGTATCTTGCTTATATCTTTCATGTGTATTTCCCAGGAATCCACTTTTACCTTCTCAACATTTTGAAAGAGCAAGTCGGTGATCAATTTAATTACACTTGATTGATCCTCTTCCAATCTTCTTCTTTATTTCTATTGAAAATTGCATTTACTGGCAGACACTGAGGGCCCGATTCACAAAGGTAAAGTGAGACGAAAGTCTAACTTTACGACTTTTGGTATTCATAAAGGGCATTTACAAGCAGTAAATGCTCTTTGTGCATACCGGAAGTCATAAAGTTAGACTTTTGTCCCACTTTACCTTTGTGAATCAGACCCTGAGTGTTTAGTTTCATTAATTGTTCATTAATACTTGTATCATCAGAAATATGTATTTCAGCTTTGTAGCTACATTTTTGTAATTTTTGTTCTGCCCAGACAGATGATAGATGATTTCTTTCACCTTTTCAGATTTGATGAGATTTTATTCTATAATGGGTTGAGACTTTTTGGATAATAATCTTGAAACCTCTGTTTATTAGTATCGTGGACTGGTATTTGTGAATAATTAGTATAGCACTTAGATGATGGAATAGCACTAAGGAGAAGTGGCGAGAGCCTAGAAGGTGCACAGGATTAGCTAGCTTCCAGTGACATGATTGGTGTAACTCGTCATAAGCATGGATTACTGAACAGTTGCATGTGTTACAAGAAGTTGTGGCATGCTTCTGCAGTGAAGTAAGACTGAGATTCCCGGAGCTTCTTGGTACAATGATCTTGCATACCTTAGATAAGATGTACCATGGGAACTGAAGGAGCTAGGAAAGCATTCTAGTTCATAAACATAGCATTCATGTGTTTACCTAACATTGAAGGCTCATGGATCACATGAACACAGATGCATGGCCTTGTAATAATCAAATTATTGTGGCTTGAGATTGCATTCTAACCTTTGAGAAGGAACAAGAAAGTAGACATTGCACAGTGAGCAAAACCACCTTCATGGATACATAATGATTAGAAACACACAGCCTGGGGCTGGAAGGTTCTGAAGTGAGATGATTCTGGAAGGTACAGTTGTCAGCCTTTTGCCTATATAAGCATGCACAACACATACTCAGTGTAGACTTGGGCTACTGTGTGGCATTGCCCAGTTGCTCTTCTCAGGGGGGAGGAGGACTTACCCTTGAGTGGGTCTCCATGCACCAATTCCACACAAAGACTGGGAAGTATCTGATTGCGTTGCTTGTCTTACAGTTGTCTGTTGATTCCTCATCCTATATATTATTTGTGCCTATTATATTTCCTAACCATTTGCTATAGTAAATGCATGCTAATTCAGGGATATAATGTCAAAACAAGGACCCCCTTCTACTAATAGAGGTTCCTAGGGCAGGGAAAATGTAATTATTGAAGTAAAATCCCTAGGCAACTATCGGTCTATATAATAGGTGAGACCTAGTTATACAAACCCATGATATTTATAGACTCAGGGGCCCGATTCTGATGCGGGTTGGAAAAGCTTCCCGACCGAATCGGTTGGGAAATGGTGTCCGACCCACTCGGATCGGGAAAGTCCCACCGGCGGAGTAGGATGCATCCGGATGCTTCCAGATACGATTTGGTTGAACTCCCATTGACTTCAATGGGAACATTTGTTCCTAACCGCATCAGAATTGGGCCCTCGGTCGGGAAGACACGTTCCCGATCCGATTTGGAAGGAGCAAATGCCGTTAGGAGGCCTTCCTAACCGCATCAGAATCAGGCCCTCGGTCGGGAAGCTTTTCCAACCTGCATCAGAATCGGGCCCTTAGTGTACAACCAAATTCAATAAAAATTCATTTTTTTTCATACAAATTTGTTTAAAATGACCATTGTAGGTTCTGCGATATTTCTATGAAACACATGTATAAGACAATAACATCACAATATGACCAACAGAATAAACATAAGTGAAGGCATACAACAATCATGTGCATATCTCCTATACATATAATCATATAAAACAATCAATCATAGAATAAACTGGTTATGATAGTACAAAAAATACAAAAGACAAAGGATGAAAATCAAAAACACAATAGATCATTAATTATATAATGAAGTGGCTAAATGTTTGATGATGAATCTTCATAATATCTACGTGCGTTTTGGCGTACAGAGCGCCTTCATTAGGAAAGCCACAATAAATCTTATACCTAGAAAATGAAAAGATGTACATTCATACATCTTTTCATTTTTTAGGTATAGGATCCATTGTGGCTTTCCTGATGAAGGCGCTCTGTCCACTGAACGTGCGTAGATATTATGAAGATTCATCATTAAACATTTAGCCGCTTCATTATATAATTCTTTGATCTATTGTGTTTTTGATTTTTCTCCTTTGCCTGTTGTATTTTTTGTATTATCATAACCAGTTTATTCTATGATTAATTGTTTTATATGATTATATGTATAGGAGATATGCACATGATGGTTGTATGACTTCACTTTTGTTTAATCTGTTGGTCATATTGTGATGATATTGTCTTATACATGTGTTTCCTGAAATATTGCAGAACCTACAATGGTCATTTTAATCAAATTTGTATGAATAAAAGGAATTTGATTGAATTTGATTGTACACTGAGTCTATAAATATGTGTTTGTATAACTAGGTCTCACATATTATATAGACCGATAGTTGCCTAGGGATTTTTTTCAATAATTGCTAATTCAGGGATAGGCATATGTCCTTGTGTTGAGAGCTTTGCAATGACACCTGTGTCCCAAGGTCCTGGTGTCTGAGATTTGAGACTTAAACTGTTTTTGACGTGCTGGGTTAGTCTCTTAGTAACAGGCATAGTGCAGAAAGAAATTTGCCTTCCTGTCACAAATAATATTTGACCTAAAAGTACTGTACACTTTCCTACTGAGATGAGACAATTAGCATATGTACATAATTCATATCACTTATGAAAATTTCAGCTGACAGGTAGTGGTTCCCATTGGAAAGTTGAGGCAGTCAGTGGGAGAAAGACACACGTTAACTTACTTATCCTAATGAATCCTATAGTCAGAAAAGGTGGAAAGGTCTTTGGTTTAGTGCATTCCTTTTGTGCCCAGAATTAGCTGGTTTGCCTGGATTCAGTAGTAAATCATCTGCATATCATATTTGCCTCATCTGAAATGTGATTCCCTGGATTTGTGAAGGTCACACTCTTGTAGAACTGCATGCGGGTTGGAAAAGCTTCCCGACCGAATCGGTTGGGAAATGGTGTCCGACCCACTCGGATCGGGAAAGTCCGACCGGCGGAGTAGGATGCATCCGGATGCTTCCAGATACGATTTGGTTGAACTCCCATTGACTTCAATGGGAACATTTGTTCCTAACCGCATCAGAATTGGGCCCTCGGTCGGGAAGACACGTTCCCGATCCGATTTGGAAGGAGCAAATGCCGTTAGGAGGCCTTCCTAACCGCATCAGAATCAGGCCCTCGGTCGGGAAGCTTTTCCAACCCGCATCAGAATCGGGCCCTTAGTGTACAACCAAATTCAATAAAAATTCTTTTTTTTTCATACAAATTTGTTTAAAATGACCATTGTAGGTTCTGCGATATTTCTATGAAACACATGTATAAGACAATAACATCACAATATGACCAACAGAATAAACATAAGTGAAGGCATGCATCAATCATGTGCATATCTCCTATACATATAATCATATAAAACAATCAATCATAGAATAAACTGGTTATGATAGTACAAAAAATACAAAAGACAAAGGATGAAAATCAAAAACACAATAGATCATTAATTATATAATGAAGTGGCTAAATGTTTGATGATGAATCTTCATAATATCTACGTGCGTTTTGGCGTACAGAGCGCCTTCATTTGGAAAGCCACAATAAATCCTATACCTAGAAAATGAAAAGATGTACACTCATACATCTTTTCATTTTTTAGGTATAGGATCCATTGTGGCTTTCTGATGAAGGCGCTCTGTCCACTGAAGCGTGCGTAGATATTATGAAGATTCATCATTAAACATTTAGCCGCTTCATTATATAATTCTTTGATCTATTGTGTTTTGATTTTTCTCCTTTGCCTGTTGTATTTTTTGTATTATCATAACCAGTTTATTCTATGATTAATTGTTTTATATGATTATATGTATAGGAGATATGCACATGATTGTTGTATGACTTCACTTTTGTTTAATCTGTTGGTCATATTGTGATGATATTGTCTTATACATGTGTTTCCTAGAAATATTGCAGAACCTACAATGGTCATTTTAATCAAATTTGTATGAATAAAAGGAATTTTGATTGAATTTGATTGTACATTGAGTCTATAAATATCATGTGTTTGTATAACTAGGTCTCACATATTATATAGACCGATAGTTGCCTAGGGATTTTCTTCAATAATTGCTAATTCAGGGATAGGCATATGTCCTTGTGTTGAGAGCTTTGTAATGACACCTGTGTCCCAAGGTCCTGGTGTCTGAGATTTGAGACTTAAACTGTTTTTGACGTGCTGGGTTAGTCTCTTAGTAACAGGCATAGTGCAGAAAGAAATTTGCCTTCCTGTCACAAATAATATTTGACCTAAAAGTACTGTACACTTTCCTACTGAGATGAGACAATTAGCATATGTACATAATTCATATCACTTATGAAAATTTCAGCTGACAGGTAGTGGTTCCCATTGGAAAGTTGAGGCAGTCAGTGGGAGAAAGACACACGTTAACTTACTTATCCTAATGAATCCTATAGTCAGAAAAGGTGGAAAGGTCTTTGGTTTAGTGCATTCCTTTTGTGCCCAGAATTAGCTGGTTTGCCTGGATTCAGTAGTAAATCATCTGCATATCATATTTGCCTCATCTGAAATGTGATTCCCTGTATTTGTGAAGGTCACACTCTTGTAGAACTGCATGATTACCACGTAAACCTACCTTACCATGTATGATCTCTCTAGCAAACATTTACTGTATCACAGACAGCCAATGCAACAAGGTCAATCATTTCCATCTGAGAGGGGATCTAAGGCCTTATGAAATGTCATTTCTAACTTACATTACTGGGATGTTGAGTAGGGGGCATGGAGTGCTCGGCACATAAGCATGAATGGAAAAATTACTTTCTCTTTACAGTAGTGCAGCTCTGTATGAGAAATTCAAATTAAGGTGTCTGTGTCATCCACCATTTTTATCAAATCTGCAATGCACATCTTTTAGTTCTGCACTCCTTGAAGCATGTCTCAACATGACATGTAATTCATTTGTTTCTCCAAATGTAATCCTTCACATCGCAACTGATGTCATTTCTGTATGATATCCTACTGTTTTCATCTTCCAGGTAGGAAATAAGTGAGCAAGCTGTAGCCACCTAACCTAGACCTTGTTAGGAGAAAGTTAAGAACTACTACAGAAATGGAAGTGTAGGTGGGCAATGAAGGAGTAGTACACAGACATAGAGCCAGGGTTCCCTTGAATTTAAAAAGATTATCAGTATTTCATCTCTGGGAGTCAAGCACTGTGGTAGATTTGTGAACCTCAACACAACCAATGGGATAGACGAAGTGAGGCAGGGATTCTCGATCCCAGGAAAGTGAACCACTGTCAGCTATGAGGCCACTACACTGCTTCATCCCACAGCAATTTTTCCCATTCCTATTTCTCCCTACCCAAGCACTATTAATCCAATGAAACATCACCCGCCAAATGTGACATTTGAGCCTGGCATTCCTGAGCTCCCATGTTTTCCTTTACTTCATCAGGCATCTCTCACCCTTTCCACAGAATTATTGTGCTGAAACACTGAACGGTATACATACAGACAGACACACACACATGCACAAACCCCCCCACACATGCACACACACACCTCTTATGTATCCAGCAGTAATGGAGGCATGTACACACACATTTGAAAACCCCAAAACTCACTAACACAGCCAGTAAGCAATCCATGCAGCCCCTCACATATACATTTAGAGGCCAATAGAGTAACTAAGAGACCCAGTCATATACCAACATAGTTCCTTACATATCCAATGACACACTGACATAGGGACTGAGACACTCATTCAGATATGTACCGAAGAACTGAAACCAACAAGTCACCCATCCAGACAAGTAGCCCTTTAAACATGTCTTGGACCTGCTACCTTAGAGGCTGTGTGTGCAGTTTCAATGCTAGTCCAACTTGGCATCTAAAACCCCTTGCCAAGCCTTAAACTCCTCTTCTACTACTTATAAGTCACCCACTAAGGTAGGCTTGTAGGTATGCTGTAGGCAGGACATAGGGCAGGGAGCAATGTCCTTAAAAGATAAGACATGCACTTTGAAGTTTCAGTGATGTATATGAACACTTACAGGCCCATATGCCCACTAATACATCAAGTAAAGTACCCATGTTACAAGTGACATACCTATGTACAAAACAATAGAGCCACTAATACACCCAGTTAGACAGTGACATAGGCACCTAAACATTCACTCACACACACACACATACACACACACAAACACACACAGCTCTTATATATCCAGTACTAATGGAGGCAGTTGCACACACCGTTAACTCACTAACACCGCCAGTAAGCAATCCATGCAGCGCCTTACAGACACATTGAGAGACCCATAGAGTCACTAAGAGAGCCAGTCATATACTAACATACTTCTTTAGATATCCAAAGACAAACCCAAATAGGGACTGAGGCACTCATTCAGATATGTTCTGAAGAACTGACACAAACAAGTCACCCATCCAGACAAGTAGCCCTTTAAACATTCTTGGGCCTGCTACTGTAGAGACCATTTATGCAGTTTTACAGCTAGGCCGACTTGAATTTAAAAACACATAGCTAATCTTTAAACTCATATTCTACTACACATAACTGCCCACAAAGGTAGACCATAGGACAGAGAGCTATGCGCTTAGAAGATAACACATGTAGTTTGAAGTTTCACTCAGTTACATTCACACTTATAGACCCATTCGACCAGTTATACATGCAGTCTCCCACCCATTCTGGAACTGAAATACCTATGCACAAAAGTATAGAGCCACTTATACACTCAGTCAGACAGCGAACGAGGCACTTACACATTCACTCACAGACCCTCACAGCACTTATCTATCCAGCAGTAACCGAGGCAGTTGCAGACCCAGTTATTTATACACCCCCAACACTTATTAACATAGCTAGTAAGCAAATCCATTCAGCTACTTACATAGACATATACAGACCAATAGACTTACTAAAAGAGCCAGTCATATGCTGACAAACCTAGTTACAAATCCAATAACACAATCACACAGGGACTAATACACTCACTTGATATGCACTGAAGAACTGACACTACCAAGTCATCCATCCAGACAAGTAGCTTTTTTTTGTCTCAGGACTGCTAGTGCAGAGACTGTGTGTGTAGTTCTAATGCCAGGCTGACTTGGCATTTAAAACCCCTTGTCAAGACTTTAGCTCCCCTTCTATTATATATGTCAACCCTAAGGAAGGCCATACATAGGCCATAGGGCAGGATGTTTTGTGCTTAAAAGGTAAGATATGTACTTTGGAGTTTCAGTAAGTTATCATACACACTAACAGACCCATACACGCAGTTATACATTCAGTCTCTCACCTATAGTGCAACTCACATACCTATTTGCAAAAGCATTCATACACTCATACACACAGTCAGATAGTGACAGATGCACTTATACATTCAGTCACAGACTCTCACAGCACTTGTGATACAGCAATAGCAGACCCAGCTGCACACACTGTTACATTCCCCAATACTCACTAACACGCCCAGTAAACAATCCATACAGCCACTTAATACATATTTACAGACCTATAGGCTTACTAAGAAAACCAGTCATATACTGACATATTTACTTATATGTGCAGTGACACACCTACAGAAGGGCTGATACACTCATTCACAAATGTACTCAAGTACTGACACATCCAAGTAACCCATCCAGAGAAGTAGACCTTTAAATAGCTTGTGCTTGCTATTGCAGAGTGTGCCTATGCACTTTTACTGCTAGGCAGTCTTGGAATTTAAAACTGCTTGTAAACCTTACATTTTGTTTCTACTGCTTATAAGTTTCTCCTAAGGTAGTCTGTAGGTAGGCCAGAGGACAGGGTGCTATGTACTTAAAAGTAACGCATGTACTTTGAAAGGGAGTAGAGCTGTTACGTTTTATAGCTCTGAAATGCTATGAAAGATTAATATGATATAGGTATGATTTGACTTGCTTGAAGTATAGAACATAAAATGTATACTGTATTTTGTTTTCAGATATCTACTTGAGTTCAAAGAGAAGAATGTAAAATGCCCAGAAAGGAACAGAGGAGAAAAGCACAAAAGAAACAGTAGTACTCGGAAACAAACGAGAACAAAAAAGGAGATGGTGGACTGAATGTACTGGGAAAAAAAGATTCGCGGGTGGGAGAGCTAAGCAGTTTCTTAAAACAGTAGTAAGAAAAATGAAAAATGTGGGAAATGATGTGAACAAAAACAAAATTTTACCTACAACTCAGAAACGAAAAGCAGTAAATTATGTTCAAAGTGGAAAAGGTTCTAAAAAACAATTCATCTGACAGCAAGGCAGAAACAGTGCAAAGACATAAGAAGAAGAATGTTTAGATGTAGTATAATACACAATTTGACATGAAATATAAAGCAGTATAGGAGAAGAAAAGGAGCTTACAAGAAAAAAAAGAATACAAAGAAACTGTAGTAGATAAAGCATTTGCCTTGAAATAAAAACTATTTATCTTAATATTAAATTGAATGAAAACATTGGATAAAACAATGTTGTCTATGAAGAGAAAACCAGAAAAAAATACTTGTGAATAAAACTAATTTTTGTAAAATCTATAGATGTGATTTGAAGCATACATCTAATTCTGAGTCTTTCTTTAATGAAGTAAACTACTTCCAAGAAAACGCATTAGTGCATGCAGTTAAAACAACTGGTCAATGTTGTGAGGTGAAGGATGGTACTCCCATTCCAAAAGAGGAGATGATTCCCTGTAATATTGAAGAAGTGATAGCTGAAGAGGTACATGGAAGGAATAGACAGGCCCCTGGAAGTGTAGCAGCATTTGCAGTGTCCGGCAGGAATCAATTGATATATTGAGAACTTTCCTACGTGAGTTTCCATGCAGAGATTTGAAACAGAAAACTGCAATTTTCAAAGATTAGATCCATGCAAAGTAAGGAATTATACAAATTTACAGGGACATTCACTAGCATGTCTATTAAAGAAAGTGTGCCTAAGCAGCTTTGATCACTTCAGAATGTTAGCTGTTCACCACACTAAAATATGAAATTTAGTTAGGAGACTCTATTATGTAAAAACTCCTGCCTTATGTTTAGGAGAAATTAATAGAGCTCTTTTGCATGGTACACTAGCAGAGGTAGAAAACGTTTGTTAAGATGTTACATTTTGTTTATTTGGTCCTGAACAGGAGTCTGAGGGAAATGTGGAGTTGGTATGTGTAGGTGTTGAGGAACAGGATATATGTATTTGTGCTGATAAATTTATAGAAGGGATTTGGAAGTTTGACACAGTTTCTTCTGATAAACCAAACTGTGTTTGTATTTGTTGTTGACACACTCACTACAAAAGCCAAACTCACAATATAGTTGTATTCTCAAAAACTGAACAGGAGAGCAGAGATAAGTGGCAAGAATTTGCTGTTTATTATTTGTAAAGGAACGATTTGAGTGGTCTACACAGCAGATTATATGTAAGTACTGCTATGATAAATTAGAGAAAAACAAAATGGCAGCTAGAGTAGAACATTACAAGCTAGAATTAGTATCTATGCCACAAAAACTACATGATTTAAATGTTATTGAATCAATTTTCATACAATGTGTACACCCATTTCAGGCTATGTGCGTATAGAGCCAAAGACTGGGAAGCTGTAAACAACTGACCTTCAGAATGCCTTAAAGGAAGAGTTGTCTACTTACTGTTAGATTTTAAATAGAATATTGACATTGTTGGTGTCCACAGAGATGTTCATGAATCACTTATCATTCTAGTAAATGGTGTGCCTACAAAGAAAAAAAAATCTGGCAAGAGTAAGTGGATGTTAATAAAGTAAAAAAAGCAACATTATACCTAGTACAAAATAATATGTATTATAACAATTTTGATGTTATTTGAGATGTAACATATATAGAGGACGAAACATTACTATCAAGATGACAGATTGAAAAAGTGGATTGATCCAGATCAGAAGATATTTACAAACACTACAGCCTCCATCTTCTACATTTTGAAGGATTCATCGGTGATGCTATTGATCTCTTTCAAATAAAGCAAGGAAAAGGAGCTCCAATGAGTGTGTGGGAGAAAATTATAGAAGCTTGTTGTTTTCCACAACTGTTTCCTACTAGAGGAGGTGGCATCTTTGATGACTGCCCTGTTGAGATTCCAGCAGCTAGATATAGGTCAACCAGATTATACTCAGAGGATCCAAGATTTTGGCTACATATTCTCTACATATTCCATCTTCTGTTTGAGAGTGACTTGATTGGACTTTCATATGCTGTTAACAAGGCATTAATAAGATTTTGGAAGAGACTGGGCACAGGTGAGGATCAGAAAGTTTCCCAATGGTGTAAGAAGGAGATCGAGCACAGTGACTTAAAATGGGCCAAAGGAGTTAGAAAAAAATTGGAATCTATATGTGGTAGTTTGAAGGTGAGTCTATGCCAGCACACTTTACAAATAGAAGTTACTAAGAGTGAATTAAGAGCTTTAGGGAAAAAGCGTTCTCAGGAAGAAGATTGGCAGTATCTGAGAGGGAAAAAATGGGTACAATCTATGTTAAGTAGCTGGCAGAAGGAAACCTGGTTCCCATATTTGAACAGATTACCAAATTGTAGGCTCAGATGTGAAATACTAAGATTAAGAATTGGTATCAATCCTTGGATAATATATGAAAGAATTAATAAGGAAGTGATACAACCCGATGGGAAATGTACATGGAATGTGGGTACAAAATGTGATATCATGCATATACTAGTGGATTGTTTACACATTTTACCATTGCAAAAAGTGTTTCTTTTCCCCATCTTTCTAAAATATGGAACTTTGTATCGCACCCAAGCCATAGAACTTTTTGCTAATATGTGTAACTTGGATGATGCAATAGCTATTGGAAGGTATATGGCTGCTGTAAAAACGTTTTACACAGGGTAATGAGACGAACAATGAAACCATGGTGGAGTAAGGTTTAATGTGAAGGGAAAAGTCCTCAGCTCGACTCTGGCAGATGAATTTTAAATATGATAATTGTTTTATAGGGCTTTTAAAATTATTTATCTTTTTATCAAGTATGTATTAAGATGTGGTGTGATTATAACGTTCATATGTTATGGGGCATGTACAATGAAGTGTCATGTAAATTAACTTGATCTATTTTTAATGGTTGTTTTAATTGCACGGGTTGATGAATTGCACATACTGAAGACAGGAGTTAATCTTCAAAATCTCACTGCAAAGAAGAACATTGGCAAAGTTCATGGAAGGGATGAAAACTTAGAATACAGCTTAAATAATTTGATGGCATGCCAACGTGGCATCAACAAGTATTGGTATCACTGTCATGGAGAACTGAAATGTATGTTGAGAAATATAGGTGAATCTACTTGGTTTCTGACACTCAGTTGTGCTGAATACACCTGCGATGACCTGCTTGAATTTTTGAGAGAAGCAAGCACTAACATTAAAGATATCAAAGTGAAGACAACCAGAGAACATTGCTCCTTGGATTGCGCTAATGTTTGCAGCTATTTTAACCACAGGTTTCAAGCTATGATGTCTTTCATCTGCAACAAAAAAAATCCTCCTCTTGGTGAAGTAACTAATTTCTTTTGACAAAAGGATTAGCAAGCAAGTGG
Organism: Calotriton arnoldi; assembly: GCA_963921515.1. Classification (NCBI taxonomy): domain Eukaryota; kingdom Metazoa; phylum Chordata; class Amphibia; order Caudata; family Salamandridae; genus Calotriton; species Calotriton arnoldi. The sequence continues at coordinate 1,568,909 of CAWUFW010002206.1, read as the reverse complement.
TGCTTCTCATAATTACATTGTTTTATATATATATAAGATGCACCGGAATTTGGAACAGACAGTGATGAGTCTGTCTCATCTTTCATACAACAGTATGTGACATGCCCCATCCAACAGATGGTGTTGAAAAGAGATTGAGACAACAAGTTCTGCATTTTCAAAATCATCATACATGTGGGTAGTACTGTTGTCAAAAATACAGACGCAAAGGTACATTTTATACAAGATGTTGTTTTGGATCCCCACAACTTGTCATTTTACAAGGAAGAGTAAACAGCCTGTTATCTGCAGTCAGACATACATTGACACGAAAACCACCGAAAAACACATACAACCTGAGAAGTACAGACTCCTCGAAGTATATTAATGACTATAATCCAGTCTTTTGAAAAATGTGGAATGTGAACATGGTTATACAGTTTGTTGCAGACAACTCCATTGCTGTTGCTCGTTATGTTACTTCATATATTACAAAATGAGAGAATACAGAGATGAAGGAGTTGTGGGTGGAGATTTCTGCACAAAAGAGTCCAACCAAGAAATTGTATAACTTCAGCTTGAAGATGCTTTCCTACAGAGAGATAGGGTCCTATGAGTGCTGGGATCGGCTGAGCTTGGCTAGTTTGTTCTCAAAGTCAAGGAGAATTGTTTGGGTAAGTGTAGGCCTTGCAAGCGCACAAAATAGAGTATTGAAGTATTTTTCAGAAATTCAGTATCAAGCAGAGTTTGATTTGGAAAACACAGATATTGTGAAATTGAATATGTTGGATACATACTATCCAAGAAGGAGTCCACACCTAGAAAACATGTGCCTTTATGAAGTACTTCAACATTACAGATACAAAATCAATGTAACTGAAAACATAGAAGAAGGAAAATATGCAAGAGTTGGATGTGATGGTTGTTTGGTGAGATTCACAAAAGTAAATTTAATTACTCACTGAAAATGTAGTTGCCAAACTCCAGACAGAGAAGAGTTTTTCTATTGGGCACTTCTACAACTCTTCAAGCCTTGGCGTGCTGAATTAAAACTACTTGGAGATATGACTGCTACGAAGATTCTCTCAATGCTGTGAAAGACAGCATTCAGCACTTTTTGCACATGTTAAATGATGAGATTGAACAGAAAGAAATGATTGCTGTTGAGGTAACTAAGGAAAGTTCCCAAAGCAGTCAAAGTTCTGTAACACTGAGTCAAGATCCTCCTGGACAACCCATTCTTGAAAACAAAGCTGCAATGGACATGAATGAGGTGGAAACTGCAATGGAACAAGCAAGACAGGAAACTGTTGATTTCAAGCAGTTAGTTAGTTTTAGAAATAGGGGTCTCTAGTTAGCACCATGATGCTCTTCAGAGTGATAGTAGCGCTTTATAAATGCATAATTACATTACATTACATTACAGTTGGCAATGGTTTGCACCTTTGTCCAAGTAGGGACCCTTCTTCCTAGTCAGGGTAAGGGAGATACACTTCTAAAATGTATTTATTTATTTATTTTTATTTATTTATTTATTTATATAGCGCTACATTCATCCCAACGGGATATCACGGCGCTAAGGAGGAGGGGTCTGATACTGAAAAGAAGGGCAGGAGGAAGTAAAAGTCTACTTAAGTAGGGAATAAATGTGTTTTTAGTTTTTTCCTGAAGGTATTATAATCATTGATAAGTCGAAGCTCGACTGGCAGCCCATTCCAATGTAAGGCCGCGAGGTGCGAAAAGGTGCGTCCCCCGGTCTTAACTTTTTTGATCCTTTTTGATTCTGCAAGCGCAAGATGCTGTGACCGTAAGCATCTAGAAGGGATGTAGAATCGGATTTTATCTTGGAGAATTTTAGGGCCAATGCAGTGTAGTGCCTTAAAGGTATGCCCCAAGAGCTTAAATCGTGCTCTTTGGCGCACCGGCAGCCAATGAAGTTGCTTCAGGCATTCAGTAGCTGAGCTTAGTCTGCCCTTATTGCAGACCAGTTTAGCTGCAGCGTTTTGTACCACCTGGAGACGTTTGAACAGGTAGTCCGGCATGCCCACAAACAGGGCATTACCGTAGTCCAATCTGCTAACAAGCAGAGCCTGAGTAACTGTCCTCCTGTCATCCAAAGGGATCCAAGGAAAGAGCCTTTTTAGAAGTTTTAGCAAAGCAAAACTTTTCCCGCAGAGGGTCCGTACGTGATCCTGCATGGATAGTTTGTCATCCATAAGGTCACCCAAATTCTTGGCACACCTCTTAGGCTCTGGAGCTTGTCCTAAAGAATGGGGCCACCATGAAGCGTCCCAAATGTGGTGGGCTCCACCGAAAAGCAGGATCTCAGATTTGTCTGCATTGAGCTTGAGACAGTGATCGGACATCCAGGCTGCCATTTCAGTAAGGCAGTCATTAAGCTTAGTCCTTGTGCTCACATGGTCATTGCCAATGGCTATTGTTAATTGCGTATCATCCGCATATGAGCAAATATCAAAGCCCCATTTAGAGCCAATTTTTGCCAGTGGTGAAACATAAGCATTGAAAAGGGTGGGGCTAAGAGAAGCTCCCTGTGGGACACCACAGCTCAAAATTTTTGGTTTAGAAGAATAAGCACCCAGTTGTACTGTTTGTTTCCTATTGCTGAGGAATGAATTGAGCCATTGGAGTGCTTTGGCGTGTATTCCTTTTCCATAGAGGTTGCGAATTAAAAGCTGATGGGAGACCATGTCGAATGCTGCCGATAGGTCCAATAGGATCAGGGCTACAACCTTGCCCTGATCCAAAAGTGCTCTTATATTGTCAAACACGGCCAACAAGGTTGTCTCCGTGCTATTTGTGGCCCTGAAGCCTGTTTGAGATGGGTCCAGTAGGCCATTAGATTCCAGATAGACAGACAGCTGTCTGTTAATCACTTTCTCCATTACTTTAGAGAGAAATGGGAGAAGAGATATTGGCCTATAATTTGGTGGATTTGTCACATCTGCACCTGCTTTTTTAAGCAGGGGGGTGACTATTGCATGTTTCCAGGCCTCCAGGAATACTGCTGTCTCAAGTGATCTATTAAAAAGATCTGTAACATAGGGGCAGAGAGTAGGAATAATTTGTGAAAAAATAAAATGTGGGCAGGGGTCGAGGGGAGAGCCAGACTTGATTTCACCCATAGTTTTGGCTACTTCCTCTTGAGAGAAAGGGACGAAACTGCCCAACTGTGCTGTGGTGTTAGGACAAGGATCCGTATTTACCCAGCTGTTAAAATCAGTTGGGTCATTTGTATTAAAAGATGAATAAATAGAATTTATTTTATCTATAAAAAAATCACTGATCATTTCACAGCAGTCTGGAGAAGGAGGTAAAGTTTGTGACATGCATGCGGGTTTGCATAAGTCATGTATAATTTTATACAATACCCCTGCTCACCCCTTTGGTAGCTTGGCACGCGCAGACAGGCTTATCTCAGAGGCAGTGTGTAAAGTATTTGTGCACACATACCATAATACAGTGAAAACACTAAAAATAGACACCAAACCAGTTTAGAAAAATAAGCAAATCTTTATCTAAACCAAACAAGACCAAAAATGACAAAAATCCACAATACAATTCTGAAAAATATGCAATTTGCAAGAAAACCTTAAACTTGTGGAAATATCCACAAAAAACAGTTCTTCCAAGTCGGTACCTCCGTCTGGGGCTACCACGATGGTGAAAACAACAGAGTCTAACAGTTTCAGCTGACCGCTTCAATATGGGCCAACTAAAGCATTGACAGACTCTTCAAGAGTGCCTTTCTTGATGCGGCCGACACACTGATGCAAGTCAGTCGGGGCAACCGTCGCGGTTGCATTGCAAAATGGAAGCGGTGCAGGGTGCGGTGCCCTCAAGACGCGGTGCAAGCAGCGGCTCATTGATGATCATCCAGAAAGCATCAGTGAGACCAAGGATGATGCGGTGCGAAGTGTGGCAGGGCCTTCTGCGGTGCCTTCACAACACGGAACCTGCGATGGACTCGGTGACAGAGTCGTCTGCTCCTTTCTTCTGTGGTGACTGAAACCAGCAGTTCCAGAGACGGTGCCCAGAAGGATGGTGAGATCTTTGCTGTTTCTGAGACCTCTTGAACAGGGGGTAAACTCCACTTCAAGCCCTTGGAGACACTTTACAAGCAGGATACACACAGTCCTCTCCTTGGCAAAAAAACAGCTACTGCAAGCCAACCCCAGACAGCACACAGCAAAGGGGCAGTACTTCTCCTTCAGCTTTTCCCAGCCCTTCTTACTTGGCAGAGGTTCTACTTGAATTTCAGAAGTAGTCTAAAAGTCTGGGGTGCATTTTATCGCACAAATTCATTTGTCCTCTGGTGGCAGAGAAGCTCTTTGCCCAGCCAAAACCAGTTCTATCCTCTCTGGTGCAGCTTCCTGGCAGGATGTGGAGACAGCATTGTCCAAAGCAGACCAGGCCCATTCAAGTGTGAAAGAAATCTCCTCCCCCTACTCTGAATATAGCCCAGGTCTATTCAGCCCAGCCCTGAATCTTCCTGGAAAGGTAGGACACACCTCACCCCTCAAGTGGCTGTCTGAACAGAATGCATGCCCCCAGCCCCTGTCACTCCAAAGCCAGACAGTCAATACACAAACCTAGTAGAGGCACACAGGATGGCTAAGCAAGAACATACCCACTTTCTAAAATTGGGATTTTCAAGCACAGAATGTAAACATCATCCTTACTAAAAGATACATCTTTATAATCAGAGTTCATGCTTACTAAAATTACCTTCCTATCTTGTCCCCATGGAAAGCTATATTTATAAGATGTTATAAATCAACTCCCATTCTATGCTATGGGACAGATAGCCTTTCAATAGTGAAAAACTAAATTGGCAGTATTTCACTATCAGGACATGCTACACACATCAGGACATGTCCTACCTTTCACATACACTACACCCTGCCCACAGTGGTACCTTGAGCTTACCTTAGGGGTGACTCACATGTACAAAAAGGGAAATTTAGGGCCAGGCAAGTGAGTGCACTTGCCAGGTCGACATGGCAGTACCAAACTGCGCACAGAAACTGCAGAGGCAGGTCTGAGTTACATTTACAGGCTGCTCATGTGGGTGGCACAATCAGTGCTGCAGGCCCACTAGCATCATTTGACGTATAGGCCCTGGGCACACACAGTACACTGTACTATGGCCTTACCATCTAGACCAACAAAAACGAAGTCCAACACACAGTAAAAACACAGGAGGCAAAGGCAAAAATACAGGGGAAACCCACACCAAGGATGCCAGGTTTAACAGTTAGACAACTGAATGAGGAACAGAAAGATATTAAAATAGAGGTAAAACAGAAATCAGAGCACAAATTCCTGCATGAAAAGAAATAATGTAAATTTCCTTCATTCAAGTCGATACCATTATACATTAGTGCTCAAGCTGGTACCGGCAAAAGCTTTTCAATTAAAGTTCTCACCACTTACCTACAGAGTACTAGAGAATCAAATTTATCTTATGTAGTAATAGCACCAACTGGATTTGCTGCACACAACATTAACGGAATTACTCTACATCGACTACTAATGCTACCTGTTGGACATGACAATAACTGAAGTACCAGAAGATATCCAGTGAAGCTTGTCATGAGGTGTCAAGAGTATTGAAGAAACTGAAGCTTTTAATCATTGAAGAGGTAAGCTTAGTCTCAAACTTAATGCTTGCCTTTGTACACTTGAGAATGCCACAGATTTAAAAAACGGGGTATGACATGCTGTTTGGAGGAAAGCATTTAATTGTCGTCGGTGACCTACTACAACTTACCATGTTAAATGACAACCTCTTTTCAAGACACATATGGACAATGAAACTCAGAATTCTTTGAGAGATATTGTCAATATAAATATTTAGCTAAACTTTGAATACAAGGAACTACTGAGGAATATGGGTTCAAGCGTCCAACATGGAATTCGGAAATATTATGACGGACAATAGAGTAGGAGTTCTGACAAAGGAGGGGAAATGTACCTTAGAAAGTCGACTTATCAACAAACTTTTCTCCTATAAGAACACAGCAGCACAGCTAATGTCAATTTCCTTGAATAAGGTACATCTATAGTCTGTTTAATGCCTACACTTCAAGAGTGCTCCAAGTTTAATGAACAATAACTAAAACAGGAGAAAGAAGACATTTTGGAAGTAACAGCTGTTGACAAAATGGGAGTAGCACTACTGCTAAGTGGAAATCTACAGGCAAATTTGGATTCATTGGAGAAATCTGTAACCATGACTGCAGGATTAGAAAAGTGTTTACGTGTATGCAAAAACTGTACAGTAACTTTGCGTAGAAGTTTAAGTGTTGAAGAAGGATTATTAAAAGGTGCTATGGGTAAAGTTATTGATTTAATTAATTTTCCAAATAGGGATGAGGTTCAATTCTTACCCATAAAATTTGATCAGATTGATGATGTGAAGCAGATTGGCCAATATGTGGTACGTTTTTTTCTTGTAAAAGACTTACATGTCCAGTGACAGCAGTTTACAGTGTATCTAGCATACACTGCAACCATCCAGAAATCTCAAAGCTTAGGTGTAGATGCAACTTTCATTAAAATTGGTAGTACTGTGTTTGAAAAAGGTCTGGCATATGATGCATTGTCTAGAGTAAGAACAAATATCTACTGTCCTAAATGAGGAGCACACTCACTACTTAACCGATTGTACTCTCAGACACAACTTGCATCTGCACTAACTTTTCTGTCTGTCATCAAAATCTACTGAAAACAAACAATCTGTTAAGAAGTGTGTACGCTCTTCACTTAGGACAGTATCCCTTTTATGAAAAATGTATAATCTGTCCAAAGAGGAAGCTCACAAAAGAATCTACAGATGTTGCTCAAAAGAAGTAGAACACGGAAATTGTTAAGAAGAGAAAACTGGAGAATGAGAGAGAGATTGTAGATTACCAGTTGTCAAACACTTCTGGTGTCAACTGCTATGCAAATGTTGTTCTCAATGTACTGTTTCTTTTACCACATCTTATAAATGCAATTGAATAGAAATCACAGAAGGGATTATGTTCTGCACTGTGTGCTTTTACATTTACTTAGTGAATATTGTGCTTCAGGCATTCCAGATCCGGTTGATATATGTAGTGGATCAGCACTATTTACTCAGAACATTCAACAAGATGCACAGAAATTTATAATGGTCCACCTTGGAGTTTTAGAAGAAGAAGAAATGAACATTGATGACTTATTTGGACTGAGTTACAAATGGAACCATGACTGTGAAGATTGTTCTTTTACGTTTTCCACTCAAATAAATTATGAGAGATTTCTGTATTTAATACTACCAGATTCCAAAACTGTGCCTTTTGACAGATTTATTAAAATGGCAAACCAAAATATGACTGCCCAAATTGTAGATCAGATGTTATGCCTACATTGTAAATACAAAGAAGTGAAAAAGACCTTATATTAATGCTGACATAATGCAGAGCAGGTGGATCTAAATTGGAAACCGAAATTACAAACTTCAAAGCAGGACAAATATCAATTTCTCCCAGAACTTATACTCCTATGGCTATCATCTTTCATCAAGGACTTATTGTAACATCTGGACACTATACTGTCTACTTAAAAAGTGAAACTGAACGGACAGAATGCAATGAGAGGAACCTTAAATTCAAACCAAAACTTCCTTTTGTACTACAAAATTCTTACCTTTTTTTCTTCAACCTAAGTTCTAAGGAGTATTTCGGGGAAAAAGTAAGTATGGTGTTTCTTCTACGTGGATCAACAGTGTTTTAAACATCATTCAGCCTATAAGGGGTGATGTTTTTAAAAAGTTCTCCAAAATTCAAGAGTCCTTTTACCTTCCACAATGGAATTAATATAACATCTTAATATTATCTAATTAAAGTTTTAAACTGGATAGACACAATGGAATAATAGCAACCTTACATTGAAACAGAAACTGGCTTTCAAACTACAAATTGTCACCTTTTCTTTCTTCAACCAAACATCTACCTACCGTTTGTGGGAAAAAAGTAATGTATGGGATTTTGTCTGCATGGGTCATCAGCATTTTAGACATCATTTGGCTTACCATCAGTGATGTTTTCAAGAGGATCTCCAAAATTCAAGTGTGGTTTATATTTATTAGTAGTATTGTACCAGGTATAATAAGAAGACACAGAGGGGTATATTCACAAGAATGTGTGATAACTAGCGCAGGAGTAGCGTAACGCAACTTTCAATAATGCAGCCTATCACTGGAAAATAACCCAGTGTCAACGTGGAATTCACAACAAGGCGGTACCATGCGATACCCTGCCGAAACCGCGGACAAAGTCCGCGATACAACCACCACGATGGAGATAAAAACACAAACCACAACACCAAAAACACGCGATGGGCCAAAGCGCGATGAGGAAACCAGCGACAAGCAGCGCCAGGCCTGCAACACACACCTGGCAGGCGTCAGAAACCTCCATAAAAGCAGAAAAAACCCACACACAAACTGACCAACACACAAGCACCATGGAGGCAGCCGGAGCAGGCGCAGAGGACCAGTGCAACCCCACAAGCACCCCGGATGACCAGCCTGGGACCTCGGGGACAGGGAAGGGCAAGGACAAGAAGACCAGGAAAACCAAGTTCAGTCTGCAGGCGAACAGGATCATAGTCACGGAGGTGATGGAACACCATCAACAACTCTTCGTCACCTCCAAAGTGTCATTGGGCACCAAAAATGGAATATGGCGGGACATCGTCGACAAGGTGAATGCCGTCGGAGAGCACAAGCGGACAATGGACGAGGTCAAGAGGCGATGGAATGACATCAAGCGAAAGACCAAGGATAAACTCTCCGCCAACCTGAAGGCAGCAACGCAGACCGGAGATGGGGGCCCAGCGCCACAGCTGGAGCTGGATGACATGGAGGAGCTGGTGTCGACAGTCATCAGTGTGGAGACTGTGGCCGGAGTCGGGGGACCGGACACTGCTCGACAGGACACAACACAACTGCAACAGGGTCAGTGACCACCAGGTACTGGGGGGTCGGGGGGAGATGGCCACAATGGCACACATGCACAAGCAAGCAGGGCACAGTGCACACCTACAATCACTCTGGGTCCTCGCCCAAACCCACAGACTGTCACAATGTACAATGCCATGCTGTCTGAATGTCAACCTGTACCATGCGGCTACATACATGTGGACACATTGTAATACACTATCTCCCCTTCACATCGCAGGGGCATCTTCAACACCTCCTGCAGAGCAGTCACAGCCACTCTTCACTGATGACGAGGAGGAGGACAACACCAGCATCGACATCCAAACCATCCAAGACCTCATTGACCACCTCCGCAACTCACCTCCAGGATCAGGGTAGCCCAGCTACATCCATGAGACCCCATCCACCAGCCAAACCACCCAGCAGGAGGCACCCACAGCCCCGGCACCCTCCCAAGACCCCCAGGAACAACAAATGGCCTTCCAACGCCGTGTGCTGGAGGGCCAGAGGGAGTCGGCCGAGCAGGTGCGGGTGGGGTTCGAGCTCATGGCTAACAAACTGGACGCCATCCTTGGGTGTCTATGTCCGCCCCATGGTCTCCAGCGAGCCCTGACTGACATCTCTGGAGTCATGACGTGGAGGGAAGAATACCTGTCTGCTCACAGTGGCCCCAGCGATGCCAGCCTTGAGCTGGCACACATGCGGAGGCTCATGGAGGACATGGTGCGGATGGAGGCAGAAAGGATGGCAGCCACCGCTGCACATTAGCAAAATGTAGCTGGGATCTACTGTGCCCTGCATGTCCTCGTCATGGAATTGCTGCCACAAGGCGTGGCGATGATGAATGCTGCTGCCCCCACACCATCCACATCTCCGCCCCCTGGTGTGTCAGTGCCTCCCAGTGTGGCAGACGTATTCACTCCGGCACCTGATGTGTCACTGCCACACAGTGCAGCCGACAATCCTCCTCCGGCCCCTGATGAGTCAGTGGCACACAGTGCCGCAGCTGGCACTGCAACACCCACAGGTGGGGCAGGGCACACACCCGGGGATGAGGACGTGGATGGGACTGTGGTCAGGAGGGCCAGGCACTAGCATCCATTACCGCCACCTTGCCTGTTTCTGCTTGGTGCCGCACATGGCCTCGAGACCTACCACTGACCCCCGATACACTCCGAGGCACTCACCTTGGACAGCGACATGGACTGCCACATCCTGTTTGATGACCAATGACACGGCGGACAGACTGCGGACTGTACCCTTACTCTTCCGCAGTACAGGTCATCCCGGGATGGACACTGGCTGGCCCTCCACGGGCCCATATTGTGTGGTGTGCTCGGCATTGCCCTGTACCGCTCCAGCTGCATGACTGCACTGGATGTGCAAATAAACATCCAGTGACGCACTGCTGTGTAATGTCTTACGTCATTCCTGTGTGGATGTGTGGATGAATGTGGGGACAGTGCCTTCCCTTGCATCAATGATGTTCATCTTGTGGGATGCCAGTAAGGGGGTGCGACATTGCATCTTGTGTAGCGGGTTCCGTGAACACTGCAGCAGGGACACACGCATCAGTCACTTCCTTGTCCGGACATGGACTGGACCATGCCCAGAGCCCACGAGTCATTGTTGCAAGCCCTGCGCTGGTCCGGTGTACGGCAGGCCAGTCCACTCCGCTTATGCCCCGAGGGGGGGCCCTCATTGCTACCCGTCGCAGCCGTACTCGCTGGTGGTGTGCAGGTCACTGGTCTAGTCATCAGCATTTCACAGCCACTCCCTGAGGGCAGGTTTTCACACACACCACACCCATCCGGCACAGGCGTCACAGGCCATGTGACTCTGCCAACATAAGGGTCCGACGACGTCACATTCCCCTCTTCCGGTGGTGACTGGATGACGGATGCCCCACGGTTCGCACTCATATAGGGCCCATGAGTTGTTGCGCACAGGGTTAGTTGCATCCGAGGCCTTGAGTACGGCACGGGCCTACCGCCACGTGGCGCAGACTGGGGTTGCACAGGGTTAGTGGCACCAGAGGCCTTGCGGACGGCACAGGCACCCCTCCACGGGACGGTGACTTTGGGTGCACTGATTCAGTGGCACCTTGAGCTGCTGAGCGGATGTGCAGCCTGTGATGATACCCCATCTGAGCGGTCCGGACAGCTTAGGTTTTGTGTGCCCTGCTGGACCGCAGTGTAGGCCAGAGCCAGCGGACAGCGTGGGCCTACCGTCACGTGGCGTCGCTTCCGGGATCCCAGAGTTGGTGGCACCCATTGGGCTGAGCGGGTGTGCAGGCTGCGATGGTGCTGGGTGCACTGGTATGTCCCCTGCCATGGAGTAATCAAGACCCAGCACCAAACATGAGACCTGGTGGCCTGCGGAGCGGGGCTGCATGATGTGGAGGGTGCCATGTCCGCGGGCCCCGGGCTTGTGGCTTGCAGCGGCACGTGGTGGGACCTCCTGTCTACGTGCCGGTGGCGGAAGGTGAGCATTGAGGCCTGGGTGTGCATGGGCGGGCATGCTCCGATGGGCGGCGGGAGGGGTTGGGGTGCTTCTGCCTGGATGTGCATGGGCGGGCAGGTGATGTTGTCTTGTGCAAGTGTGTGTACTGTGCCAGTCATGTGTCTGGGCTCTGTTTCAGCTGACACCTCTGACTCAGATGTGTGACCTGGTATCCTGCTATGCATACCGGCACTTGGTTGGGGACACACCGGTGGCAGCAGGTGAGCAGTGAGGCCTGGGTGCGCAGGGGCGGCACACTCTCTCTCTCTCTCTCCCTCTCTTCCTCTCTCTCCCTCCCTCTCTTCCTCTCTCTCTCTCTCTCCTCTTCTCTCTCTCTCTCTCTCCCTCTCTTCCTCTCTCTCTCCTCTTCTCTCTCTCTCTCTCTCTCCCTCTCTTCCTCTCTCTCTCCCTCCCTCTCTTCCTCTCTCTCTCCTTCGCTCTCTCTCTGTCCTCTGATGTGCGCACCGTCTCATCATGTTTTTTGTCTTACAGGCTGTGACCTACGTATTGTCCGGAGGGGAGCGGCCATGTGTCTTCATTTCATTTCGTTGTTCATTTTAATAAAGTTTCATTTGTTGCTTCGAAAGTGAATGTGTGCTGGTCATTTCTGTGAGGACACATCCATGTCACCAGTTGTGATTGTGCGGCATCAAGCGGAATATTTTGTACATGTTTAGGTGTGGCTGATGTGGCATGTCTTTGGTGGTGGGGTGCCAGGGGGGGTGGTCCTGGGGTGGTGGCGGTGGGTGTTGTGGCCCTCTTGGGTGTCCGCGCCGCATGATGTGTGGCTCCATGGCATCTGTTGCCCTTCGGATGTGGCCCTGGCCTGTGCTCCCTTTTGTGGTGCTGGCTGCCGTCCGAGTTTACACCAGGTCAGAGCAGGTGTAGATTTCCTGGTGCTAACGCGCCTTATCGCCGGTTTTGTGTTTTTCTCGTGGATGTGGCTGGTCGTTGTGAATGTTGAGGTGTGCTGTTGTCTTGGCTTTAGTCACAGGAACGCCTACTCTGCATCTCATTAGCGATATTTGCGAGGGTCCTCTGTGGCGATGTTTTTTGAGGCTGCTATTGCGGGTAAACTGGTGCTGTGGGCTGTTAACACCGGCTTGTGAATGGGGGGGGTACATTTATCACGACTTTGGCTGCGATAAAGTGCTGTTAATTCGGCGATGGCTCCTTGTGAATATGCCCCAAAGTTTTAGGATAAATTTGCTTAGATTAGTGTATAATGAATTGTAGTGAGTGCAGTGCATTTTGTCACTTATTTATGATGTATACTGTAAATTTGTACGATTGTTTTTTCTGCACTATTCAAGGATGAAGCTTTATACAGTACATCATTTACGGTGAACAAGTATGAAAGCTGAGAACAGTAAAAAAGGGGAAATGAAATGTTTTACTATATTGTGATATAGTGTTACAGCATAAGCAATGTGTACTACTAAGTTTCTGGATTTTGTAAATCAAATACTAGCATATTTCTATTCTTTTTCTTTTACAACAGTTTTTTTTTAGTGAATTCGACTTTAGATGAGTGTACATACTTGTAGTGCCACAGAAATACTTCTTCGACACACTGGTGGTACGCCTTCAAGCATAAAGAGCACTTGATATCCTTTGCCACCAATTTCTTTTGCCAGGCGGGGATGCTGAAATACTCCCATGCAATTGATTGCTGCTTTCCTGTGCTGTGGCAACTGATCCTCACTGCCATCAGATGCCATTTTATTTGCAAATGGTATTGAAAGCAACAAGATTAAATTTAGAAAAATAAAAAAAGCAGGGTCTACATTGTGATCAAGCTATTTTTTTTAAATGTTTGTGATTGTTTTTTCCCTATTGATGAAAAATGAATAATTATACAACACATAGATTATGCTGTGCAAGTACAAAACCTGAAATCAGTAAAAAAAAAAAAAGGAAATAATTGCAAATACTAAGATATTTCTATTCTTTTTCTTTTATAACAGTGTTTTTAGTGATTTTGACTTTAGATGTGGGTACATACTTGTAGTGCCACAGAATTACTTCTTTGACATACTCATGGAAAGTCTTCAAGCATGAAGAGCACTTGATATTCTTTGCCACCAATTTCTTTTGCCAGGAGGGATGGTGAAATACTCCCATGCAATTGATTGCTGCTTTCCTGTGCTGTGGCAACTGATCCTCACTGCCAACCAATGGCATTTTATTTGCAAATGATACAGAAAGCAACAAAATTTAATTCAAAGAAAAAAAGCAGGTGCTACATTTGATCAGGGTATTTTTTTAAATATTTGTGATTGTTTTTTCCCTACTGTCTGAAAATGAATAATTATACAATACATAAATTATGTTATGCAAGCACAAAACCTGAAAACAGTAAAAAAGGGAAATAATTGCATTACTATAATGTGAAATACTATTATAGCATAGGAAATGTCTACTGTTTTGTTTGAAATATAAAAGTTAGAGTTTCATATAGGCACTGATACGGACAGACACACACTGATATACCCAGTCATACACCCAGACAGTCACCCACTCAGACACTCACACATCCACTGACTCACCACTACAGTCAATAACAGACCAAGACACTTATACATACATTTACAACTACATACACTCACTATCCCATACAGATACTGACAAACCCACTCACTCGCTCATGCAGGTACTAACACATGTGCTTATTCATCTATACAGCCACTGATACACCCATTCTTTATTTCATATACCTATGCACATACACATTCACATTCATTCACACATGCACCCACTCACTCTCCCATAGAGGCACTCATGCACCCTCTTACTCACCTATACAGACAGTTGCACACTCACTCATACAACCACTTACACAGTAACTCACTCACTATACAGCCATTCACACACCCACTAATACACTTATGCAGCCATTCAAGTACCCACTCACTCACCCATGCAGGTACTCACACACCAACTACCTCACCCATACAACCACTCATCCCCTCACTCACCCAAACTGACACTCATACGCCTACTCACTCACCCATACAGCACTCATGCACCCACTCACTTACTTATACAGCCACTCACACACCCTTTCACTTACTTATACAGCCACACAGACACCAACTTACTCACCTATACATCCACTAACACACCCACTCCCTCACTGACACAGCCCCTCACACACCCAGTTACTCACCCATACAGTCATTCATGCAGCCTGTCACTCACCCATAAAGCCACTTAAACACCCTCTTCCTCAACTGTACAAAAAGTCACACAGTAACTCACTCACTCATACAACCACTCACACAATCATTCAGCCATACAGACACTCACATACCCACTCAGAGTCACTCACTCATCCATGCACCTACACACATACACATTCACTCATCCAGCAAAAAACTCAAACAAAGAGCTCTTCCAGATACAAATTTCACCCTAAAACGGTTGCTAATAACACTTTTTGTGACACCCTAGCCAACTTCTTTCTAGAAAAATTTGAAAGTTATCAAGAATTGTTCCACAACCATGCCTTCTGCCTCACCAGATAACTCCACTATTCTATTTTCAGAATCATCCAATATCATGAATGAGTTTACTGCACCCTCCTTGGTGGAAATTACGATTTTACTGTGAGCTACCACCTCTGGCTCTCCATATAACCCTTGCCCCCCTAATGTGGCAAAACTGGTTGTGGAGGTTATTGCAGCCATGATTGACTTAATTTTTCAAGCTATGTTCAAATCAGGGATTTTCTCCACCATTTAGCAGAAAGCTGCTCTGCTTCCGCTTCTAAAAAATTTCATGTTTTACCAGAAAGATCCTAATTACTACCGGCCCATTTTCTGCCTTCCTCTACCGGCCAAAATTACTGAAAAAATCATCAGTAACCAGCTTGTGGCATTCATTAAATCAAACAATTTCTGGATTCAGCCCAATTTGGTTTTCGTAGCGGCCACAGCACAGTGAGGGCACTGATCAAGGCAACTGAAGAGATCAGGCAGGCACTCAACCAGAGAAGAGATGCTGCCCTCATCCTGCTTGATCTCTCGGCTGCTTTTGACACTGCCAGTCACAGGCTGCTTCTGGACCTGCTTGCTAACTGTGGGATCTGTGGCTGGGCTTGGGATTTGCTAAATCCTACCTGCATGATCTGCAGCAAGTAGTCAAACTGGAGGACTATGTTTCTCGTCCTTTCTCCCTTTCATGCGGGGTCCCTCAGGGGTCCTCGATGAGCCCTACATTTTTCAATATTTATGTTTCTCCCTTGCTTACTTGACAAGGAGCTTCGGTTTTTCCTTGACTACCTATGCAGATGATACCCAAATTGTTGTATCGATAGGAAATGGCGAGAAAGGCACTGGGGTTAGATTTCACAACTGCATGCCGGGTGTCCACTATTGGATGAATTCAAGCTGCCTTAAACTTAATGCAGGAAAAAATGAAGTCCTACTGTTTTATGCCCATCATATTTTTGGACTCCATCCTCCTGGCCAGCAAATATGGGCCCTATTCTGACACCAGAAAGGAAAGCCCGGAATCTGGCTGTGATCGTTGATGATAAATGGAGATTTTCTGATCAGGTGAACATGGTCACCTCTTCTGCACCCTCAGGACTGCTAAAAAGATTTTGCCTCTAATCCATGTCAGCCTCCAAAAGACTCTTGTCACGTCCTTGATCATGTCTAAATTAGACTGCTGCAACAGCCTATTTCTCACTACCCATAAATATATTCTTAACAAACTACAGGTTCTTCAAAATGCTGCCACCAGACTTCTATAAAAAATTCCTGAATTTCACTCCGTCTCTCAGTCTATCAAAAAGCTGTATTGGCATCCTATTAAACAAAGAGTCACCTTTAAGGCCCTCTGCCTAGCCTATAAGGCTCTTCGTGCACTTGGCCCTGACATTCTTAATTAGAGATTCAAATGGCACGGCCCTAATAGAAGTCTACGTTCTGCAAATGTTAAACTCTCTGTACTTCCCAGGTTCAAACCAGCCAGGTGAAGTAGCAAGAGCTTTGTGCTGTGAGCCTTCAAAGGCATGGAATGCTCAACCTCTTTCCATCAAAGAGTTACCTAATCTTCTCACTTTCAGGAAAGCCCTGCAAACTTGGTTATTTAGGTCCTTGTAATCCGGGGGTCTCTCTGTTCGCTCCATCTTGCTGGAATCGTTAGGGCCAAGAAACCTCTGGGTAATAGTGCGCTTTATAAATCCTGTTAACATCCATACACCCCCTCACTTACCCATAGAGCCACTCACACTCATACAGATACTCACACAGTTATTCACTCACTCATACAACTTCTCACACAGTCACTCACTCACTATATACCCATTCCCATACCCACTAACACAGTTTTGCAGCCACTCACACACCAACTCACTCACTCATACAGGTACTCACACACCCACTTACTCACACATACAGCCACTAACACACTCAGTCACCTATACAGCCACTTACAAACCGATACAGCCACTAACATACCCAGTCATAAAGCCCTACAAACATTGACACACCCACTCATATCCCATACAGCCACTCACACATCCATTTACTCACCCATACAGGTACTCACATACCCACTCACTGGCTCATACAGTCACTCAAACACACACTCACTCACCCAAACATATCCACTGACTCATCCATACAGGTACTCACACACCCACTCACTGACTCCTACATTCACTCACACACACACTCACTCACCCATACAGCACTCACACACCCACAGACTCACCCATACAGCCACTTACAGGCATATTCACTCACTCATACAGGCACTCACACATGCACCCACTCAGCCACCGATAGAGCCACTCACACACCCTCTTACTCACCCATACAGACACTCACACAACCACTCACTCACTCATACAACCACTTACACAGTTACACAGTCACTCACTCACTAAACAGATACTCTGTGAGTAGTTGTTTGGGTTTGTAAGTGTGTGTATGAACGGGTTTATGGGTGTGTGACTTGGTATGTGAGTATCCATGTAGGTAAGTGAGTGGGTGTCTCAATACCTCTATGGATGAGTGAGTGGGTGACTCAGTGGCTGTATGGGTGACTGAGTACATGTGTGAGTGCCTGTATCAGTGAGTGACTGTATGTGTGAATGGCTGTATGGGTGTATGAGTGGGTATGTGAGGGGCTGTATGACTGGGTAAATGAGTGGTTATATAGGTGAGTAAGTGGGTACATGAGTGGCTGTATGGATGAGTGAGTGAGCATGTGATATATATATATATTTCTGTGACAGCGTTACATACCTTGTGCCCCAACTATGCTCTGCTTGTGACCTCAAATATTGCATATTGCATCACTGATAGCATGTTCTATGGTTCCATGACATCACTGATTACATCTCAAATTACATCATTGATGACATAACTGATGACATTATGCATGTTACTTTTCTACACTTTGCTCTATAACTGTGTGCAGATGACAGTTGATGAGTTGTGTTCATTATGTTAAACACAAGAAGTTTTGTTTAATAAAACCTTTCAAGACAGATGGCTTGCATGTAGTAAATAGTATGTCTTGTAAGCAACCTAGAGAATTTTTAGGGAATCGTCTCAGCATGACAATGACAATGTCTACATTGGTGAGGCAACAGTACACATCAGAAACTTACACATGTGCATGAGCTGGATTAGCTCGAAAAGATGTGTTATTGGTAAACTTTCTAGTAGAGCATGAAGGATGTGGGTTGTACGACCTTTAGTACTTTCAAGCCTTGTGTATTTTGAGTAAGTGCTATCTCTCTGGAGAGTTTTCCCATACTATGAAATCTTTTCATAGTAGCTACTATTTTACCAATGTGTTTTTCATTGTTGATGAGAACTGGGCTGTCTGCAAACTGTTTGGCCAGGGTAAATATCTCCATTGGGTTAACACTGTTTACAGAACCTGCTTTTGTTCTAATGTGCACTTTATTTCACACAAAAGGATCAGTAACTGCATAGTGTTTAATACTGTCTAAAGGCTGACCATAGTTGATCTTGATTTCTTAATAGGGCTTCAAAGTTTGGAGGAAGCTGGTTTTCCCAGAACAGTCTTATAGTGATTGAACACCATGTGTAGTAGAGGTTACCAATATATGTGTGGCTGATTGTCAACATGACCTGTCCTACTCAACATTTGTATGATAGTGAGTTAATGTTCTACACAAGAAACACTTGTTTTAAGTATTGGAAGTTGTGTGTTTGTCAACCATAAAAGATGATGTATTACAATAAGCATATTAGTACTTACTTTTATACTCATAATACTGCACTTTGTTATAGAGCAAAGTGTGAAAAATAATGTGCATAATGTCATTAATGATGTCATCAGGGATGTCATCAATGATGACATTTGAGATGTCATTAGTGATGTTATCAATGATGTCATTTGAGATGTCATCCATCATCAGTGATGTCATTTGAGATGTCATCCATCATCAGTGATGTCATCAGTGATGTCATGAATGATGTAATAGAACATGTCATGAGTGATGTCATACATGAGGTCATAAGCAGTGCATGTCGGAGACATAAGTTAGCACTGATAACTATAACTGTGGAATTTCTGTGTTTTTTAGAGTTTAAAATGTTATGTTGTTACAGAAACGTTTACCTAACTATAATGGCTTTTTAACCTTTGGTTCAATGAATTTCTAGGGTCTTTTCAAAATCCAAATAAAAATATTATTATCATGCTCACCTATAATGTTTTTTCCAGTGAATTTCTACATTTTTTTAAATGTTAAGTAAGATACCCATCGCTATTTGATCACTGGAAAAAAGATGTGTACCTGTGTTTCTACAGGC
Organism: Calotriton arnoldi; assembly: GCA_963921515.1. NCBI lineage: Eukaryota > Metazoa > Chordata > Amphibia > Caudata > Salamandridae > Calotriton > Calotriton arnoldi. The sequence continues at coordinate 1,549,634 of CAWUFW010002206.1, read as the reverse complement.
GCCCAACATTCTGGAGCACACATTGGGCCTGATTCACAGAACTAACTTACGTCAAAAACGTAAACGTAAACGTAAACGTAAAGTTAGTACTTTTTAGGTATTCACAGAATACACTTACTCATTTTGGTATTCACAGAATAGTACTAACTTTACGTTTACGTTTACATTTATGTTTTTGACGTAAGTTCGTCTGTGAATCAGGCCCAGTGGGCCTGATTCACAGAACTAACTTACGTCAAAACGTAAACGTAAACGTAAATGTAAAGTTAGTACTATTCTGTGAATACCAAAATGAGTAAGTTCATTCTGTGAATACAAAAATGAGTAAGTGTATTCTGTGAATACCTAAAAAGTACTAACTTTACGTTTACGTTTACGTTTTTGACGTAAGTTAGTTCTGTGAATCAGGCCCATTGTACACACCAAAAACGTCACTTAAATTTACTGTTCCAGTAAATGTTAACTTTATTTTCAATATAGAAAGAGAAGACAAGTAACATACATATTAGTGAGGGTAGAAAAGCAATTTATATATATTTTTCCATGTCTGTTGGATCCGCGGATCCACCGCGAGGCCAAACGCCTGACCAGTGGTCTCCATGCGGTTGAACTTCTGCTGCCTGGATCCATGACATCACTGTGGTTCCACATATAAGACACTTTGAAAATGTATATGGAGTCAGGTAATTTATCAAAAAGCCTTTTAAACTAACATATTTAGTGCCATTTTTAAGTTTTTCTCACGTTGTTTGTATTTTTTTTTATTCATGGTGGCGCTGCAGTGGTGCTGCGGCGGCACTGCGAATCCAATGTCACATGGAAAGAGCAATTTTGATTGATTAATACACCCACAACTACCTTCAAGAGCAAGTTCCCACTGTTTCTTTGATCCTTGGGTATGTCTGAAAGATTTTTATACCTCTCTCTACTTCTGGTTGCATCTTACTTGGTGTTTTTATTATTCCCTTTTCAGACTTTGAAAATGGCTTCGGTTGAAGACAGGCAACGAGAGGATGAAGAAACAAAGGAGGAGCCACCAGCCAAGAGGCAGTTGATAAACATGGGCATTTTTAGTATCCCATCAGGAAAGTAGAGGGTGGTGGTAAAGATTGTGAAATGCAACCTTTGACAGTAAGAATTATGCAGAGGCATCACTACAAAGTACTTGCGTGGCACGTTAAGCATGCTGAAGGATCTCAAGACAATCCATCCTAGGTGGTTCGCAAGATCAGACATTGCTTGAGATGCTGCTAAAGCCTCAACCTCTTCTGTTTTTCCACCTTTGGTGGCTGAAGACACAGTATCTTCTGCAGTTGCAGAGAAAATTCCATCTACAGTGCCAAAGATGCAGAAGATTGCTTGTTTTTGCACCATCTGCTATAAAATCATTACAGTTGGTGGGCAGTTAATAACTGCATTTATGAAGGCAGTTCTGGACCACAAGTGCTATTTTTTTTCCTCTTGATAACATCTTCCAAGTTGCAGATCCCCGTTTTTTTTCTAGTTAGTTTGGTTTTCAAAGAAAAGAAAAAAATGCCCAAAAATGTATAAAAACTCTAATCCCCCCCAGAAAAATTTTCTTTTTGGAACCACCTATTTTGGTTTAAAGAAATAAAAACAATATGTTATGTGTTAGTTTGTAGATGTCTATGGTTGTCTGACTATGTCTATCTGTCTGTCTGTGTGGCATTGTCACTGCTTGCGTGTGTGTGTATGAGCGAGTGAGTGAGTGTGTTTCTGAGTATGAGTAAAGTATGAGTGTGTCTTTCTTTGTGACATAGTGCACATATGCATCAGCATGACTAATTTCAAAGGGATGACTGAGGTAATGTTTGCACATGCCTCTGGTTGATGTAACAGAAGTACTGGATAAGTGTGTGTGTAAATGAATGAGTAAATAAGCATACACATAGTGTGAATGCATGTATGACTGAGTTTGTATGCCTAGGCACAGTGGTCTATCTGTGTGACTGACTGTGAATAAATAACTGAGGTCATGTTTATCCTTTTATGTCAGTGTGGGTGTGACAGAGTCACCGTTTTGGTGTGTGTGTATATGAAAGAGTGATTGTGTTCAGAAAGTGAGCGCATGTCTGTAAGTTTGTGAGGGTATGTATTTGTGCATGCACTTGTGCATCTACATGACTGATTCCAAATGGATGCTTGCGATGCATACATGCATGTCTTTGTTGGTGTCACAGAGTCACCAATTGGATGTGTGTGTATAGGTGTGACTGAATGAGGTTGTTCAGAGTATCAGTGCATGTGTCTGCCTGAGTGTATCAAGGTATGTTTACCGTGGCGCAGTTGCACTTGTGCATGACTGAGTGTGAATGATTGGTTGTTGTCAGGTGTGTACATTCATATCAGTGTGGGTCTTTCAGAGTCACTAGTTGGGTGTGTGTGTATATTAAGCCTGGGCGTAGTTTGCGTAGTGGCGCTACGCTATGCTACACGAAGGGCACTTCGCACTACGCAAGCTACGCGTAGCTACGCGAACTGCGTAGTGCGGTAGGGAAAATGCTGTTCGCACTGATTGCACAGTGCCGGATGCTTGTCCGCACTGTGCAATCATTGCAAACGGCATCTTGCACAGTGCAAGCGGTCGTTTTCTGCCGCTCGAGTAGATTTGTACTCGAGCGGCAGTTTTCTCAACGCTGACTGGTAGTTTCTCATCGCGAGCGGTCGCGAGCATACGCGACCACTCGCAATGAGAAACCTGACCTCCCCGCGTTGAGAATCGATCGGCAACTTGATGTTGCTGATCGCGAACGAGGAAAAAGTCTCGCCGGGATGTCATTTTGCTCGCTCGCGGTCGTCAACTTGACGTTGAGGACCGCGAGCAAGCAAAAAATGCCTGCTATGCAACGCATTTTTGCACTGTGCTACGTGCAATTCGCATAGTGCGTAGTAGCGCAAACTACGCGAACGTAGCGTAGTCCTATGCCCAAGGTTAGTGTATATGAGTATGTGAGTGGATAAAGTGCATATGACTTATTAACTGTGTCAGTGTATATATGTGTGGCTGCAGTTCTACATCCGTGTGAATGAGTGCAAATGGAGAGTCCCTAAATGGGTGTATGAGTATATGACTGAGCGACAGAGTGTGTTCAGAAAGTTATTGCATGTGTTTGACTAAGTGGGTCAGGTTATGCATGTCTGGCTACAGTGGCGGCTCGCATAGGGCGTGCTGCGGTGAGGCGGGGGAGGGGCAGGGTGGGGGGGTAGTAAACTCGGACATACGGCGGAACGGAGGAACGTAATAATTACTTTCCTCCGTTCCGTCGTCTGTCCGAGTTTACTACCCACCCTGCCCCTCCCCGCCCTGCCGCCCCGCAGCATGCCCTATGCGAGCCGCCACTGTCTGGCTACTGTTATGCACCTTCTTGACTGAGTTGAAGGCATCATTTGAGTTTGTTGGTGACTGTGTGTCACAGTCACCTGCGTGTGTGTGTGTTTGTGTATATTGTAAACATTTTAAGCAAACAGCAGTGCACTGCAAAGAAATATAGTTGTACAAGTTAATAGGGCATATTCTCAAGGAGCTATCGCCGAGTTATCGGCACTTTATCGCAGCCAAAGTCGCAATAAATTTATCGCCACATTCACAAGCTGGTGCTAACAGCCGATACCACCAGTTTACTTGCGAAAGCATCCGCAAAAAACATTGCCACAGATGACCCCGGCAACTATCGCTAATGAGATGTAGAGTAGGCATTCCCGAGCAAAAATTTGCGACAACACCACACCTCAACATTCTCGATGACCAGCCACATCGGCGATAAGACCACAAAACAGGCAATAAGGCACGTTAGCAGCAGGAAATTAACACCTGCTCTGACCTGGTGTAAAGTCGGACGACAACCTGCACCATCAAAGGGAGCCCAGCCCAGAGCCACACATAAAGAACAACAGATGCCATGGAGCCACCCACCATGCATTCCGGAGCCCCGAGAGGGCAGCAACACCCACCGCCACCACCCCCAGGACCGCCACCCCCCCGAATTCCCCCCATCCGCCTCCCCCCCGGACCACCACAGAGGCAGTGCAGACAAAGATAGCGGACCTTCAGGAAATGCACCAGCCTCACAGACCCAACACCAGATAATGTCAATGCCCACTACAGGCTCAAAAGGACAACCATGCTCCGCATCCTGAACATCATTGCCCACAGGCTGACGGTACCAACACAACGGACAACCAACATCCCTCCGCAGACAAAGCTGCTACTGTGCTGCACCTGTTGGCCTCTGGTATCTCCCAACCAAAAACCGCCAGAGTCGGAGGAGTCTCACAGCCTGCCCCATCCAAGTTCCTCACACCTGTCCTGGATGCCATCATCAGCTAGGTACCCCAGTACCTATACGTCCCCCACAATGCGCAGGAACAGCTGGAGACCAAGCAAGGACTATACGCCATAGCTGGATTCCCGCACGTGTTGGGGGCATTTGACTGCACACATGTCCTACTTGTGCCCCCTGCCGACACTGCACACAATTACCGCAACAGAAAGCACACGCATTCCATCAACGTGCAGGCAAAAGTGGACCACAGGGGACTCTTCACCAATGTTGTAGCCAACTACCCAGGCAGTGTGCATGATCCCTTCATCTTCCGACAGTCCAACATAACCAGCGCTTCCATGATGGCACCTATGGGAATGCACTGCTCGTTGGCAAGTACCAAATGAACACCCCACACACCTCAACTCCGCAATCATGCAACTCACAACTCTGGCACTGCACACGTCAGAAAATCACATACAACATGCCAAACAACATGCCCACCCACCAGACACAACAGCACAACTTACTGTGGCAACCTTGGTTAGCCATGTACATGAGCCATCAACGGCATGGCACCTCAGCTACACAATAGCGGAATGTGGGGAGAGGTGGGAACCAGGCATGTGCGAAGGAGGCAAGTGACCCATGAATGAGAATGTACACAATGCCAAGTGTGGTGGAGATGTGCTGGACAGACTGGAGTATGCAGACCACAGACATATCCATGTCTACATGCACCGCTGGGGTTTGGAGTAGGCCTGGGTGGTAAATTCCGTTCCGCTCGCGGAATTTGCGGAATTTGGGTAATTTCGCGTTCCGCGTAGAACGCGGAATTACCAAAAATTCCGCGATCCGCGACTTCGCGGAATTTTTTGCTTGTTCGCGCTTTCAAAATGTGTGTTTGCGAGATATTTCTCCCCGAGCATGCAAACAGCGTTCGCGAACAGGAAAAAAGCATCGCGAACGGCCGGAACAAGCAATTCCGCGTGTTCGCGGAACTTTTGCGTGCTCGCGGAGATTTTTTACCATTTCGCAGAGCTTTGCGTAGCGCGACTACGCAAATTCCGCCCACCCCTAGTTTGGAGTGTAGTGGACAGTGGACGCAACCATGTCACCCCAGCCAGTGGGGAAGATCGTGGAAATGTAGCTTGTGACGTCCCCCCCTGTAAGCGTGTGCAGAGTGGACTGGCCCGGCGTACGCCAGGCCAGCGTAGGGGAGTGAATAAAAAGCACGTAGCTCTGGGCATGGTTCTCTTCCGGAATGCCCAACATCTCTGCCAGGGCGGCGCCTCCCACCCCGCCACGAGGCTGACGCCGTCGCCGTGAGTGGTGTGGCCTGCGATCCTGTGCGCCTGCAGCACCCCGGGCCGCTGGTCCCAGAACCTGTCATGCCCGCCCCTGCGCAGCCAGGCCTCACTGCTCACCTGCCGACACTGGCGTGTGTCAAAGAGGGCCCACCACGTGCCAGCGCAAGCTCCAAGCCCGAAGCCCGTGACCTTGGCAGCCTCCTCAGACCATCACGGCCTCTGCGACACAGGCCCGCTTTACTCCTTTCTCGTTGACGTACTCCACCGCTGCCTCCAGCCTACACTACGGTCAAGTAGGTCACACATTTGGAACTGAGTCTTGATAATGCAATGGCAGAGTACACACTTCATGGCTGAGTTTATATCATTGTACTCCCTTCGATGTGGTGCCACCAACTCTGTGCATAGCATTCAAACTACTACTGTCTGTGGTCCCTTGCTGACTACTGCTTTCAGCCTACACTGCGGTCGAGTAGGTCACACATGTGGAACTGAGTCTTGATTTCTGCATGACGGAGTTCATATCATTGTACGCAAGGGGATGAGTAAGAGGAAGACGCGGTTCAGTCCGGAGGAGAAAAGGATCATCGTTACGGAGGTGATCGAACACTGCCGACAACTGCTCTGGTGTCACTAACTAAGTGCATCGCGGGTCAATGACACATGGCTGTGGGCCCCTGCTGACCGCTGCCTCGGGCCTACACTGCGGTCAAGTAGGTCACACATTTGGAACTGAGTCTTGATTACACAATGGCCGAGTACACATATCAGTGCAGAGTTTAAATCACTATACTTCCTTCCATGTGGTGACACAAAGTATGTGCATGGCATCCCAACCACACGTGTCTGTGGGCCCTTGATGACTACACCTTCATCCTACACTGTGGTCGAGTAGGTCACACATTGGGAATTCAGTCATGATTCATTTATGGCAGACTTGATATCATTGTACTGGCCTCATCGCAGACTGCATCCCCTTTCAGCTCCGGTGCCAGTAAGTCTGTTCCCCGACATCCTTGGACACTTTCTGGTTGAACTTTGGTGGCGACTGAGTCTATGGACTGGGGGTTGTCTTCATCATCATGTCGGTGATACTGACTTTGTGGCAAAAACGAGGCTGTAGCATTCCACTCCTCCATTTGCCGCTTCCGGCCGGCTTCTGCCCTCTGCATCATGCCCTGGAGGACACCTTCCACTGTCCCCCGTAAACCTCCGCTACATTCACCTTCGACATTGACGAGGACCCGCTCACCTTGCGTGACCCTATCTCACTGCACCGCAAGTCACCGTCCCGTGGCGGTGTGCCTGTGCCGGCCGCAGTGCATCCGGGGCCACTAACTCTGTGCAGCTCAAGTCATGGCCCCTGTCTGATAGCATATTGTATGGCCTCTGGGTTGATGGACTGGGGGTCATCAAGGCCATGTGTCTGTGGCCCTGCGCTGTCCGCTGCCTCCGGCCTCAACTGCGGTCCACCTGGGCTCACACATCAAATCGAGTCCTGACCTGCCTGGACGTCGCATCACCGCAGGATGCACAAACCACCACCGCCAGGACCAACTCCAAACAACAGGTGCCAGAGTCGGAAGTGTCTTACTGCCAGACTATCAGAGTTGCTCACACCTGTCGTGGGTGCCATCATCAGCTTGATACCCTGCTCAGCTCTTCAGGTGCCGCTTTAATTGTGATCACTGTTCGTGTTGTTGCCAGCACCAACGACTCCATGAGGGCTGGCTTACACTCACCCCACACACATCCAGCACATGCGTCACTGTACATGTGACCATGCCAATAAAGGTGTTGAGCGCACGTGCCCGTAGCCAGTTCAACGAACTATCTGAGTGTGTCTGTGTGCTCATGATGTATGCATTAGGGTCCCGGGCCCTACAACATTACATTGTGCCATGTACAGAGGACACAGCCATGTCACCGCAGGCAGCGGGTGAGACATTGCACATGTAGCTTTGTCGTCCCCCACTCAATACGTAAGATGAGTGAACAAGGCCGGTGTACGCCAGTCCAGCGTGGGGGTGTGGATGATTATCCCGTGGCTCTGGGTGTGGTTCAGTACTGGAAATGTGCAAAAGCATGTGTCTCTGTCACAGTGTGGGTCTCCGTTGGGGAGTGTAGGTGGACCCTGATGGGACTTAGACACCCACGTATGTGATCTAGTTTGGCTTCCATGAGGTAGTACCCCACCCGCACATGTTCGGCCACCCCCTTATGGCAGTCTGACACCTGGCCTTGGAATGCGATGTGTGCTTGGGTGGGCTGCTGGGAGCCAGCCGGGGTGGTGTGTGCGTCCAGCTGTGTTGTTTGTGCAGGGGGTGGGGTATCCTCGATGCAGCGGTGCTGCCCTGCTCCTGGAGGTCGATTGCCTACGATGTCCATGGACTGTTGTAGGGCGTCGGTGTCGGAAGTGTGGAGGTCCTCTTCAGCATCACTGTAGAGTTGTCTGGTCTGCTCTGCTGGAGGTGTTGTTTGTCCCTCTGCAATGTGAAGGGGAGATGATTGTTGACATTGTGTTGGCATGTATGTTGACGCATTGTTCAAGTTTACAAACAGACTGCATGACAATGTACAGTGTGACTGTTTGGGAGGGGCGGACTATTTGATGTGGGACAGTGGACATTTGGACTACATGACGTAGGTGAGGTTGTACACGTACATTTGCATCTCACAGTTTCCTGCTATGTCAGATGTGATTGGCCATTTTCGATGCACAGGCGGACCCAGTTGTGTCCTCTGTTCTGCAGTGTAAGTGTTGCACTGTGTACCACATTGTCGTCCATGTGGATGTGCTGTCATTGCTATGTGTGTGTGCTGCATTGTGTGAGAGTCGCACCTGCAGCTGTTATTTTGCTGCCCCTTATCCCTTGGAGGCGGTGTGCCTTTGGCTTTTGTGCTTTTAAGGTGCTGTGATGTTGGCGACTTGGGTCATTTGTGCTCTTGGTCGGTTTTTGTACTCTTGTGCATTGTTTGTCTGCAGATGTATTGTTGACGTCAGTGGTTGTTTGTGCACGTGGATGTGTCAGAATGTGACCTGCTCCTTTCTGGATGTGGTCCACACTCAGCCACCTCAGTATCGTGGCGTGCACAATGTCATGGTGATTGTTCTCCAGCCATGCTGCTCGTCATGTGGTGTCACTTGCATTGTCAGTGTGGCTCTCACATACGCATCTTTGCTGTGTTTCGCACGGGTGCATGTGTGTGTTGTGGAATTGGTGATGTGTGGGGTGGGACCCCTTTGGGCACATGGTGGACGGGGGCCTACTTGATGTTTGTATGTGTGCTGCTGTGTGCCACGGGGATCAGGGACATGACCCAGGGTCATTGTGGGTGTGCGGTGTGCTAAACGTCATTGTGCATGTGTGCCATTGTGCCCAACCCCCCCGTCCCCACAGTCCCTGTTCGTTACTCACCCTGTTGATGTTGTGTCAGGTCATGTCGAGCAGTGTCCGGACTCCTGACTCCTTGCACCGTCTCCACACTGATGACTGTGGCCACCATTTGCTCCAGCTCCTCCTGTGGCGCAGAACTCCCACCTCCATTCACCGTTGCTGCCTTCCTGTTGGCAGCGGGTTTCTACTTGGTTTGGCTTTTCACATCGTGCCAGCGCATCTTGGCCTCCTCGACACTCCGGCTGCATTAACGATGGAATGCCATTTTTCCGTCTGTGTTGCCAATGACACGGTGGAGGTGACGGACAGTTGTTGTTAGTGCTCTGTCACCTCCGTGACGATGATCAGGTTGTCATGCGGACTGTACCCTGTCTTCCTATTCCTCTTCTCCTTGGCCTTCCCAGACCCCGAGGTTCCTTGCTGGTGGTCGGTGGTGCTTGTGGGGTTCGCGTTGACCTGGGCACTCGTTCCGGGTGCATCCATGTTGCTACGCAGTTTATTTTATTTATGGTGTGTTTTTCTTGTTCTGCTTTTATAGTGCATTTTCCCGCATGACGCGTGGGGATTGCAGGCCTGTCGCTGGTTATCGTTGATTTTTGTATCAGGTTTGGGCTCATTGCAACTTTATTCACGTTCGTGTTTCGCATTTTTGCGGCGTCGCGTTAATTTTAACGCGGTCATTTGACGCATTATCGTTGGACTATCGCATGGTGCCGCCAGGTTGGGAATACTACGTTAACACTGTGTTGTTTTCCCGCGATAGACTGCGATATGCAAAGTTGCGTTAAGCTACACTTGCGGTGGTTATCACACGTTTTTGAGAATATGCCCAAATGTGTTTGTCAAGGTGCAGTGTCTGTGTTTTTCTGTGTCACCCCATCTGGCACATTCAGCTGCTATGGTGGTGGTACCCAAAGGAGGGCTGGGACAAATAGAGCTGAATGAAGGGTGGTATTTCCCATGCTAACACTGCGCCACACTGAGGCCCAGATTTACTAAAATCAAACACAATGCCGTGCAGCACCAAACATGCCTGTGCTTTGTTGTGTGAAACAGAGAAAGAAGGACAGCACCATATCAGCAGAGATATGGCACTCTCCTCCCTTCTCGCTGGTGCCTGTACAATCTTGCTGCTGAGTGCCACACACAAACTTTTGCACCATAGGTTTTGTACTGGAAGGGTACTGTTCCAGTACAAAATACTATGCCTTTACTAACTTGTAAGCTTTTCCCACTTTGGATGTGTGCTGTACAGTACAGCACACTTACAAAGTGGGAAGCGCTTGGAGAAATAAAAGCATTTCTCCTTTTTTAACACCTGCATCAAAGTTGTTTTATTTTTGGGTGCAAACTCTGTCTGCTATTGTTAGTGGATAGGGTTTTGTGTTAAAAAACAAGGGTGGTTGAATGGGAATGCTCATGCGCCACCCATGAAACAGCCCCTTGATGCAGAGTAATGTTAAATTCAGGCAAATTTCCAGTGCAAAACAAGTCTTGCACTAGAAAGTACATTAATAAAAAAAAAACATGCACAGGTTTTCATAATTTTTGTTGCACAAACCCAGAGCCAAATGTTCAAAAATCTGCCTCTAATTGCAAGCCAATATGGTTTAGTGGAAAAGCAACACTTGTCAGAAATCCCACATTCTGGCCTGTTTGCCATTTTATCTGAAACATTTATTTTTTCTTACAGCAAGATCTGACATTTGCTCTGTTGTAGTTTTTATTTGTTCACAGTTGGTTACCCATGAACGGACAAACTTGAGTTATACAAGTCTGTACATGTCTTGGTCTGTACAGCAAACCACCTGCCATAGTTTGACGCATTCTTTCAGGGGTTGCCTCTGGAATACGAAATTCTGGTTCTGCATCTCCTGTTAAATGTAGATCCGTATTTATAAAGCGCAAACTACTCACCCTTACGTGTCTCAAGGCGCTGGGGGCCGTCGTGGAAATTAAGTGAGCTATTGCCCAGAGTCACATGGTGCTGAGCTGAGCTGCAGCCGGGAGCTGGGGATCGTACCGTGAGCCCTGTGCTCTGAAGTCAGCTGCCCTGGCCGCTGCACCACACCTCTCCACTGTTACATACCTTCCACCACCCTCATTTAATGAATACGCCTATCTGTGATACTATTTCAGCACTACAGCCGACATGGAAACTACTCCACACGTCTTCAATGGAGACTTTGCAAAAAGGGGTGTCGTTCCACAAAACATTAAACACTGGTCCACAGATGGACTGTGACAACCCAAGGCACCACTAGTGTGTGTGTGTGCACCTGCATTCCTGCAGTTCGGCCTCATGGAACTTGACTGCTCAGCTGGTGAATTACATTATGAATTTGTCTGTTGTTTCCCTTGTATAAATACATTTTCTACTGTCTGTTACAGTAATGTTATTCTCATCTTTAAAAACATAGATGACCTTTAGGCTTTCTGTTCTTTGTGCCTTGTTAGGTAATATATTTTATGCAGGTTCCACTTCATCGCGCTGCTTCTTTTACAGCATTTCCACGTTAAAGAAAATGTCTTGTCTAATTGTGACAAGCCTTATTGTTTCAGCAACCCGACTTAATAACCATTTCTTCTTTGCAGCTAAATGCACTTCAAATGTCACTACATCATTGGGAAAGTGTATTTTTTCTTAGATTGCAAAGAAAGCCCTGTATTGAAAAACACTCATTAGCATGAACTATACTGTAAGAAATGATGGGCTGTAGATTGGCATTTTCACAGCTGCCGATCAAGTACATGAAAAGGTTACTTGATGGAATCCTGTCTATAGCACAATTAGCGCCTCGCCAGAGAACAAAGAGCTTAGTTAGGGAAATATTTCATATTCTGGAGAGAAACTAAAAAATACTTTAAGTATACCTTCCATTAAGATATTCCCAATAGCCCGATTAACTTATTGTGAGTCCAGAGACGTTTTAAGGCATGGGCAAAGTGGGCTCTGGCCCAGGGCCCCAGCCTTTCAGGGGGCCCCCTGATAGAGCCAGCTCAGTTGTACAGAGTCTTGCCCTGATGGCCTTGAATAATTCTTAAAGAGATTATTTTAAATACCGTTTTCCTTTCATTTATTTTTAATGTAGTTGATGTGTAAGATTCTATTACATTTTGCAGATAAATGTTGTGCTTATGTTTAATGCAACATCCATAAAAAAGTTTTATTTAGATTAAACAGGACTCCACATATGAGAAATGGGAGGGTGTCACAGAGATTATTTGCAGTAATATTAGTGAGCTGCTGCTGTGACACAATATTGAAAACATGTCACTATCCCTAAATATTAGATGTACACACATATAGAATTTGGGTGAGTGTGCATGTGCACTGTCAGTGACCTGGCCAAAGAGGGCATGAAAGAGTTGAAATTGGATCACAAATTCAAAGCCGTTCCAAACAGGGGCCCCCAAAATACGTTTGGCCCAGGGCCCCCAAAATCCTTAAGATGTCCCTGTGTGAGTCTCTGGGCAGTGTGTGCTGTCGTTTCCTGCGCCCTTTAAAAGTAATGTAGGGAAGACATGTTTCACGTCCTAGCTTTAGGGATACTATAAGACACTATAAGACAACATTTGGCAGTAGAGAGAACAGAAAAATTGAGAAAGGAGTAAGGAATTGATTGGCTGTGTTTAAGTATCCTAAAGGCATCACTACATGCCTGCCTGCAAACAGTGATGGGCATGCACGGCACATGGCCTTAAGTGGAAGGATGGTATTGAGATTTCAATGCACTATGGTGTGCTTCATCATCTTGGGGCAAGAACGTCTGCTATTACTCGCATCCTATTGTTCCTTCTGCCTAAGACTAGTACCTCCTTCCGCCCCCCTCTGCCTGCTGCCTCCACCTGATGCTGTTGCTAGTGTCGTCCTAAGGATTTCTGGGTCAATGGGCAAGATATATTTAGGGCCCCTTGTTCATAACAACGTTGAATTTTATTACCCACTTTTTTTTGCTAATTTTAGCCTCCATGATGCCTAACAAGCGTTTGGAAATGGGTTTCACACGAATAGGGTTGAAAGATCTCTTTCAGAGTACCCCAAAAATCCTTAATATGTCACAGGGCAAAGAGAGACAGAGGTAGAGGTAGACAGAGAGAAGAAGAGAGGTACAGCTATAGTAGAGGTGAGCTAAAATGAGAGAAATAAAATTTGTTTTCCTAGGGGGCCCTTTAGAAGAAGGCGACCCTGGGCAATTGTCCACTTTGGACATGCCTTAACACGTCTCTGGCTGTTGCTGCTTCTCACCATCCCTTGTCGTTACTTGGCCTCCTCAACCCGTGGCTCAGTTTATGGTGTGCAAGAGTTTTCAGGAGGGGGTGATGGCTGACCTTTTGTTGGAGTGTATCTAAGGGTCTGTAGTGAGGCAGGAGTAGCACCTGAACTGCAGAGCTGTTTGTCCTCCAGTGCCTCTCCTACCTCACTCCACAGGGTAAAACTACCCAGGCCTCTGACAATCTCACCCTATTTCATTTTCACTGGCAGACGGCTTTCTTTGTGGGGGAAAATGTAAGTTATTCCTGCTGCTGCCAGTTGCCCACCAATAGACCAGCCTTTTAAGATATCAAAAAACATTCTTTATCAATAGATTAGACAAACATTAAGGCCCATATTTACAAAGGATTTGCATTAATATTTTAATACAGACCCGACAAAAAATCCTTTTTGGTATTCAAAAAACACAACGCAAATTACCGTTTGCTTTCGTTTGTTGAAAAAAGGAATGCAACACAATGCAGCGCATTGCACTGCCTTGTGTTACTATGCATTAGGGAGGCATTCCAGTGCACGGGCGTTCCTGTGCACTGGAACGTCTACAAATACTTGTAGACAGGGATTTGCACCAAAACCCTGCATCTCCCTAACTGGCTGGCGTAACGAGGAGAAATATCTTTATTTTGCCTCCTCATTTCCTCTTTGCATGTGTGTTGCATATTGCAGCACACATATAAAGAGAAATTAGTCTCAAAGGATAGTTTTATTCAGGAAGGTACCTCCTTTCTGCACAAAATCTATCCTGACTAAAACACAGGCTCCCTTGCACTATGGCACAAGGGTGCATGCATATGGCTAGGCAGCACAAAGTGCACCAGTGCTTTGAAAGAGCCTAACTGTGCCCTTTCTTTGAACATATGATGCAGTTCTGCTGTCTCCAGGTGACGCAACGCAGCACCACAACTTTGCTTGCTGTGCTGCACACTTGTAATTAAATTTGGCCCTAAGTTCCTGCCAGATCCAATGCTAAATGATATACATCCTGTACATATCCTGTTTGTGTGAGAAAACTTTATCTGATGTTGGTAGTGATGTACATGTTCTGTTTGTTTGAAGGGAGTTTTTATGGATATTGCTTGCACTATACTATTTTTGCATGTATGAAGGAAGCGCGCATAGTTGATGCTTGTACACACTGCCTTTTCTCAGTGTGTAAGGAAGAGTGCACGATTGCTGCTCGCACAATACTCGTTTTTGTAAGTATAAGGGGAGCTGCTGCCCGTATAAAATTTACTTTTGAGTATGTGTTCATTTTGTGTGTTTGTGTGTGTGTGTGTTATTGTTCTTGTGTGTGTGCGTGTGTTTGTATATGAGGAAGGTGTTTGAGTGTGTAAGAAAGACAGAAGGCAGCCACAGAGATTGTTGAATAGTCCAATCTATGCTCCAACTATGCTTTTTCTGTTAATGGTCATGCTGAATTATTCTTTTTGTGATTTATATGTGCTGTGTGCCTTAGTGAAGCTTTGTAAATACAGTTTCATTATATAAAATGTTTACTCCTGCATTATATAAACACCTTGTCGTTTCTATAAATGATGAATCCACGTATTAGAGCTTCTGTTGATGGAAATAATCCAAAACCATTCTCTCTGCCGCTCCATCCTCAAAGAGCTAGCTTCCACTCTGTCACTGGCACTTATTGTATAGATTAATACTCTCCTGTGTTTGTCTTCTGTTCTACAGAGCTCGGAGGGCCTGAATGTACCCACTGAAAAAATCGATTTCTGCCTCATTCGCACTTTCTAAGGCTAGTTCCCTTCGTATTGCACTTTTGGTGAAATGCTTCACCCCTGGCCGTCCCACCTTATTGGCTAAATTGATGGAAATGGTGCAGTTGTCGAGAACTACTGACAAGTGTTTTGTGACATTCTCGTTTGATGGGGCTTTTTTGGAAAGCTTTGCCTGGGAAGGTGTAGCTGGTTACAAGCAGTGTTGCGTAGATGTCATGAAGGAGGAGCGGTGCCCCATCTGCCAGCAGCCAAAATAGTGAAAAATAAAACGATAATAAACCCTTGTTTATTATCATTTCATTTTTGCTCTCAGAGCCGAGGCTTGGGTGTGGGGCCAGGGGGATGATGGCTGGCGGAAGAGTGGTTGCACTGCTATTCTATGCGCATGATGGTTTGGCCAGCCGTCACAGGCCAACCAAACCATCATGCACACTGAAGCTCTCTCCAACCCGAGCTGCGTTGCCAGGTTGGAGAGAGCAGGCACAGGCTCCCATTGTAACTGGGAATGCAAATCATTAGCGATCAGGCCAATCCTGACGCTTGTAATGTCGTGCTCGTGACGTAACGAGCACGCCACGCAACGGAGCCTGTAATAAAAACGGCGATATCGCGAGAGCGGCAGGGAGCCGGCTAGCGCGATATCGGCGAGTAGTACACAACCTGGCTTCGGGTGATTATTATTCCAGTATCCACCGCAGCAGTGACGGCCCGGACACCCGCAGGGTCCGGTAGCAACACAACATTGGCGACGAGGGTGGGCGTACCCCGCGTGCCGTGACGACGCATGAGTGGCGGCCGCGGAGGCTGTGTTTGGCCTTGTGGTGCGCGTGCCACGGCGCGTCAACACAGAGGAGGCCCGGCCGCAACAGGAGGCGCTGCCTGAGTCCCGCGCTGCAGGGAAGTACCGGTGAGTGACGTCGCCCTGCCAGGAGGCGGCCAGCCTCTCGTGAAGAACATCTGGGAGACGCCAAGTAAGCAGTGTCCCCTTCCCTGACTGCTCTCTGAAAGACACACAACAAGGGGGAGAGTGGATCATCAAGCGCCCCAGGATCACCCTGCACTACTATCCCGTGGGGCCCTCCACACCTTAAGGGTCTGGATCAGCTCCTCTCACTGACACACACTCGCGCCTACAGTGCCCGCCCCACCCTGCACTTAGGACAGGAGGAGGTAGCACGCTGCAAACCCAGGTGGGTGAGGTCACACCCGCTGGCACGCCCAACGGCACACAGAGGAGCGACAGGGGCGCCCCACGCGGCTGCAGTCCGGCACCTGACACCCGCAGAGAGGAGGGATGGCCAACATCCCACCAATCGAACCGTTTGTCGTGGAGGGGTCACCGTCGGCGCTAGCGCCAAAATGGAAGGACTGGGTCGACCGGCTAGTCATCTTTTTCGAAGCCACGAAAGTCCACAAGGACCAAAAGAGGGCCATGCTCCTGCACCTGGGGGGCAAGGACATCTACAACATTACCAAGACCCTCCCGGAAGCCACGCCGCGGTCCCATCACACGTTGATCAATGCTCTCAATCGTTACTTCGAACCAATGGCCAACCAAGACTACGAAAGATTTATCTTTCGGCAGGCGCGCCAGCTCCAGGAGGAGTCCCTGGACACCTTCCACGCGAGGCTCAAGAACCTTGCAGCCACATGTGGCTTCAGAGATGAAACGGACGAAATAAGGGGGCAGATAATACAGGGCTGTGCGTCGGCAAAACTTCGAGAAAGGATTCTGGAAGAGTCCGGGAAGTCCCTGGCGGATATACTAATGTTGGGTCGCACCAAGGAGCTGTCGAAGGCCCGAGCAGCCCATATGGAGGCTGCCCTCCAAGCTCCAGTCAAGATCGAGCCTGTGAACGCCGTCGGGGCGAGACCAACACCACGGTGGAGCAAGAAAGGACTGGGCACGAACTCCCTGGGGCAGGGGAAGACCTGCGGATACTGTGGGGGATCGCCCCACGCGGCGGCGGAATGCCCGGCGAAAAGAAAACGGTGCTCAGGTTGCAGTAGATACAATCACTACGAGAAGGTCTGCAGATCAAAGAGATATCGGAAGCCCAAGCAAGCGGTGAATGCCATCCCAGAGGGCTGTGATGGGCCCAGCGATATGGATGATGATGATGAAGAGGAGAGAGTAGTACATAGAGTCCACATGGTGGGCACCGCCACCCGCAAGACCCAGCGGCTTCCGTAGTGCCTCATCCGAGTGGGCTCCCAGGAGGTATCAGCAGTAGTGGACACCGGAGCCACGATTAATCTCATGGCCGCCACCCTGTATCAAACCATGGACCCACTCCCTATCATCCAGCCCACGTCGGTCACGGTATTCGCCTATGGGCAGGACACCCCACTGAAGATGCGAGGCCGGTTCAAGGCATCCATATCACATGGTGGCCACTCGATCACCACCAACGTGTACGTCACGGAGGACGGGCAAGGCATGCTACTGGGATGTCATGCTGCAGAAGATCTGGGAGTAGTGACTTTTGCTTTTGGGGTACACCAGGAGTCCGTTCAACACATCCTTGAAGAATTTGCTTCGACCTTTGAAGGGATTGGAAGGTTCAAGGGCAAGGAAATACACCTCCATGTTGACCTGACAGTCCAGCCCGTCGCCCTACGCCACCGGCGAGTGGCCTTCCACCTGCGCCCCCTGGTGGAGGAAGAGCTCAGAAAGTTGGAGGCCGCCGGAATCATCGAGAAAGTGTCAGGGCCCACCCCCTGGGTCTCCCCGATTGTCGTTACACAGAAGCCAAAGCAACCCGGCGCGGTCAGAATCTGCGTTGATATGCGACTCCCAAACGTGGCCATCAAGAGGGAGCGCCACATCACGCCAACGATTGACGACCTCATTGGAGAGATGGCGGGGGCATGCTGGTTCTCGAAACTGGACTTGAGATCGGGATACCACCAGCTAGTGCTTGACGAAGCGTCCCGCAACATTACTACTTTCTCCACTCACGTGGGGCTCCGACGATACACCCGTCTGAGTTTCGGCGTGTCCAGTGCGGCGGAGGTTTTTCAGAACGTCATACAGGAGCTCATTGCGGACATACCAGGAGTCATTAACGTTAGTGATGACATCATGGTTCACGCCAGAAGTATCCCAGAGCACAACTCCAGACTGGTCCTGGTACTTCGCCGACTACGTGACGCCGGACTCACCCTCCATCGCGAGAAATGTGAGTTTCTCAAAAGGAAGATACAATTCTTCGGGTACACCTTCTCGGAGGAAGGAGTAAACCCTGATCCCGGACAAGGTCAGGGACATCAAACAGGCGGCCGCCCCCACCAACGTCACCGAGGTTCGCAGCTTCCTCGGCATGGTGAATTACTGTGGGCGGTTCATCAGAGATCTCACAACCCTAACCCAACCGCTGAGAGAACTCACGAAGGTCACCGTGCCGTGGAAATGGGAGACGGAACAAGCCAACGCCTTCAAGGACATTCAGGACGCCCTCTCCGAAGCAACCACGCTGGCATTTTTTGATCCAAGGAAAAGGACCATGATCGCGGTGGACGCTGGACCGGCAGGCCTGGGGGCTGTACTGCTTCAGCGGAGGCACAAAGAGGAGGATTGGGCGCCGGTGGCGTTCGCCAGCCGCTCCCTCACGGACACGGAGCAACGCTATTCCCAGATAGAGAAGGAAGCTATAGCCATACACTGGGGCTGCCGTCACTTTCATCTCTACGTTTATGGGAAGCCCTTCGTTGTAGCCACAGACCACAAGCCCCTGGTAGCCCTCTTCGCAGGCACATCCACAAAGCCTCCACCCAGGATCGAAAAATGGATGCTGCAGCTTCAGAACTATAACTGTCGGGTGGAGTATCAGCCAGGATCCAAGAACCCGGCAGACTATCTGTCGCGACACCCGAGAGCTGCCACGGAACAAGAGATGGAGGATGCCGCCGACACGGAGGAATACGTCAGGTGTGTCACAGCCCGATCTTGTCCTATTCCGCTTTCGATGGAAGACCTGCAGGCAGAGACAGCCCGAGACAACTGTCTACAACGCGCTTTGAAAGCACTGAGGGATGGTACCTGGCGCCAGGCCAAAGAGGAGTGGAAGTCCCTCACCGGAGAAGCCCAGCGGATAATGGACAGCCTACATCGCATACGAGATGAACTCACGGAAGACTCCTCCGGGTGTCTGTTGCGGGGCCACCGCCTAGGGATTCCATCCGCCCTGACGGACCGGGTGGTTCAGTTAGCACACCTGGGTCACCAGGGAATGGTCAAAACGAAATCCCGGCTTCGATCCAAAGTCTGGTTTCCCCTCATGGACGAATTTGTGGAGGCCACCGTACGCTCCTGTAGGTGGTGTCAAGTCACGGGAGAATCACCGCGTCCCGCTCCCGTTATCACTGAGGGACAACGCAGCAGCCATGGTACTGTGTAAGCTTAGACTTTGGCAGTTTGCCAGACGGACGACACCTCTTCGTGGCAATTGATGACCATTCTAAATACCCGGAGGTGGAGATCATACCGTCCCTAAGTGCCACGGACGTAATCCCTCGGCTGGAGAAAATCATGGCAGCCCATGGCCTGATGAACGAGCTGAGGACAGATAACGGTCCTCTGTTCCAGAGTCAGGAACTGTCGACATACCTCACGGCGCTGGGGGTACGGCATCGGCGAATCACCCCAAGGTGGCCTCAAGCCAATGGAGAAGCCGAGAGGTTTATGCGCACCTTAAACAAGGTGGTGAGGATTGCGCATGAGAAGCAGCAATCTGTGGAGATGGCCATTTTCACGTTTTTGCGCAGCTATCGACAGACGCCTCACACCACCACTGGAGTTGCCCCGGCCCACCTTTTGATGGGGCGTGTGATCACCGACTCCATTCCGCATCATCCTCAATGGCAGCCGACTCTCCCTGATGAGGACCAAGTGGATGCCAGACGTCGGAGGGCTCACGCCCAGGTCAGCAAGAAGAGACGGGCCCAGCCGGTAACCTTCACTCCAGGAGATGTAGTATTGCTCCGAAACCGAGTGGCGAGTGGGAAGTTCAGGTTACCTTATGAGAAGATGCCGTGGACCGTGACCAGGGTGAAGGGGACTCGCATAGTCGCCCGCAGAGGCCGAGAGATGGTGACCAGAAATGCCGCGTTCTTCAAGAGATTTCACCAGGATTCCCCTGTCAGAGTGGCGGTTGCCCCCGGCGACACCCTAGAGGGCTCTCCAGGGGCCGGAGCAAGCATTAGCCTGGGGGGTGAAGTCTCTACTGGATCCACCCCAGTCTCCAGTCCGGATCCATCTCTGGGACTTTCTCCTTCCCGCAGTCATCTGGATGAGGACCGTGACTGCCACATGGAGCGTCCAGGGGAAAGGTCGGTCGGCTCGGACGTTGGCCAATCGGAGGGGCGTGGCTGCTCCCAGTACCAGCTCCGCTGCAATCCAGAGCCCAGCCGCCGATTGAAGGACTACTTCATGTAAGAATGTTCCTTTTCAGACTTTTGTTTTGATAATGATGCCGTAAGGGGGTAGGAGAGTGTTCAGAGATCATGGGAGGCCTCAGGGTCATGTTGTTGTTTTGTGTTTCTTATTTTTGGGGAGGAATGTAATGTCGTGCTCGTGACGTAACGAGCACGCCACGCAACGGAGCCTGTAATAAAAACGGCGATATCGCGAGAGCGGCAGGGAGCCGGCTAGTGCGATATCGGCGAGTAGTACACAACCTGGCTCCGGGTGATTATTATTCCAGTGTCCACCGCAGCAGTGACGGCCCGGACACCCGCAGGGTCCGGTAGCAACACAACAACGCTGCTTTCAGCAGCATGAAAGCAGCGTCAGGATTGGCCACAGTGGACTCTGGAGGCCGATGCCGTGATGCAGCAGGAAAGTGTTTTTTTATTTTTTTTATTTGTCTCGTCATCTGTTCGTGCCCCCCGCCACCACTCTATTGACACACCGGCCACTACTGCCTCTCACTGTTATTGTTTAACGCACATATGCAGCCCCTTCTAGAATATCTGTGTCATTAAGGATTGAAGTTTCACACTTATAATATAATACCCAAATAGATCTCTTCTTTTTGGTTATCATTTATCTTTGATGTCTTGTCGTGCTTTTATACGTCTGCCGTCACAAGCAGGTGTACATAAAAATAAGCTAGATGAGTTTGATTGACACCAAGATTGATTGTTTGATACACTCAATAAAAAATAGGTGAAGCATTTTATTCCACCACTTCTTTATAGAAGATAGTCATCCAAACCCTTTCACAGTGAAAAAAAAAATGCATTAAGATCCTCAATTCAGTTTCCACCTGGCAGTATGAATGCTATTGAGGTTGGGGTATGCCACCACTTTAAATAAACGCCTGCAGTGACAGATGTAGACTCCAGCTGGTGGCAACCTCCCATCAGGGAATCACAAGCAATAACTGCTGGGAGATTTCTATCAATTAATTTCTGTGGGTAATCTAGTCCCACTCTATCTCAGCACCTTTCTGACCACAAGAAATGAATATCTATTTGACATTATAGAGCCAGCAATGACAGGATACACATTGCCTATGCTAAGTCCAGACTTTTTTTGTGCCAACTGGCTGTTGCGTTGAGGGAGCAGCAACAAGCCTCTACAAGATGAACTCAGATGCAGGGGTGTTTTGTGAGACCTCAAAAATCCTTTGGGATGAAGCAACAAAGGGAGTCCTAGTGATGTCTAATGGGAGACATCACATGGACTCCCTCCATCAAACAGAGATATTTTCACATGGTGATTTGATGGATTGCTATACTAAAATGGACAAATATAAGGGAGTTCATTTTTATAATCCCATTTGGCCTATGGATTACTATTCAGTTGAAATAATTACTATCTGTATGACAAGACAATTTTACTCATTTAATAAGGCCCTAAACGTTTCCTTTGGATTCTCTCTTTATGGGGGAACTGGTGAATTACATACTTAGCACTAATGAAAGTTATTCAGCATTCTCTTCCATTTACTTGCACAAAACAATGTTTATGGAGCCTCCTCATATACCTATACCGATCATGATACATTACCACACAATGTTTCACAGAAGCTTCATACATTGTCTACAGCACCAGTTGCTGGCAGTTTAAAAACAAGAAGCCTGGATTGTCAATAAGCCTCTAAAGAGGTTTAACAGAGACTTACTGCTATGTCAGCTGTTTTGGCTGCATGTTTCAGTCTTTGTCAAATTTACACTGCTGACCATCACTCACCACAGGATTCATGGGAGTATGTCACACACTACCAAGCACAAATTCCAGTTACATTGTCTACATTGTTCATTGGCATGACAGACTAACTTGCTGTTAGTTTGCTCAAGCAAAGGGACTGAGAGATGGTGGCAGCTGTGCATACAACAAGCAGAATCAATGTGGGGAAGCCTATGTGAAGTTCTGCTTAACAATAATAATCCTGAGGCTTTCTAAAGGTTTTTGAAGACTTTTCTGTTTTCCCATGTCGATCTTGCCAGAACATGGATGCCATGGTTTGTATAGCTGAAGAAATTGGATTGGATTATATTTGCTTGGATTGGATTTGACTGGACTGGACTTGACTTGACTCAACTGGAATGAATTGGATTGGATTGGATTGGATTGGATTTCTGATAACCTTAGTGCTAAAGGCAAATCATTCAGACTGTTTTTGTCCAAGGTCCTTGAAAAAGAAGTCTCTAGCTTGCTCCAATTCAAGTGGTAAATTATGAACTTGTAAAATTACCAAGGTTTGGCTTACATTGTTATTTGAAACACAAAATAGATTTTGAGATGTTTCAGAGTGAGCCATGCATGCCACAGGGTCAAATGAGAGTTCACAGCTTCGGTGCAACTGCAACTCTATGCTGCCTTTGGCAATTTCAGCCACTAGCTGATTATGGAATGTCTCTCTTCTGTGGTGTTTAAGTGTTGGCAGATCATAATAAGATTTACAGTACTTTTTTTTCAAAAAACACAATTTGAAAGCAGAAGGGAGGACATGTATGGTATCTATTAAAGCCAGGATTTATTTGATGTCAGTACTTTCATTGTGATCTCAGCATCGATTCAGTTGTTTTTACTTTGGCCCGATGATCATCTATGTTGTACACATGACAAGGGATGACTACTTTCAGTACAGTTTTGCCTAGATTTGTAAAGCACTTGAATGTCACATATGGCTTCTTGCTTCTACAATGGGAAATGTTCTCAGTATGTACTGGTAATAATCTTTAAAATTATTCTCCAATGATCTTAGGGCACTGCCATTGCTGCAGGCTGAGTGTAGGAGATGTATCCATATTAGACTAAGCAGGAGTGACTCGAATAGAAGCTGGCCTCAGGCACTGAAGATAGTGAGGCTGGAAGAGCTTTAGTGCATCGTGAGTGGGCTCCTTCAGCTATATCATTCGAGTTGGCAAGGCAAAAACAACCCTCTCATTTAGAAGAACAGAGAGGGGGCAGGTAGGCGTCCAGGTCATATGGGAAAGTGAGGAGGATGGAACACTAGAATTTAGGCTGTCACCTAATCTTCACTCCTAGATTTAGGCTGAGACTTGGTCAATGCACTAAAGTGAGCTAAAGAAGAAAAAGCACTCCTAGGAACACTGATGCAGGGCACACCATTAACCCAAACTAATAATAGCTGGAAAGAATCATACAAATGTAACGACAAGCCAACTAAAAGTGAACTGTCACAGTGAGATGCAGTATTGTACAGAAGAAGAGGTACATATGTCTCTGACAGGGACTTTTCACAGGAAGTACAAGAGAAAGGGATAGATCATGTATCAAAGGTACAAGCCTAAGTCCTTCAAAACATGGGAAGGTGATTGACATTCTCAGTCACTTGTGTTTGTGAATACCGGTAAACCTTATGGTCTAGTGTGCTTAAGATAGTCTATCATAAAATCTGAGCCCAAGGCAGTATAAACAAATTACACATCCACCTATTAGTGAAATTCACAGTAGCCTCATCCTGAAGTTGAATTGGCGGTCATGGTTACAGATTTCTCACCAGGTAATACCCTTACAGAAAACACATTTAGGGAGACCCTTGAAAAAATCCAGATGAACAGGAAAGTCTATTTTAGGTTTTGCATAGATTTTGGGTTTTTGAGGATTCTCAAAAATATCCAGGAGTAGTCATGATAATCTGATGTTGTGTTTCCCTTTCCTGCACCAGAAACACTCTTAAAGCAATATTTTCACAGAGTAAATTTGCAAGTGATTTCATTGAGGGAACGGTCATGACAATAGTTGTAAAAGCCCACAAGATTCACTTTACACTTTGCGTGTCTATCCACACTCACATTCACCATTTTATTCCCATAACACCAATCTCCCGAATACAGAAAAATAATTAACCACTAATACTTTTTTATTGGCAATACTGTTTGTGGGTTTCAATAAGGACCTGTTACTCTATAATACATATGTGGTGTTTTTGCAAATTAGGTGAATATGGGAATACAATAATGATCGTGATTGGGAACCTTAGTTACAAAGTGTTCATCTGTGAAATGACATCATGGACTTCCTGGAAATTAAATCAGTCTCCATACAACTAAGAAAACCCATTCAGCTGAAACAAATGGCAAAATATATGAAATGCAAGGCTCTAAAAAACAGTTTCCAAAGGAATAATGTCATATTTGGCATTTGGGAGAAGATATCTAAAGCATAAATATGATCGCCTTCATAGAGACTTTTTTCTAAAAAATCATAGCATCAGATTCCTACTCCAGGGAAGGCACTAAGAATACACACAGCATGTGAATGGCAAAGAGCAGATTCACGAACCCACAAAGGTATTTTGATATGAATCCGGGTTCTTTTCAGCATGGAAATTGTCGTCAGGAATCAACACCATCTTGTCATCACTATCATCAAGAAAAGGAAAGAGTTGGTAGAAAGAGGAAAACGCCTCTCAGGATTGTTTTGTGCAGGAAGGTGACCCTTTCTGCACAAAAACAATAGGAGTGCACCGTATTTCATAAATATGGTGCATTCCTGTTCTTTTTCATTGGCGTAGGGCAGGGCAGCAAGAAGACGTGTGGCGCTGCCCTCCCCCCATTCCCCATAAAAGAGGCCCAAAGTGTCATTCATTGGAGGGGCATACACATGTGAACTGATCATTACATTAATTGGTTGTGATAAACAAATCTGTTAAAAACTTGGGCATGCTAAATTACAACAAGAATGAATCAATGCCTGAATGAATGAATATTTATTGATAGTTAATTAAAACAAATCAGTAAGCCAATTTAGTTAATAGTTATAATTTATAATCAGGTTCAGTCACACCATTTACAGTTAATAGAAATTAAACCAATTAATTGTTTTGTGCACACACTAGAGTCTATTGCTCGTTGCCCCATGTTCCACTACAGACAGAGGCCCACTACAAGCAAATTAGTATTGATTCTGCTGCATTGCGAGCAGCTGTGGCCACAGTGCTTGGACATGTTTTTTTCTGAATGGATAACAACCAAACTCAGACTGCTTTTTATCTTTTTATTCTTGTTGAAACCCATTATAGTGGTACAGCTTACTTCTTATGACACTCCGAGCAATCACATGTTGCGATCTCACTCAAAAAAAGCACAGAAAAATGGGCGGGATACTTGAATTATTCACAAACACGATTAAATATTCCAACCCACTGTTTTACTCATTTGGCACCACAAAGAAGGGAAAATAGCATGTACATCAGCCTTGGTTCTGTTTTAAAAGTATGAGGCAAGATGGCCACCTTGCACTGGGCTGTGTTCCTCTGCTCCTTGGCTGGACAGGCTGCTGGGCAGATTGGAGGCACATTACCAGTGGAACGGGGAACATGGCTGTGTATTACAGAGGGAAAACGTCTAAAATACTGATATAGGCCCCTTTAATGCCTATGGAAACCAGGAATCGACCAAAAGGTGACACCTCCAACCCACCAGTTGGCCTTTCTGACACGAGTTTTAGGTGCTTTGAGGTGGACTGGTATATGAACAAGTAGAACACATACTCACATACGATTCCAACTTCCATACCCATCTCCGTTTACCTCCTCCGCCTCCCAGTGGCTTCAATGCTTCAATCAGGTCAACAGGACAGCTAGAGCTGGCTGAATTGCATTTGTCAGGACTGATTTAGATACTTGGTTGTTTTGGATGTTCACACCTGCAGACACTTAGCTGACATTTGCAGACAATCTGAATATTTTGCAAAGTTCCTAAATGTAGAAGCCTTCGAATATTATAGGATTAAGCCGATGTAGTGTAAATGTTGGCATTTTGTGTGTTTCGCTCCTTATATATCTGCTGCTTGATAAGACATCAGCATAGGTGAATGCTATCTAATACACTAATTTTTTCCATCTACTTTTCTCACCATGTTTTATCTGAGTGGCAAGTATGGGCCCTTTCTTCGCATAGCATTTAGGTATTAATTAATGCAATTAATATTAATAGTCATTTATTAATAACGAACTGGAATTAGTTTCCTCTTTGAAGTATTACACGTACGGAATGGGATTCGCTTTGTGTAGTGCAATTTTATAGTTGTGACTAATAGCTCCTGTGACATTGCCTGTAGAAATTGAGGTTTCTGTTATATTGCCAGGCATAACAGTTCATACTGCAATTATTCACTGTGGCAAAGCAGCACGGAAGAATAGCTGGAGACAAAATGAAAGATATCCCTCATTATGAGAGACCATTGAGACGCACACCTAACTAAGTGGGTGTGCAGGTTAAGTAATGCTTGACGAGGCTCCTTAACAAAGGAAATATATAGCAGTTAATGAACTCAACTTTTATGAGGAGAGAGATTAATACATCCAATAATTATAATGCCTAATTTGTTAAAAGCAATGGCACACTAATCCTCTGAAGAGGACATTTAATTTCAAGAATTCCAATTAGATAGTCATGGAACACTGCCTGAAGGTTTAAATATCCATATTCCTCGGTGAGCACCAGCGACCATAATCATGAGCCATACATAATGTACTTGCACAAAGTCTCATTGACTCTCACTGTTGGAACAGACGCAGTTTGCTTTTGCTTCCGCGGGCCTCGTGGATTCATTTCTCCAGTGATTGGCTTTAATTTGATGTTGACAGAAAAATGTGTATATTTCTGAAATGCATAAATATGATGGAGGGCCCCCTCACAAGAACAGTGAGCGAGCGGCATAAGAAATCCATGGATTTCCATTGCCTGTCTTCAAAATGGCGCACACTACAGGAAGACAAATGTAGACACCTGCTGCCTCGGTTGCATTGTGGGAGGAGTTTGGTCCTAAGTATAGTGTGGAGGCCTTGGGGAGTAGAAAGCAGGGTGCTGATCAGGTCTCTTTCACCTGCGGTACACGTATGCGCATTACATTGACCTATGCCTGCTCTTATGTTTATGAGTACTTCTACACATTGTCCTGCGGAGAATCTGGTACTGTCAAGTGATTGGCATCCATCTATCATGGTTGATTGATTACCTATTTGGATTAGTAGCAGGCAGAACGGACTCACTACCGAGAACATGTTGATGCGGAGAGTTTTGTCTAGTGTTTGAAGAATGAGTATTGTGTGCGGTAAAAGATGGCTACATAAATATGGGCTTGTTGTAGCTATCTTAACCTTTCTGAACTCTGGTTTAGTTGCTGTGAAAGTAAACATTTGTACACCATTTCATTACAAACACTTAAGTATATTGTTGTTAAGGTTATAGTTAGCAGTGCCGTTTGATCTGGCACAAGACAATTTTTTAGCGAGTTCCTATTCGTACTATCGCCTTCTATTTTCCCCACTCTTGCACTGGCAGCATTACTTTTACCCACAGCAGAGGACTGAATATACAGACCGCCCCCAAGATATTGTGGCATAGATTATGACATTTTCTGCACATAAATGGAAATTTTGTGGCATACCATTGTATTTTTTGTGGCAATGTTGTGGCACTTTTTTTTTTATATGAATTTTTTGAGAATACTTTTCAGCCCCAAACAGAAATTCAGCATTTTGACGTGCATTTTGTTACTTTCACAGGGGTTTTGTACTACAAAAAAAACCATGCAGGCCAATCACAAAAGTGCTGCCTTTACATTTTTTAGCGAATCGCTATATATCAGGGAGAGTTCTATGGTAGCTGCAGCGTAGTACCCAGCCCGGGTACATGTAAATGATCACGCCACACACGGAGCCCGGTATTACACGTCTTTATTCTTCAAGTGTAGCCATTAACTTAACATCCTGAATTATCTTAACCACATCTAATCACTTATTTCACTATTTTACAGAGTCCGTTAGGGACCACTGGGGCTGCTATATCTCTAACACACAGGACACTACAGTAGCTAGAGCGCCAGTCTTACTTTTTCAATTTATTCCGCTGCATGTTTCTGATGTCACTTACCTTCTCCCCAGAGAAAACAACATTTGCATATAAGGTTTCCTCGAGGCATATACCCATTCATTTGAGTAGTTGCAGCCTGTAAAATTTTGAAGCAAGGTTATTCTAACAGGTAGGTAGGGAAAGTGACACGGGTGGGACTGCCAGCCCGCAACTCGCCAGCTCCTGGACTGCTTTCCTTGGTCTTGCTGGGGAGGGACTATGTCCCCCAGTATACTCGGTACAGGGGAGGCGGGGCCAACTGACAACACAATGAAAAGCGCCTGACATTTCCCGCAGCGTGGGACACCGACACAGGAGGGACTTCCAGCCGCAACTCCCCATCTCCTGGTTTGCGCTCCTTGGGCTTGCTGGGGTGGGACTACACCCCCCAGCATACTCGGCACAGCTGAGGCGGGGCCAGCTGACTCACTGAAAAGCACCCAACATATCCTACAGCGCAGGACGCACGCGTGATGGGCCCAGGCATGTGCCCGGGTGAAGACCGGGCCAAGACGGGCCCGTCTTAGCCCATCATAGCCTAGCATACGCGGGGCCACACTTCTTTGTCTTGTGACTAAGCGGACATTTTTCCAAAGGTACTGTGTATTTTGTTTAGTTTTCCCTTGGTGTATTGGGATTCTTCTTTCTTTTTTCCCCTAGAAGACTAGCTGCTTGTATTAACATGGGAAAAAAGAAAGGTGGCTCTGGGGCTCTGATCATCCCTCTTCTGCATGCACACGCACCACTATTTACAACTTTTTGATGCAGGGAGTGGACATAGTATCCAATGAAATTAGATTGGCAGAGCGTCGTCTCTCACTTACTACTGAGGATTTTACTCCACCTTCCTCCCAGGATACCTGTCATGTTTCTGCAGGCACCCCTCACCCTCCTCCCTTAGGGGCTTTCAGCGCTCCTGCGTCAAATCCACCAGCGGGAGTACGTCCATGCTCTCTAAAATAGCCCACAACTTGAATCTACTAACGCAATCAAAGGTGCTTGATTTATTCAGGGAGGACCTGAGGATCTGGACCCCTGTGCTCATCTACCTATTTAATTCTGTTTGTTGTGTGGGTAGGCCTCTGTCCTGCCGCACATCAACAATTGCCCCTATCTTTAAAAAAGGCAATGCCCATGATCCTAGCTGTTATCGTCCAATATCCCTTCTTGACTCTATGGCTAAAATCATTGACTGAGTTGTATTGGATCACCTCCTTGTTTGGTTACATTAAAATAATATCCGCTCCCAAACACAGTATGGGTTTAGAATGGGGCATGGAGCAATCGAACAGTGCCTCAATCTCCACCTTATTGTGGCCAAATATAAATATGCCAAGGATTCTTCTACCCATTTGATGTTTATGGATCTATTGAGCACCTTTGATTGCGTTAGTAGATCCAAGTTGTGGGCTATTTTAGAGAGCATGGGCATCGATGCAGGATGGATCTCTTTTTTAAGATTCTTACATCATGACCTTACAGCGTCTGTAAGATTTGGCAACACTGGCGAATGCACTCAACCCGTTAAAGTCAATTGAGGGGTGTGCAAGGGCTTCGTTCTCGCACCCATCCTCTTCCTACTCTGTATCGCTGATTTGGATAGAACACTAGTATTTGCTGGGGCGGATATTCCTAACGTCAAACAGAAAGCCATGCCCATAGTATTATACATTGATGACGTGGTCCTCTTTGCCAGAACGGCCAACAGTCTTATGATTTTAATTTCTATCTTTGTGTCATTTATGAGAAATCTGGAATTGGAGACTAACTTTACTAAAACATGCACAATGGTATGTGGCCCTAGAAACACAAAAACTCGCACTTTAAGTATAGGTGGCAAAATTGGATAGGGTGAGCTCCTTTTCTTACCTTGCCCTGGAGTTTGATGACACGTGCTCCTGGTCACCCTGCATCAAAAGCAGTATAACCAGCTATACTCGAGCGGTGGGCACTACTTTTTTGCTCGCCACGTCCATTGGCAAAAAACTGGTTGCCCCGATTTTAGAGATATGCACACGGAAATGCCTGCCAATTTTAACATACGGTATGGGTATTTGGAGCTGTAGAGATGTTGGGGTAATTCAGGCAGGGGAGAATAGATTCTGCTGCTGGCTATTAGGAGTCCCCTCTTCGACACTGCATTTTTCTGTGCATCAGGAATTAGGCACGGAGTATGTGCAAGATATTATTAATGCTGCTCCTCCTGTCCTCTGGTGCTCAATTTGGGCAAATAAGGAAGCTGAGCTTAACCAGGCAGTCATTAGAGACTGCCTGTCTTGAAGCCGTGACTTGACTATTCCATGGCTAAAGTATATTAGAGATTCTTTTTTTAGCTCTGGGCTGTGTACATTTGTTTGAGCATCCTGAGCCAATTATAAAAAAATACATATATATTGGGTTCAAGATAGCTTCACTAAGGATAGGCAGGTCACTAGGGAGCTAGTGGACGTGGTAAAACCCTTGGTTAGAGATTACTGTATAATCCAGACGTCACCTGTGATTGTTTCTTATTCACTTTTTATGGCACACGTGTATGAGCTAACATTATTGGCTAGATTTAGGTTAGGTTCCATACGATGGCTGATATGTTTCCCATTAGGACAATACTCTTCTGCAGATATTGTTACTTGCCCATGTGATGAGCAATCAAGCCAATCCTTGTTGCATTTTATTTTCTTTTGTAATTATTACTTGCCGTTTACAAGGAGGTTTTTATTACCGTTGTGGCGTAGGTGTGAATTCTCTAAATGTAATGCTGCCCTACTTTTTTCACAGCAACGTAATGACTATGGCATGTGTTACTCAATTGCTTGCCTTCTGAAGAGTATTTTAACTCAAAGGAGTATGCTGTTTTAAATATAGCGCTAGCGTATCTAATTGCACTCTGTGCCACTGGTTTTTCATTATGATGAAGAAATTTGGCTTATGTATTTTTAACTTCTCCAAGTTGATGTTTTGCAACAAACTTTACCAATGATGAATATATCATTTTATATATATTGGTAGCGAGTTTACTCGTATTATATGCTGTTAGTTACTCATTAAGTTGCTGAAACTAGATCCACACACTTTTATCGCCTCCAGTGGAAGTCTTTTAATGAATTGTATTGTGGATATTTTAATGTTGTTTGTACATTTCATTGTCTTTTTATTGCATGTTTTTATCTATTTATCTTTTATGATCTGCTTTTGGAAGATCTAATGAAGATTATATATCTGACAGGTAGGTTTCAGGTAAATCATGCTAAACAAATACAGTCAAACAGTTATTTTTTGCCCCATTCAATTTTGGAGCCGACCTGTGTTTGTGTCATTTATGAACATTTCAAAAGGTGTTTTTATATTGGAAATTAGTGGCCAATGCGACAAAACGACCTTGTTCTCTAGATGAAAAGCAACATCACTTTCCAAGGATTGATGTTCCCAATGTACCACCATGAATAACTTTATTAAACACTAATAACAGCAGATGTTTGAAGTCTATATGCTCTTTAATTTTGGGGAGCTTTCCTGCACTCCTGCCCAACTCCCCTGCCCTATAAAGCCAATATTCTTTCTGTCAATAGATCTGTGCTCAGACATATTGACTTTACGGGCAGTCATTCTCTGTGCGTTGTTAAGAGTGCACTTGTCCACTACTGCGTGAACTTTGAAAGATTAGTCTGCATGTGTGGAAAAGGCAGGCTCGGGGCTTCAAGGCTCTTAGTTACTACTGCAGACTGGGAGGCAGATGGGTCTCTCAAGGTAGCTTTCGATCATCATGGCATCATGATATAACACTCAGAAGGCAGGAGACAGAAAACCCCTCTCCTGGAGAAAAGAGTAACACCTCTCCTCCCCATTCCATGAGCCTTGCATTTATTAGGTCCAACGGGAGTGCAGGAAAAAATAAAAGGAAGCAGCATGTTGGAAATGTTGTGGAGCATTTTGTAAAAACTGCTGTTTTTCCAATGTTTATGAATTGCAACGTGGATGGTGTGACTGCAGCAAGAGAAAGACAGAACTTTGATAGGCATCAGCCTGCCAGCCACCTCATCCATTCTAGACCTTCCTCTGCCATTTTCTGTTCCCTGGTCATTCTCATCAAAAATTCCACTGCCACTGCTGTCACATTTCAGCATATGACTAGAACATGATAGGTAATATCTATCAGACAATGACAAATTATTGGAAGGTTTTACTGGTTTTAAATTCTGAGACATATAATCACTCGCCTCCTTATTTAATTTTGCAAGACATACCCTCCTCATCAAACTGTTCTGCTTAGGAAAAGCATTTTTGTTCTGGTTTTCACTTGGCATGAATTGCAGCATCTTTCTTTCAACATCACTGGATGAGCATCGATTCAGTACAACACACTGTTGCTAGGTTGTTTTTGAAGCCTTCCACCATTTTCAAACTATAAATATGCACCAAAAGAGGCCGTTACCAGGTGCAGTTCTGAATGACATGACTGAAATTCAAACATGCAGTAGAGCATTCAGTAAGCCTGGCTTTGTGGCTTAGTGGATTAATGTGGCCAATGTAGGGGCCTGTGTTCGACCTCATGGTCACAGGTTAAAATCTCGACAGGCCCACTCAGCCTTTCATCCTTCTGAAGTCTATAAAATGAGTACCATTGAGTTGGGTAACAATAAATATCTGTTATTCAGTGGCAAGATACCCTTGGGTGCATGCGCTTTGCCAATACACGTTATGTTATTACTAGATGATATTTTACAGTCTACAGTTATTGCTGCATTATTTCTGAGAACTATAATGTTTTCGGGGCATGGCTACACATTGGGGTATCTCCAATGTATGATACTCTGCACCAGTTGTTCTTGATCTGTGGTTTGTGGACCCCTCTGGATCTGCGAAGCCTACTCAGAGACCATGACTGCAAAGAACATTAAATAATTTTAACAGATTAATAAAGTGGACATAAATAAAGAAGCAAAATGTAAAGTAGACACTTTTAAAATGTTCTGTAAAATGTGAAGGAATTTGAAAATAGAGACTACAAATTAAGTTAGCATCCTCAGATTGATTAGTTGGAGCAATGCAAGCTCATCAAACTGAATTTAGTATGGACTCAAATGAATTTAGAAAATCTCCAACATTTTCAATAAAATTAACATTTTTATTTTTTATATTTGTTTGTGAATTAAGTAAACCAGTTCATCATTTGCCCATTTGTTTGATGAGTGCTGGTTTCTGTATGTGTTTTTGGATTGTTTTTCAGTTCAAATCATCGAAAAAGCATTGGCCGCTGTGCCTGGCTTCCTGTAATGGTTAGGTGGGGGTCCCCAGATTCCTATATTATTGGGTGGAGGTCCCTGGGTTCCAGTAATGATTAAGTGGGGGGTCCTCATAAGTCAAAAGGTTAAGAACCGCTGCTCTACACTATTCCTATTGCAAATATTAAACTATCATTAATACTTTGCACACCCAAGAATGATTGGAAAGGCCGTGTACTGTCTTTATATTATGTTAAGCTCCTTTTTGGTTCT
Source organism: Calotriton arnoldi (assembly GCA_963921515.1). Lineage (NCBI taxonomy): Eukaryota > Metazoa > Chordata > Amphibia > Caudata > Salamandridae > Calotriton > Calotriton arnoldi. Next base: position 1,515,810 of record CAWUFW010002206.1, on the reverse strand, counting down.
GACAAACTCTGGCTTTGTTTTATATTTTTGGGCTTTAAGATTCCCTATATTGTTGCATGTAGCTTGATCCTGAATAACCTTTTCTGTCATCTCATAATTTTAATTTTGCAAAATGTTCAATTTTTCTTTAAAGCTTACTTTCTTAAAATTCTTGGATGTAGTTTCTAATAATTGCTTGATGTTTGACACAGTTGATGATGAGAGTTTCAGCTTCTAAAAGTAAAATATTGTTTTGCTTACAGGTCTGCCTTGCTAGGCTTTCTATTGACAATTAATTGTTACTGAAATGGTACTTGCTCGTTATTTGTCTATTTTTCAGCTTTCATTAATTAATTTTTCTAGTTAGGTTGTCTCGCAGGGTTGTTCTCTGGTCATGTGGCATTGCTGGCTTACGATGATGGAATACTCATATGCTAATTGTTCATACTCTCAGTCAATCTCTCTTTCGTATTTCCATACACTTACATCCATCCAATCCACGATTGGCTCATTCTTACACTCAAACCCCACCAGACAATCACAGCGTACATATTTGTCAATAACAGCTAGGCCGACTGCTTTGGCAATGATTACTTTTCTGATGTTCCTAGGGAGGGAATGGTCAGGCAGAATGTTTGTCAATATCCATAAACATAGTGGCTTGTGGGGGTTGGCATCCATTTTTCAAGTGCTGTGGAAACAAATGATGGGCAGAATGTTAAATGACTCAAACATTCACCCCGAGTCAAGAGATCTGGGTTAAATCCATTGTTCTTTTGCTCACTATGCCATGCCAGTTTGTACCTAGCCGTATGCAAATCAGTCTTGACCCTGCTCCTCATGGGAACAGTCCAGCCCGAACTGCCAAGCTGGGTCCTCCCGGGACCAGAAACAATTATCCTGGGACCGGTTTGGCAGTAACACCCCTGATCAGCCAGGTTAGCTTGAATCCAGTGGCAGATCAAGCAAGGGAACCCACGTCTGGGCATACCCATCCCACTTAGGGTGAAAAGTGTTGGGGCAACAAATGATGGACGGAATGTTAAATGAATCAAACATTTACATCCAGTCAAGAGATCTGGGTTCACTCCATCGTTCTTTTGCTCACTACGCCACCCCAGTTTGGACCCAGCCATATGCAAATCAGTCTTGACCCTGCTCCTCATGGGAACAGATTTTAATAAACTTTTTCACTCCTAAGGTCTGCCTTTTCCTAGCAATATCATCTTTAAAATCTTCTGTCTCATGTACAATACAGTTTAACTGGTTCATTAGCTTACTGCTAAGGCAACCTATGCAGTACTTGGTGCCAGTAGATTTCCCGCCTGAAAATAGTGACGCACATCTACAAGAACTCCATGAGGCATATCACAATGGGTTTTGATGACTCAGCGCAGAGTGAGTGCCTGTTTTACGCACCTCTGGTGGGGAAAGTGAATTTATATAACCCATTATTTCTCTGCATTAATGCTGTATTTTCAAACGCCAAAGCTCAGAAAGAGAAGCAAACTTTTCTTATTGTTTTTGAGATATACTATCTGAAAATAAAACTCCAGCTCAGAGAAATATAGGGTTAAATGAACTCACTTTACACACTACAAACACATAAAACAGACTCTGAACTAAGGCAGCAAAGCTTAACATGATACGGTTCGGGGGCACTGCTTCCATTGGTGCAGCAGGTGCAGTTGCACATGGGAGCATTGGTCTGATGGGCTCACTGAACCCATATTATTACTGAAATATTGCATTCTTCTGGTGAAATTGGTGACATTTTTGTGACTCCTCGTTATGCTTGTAATGCAGAATTCCAGCAAAATTCCGCAAATCACTGTGTGGCGGAATTTTTTTTTTCATGCAGCTTCAGAATGGTAAGTTAACGAGATTTGGTGTGCCCTAGTGTGATTTCTGGTTACTATGAGGACATCTGGGGAGATTTTTACAACGCGGGTGTTTGCGGTTGTCGCCACCGTTAGCGGTCAGAAGGGTGCCGCTTAAGCAGAAAATCTACTCAAATGGCAGCAAATTCAACACGAGTAGCTGCACCCTCTGGCACACTGTGTGGTGCCATTCGTGCTGATTTTTCAGCGTGGAATGCTCTTTGGGCCCTAAATCACAATGCAAGCAGTGTAATGAGCCTATTTTCAGCAGTTGGCGGAACTCCGTGGAATCTCGCAAAGATTTTATGTAACTCTGCAGAATTCTGTGGAGTCAAATTCTGCAAGTTCCACCCATCCCTATTATCACATTCGTCTAGAAATGTTGGTTAATTTATATAAAAAGCGTTGTTAGACCTGTCATCGTTAGGGTGGTCTTCCCCAAAACGTTTTGCCTGCGCACTTCCTGTTTTTGCTGATTATTTTTGTTGGCCATAGGACTCTGAGCACTTTACCACTGCTGACCAGTGATAAATGAATGAATGAATTTGAAACTTACAAAGCGCACTGCCACTCGCAATGGAGCAGATGAGGGAATAAGAGAGTGCATCAGGGGCCAGGAAGAGCCAGGTCTTCAAGTGCTTTTTGAATAGGGCTTCTGATTCTGTGAACCGCAAAGGGCTGGTGAGTTTGTTCCATGCCTTGGATCCTAGTACTGAGAGGATGTGCCGCCTCCCTTTTGACATCTGAATCGGAGGGGCATGAGAAGATTAGCATGGGAGGATCTCAGAGTTCTTTGGGTTTTACAGTGAGTGAATCTGTCAGTCAAGTATTTGGGTCCTTTGGGTTTGAATGCCTAAAGACCAGGATAATGATCTTAAAGAGGATAATTTTGTGTACTGGTAGCCAGTATAAAGTTTTTAGAGCTGCGGAGAAAGAACTCCGTCTGGGGAGTTTCAGCACAAGTATGGCTGCTGCATGTTGCACCATCTAGAGTTTTTGACATATTAGTTTGGAAGATCCTACGTGGAGACTATTACAATAGTTGAGTCTAGAAGTGATGAGAGCAAAAGTGACTGATTTTCTGGCAGCTAATGGGAGAAGGTAAAAAAACGTTCTTAAGGATTTTATTAAATTGAAACACATTCCTGCCACTGCAACAGCTTGAGGGGGGAAAGAGAGAGAAGTGCCAAATTTCCCTCCTAAATTTCTTGCAACTTCTACTGTGGCAGGGGATGGGAGCACAGAATTTGGTCACCATTGGGTTGGGGATAAAATGTTTGGTTTGAGAAATAACAAGATCTATGTTGTAGCTGTGCTGCATTTTAGATGGTTTGACTGCATCCACAGGATAACTTTGGTGACAGTGTTTTGGAATTTCTGTACCAAGGGACCCTTTGTCCAGTGATAGAATCAGCTGCATAGGATCAGAGTATGATGTAGAGGCGATTACTAAAGAAACTATCAGGGAGATTAGGGGGGCCATGTATATATTGAATAGCACAGGGCTGAGAGATGAGCACTGCGGAACTCCTGATGCCACTGGTCTTTCTGTGGTAAAAAAGGTCCTAATATGATGGCTTGTCTCCTACTGGTAAAAAAAAAAGATTTAATTCAGGACAGAGATTTATGAGAAATGTTACAGTCCTTAATTCATTGGAGGGGTATGGAATGTGAGATGGCATCATACCCGGTGGCGAGATCATGTAAAATCAACACCACATTGTTTCCTGCGTCCCAGGTCACTTTTATGGTATCAGAAACTTCCAACAGAGTGATGCTGTGGAATGTTTGGGGCGAAATCCATATTGCCGGGGATAAAGTGCACTGGAATATTCCAAAAAGGAAATCAGTTGGCCATTGAAAGTTTTTCAAGCATTTTGGTTAATGCAGGGAGCAGTGAGATGGGGCGAAGGTTCGACAGTGTGGTGGGGTCTGCAAGAGATTTTTTTGCAGGGGCTTCACAACTGCCAGTTTCCAATCTGGTGGACCTCAGCCATTGATAATGAGGTGTTAAGAATGTTGATAATAAAAGGGTTGACAATGTAAACAATCGTATGAAGAATGGCAGGGGAACATCACTCATTGGGAGAACCAGATTTACATGAGAGGATGACCTGTCATGACTGTGAGAGTGAAATCTCCTGAAAGGCTGCCAAAGTTGGTATACCAGCCTTTAAGGGGGTATCTAATAAAACAGTCAGCAGGGTTCATGGTAGTTGGGAAGCCCTGTTGAATGGCATGTATTTTTTTTCCAAAGAAATAAGAGATCTGGTCACCTCGGGTTTGGGAGAATGGAATGTCCCAAACAAGTTCCTTAGATTGTAAAAAGGATTTGGAGATATTAAAAATAATTTTAGGATCAAACTGGGCCTCTTCATTCTGGTCAGTGAAGTATGCTCTGTTGGCTGCTTTGATCTGGGCTTTTTGTGCAGTTTTAAAGCGGTACAGGTCTTAGAGATTGGATGCCTACCGCCATTTGGGTTCTAATTGTTTTCAGAGCAGACACTGCTCTGAAACAATCAAAGAAAAGCATGGTACTGAGGGGTGCGATCTGTGCTTTTTGCGAGTTGTTACAGGGGCTAAATCACTAGCTGTATTAATACTCCCATTATTGAATAAAATTAGGTCTTCCACTAAGTTTTCCCTGTAGGGGTTGGGCGGAGGTGCATAGACGTGAGGTTGGGTTGGAGTCAGTCATCATCTTGCCCCATTTACGTACAGTGTAAGAACCCATAGTCATGGTAGAAGGGGGGGGACTGTCTGGCTTAATCAAAATTCTGAGGGGAATCAGGTTGTGATCCAAACAAAGCAAACACAAAGAGATGATGGACGGAGTGCTGAAATGTTTCAGACACTCACCCCCAGTCACGGATCTGGGTTGAATCCATCATCGTTCTTTAGCTCACTTCGCCACCTCAGTTCAGACCCAGCTATATGCAAATCTTTTTAAAAAAAAATTTTAACTGAAGAAGTAGGATTATCTGGGGTGACATGGACAGGTGGGCTGGCGCCGGCCCCCGTCTAGATGCAGACCAGCGCAGATGGGCTTGCCTTTGCCGCTGCATGCGTCTGCTGCACGAATGCACTGCTACCCACATTTAAGGGCTACCAGCGCTTACAGGCTCCACCCACCTTTCTGCTGATTTGAATCCCACAATCAGGAAACACCCTTAAGCATCTGTGACAACTAAAGCGGCAAGTTCTGAGTGAAAATAGGAAATAAAGTGCCTAACAGGTTTAAAGAAAACCGAACACACAATATTGATTTAAATGTTTAAAAATGCAGGATGAGTTTCAGATAGAAAGTGCAACTGTGCTGCTACCCACATTTAAGGACTCTGCCCACCTTTTTGCTGATTGGAATCCCCTAACCAATCAGGAAGTGCCTTAAGCATCTGCAAATAGGAAATAAAGTGCCTAACAGATTGAAACAAAAGCAAGCACACACAAGTGGATGTTCACGTGCTTCTACCCTAAACAGGGGAACATTGATTTATACACAATTGGCATATTTAATTTACTTATAAGTCCCTTGTAAACTGGTATACCATAACCCCAGGGCCTGTAATATAAATGCTACTAGTGGGCCTGCAGAACTGATTGTGCTACCCACACAAGTAGTCTTTAAAACCTGTCTCAGGCCTGCCATTGCAGGTCCTGTGTGTGCAGTGTACTGCAACTTCAACTTGGCATTTAAAACTACTTGCCAAACCTTAAACTCCCCTTCTATTACACATAGGTCATCCCTAAGGTAGACTCTTGGGAGGTCCATTAGGCAGGGTGCTGTGTAAGTAAGTTCTGTGATGCCTACTCCTCTCATAGGTTAACATTGGAAATTCCTTAATACACTTTAAAGCTGTAATTCCTGATTGGAAAGGAGTAGCAGTGACATGTTTTACATCTTTGGGATGGTAATAATAAATCTTCTTTACTGGCGAAGTCGGATTTAACATTACTGTTTAAGAAATGACACTTTTAGAAAGTAGACATTTCTCCGCTCTTACTGCTTATGTGCCTGCAGCCTGTTTCCAATACATGCCTGGGATGGGTGACAGTTACACTTTGTGCATTACCTATAGAGAATCGCAAACACAGGAAGGTTAGGTGTGTCTACATATTCATCTGCATTCTGATGGCTTTTGCTGAGCAGGAAGGGAGGGGGGACCTGACACAACTAATTAGGCAGTATCCTGTTCCCCACACAAAGGGCTGATTACCCTCTACTGATAGTCGGCAGCCAGGGCTGGGAAGAAAGAACCTGTGCACACTTCAAAGATTCTTCTTTGAAGTGACCCCCTCTTCAAAGGCAGATTTGGGTATAAGTACTGGGTATCTGACGCCACCAAAATCAGACACTTCTGGACCTACAACTGGACTCTGTCAGAAGAACTGCTGTGCTGCATCAAGGACTGACACTCTGCATGACTGCTGACCTGGAAGGCCTGCTTTTCTCTTGTGCTGCCCTGCTGCTTGCTGCTCTCTGAATCTGCTGAGTACAGCTGGACTTGCACGGAAGTGATCTCCAAGGGATTGTTGGCTTGCCTCCAGTTGTTTGAGACTCAGGGATATCAAAGTCTCTACCCCTGCTCCTGTGCCTGGTTCATTGGAAGTGGACCCAGATACTTGCACCAGAGACATCAACACCTCTCCAATCTGCATGTAGCAAAACTGGCTCATCGACCCTGTTTTGGGAGTAGAATTGGTGCTTTACACACTGAACCACTGCATCACATCCGGAACCACCTCTTCAGAATCAACGCATTGCTGCCACTGCATGGAGAAGATCAACGCATAGCCCCTCTCGTATGGATTAACCCAGCACATCGCCATCAGAGCTACATCACTCGGAACCAGTGCTTAGCTCAACAGACCCAACGCATAGCAGTCACTGCATAAAGAAAATTGGCTCATTGCTCATCTCCACCCGCATCTCTCTGTTGTGACCAGGATCAAGGTACTTTGTTCACCAGGCCTGCATGGCTCTTGTTCCCAGCCTGTGCTCCATCACGGTCGGCTTGAACTGTTGACTTTGCCTCTGTCCAGCGCAACCAAATAACACCCATATGTGCTTATTGCTTCTAAGTGCTAGAACTGTTTTTATTCTTTAAAAATTCATAACTCAACTTTTACTTAATGGATCTTTGTCATTGTGGTCTTGATTTATTTATAAAAGTATTGTCTATTGGTCCAAACCTGTGTGGAGAATTTTTGTGGTGTTTTCATTGTGTTACTGTAGGTGTGTGTTGTACAAATACTTTGTACATTACCTCTTTCAATAAGCTCTGTGCCAAGCTATCAGAGGGTGAGCACAGGTTATCTTTTAGTGTGTAACTAGCTTTTGTGTAACTAGCTTACCCTGGCTATGACTGTGGTTCTTGCTTGGACAGGGTGCATACCTCTGTCAACAAGAAACCCAGGGGCTTATTTACAAGCCTCTTGCGCCACTTTTGCGTCATTTTTAACATGGGAAAAGTGACGCAAAAGTGGGGCAAGGGGCTTGTAAATCTGCCCCCCAATTTTTAACAAGTGTAAATTGTGGTGATTTGGTAGATGTAACCTAAACTTTACATCAGTTACTCTTTTTAGCCCGTCATTCAGCTGGTACAAAACGTTTCCTGCTGCCAGCTAAGTATTAGTCTTTGATCATCTTTGAAACTTGGTCCACTTTGCCACTACAAAATAATACAAAAGCAAAGACGCAGGAATAAAACTTATACCTGGTACATTTTTTTGTAGCTAACTGAGATTGAAGGATAATTTGGTCTGATATGACCACATTCGTCAGGAAGTCACTTCTCCCAAGGTTTGACTTGTCCTAGATCTTGGTCTCACATTTTCTTTTGTAATGATTCTCATTGGAAGTCAGGGCTGATGTAACCTTTGCCCAGGTAGCAGTTCAGTATCAGTGCTGCACCAGGCCTTTGAGCAACATTAGGACTACCAATCCACCAACAATGATTAACAGACTTTTAACCCCATTAACATTTATGATGCTGCATATGAAGACATACATCAATGCAAACTGTCGCAAATGGAAGGACAGTCGCACTCAAGAGACAGGAAACCTCTTTTTCTGCATATTCTTTTCCAATGTACAGGAAGTGCAACTGTAGCAATTTTAACCCCTTTGGTGCTTGCGTAGCACTACCTCCCTGGTGCGGCGCACGTCCATTGGCCGTCACCAGGGAGGGCCCCCTTTAAACCTCTGGTGCATTGCACCGGAGATTGTTTTTTTTTTTATTCCCCCTGGGGGAGACGTGGAAGGCTTTCCGCGTCTCCCCCCACCCCCCCTCCCGCCCATCTGTGACGTCAGTGCGCCGCGAGGCGCTCTGACATCACTTTATTTCGCCACCGGAGCCGAGGACAGCAGCAGGTAAGGCCGCGCTCGACTCCGATGGGGAAATCCAGCCGAAAACGGCCTCCCCAGCTTTCAGGGAGGCCTCGTTTGAAAGCGGCAGCACTGCGATCCGCGGACAGGAAACCCCACTAGACACCAGGGATGTCTTTGGGGGGGTCGGCCCTGCATATTTTTTTAATTGTTCAATGTTAGCTTTGGGGTGCGCGATCGCACCCCAAAAAAAAAAAAAAAAAAAGAAATGGCGGCGATATTGGCAGGGGGTCGGTCCTCCTGCTCAGTGGCCGACCCCCTGTGGGGGCATATTTTTTATTTAGACATGTTGGCTTTCCTTGGGGGGCACGATCGCCCCCCAAAAATGCAAAAAATATTTTTAAAAATGTACAATGGTGGCAATATTGGCAGGGGGTCGGTCCTCCTGCTCAGTGGCCGACCCCCTGTGGGGGCAATTTTTTTTTATAGCTATGTGCTTTCCATGGGGAGTGCTAGCAGCCATTCCACGACATCACTGACAAGATGTTCAGTGAATCGGCGTGCAGAGAGGCAGCCATCGATATGTTTAAGAAGAAGTCAGACATAGGATCGCCAAGTAAAGAGGCGAGCATTAATGTTTCCAGCACTCTACACGTATTGTTTATGAAATTGGAGAGACTGTACAAAAGGGAAATGAGGAAATGGTGGGAGGCTACCTCCCTCCAGAATTATATGGACGTAGACAGGGTACCAAGAGGTCTACGAATATACACTGTACCAGCTTATGAGAACCCGGACCCACTCTTATTAGAAGAGTGGGCGGAGCATACTGCCTTATCATGCAAAGGCAGTTTGAAGATCCTCCTAAAATTTGCCTGGAGCGACAGAGAAAAGGCGTTGATAGAAATAACCACACTGGAGGAAGAAATTTCCAAGGATTCTGATAAGAATAAACAAGATGAGCTGAGGGAAGCTATGAAAAAACGCTTGCAGAAATATGAGTTGAAAATGAAACAAAGGAAACAGGATAAATTCGAGAGGGACGAGAGAGACTATTCACAAGGAAGAGTACTGACGTTCGCAAAAAGATTTGATGGCCCGAGAAAAGAAATGTCCAAAAGAAGAACTGCTCCTACACCAGTAAGAGTGGAAACCTCAGAATCAGACATCACCGAAAGCGAGCAATCAGGGGACGAACTGGCAAAAACCTCTGGTGAGAAACAGAAAACCCCTTTTCACGTGGAATTCAACCTCATTCGCCAGTCCTGGCTGAGAGGTGGCAAAAGCAAACCACCGGAAGCCACCGAAGAACAAGAAGAGGGGGCTGGAAGAGGAAGAGGGAGAGGAAAAGTAACAGTAAGGGTGACCAAGAGCAAGAGAGGAGGGAGGTGGTAATGGAAGCAGATAATTTAACTATCATGAATTTGACATCAAGGACATTGACATCTACAGAGGAGTCGGCGTTAAAATTGGGACTGACTTTTTGTCCAAACGATCGATTAGAATTTACGCAAACCAGGATAGATCTCTTTCAGTTCGTACGCAAGCTTAAATTGCATAAATTCTTCAAGCTGAAACCTACCATCAGGGAGTCAAGACATTTAAAAGCAAAATCGAGGGACACAGACATCCTAGTAGTGGATGATTTAACATCTTTGGAAATATTAGAAGATCTGCGTCTGGAGCAAGAAGGCAATAGGGACAATAATGATGATTTGGCCCAAAGAACGAGACGCATTGGCATTGAACAGGAGGCACCAGTGAGTCCATTCAAACCAGCATCGCAGTTCATGCCGCAGATGCCATTTGATGCCATCGACGCATTTTCCGATGCGGTAGTTAAAGACCTCGTCAAATTTAGACAGCATATGAAACCTATGCATAAAGAAAAGAATATGACTAAAGACCAAGAAAGAACTTTGATCAATCTACAAAAGGATACGGGGATTATCTGTAAACCCTCAGACAAAGGGGGCAATATTGTTCTCATGACAAGGGAACAATACTGCAATGAAGCGTTGAAACAACTGAATGATGGGAGACATTATGAAAAAACCAGCAAAGAAAGGTACAGCGAGAGTATCAAGCAATACCATATCTTAATCAATAAGTGGCACAATAAATCGATGCTTGACACCGAAGAGTATTTCTTCCTAAGGAACACCAATCCAGTGATACCAACATTTTATCACCTTCCGAAAGTTCACACGAACGATGTCAGTCCACCAGGGAGACCGCTAGTGTCATCCAAAGGGAGTCTCACGGAGAATCTGTCTACCTTCATTGACTATTTCTTGTTTCAATCGGTTCTACAATTGCACTCCTATATCAAGGACACTAAGGATTTCATTATTCAGATTGGTAAACTGAAGTGGGAACCAACATATTGGTTGATTGCACTAGATATTACGAGTCTTTATACGTGTATTAACCATCAACACGGACTGGATGCAATCAAGTATTTTCTGAAAAAGAGACCTTTGAAATTTGCGGAACACAATAATATGCTGATTGAACTGATCGAATTTTGCCTGTTGAATAACATCTTTTTATTCCAGGGGGACCTCTACTGACAGATCTCCGGGTCAGCGATGGGTACCTGCTTCGCCCCCAGCTATGCGAATCTATTCATGGGCTGGTGGGAGGAGCAGGTAACCCGGACCCAAGAGAATGTTAAATGGGTCAAGGAGATAGTTGTCTGGCACAGATACATTGACGACCTCTTCCTTGTATGGAAGGGGTCGTCAAGTCTGGCTGAGGAATTCATACAACGTCTAAACAACAATGATGTGAATCTAAAGTTCACATCAGAGATTAGTTAAGTGGCAGTGAACTATCTCGACCTAAGGGTCTATGTTCAGGGAGGGGTGCTGGAAACAGAATTGTATAGAAAACCGATTGCCGGCAATTCCATTTTACATGCCGATAGCAGTCACCCTCCTAAACTAATAAACAGCATACCCTATGGTGAGCTCCTCAGGCTGAAACGTAACTGTTCTAGGGAATGTGATTTCAAAGCCGCAGCAAAAGACAGCATAGCTAGGTTTGTGGCCAGAGGTTATAACAGGGATCTCTTAGAAACCACGCTTAAGAAAGTAGAGAGAATCCCTAGAAAGAAACTTCTGGATAAAAATGATGATCTGTTCAGTGTCAAGGATAGCAATGAAGGCAAATTCTGAATGATTACCACCTATTCGGATGATGCTAATACCTTCAGGGGCATGTTGAGAAGAAACTGGCATATCCTTAAAACAGATACCATCATAGGAAAGGATATTCCCCATGCTCCTCTTGTTACATTCAGGAAGGCAAGGTCGCTGCGAGACAAATTGGTCCACAGCCACCTAGAAGAGTTACCTGGCAGACAAGGAACATTGAAAGATATGAGAGGTTTCTTCCCCTGCGGAAAATGTAAGGCGTGCGCCAATAGCAAAAGGGTACTCTCCTATCAGGTAGCTGGGTTGAAGAAACAGAATGTGATCAAGAAATTTCTGACTTGCCATACAACGCATACTGTCTATTGTCTGATATGCCCATGTGGGCTCAGATATATAGGCAGCACTATACACAGTGCAAAGATTCGCATATTGGAACACCAACGGGCAATCACGAACAAAGATTTGAACTATCCAGTCGCTAGGCATTTTTCTATTAAACATCAGAGCAACAGGGATCTGTTGCAATACTTTTGTATAGATCATGTGCCACTAAACCCCAGGGGTGGAGACAGAGTCCAGAGGCTTAGGAGGCTAGAGTCCCGCTATATCATTGACATGCAAACGAGGGCACCTAATGGCCTGAATAGCGGTGAAGAGCTGTCAGTGCACCTAGGCAGGTGAGGATCCTGGGAGTGATTGCTGTAGAAACTTTTATGACTTTTGCTGATTTCTTTTTTAGACTAATTTGCTATGAGTTGTTCTGACATAGACAGTAATGGTGTGCCAATACATGGCGAGATATTAAGAGGTCATGAGAGACCAAGGTAAAGATTAATTGAGTGCCTTGAGTGGTATATGCCGATTCACGGCGTGATTGAGAATTTCATTATGACTTGTATTTCATGGTTTTATGCAAAATGAACGTTTAATCTGATGCATTTTTTAAAAAAAAGCAGCGTTATTTGCGATTGAGTTTCCGATTATTTGGAGACCAATAAAGCGTGAAGTGTGCCGATTCACAGCTAAATTATTACATGAAATTGTGAATACACATGGGATGCGATTTGTTACAGTGTTATGTTATATTATATGAAATTCGAGTAAGAATACCATTATAAGATGGCGCTCATGTTGAGGCTATAGAGTCCATCCTTTGTGTCTATGTCTGCATGATGCAGGGTAATTTAAATGGCTCCTTTCAGTGCGGATGGTAGACACTGAAGAAGGAGTTTCCGAAACGCGTTTGTTGTGGTTCCGGAATAAAAACTACCGGTGCAACTTTCCCCGCGAGTGCTGTAATTCTTTTTTGGAGATTGAAAGAGTTTGAGCTGAAATATTACGTGGGGGCACCACCACGGTAATAGCACCCGTCCGAGAGTGATCCGAACAAACGGTGCAAAATGAGCGATAATATATATATATATATATATATATATATATATATATATATATATATATGTATATATATATTCACTGAAAAAACCATAGGTTTCAGGGACGTTATAGTTACAAATTAGCATTTAAAAAACCTTTGAAATTCACTGAAAAAACCATAGGTTTTAGGGACAGTTATAGTTAGTTGGACATTGCACTCGTACAAAACCCGTGAAATTCCCCCGTTATAGTTAGTCCAGCTAACTATAACTCGTGCCCCTACAATGCACTGCTGATGACGTCACATATTACATCACTCATGACATGGTCAGTGACATCACTGATGACATCACTGATGACATCTCAAATGACATCACTGATGACATCATCCAGTGACTGTGTGTTTCTGTAAAGTTTAAATATTTTTAATATATATAGGAAAAGACGTATTGAAGAATGAGTGGGTGTGTAAGTGTCTGTATGGATGATTTAGTAGGTGCGTGACTGACTCTATAAGTGAGTGATTTAACGTATCTTACTGAATGCATGGGTTAGTGACTAAACTGGGTGAATGTCTGTATCCGTCTGTCTGTTGCTGTGTAAGTGGCTGCATGTGTTTGTGAATAGCTACATGAGTGTCTATATGAGTTATTGAATGCTTGTCTGAGTATCTGTATGGGTGCCTGAGTGTTTGTGTGGGAGGGGTGTGTGCAACTCTGTGCATAGATGTGTGAGTGGGTGATTCACTGGGTGGATGGTTTCAAGAGTGCATCTGTGATAGACTGTATGGGTGGGTAAGTGTGTGTAAGAGTGTGTTAGTGAGTGAATGTATGTCCCAGTGGTACATGTTTGAGTAACTACATATGTGAAAGGCAGTATATATGTGTGTTGGAGTATATAAATAGCTATAAGCGAGAGTGAGTGATTGTGATAGTGGCTGTATGGATGAGTGTGTGCTTGTATCAGTGATTGTATAAGAGCGTAAGAATGTGCTACTAGTTGTATGAGTAAGTGAGCTGGTGTGTGTATAACTGTATAGGTGAGTAAATGGTAGTGTGTTTAATTATTTGCATGACTGACTAGGTGTGTGAGTACCTCTATGGATGAGTGGCGGTGTTTGAGTGTCTATATAGGAGTATGAGTGCATATGATAGTCCTGTACTGAGTGACCGTAAGTATGAGTGACTGTACGGGTGAGTGAGTGGATGTGTGCGTAGACCTAAGAATCAGTGAGTGGGTATGTAGTTATTGGTGTTGGAGTGTCTATGGTTTTGCGAATGGCAGTCTGTAATTTAGAGTGGGTGTATCAAAGGTTATATTGGGGTGTGAGGAGGTGCATCAGATTATCACGTGGATGATGTCATCAGTGATGTCATTTGAGATGTCATCAGTGATGACATCAGTGATGTCACTGACCATGTCATGAGTGATGTAATATGTGACGTCATCAGCAGTGCATTGCGGGGCACGAGTTATAGTTAGCTGGACTAACTATAACGGGGGAATTTCACGGGTTTTGTACGAGTGCAATGTCCAACTAACTATAACTGTCCCTAAAACCTATGGTTTTTTCAGTGAATTTCAAAGGTTTTTAAATGCTAATTTGTAACTATAACGTCCCTGAAACCTATGGTTTTTCAATGAATTTCAAAGGTTTTTTAAATGCTAATTTGTAACTATAACATGTCTGAAACCTACGGTTTTTTCAGTGAATTTCAAAGGTTTTGTAAATGACAATTTTTAAATGTATTAATTGATATATAAATTTTTTCATACTGATTTCCAAATTTTTAGAAACAATTTTTTTAAATATTTTATTTTTAAATTACATTGTAATTACATTATACATTACCTTACAAAAATACTTTCTCAGAATGAATTACTTTAGTTTAAATACTTTGCACATAGGCAATAGACTTTTAAGTACAGTAGTTACAGTTGTTGCAATGGGCAACACATTTTCAAACACAATGCAACATTCAGCTCAATGTGAATTTCTAGTTAAATGCAATTAGTTACTTTATGGATTACTTTTTCTAACCACAGGACTGGATCCTAGATTCAGTCCTGGGACATCTCCTGTAAACAGTTGAGTAAAAGCGTTTTGGTTACAGTCGTGATTTTTAAGGAATATTATTGTACTTTAAAAGTTCACACTTAGAAACTTTTTCTCATAGAATCACCAATGTTATCCTATGGAAGGAAATTCACTTAGAAGTTAAAAACTGTTATCGTTACTTTTTCTTACTCAGTGTTGGATCCTGGATCCAGCACTGGTGCATCTCCTGTAAACAGTTGAAAGAATGCGTTTAAGTCATACAGGCGATTTTTAGGAATATTTGTAGTTTGTGAAAATCGACACTTTGAAACTTTTCTGCTGAAAACCAGACAATGGATTCCTATGGAAGAAAATATAAGTTACTGGTAAGTACGGTGAAAATTACTTTTCAGGGTCAGTGCTGGGCTAAAGATGCAGCACTGGGTTCTCTCCTGATAACAGGTGAGTAAATTGGAATTCGTACTTTGGTTGATTTTAGAGGAATATTATAAAGTTCCAAAACTCCACACTTAGAAGAATTTCCAAGTGAAACCAGTCAATGTTAGCCTATGAAGGAAATTCAAGTTACTGGTAAGTACGGTTAAAATTACTTTTCAGGGTCAGTGCTGGGCTAAAAGATGCAGCACTGGGTTCTCTCCTGATAACAGGTGAGTAAATTGGAATTCGTACTTTGGTTGATTTGAGAGGAATATTATAAAGTTCCAAAACTCCACACTTAGAAGAATTTCCAAGTGAAACCAGTCAATGTTAGCCTATGGAAGGAAATTCAAGTTACTGGTAAAGTACGGTTAAAATTACTTTTCAGGATTAGTACTGGGCTGAAAGATACAGCACTGAGGTCTCTCCTGATAACAGGTGAGTAAATCGGAATTCGTATTTCGGCTGATTTTAGAGGAATATTTTAAAGTTCCAAAACTCCACACTTAGAAGAATTTCCAAGTGAAAACAGTCAATGTTAGCCTATAGAAGGAAATTCAAGTTACTGGTAAGTACGGTTAAAATTACTTTTCTGGACCAGTACTGGGCTGAAAGATGCAGCACTGTGGTCTCTCCTGATAACAGGTGAGTAAATCGGAATTCGTAGTTCGGCTGATTTTAGAGGAATATTATAAAGTTCCAAAACTCCACACTTAGAAGAATTTCCAAGTGAAACCAGTCAATGTTAGCCTACGGAAGGAAATTCAAGTTACTGGTAAGTACGGTTAGAATTACTTTTCAGGATCAGTACTGGGCTGAAAGATGCAGCACTGAGGTCTCTCCTGATAACAGGTGAGTAAATCGGAATTCGTATTTCGGCTGATTTTAGAGGAATATTTGTAAGTTTCAAAAATCGACACTTAGAAACTTTTTCAGCAAAAAGCAGGCAATGATAACCTATGGAAGGAAATTCAAGTTACTGGTAAGTACCGTTAAAATTACTTTTCAGGATCAGTACTGGGCTGAAAGATGCAGCACTGAGGTCTCTCCTGATAACAGGTGAGTAAATCGGAATTCGTATTTCGGCTGATTTTAGAGGAATATTATAAAGTTCCAAAACTCCACACTTAGAAGCATTTCCAAGTGAAACCAGTCAATGTTAGCCTATGGAAGGAAATTCAAGTTACTGGTAAGTACGGTTAAAATTACTTTTCAGGATCAGTACTGGGCTCAAAGATGCAGCACTGAGGTCTCTCCTGATAACAGGTGAGTAAATCGGAATTCGTATTTCGGCTGATTTTAGAGGAATATTATAAAGTTCCAAAACTCCACACTTAGAAGCATTTCCAAGTGAAACCAGTCAATGTTAGCCTATGGAAGGAAATTCAAGTTACTGGTAAGTACGGTTAAAATTACTTTTCAGGATCAGTACTGGGCTCAAAGATGCAGCACTGAGGTCTCTCCTGATAACAGGTGAGTAAATCGGAATTCGTAGTTCGGCTGATTTTAGAGGAATATTTGCACAATGGTGAAGGAAGGGGTGGGGCCTGAGGTGACATGTCTGCAAACACGCACTGTGGCGCATTTTAAGTTGGAGAATTAATTCCTCCTCAATCCCGAGGGTCCATAGAGGCCAACTGGCCCACCAGATACCTCCAGTATGCGCCAGAGAGCTGCGTTGCAGAGAGGTGTTCAGAGGCCACGCCCTTTTACAACACTCTGCAACGCAGCTCCGTGGCGCTTACTGGAGGTACCTGGTGGGCTAGTTGGCCCTCAGGGACCCTCAGGATTGAAGGGGATTTAATTCCCCTTCTTAAAACGCGCCATGGGGCCTGTTTGCACACATGTCACCTGAAGCCCCGCCCCCTCCCTTCACCACTGTGCAAACGCGCCCTGTGGCGCGTTTTAAGTTGGGGATTAGGTCCCCTTGAATCCTGAGGGTCCCTGGGGTCCAACTATCCCACCAGGTACCTCCAGTAAGCGCCACAGAGCTGCGTTGCTGAGAGGTGTAAAAGGGGCGTGGCCTCTGTACACCTCTCTGCAATGCAGCCTCTAGCGATACTGGAGGTTCCTGGTGGGCTAGTTGGCCCCAGGGACCCCAGTATTCAAGGGGAATTCGTTCCCTCTCTGCAAACGCGCCAGGGGCGCGTTTGCAGAGTGGTAAAGGAAGGGGGCGGGCCTGCGGCACGATCGTTTTTTTTTTTAGATTTTTTTTTCCTCGAAGGGGGCTGTGTGGCCCCCTTCCTTTTTCCTTTTTGGGCCCTGGGGTCCCCATCCCCCAGGGCCTTACCCCTTTTTCATTTTTTTTTTTTTTAAACGGGAAGGGGGCCGCGTGGCCCCCCTCCCATGGCCGATTCCGGCCCCGGGTACCCCATCCCCTGGGGCATGGCCACTCTTTTTATTATTTTTTTAAGGAGGGGCGCTGCGTGGCCCTCCTCCTCAGGCCTCCTTTTGCCCCGGGGACCCCATCCCCCGGGGCAGGCCTTTATTTTTCTTTTTTTTTCTTCTTTTTTTTTTGGTGGGAGGGGGCCACGTGGCCCCCTCCCGAGCCGCTACTTGCCCCGGGGACCCCATCCCCGGGGCTGGCCCTCTCCGTTGGGGACCATGGGGGTCCCCAATCCCCCACCGTCCCGGCATTGCTTTTCCACATGGGGAGCTGCTGACATGCAGCTCCCATGTGGAAAAGCAATCGCTTGCTTCATTGAAGCGAGAGCAGGTTTCCTGCTCTCCTTCAATGAAGCAAAGCAGTTTGTAATGGCAGGACGGGAGCCGCGAGGCTCCCGTCCTGCCATTGCAAACTACAGTGTCCCGGGGGTAGGCACCCGGGACACTGCAGGAGCCGGCCCTGGGGGTGGCGGTCCCCAGGGCCACCACAGGCTCCAGGAGGGGCCGCACGGCCCCCTTCCCATGTCTTTAAAGCCCCGGGAGGTGGTGATCCCGGGGCTCGGAGGTCCGTTACGGACCCCCGCATTAATTATTAGTGCCCCGGGAGGTGGCGGTCCCGGGCGTGTGTGGGGGCTCGAGCCCCCACACAGGAACTGTTTTTTTTTTAAAAAGAAGCCCAGGGAGGTGGTGGTCCTCGGGGCTGCGGGAGGGCCGAGTGCCCTCCCGCAACATTTTTATTAGAAGCCCCGGGGGTGGCGGTCCCGGGGCTTGGGGGCCTTAGAGGCCCCTCCATTAACTATAAACCCACCCTCGCATGCCCCGGGACTTGGGCCACCCGGGGCAAAATAACTATCGAGCGCGGAGACCGCGCTTCGTTGTCTTACGGCGGGATTCGCGCACCTGAGCGGATCCCGCCGATTTTTTAAAAAAAATGCTTTTTCTGTGGGACCCCTGAGCAGACCTAGGGGTCAGGGTGTTTCTACCCTGCCCCCTTTGTGCGTTTTGCGCACTTTTTTCTTCTGGGTTTTTTTTCTAATCGGCAGGATCCGCGCACCCTGAGCGCATCCTGCCGATTTAAAAAAAAAAAAGCTTTTTCTGTCCAGCGGGTCCTTGTGGGACCCCTGAGCAGAACTAGGGGTCAGGGTGTTTCTACCCTGCTCCCTTTTGCGCTTTGCGCACTTGTTTCTGTCCCTCGGTTCTACCGAGGGACTAAAATGGCTGCCAACACTTCCTGATTTGGAGTGTTGACAGCCACTTGACAGCCAATTAGCATGCAGCTCGTGGTCGGGAGGGTACGCGGACCCTACTCGGCCATAGATATATATGTGACTTAACTTTTGATTTTCTCAGGAACTACTGAACGGATTTACACCATTTAACAAAAGGGTTCTTTCTGAACCAAGAACTACCTCTTTGCCAAATTTGGTGTAATTCCGTTCAGCAGGCTCGAGGCTGTAGCAGTGTCTAAAGTTTCCTATGGGAAAATGAATGGGAAAACACGTTTTGGGACCCCCTTTTTCTCGGCCCCCGCTTGACGAATCACCCTGAGACTTTCAGGGTAAGAGCGGACCGGAGCGGGCCATAAAGTTTGAAAATTTCGCGAAGATTTGTCAACCGACGCAAGAGTTATTTCAAATAGAATGTCGCGGATTTCCTATGGAAAATAGGTCCTAACTATAACTATCTACTGGCGACCGCCAGTAGATAATATATATATATATATATTCAGAAACACAAAGGATGCCGCACTCCAAAGATTGGTTTCAGAGTTGCTTTATTTTCACCACGACTGGTGGTAGTGGTGGTGAAAATAAAGCAACTCTGAAACCGGTCTTGTGGTGCGGCATCCTTTGTGTTTCTGAATTTAAATATCGGGTAAGGATTCTACCCGTTGCTGCCTGCACCAGGTATTGAGCGCTCTGACATTGGGAATTAATTGTTATATATATATATAAATATTTATTTACAGAGATATTTCTCAGTGCTGAAATTATGAGACTGTGAAAGAACTATAATGAGGCTCTTTGAAGTTACCTGAAAGGCAGTAAAGTGTGGTACTGCTGCAGAGTACAAAAAAAGATTTCTGCTAGTTAGAGATATCTGACTTTTGTGTAGTGGCAGTTTTGACGCCATAAAGGGTATGCTGAAACGAACAGATCGGTATTATGTAGACAGCTAAGTGGATTAGTAAAGCCACAAAGTAGAAACACTTTGTAACAGACTAAATGTATGTGAGAGAGGGGCTATGGAGAGATGAGGGGCACGTTTGCAAGGATGGTAGTGGGCGCATCAAAGGAGGTCATAGTGTGCAATTGTAAAGCACACGTTCACCCGTAGGCATCTTGGCGCCAAAATGATGGTCACACTGGCTCCCACCAGCGCTAAAAGGCTGCGATGATGGGTATGTGGCAAGGTAAAGTAATACTGTGTCTTTTTTCTCTCTTTCTTAGTCTTTTTGGAGAGCTTACAGATTTCGCAAAGGTAAGGTGACTTCGTCATTATTGACTTAAACACTTCACTCACGCACACACCCACCTACACTTTAAAACCAACAACCTATCTGCCTTCAACGTAGGATTGTGTTTTAAAAGGATAGTTTAGGCACTAGCAGAGATGGCATATCGTTGGATGAATGCTGCCCAGGCCCTAAATCTGGTTCTGGAGTCCAGCTCTGAGGCAGGATCAGAGACTGAGACAGCAGATACTGAGACAGCATCTGAGGGAGAGGACAATGGAGCCAAATCTGGGAGTGACTTTTCAGTCGGCGCAGTTCCATCCGATGACTCATCGTCCAGCGATTCTGAAGGAGACGATGTCAGTCGTGCTGTGCCTTTGCCAGCACAGTCTGTGCAGCAGGACACCCGTAACAGGTTAGAGCAACCCAGAGTGCAGGCACGTGCGGCCGCAAGCACAGACGGAGTGCTGTCTTGGCAGCCTCCCAATTTAGTTCAGCCCCAAATTCCGCCTTTCACTGGTGACGCTGGATGTAAATTAGATACGGCACATTTTTTGCCAATTGACTACTTCCATCTCTTTTTTGGTGTTGACTTCCTAGACGAAATTGTGCAGCAAACAAATTTGCGTGCCGAACAATTTCTGAGGGAGCAAGGAGGCACTCTTGGGCCTCATTCTAGGGCGCGCAAGTAAACTCCCACTTTTCTAGGGGAGTTGAAAATATTTTTGGGCCTCACGCTTAAAATGGGGGTAGTGCATAAACCAACCTTGCTATCCTACTGGTCTACTCGCACGGTTTGGTTAACCCCCATCTTCGCACCATACATGAGCAGACATCATTTTTTGCTATTGCAGCGCATGCTGCATTTCAATGACAACTCTGCTGCATTGCCCCGGGACCATCCAGACTATGACAGGTTGTTCAAAATTCGGCCTGTCGTGGAACATTTGTCTGCCAGGTTTCCAGAGGTTTATACTCCTGGAAAGAATATAGCCATTGATGAGTCCTTGATCTTGTATAAAGGGTGGCTGCTGTTTAGGCAGTACATTCCAAGCAAACGTGCTCGCTATGGCATCAAGCTGTACATGCTGTGTGAGAGCTCGACTGGCTATGTGTACAGCTTGAGAGTGTATACAGGGAAGGACACAACTCTTAACCCTGTAGGTTGCCCTCCCATGCTAGGGGTCACAGGAAAGATTGTATGGGAGCTTGTCCAGCCACTTCTTCACAAAGGTTATAACCTTTATGTGGACAATTTCTATACAGGAGTAGAGCTGTTCAGTGAGCTCTATAAAGCTGGCACCGTGGCTTGCGGTACAATTCATTGTTGCCGCAAAGGATTCCCGCAGGAGCTTGTTTGCAAGAAGCTCCAGAAATCCCAGAGCACTGCGTTGCGTTCCAACGAACTGCTCGAGGTTAAGTTCTCAGATAGGCGTGACGTGTACGTGCTCACTACAATTCATGCTGAGAGCACTTCCCCTGTCACGGTTTGGGGTCAGATGGCCGAAGTCCACAAGCCCACCTGTATACTTGATTACAACAAGTACATGGGCGGAGTGGACAAGAACGACCAGGTTCTTTTGCCATACAATGCGAGTCGTAAAACTCGCACTTGGTATAAGAAACTGTTTACGCACCTGATCCAGATGGCAACATACAATGCATATGTTGTTTATCGTGAGACCACCACAGGAAGACTCATGTCTTTCCTTGACTTTCAGTTGCCTGTGATTGAAAGTCTTACTGCTACAGAAGCAGAAGCCTCCACTTCATGTGTTCTGGAGGACGTGGCAAGGCTGCAAGAGCGACACTTTGCAGATAAAATTCCTGCAACACCCAAAAAGGAGCGACCATGTCGTCGTTGTAAAGTGTGCTCGATGCAGGGAAAGAGGCAGGAGACTCGTGTTTACTGTCCCCAGTGCCCAAGTAAGCCTGCCTTCTGTTTTCCTACTTGCTTTATGTTGTATCACACTAAAGCAAAATACTGGGAAATTGACTGAGGTGGTGCTGCCAATAGGTTAACCTTTCAATTGGTGCGAATGGATACCTACTGTCTGTGGGCCACTCCTTCACTACGCAAGCAACTGCAGGATATTTCTTCCTCTACTTCATGAAATCATGGACTTCTCAACACCGTTATCTGCTTTCAGAACTTGGTAGTTGTTTTGTTCGCCAATTGACAAGTGCATTATTGTCCCCACGCTGCACATACTGGTGCACAGAACATATGCCACGTTGTCATGGAGTACCCGTGTTTCACATTCAACCGTTCTTCGTAGTTTATGATGGTCTCTTTAGGAAGTTTTTGAAAATTTCCAGCATGTTTGCCTTAGTTTCAAAGGTAGATATGCTTGCTCAGCTCGAGGAATGGGCTTCACGGCATACTCGAGCACCCCCCAACTTGCATCCACAAACTGGAAGGAGTTGGATTTAGCATAGTGAGTGCACTAAAGGTGCATGAAAGACATGTCTTCCTGAGTCTCATGTGGCTGTCATGGAAGTCATTAGTATAGGTTCACTGGGCATGAGTTCGGTAACGTTCTGGAAGAAGGAGGTGGAGACTTGACAGGTGGTAGAATATAGTCAAAGTCATTATGTCTTGTGGCATATGAATGTGATGGGCCCTTGCATGGCGGCAGTATGTTTGTGCGAGTGCAAATGATATGGTTGTTTGGGCCCGTGGCGGGCGGTACGGAAGTCTTGTGTGTGGTGTGTGAATGGCGTGTGAATGGACCATAAAGTGGTTGGTGCCGTGATGTGGCTTTATGGCTCCCCTTCAGAAGGCTTGGCTTCAATATTTATATACTTTGATAAGTATTTGTGCTTTGAAGCCAGCATTTCCGGAGGTGCTAAAACCAACCTGTGTAAGTGGTGGATTAGCTTTATCAAATGAGTGTTAGATTTATATTTGTGTCGGTGTAATGGCCTTTTGTAAGATTATTTTTTTTCACAATGGGTAGCAGGGGACTTTCTGCCCTAGCTCAGTCGTCACCTAGGCAAACCTTTGCATTTTTGAGTAGTAGACAAAGGGGGAAGTTCAAGGGTGAATGACTTGCGTGGTTCTCACTGTTTTTTTTTACCCAACATGCCCTGCTAGCCTCATATTTTGTTGAAAAAAATCACTATTTCCACACATTTTTGGGTGGGAAAGTTGTGGCATTGCTAGGCAGACACGCATTTCCTACCACCCAGCGTTCCCCAAGGTCTCCCGATAAAAATGGTACCCCACTCGTGTGGGAGGCCCAAGTACCCGCGACAGGCTAGGGCCCAAAACGTATTGAGGTGACATTAAAATTGCCTATCACAAAACAACCTGGTTTTGCAAGGGGGGTCACCTCAGTTTTTGGCCCCGTGCTCGGCGGCCAGCTAGGGAAAACTATCAAACCCACACATTTCTGAAAACTAGACACCCGGGGGGTTCCAGGGAGGTATGGCTTGCGTGGATCCCCCAACGTTTTCTTACCCAGAATCCCCTGCAAACCTCGAATTTAGCTGAAAAAAATAACTTTTTCCACACATTTTTGTGTGGGAAAGTTGTGGCATCGCCGGGCAGACATGCATTTCCTACCACCCAGTGTTCCCCAAGGTCTCCCTATAAAAATGGTACCTCACTCGTGTGGGAGGCCCAAGTACCCGCGACAGGCTAGGGCCCAAAACGTATTGAGGTGACATTAAAATTGCCTATCTCAAAACAACCTGGTTTTGCAAGGGGGGTCACCTCGGTTTTTGGCCCCGTGCTCGGCGGCCAGCTAAGGAAACCTATCAAACCCACACATTTCTGAAAACTAGACACCCGGGGGGTTTCAGGGAGGTATGGCTTGCGTGGATTCCCCCAACGTTTTCTTACCCAGAATCCCCTGCAAACCTCGAATTTAGCTGAAAAAATCACTTTTTCCACACATTTTTGTGAGGGAAAGTTGTGGCATCGCTGGGCAGACACGCATTTCCTACCACCCAGTGTTCCCCAAGGTCTCCCGATAAAAATGGTACCTCACTCGTGTGGGAGGCCCAAGTACCCGGGACAGGCTAGGGCCCAAAACGTATTGAGGTGACATTAAAATTGCCTATCACAAAAGAACCTGGTTTTGCAAGGGGGTTCACCTCGGTTTTTGGCCCCGTGCTCGGCGGCCAGCAAGGGAAACCTATCAAACCTACACATTTCTGAAAACTAGACACCCGGTGGGTTCCAGGTAGGTATGGCTTGCGTGGATCCCCCAACGTTTTCTTACCCAGAATCCCCTGCAAACCTCGAATTTAGCTGAACAAATCACTTTTTCCACACATTTTGTGTGGGAAAGTTGTGGTATCGCCGGGCAGACATGCATTTCCTACCACCCAGTGTTCCCCAAGGTCTCCCAATAAATATGGTACCTCACTCGTGTGGGAGGCCCAAGTACCCGCGACAGGCTAGGGCCCAAAACGTATTGAGGTGACATTAAAATTGCCTATCACAAAACAACCTGGTTTTGCAAGGGGGGTCACCTCGGTTTTTGGCCCCATGCTCGGCGGCCAGCTAGGGAAACCTATCAAACCCACACATTTCTGAAAACTAGATACCCGGGAGGTTCCAGGGAGGTATGGCTTGCGTGGATCCCCCAACGTTTTCTTACCCAGAATCCCCTGCAAACCTCGAATTTAGCTGAAAAAATCACTTTTTCCACACATTTTTGTGTGGGAAAGTTGTGGTATCGCCAGGCAGACATGAATT
Source organism: Calotriton arnoldi (assembly GCA_963921515.1). Classification (NCBI taxonomy): domain Eukaryota; kingdom Metazoa; phylum Chordata; class Amphibia; order Caudata; family Salamandridae; genus Calotriton; species Calotriton arnoldi. The sequence continues at coordinate 1,491,067 of CAWUFW010002206.1, read as the reverse complement.
TCCTACCAACCAGTGTTCCCCAAGGTCTCCCGATAAAAATGGTACCCCACTCGTGTGGGAGGCCCAAGTATCCGCGACAGGCTAGGGCCCAAAACATATTGAGGTGACATTAAAATTGCCTATCACAAAACAACCTGGTTTTGCAAGGAGGTCACCTCGGTTTTGGCCCCGTGCTCGGCGGCCAGCTAAGAAACCTATCAAACCCACACATTTCTGAAAACTAGACACCCGGGGGTTCCAGGGAGGTATGGCTTGCGTGGATCCCCCAACGTTTTCTTACCAGAATCCCTGCAAACCTCAAATTTAGCTGAAAAAATCACTTTTTCCACACATTTTTGTGTGGAAAGTTGTGTCATCGCCGGGCAGACATGCATTTCCTACCACCCAGTGTTCCCCAAGGTCTCCCGATAAAAATGGTACCTCACTCGTGTGGGAGGCCCAAGTACCCGCGACAGGCTAGGGCCCAAAACGTATTGAGGTGACATTAAAATTAGCTATCTCAAAACAACCTGGTTTTGCAAGGGGGGTCACCTCGGTTTTTGGCCCCGTGCTCGGCGACCAGCTAGGGAAACCTATCAAACCCACTCATTTCTGAAAACTAGACACCCGGGGGGTTCCAGGGAGGTATGGCTTGCGTGGATCCCCCAACGTTTTCTTACCCAGAATCCCCTGCAAACCTCGAATTTTGCTGAAAAAATCACTTTTTTCACACATTTTTGTGTGGGAAAGTTGTGGCATCGCCGGGCAGACATGCATTTCCTACCACCCAGTGTTCTGGTCTCCCGATAAAAATGGTACCTCACTGGTGTGGGAGGCCCAAGTACCCGCGACAGGCTAGGGCCCAAAACATTTTGTGATAGGCAATTTTGATGTTGCCTCAATACGTTTTGGGCCCTTGCCTGTCGCGGGTACTTGGGCCTCCCACACCAGTGAGGCACCATTTCTATCGGGAGACCTTGGGGAACACTGGGTGGTAGTAAATGCGTGTCTGCCCAGCGATGCCACAACTTTCCCACACAAAAATGTGTGGAAAAAGTGATTTTTTCAGCTAAATTTGAGGTTTGCAGGGGATTCTGGGTAAGAAAACGTTGGGGGATCCATGCAAGCCATACCTCCCTGGAACCACCCGGGTGTCTAGTTTTCAGAAATGTGTGGATGTGATAGGTTTCCCTAGCTGGCCGCTGAGCACGGGGCCAAAAACCGAGGTGACCCCCCTTGCAAAACCAGGTTGTTTTGTGATAGGCAATTTTAATGTCACCTCAATACGTTTTGGGCCCTTGCCTGTCGCGGGTACTTGGGCCTCCCACACGAGCGAGGCACCATTTTTATCAGGAGACCTTGGGGAACACTGGGTGGTAGGAAATGCGTGTCTGCCCGGCGATGCCACAACTTTCCCACACAAAAATGTGTGGAAAAAGTGATTTTTTCAGCTAAATTTGAGGTTTGCAGGGGATTCTGGGTAAGAAAACGTTGGGCGATCCACGCAATCCATACCTCCCTGGAACCACCCGGGTGTCTAGTTTTCAGAAACGTGTGGGTTTGATACGTTTCCTAGCTGGCCGCCGAGCACGGGCCAAAACCGAGGTGACCCCTTGCAAAACCAGGTTGTTTTGTGATAGGCAATTTTAATGTCACCTCAATACGTTTTGGGCCCTAGCCTGTCGCAGGTACTTGGGCCTCCCACACGAGTGAGGCACCATTTTATCGGGAGACGTTGGGGAACACTGGGTGGTAGGAAATGCGTGTCTGCCCGGCGATGCCACAACTTTCCCACACAAAAATGTGTGGAAAAGTGATTTTTTCAGCTAAATTTGAGGTTTGCAGAGATTCTGGGTAAGAAAACGTTGGGAGATCCACGCAGCCGTACCTCCCTGGAACCACCCGGGTGTCTAGTTTTCATAAATGTGTGGGTTTGATAGGTTTCCCTAGCTGGCCGCCGAGCACAGGGCCAAAACCGAGGTGACCCCCTTGCAAAACCAGGTTGTTTTGTGATAGGCAATTTTAATGTAACCTCAATACGTTTTGGGCCCTAGCCTGTCGCGGGTACTTGGGCCTCCCACACGAGTGAGGCACCATTTTATCGGGAGACCTTGGGGAACACTGGGTGGTAGGAAATGCGTGTCTGCCCAGCAATGCCAAACTTTCCCACACAAAAATGTGTGGAAAAGTGATTTTTTCAGCTAAATTTGAGGTTTGCAGGGGATTCTGGGTAAGAAAACGTTGGGGGATCCACGCAAGCCATACCTCCCTGGAACCACCCGGGTGTCTAGTTTTCAGAAATGTGTGGGTTTGATAGGTTTCCCAAGCTGGCCGCCGAGCACGGGCCAAAACCGAGGTGACCCCTTGCAAAACCAGGTTGTTTTGTGATAGGTAATTTTAATGTCACCTCAATACATTTTGGGCCCTAGCCTGTCGCGGGTACTTGGGCCTCCCACACAAGTGAGGCACCATTTTTATCGGGAGACCTTGGGGAACACTGGGTGGTATGAAATGCGTGTCTGCCCAGCAATGCCACAACTTTCCCACACAAAAATGTGTGGACAAAGTGATTTTTTCAGCTAAATTTGAGGTTTGCAGGGGATTCTGGGTAAGAAAACGTTGGGGGATCCACGCAAGCCATACCTCCCTGGAACCACCCGGGTGTCTAGTTTTCAGAAATGTGTGGGTTTGATAGGTTTCCCAAGCTGGCCGCCGAGCACGGGGCCAAAAACCGAGGTGACCCCCCTTGCAAAACCAGGTTGTTTTGTGATAGGCAATTTTAATGTCACCTCAAAAAGTTTTGGGCCCTAGCCTGTCGCAGGTACTTGGGCCTCCCAAACGAGTGAGGCACCATTTTTATCGGGAGACCTTGGGGAACACTGGGTGGTGGGAAATGCGTGTCTGCCCGGCGATGCCACAACTTTCCCACACAAAAATGTGTGGAAAAAGTGATTTTTTCAGCTAAATTTGAGGTTTGCAGGGGATTCTGGGTAAGAAAACGTTGGGGGATCCACGCAAGCCATACCTCCCTGGAACCACCCGGGTGTCTAGTTTTCAGAAATGTGTGGGTTTGATAGGTTTCCCAAGCTGGCCGCCGAGCACGGGGCCAAAAACCGAGGTGACCCCTTGCAAAACCAGGTTGTTTTGTGATAGGCAATTTTAATGTCACCTCAAAAAGTTTTGGGCCCTAGCCTGTCGCAGGTACTTGGGCCTCCCAAACGAGTGAGGCACCATTTTTATCGGGAGACCTTGGGGAACACTGGGTGGTGGGAAATGCGTGTCTGCCCGGCGATGCCACAACTTTCCCACACAAAAATGTGTGGAAAAAGTGATTGTTTCAGCTAAATTTGAGGTTTGCAGGGGATTCTGGGTAAGAAAACGTTGGGGGATCCATGCAAGCCATACCTCCCTGGAACCACCTGGGTGTCTAGTTTTCAGAAATGTGTGGGTTTGATAGGTTTCCCTAGCTGGCCGCCGAGCACGGGGCCAAAAACCGAGGTGACCCCCCTTGCAAAACCAGGTTGTTTTGTGATAGGCAATTTTAATGTCACCTCAATATGTTTTGGGCCCTAGCCTGTCGCGGGTACTTAGGACTCCCACACAAGTGAGGTACCATTTTTCTCGGAAGACTTTGGGGAACGCGGGGTGGGTGGAATTTTGTGGATCCACGCAGATTCCAGAACTTTCCACCACAGAAATGTGAGGAAAATTTGTTTTTTTTTACAATATTTTAGGTTTGCAAGGGATTCTGGGTAGCAGAACCTGGTGAGAGCCAGCCAAGTCACCCCATCCTGGAGTCCCTTTGGTGTCTAGTTTTCAAAAATGTATAGTTTCCTAGGTTTCCCTAGGTGCCGGCAGAGCTATGATTCAAAATCTACAGCTAGGCACTTTGTTGAAAAAGGGTCCGTTTTCACTGTGAAAATGTGGTGTGTCCACGTTGCGTTTTGGGCCATTTCCTGTCGCGGGTACTTGGGCCTCCCACACAAGTCAGGTACCATTTTTATCGGAAGACTTTGGGGAACGCGGGGTGGGTGGAAATTTGTGGATCCACACAGATTCCAGAACTTTCCACCACAGAAATGTGAGGAAAATATGGTTTTTTTGACAATTTTTTAAGTTTGCAAGGGATTCTGGGTAACAGAACCTGGTGAGAGCCAGCCAAGTCACCCCATCCTGGATTCCCCTGGGTGTCTAGTTTTGAAAAATGTATAGGTTTGCTATGTTTCCCTAGGTGCCGGCAGAGCTAGGGTTCAAAATCTAAAGCTAGGCACTTTGTTGAAAAAGGGTCTGTTTTCACTGCGAAAATGTGGTGTGTCCACATTGCGTTTTGGGCCGTTTCCTGTCGCGGGTACTTAGGCCTCCCACACAAGTGAGGTACCATTTTTATCGGAAGACTTTGGGGAACACGGAGTGGGTGGAATTTTGTGGATCCACGCAGATTCCAGAACTTTCCACCACAGAAATGTGTGGAAAATGTGTTTTTTTAACAATTTTTTAGGTTTGCAAGGGATTCTGGGTAACAGAACCTGGTGAGAGCCAGTCAAGTCACCCCATCCTGGATTACCCTGGGTGTCTACTTTTCAAAAATGTATAGGTTTGAAAGGTTTCCCTAGGTGCCGGCAGAGCTAGGGTTCAAAATCTACAGCTAGCCACTTTGTTGAAAAAGGGTCCGTTTTCACTGCGAAAATGTGGTGTTTCCACGTTGCGTTTTGGGACGTTTCCTGTCGCGGGTACTTGGGCCTCCCACAGAAGTGAGGTACCATTCTTATCGGAAGACTTTGGGGAACGCGGGGTGGGTGGAATTTTGTGGATCCACGCAGATTCCAGAACTTTCCACCACAGAAATGTGAGGAAAATTTGTTTTTTTGAACAATTTTTTAGGTTTGCAAGGGATTCTGGGTAACAGAACCTGATGAGAGGCAGTCAAGTCACCCCATCCTGGATTCCCCTGGGTGTCTAGTGTTCAAAAATGTATAGGTTTGCTAGGTTTCCCTAGGTGCTGGCAGAGCTAGGGTTCAAAAACTACAGCTAGGCACTTTGCCAAATAAGGGTCATTTTTCACAGTGAAATTGAGGTGTGTCCACGTTGCGTTTTGCGCCGTTTCCTGACGCGGACACTAGGCCTACCCACACAAGTGAGGTACCATTTTTCTCGGAAGACTTTGGGGAATGTGGGGTGGGTAGAAATTTGTGGATCCACGCACATTCCAGGACTTTCCACCACAGAAATGTGAGGAAAATGTGTTATTTTTGACAATTCTTTAGGTTTGCAAGGGATTCTTGGTAACAGAACCTGGTGAGAGGCAGTAAAGTCACCCCATCCTAGATTCCCCTCGTGTATAGTTTTCAAAAATATATAGGTTTGCTAGGTTTCCCTAGATGCAGGCAGAGCTAGGGTTCAAAAACTACAGCTAGGCACTTTGCCAAATAAGGGTCATTTTTCACAGTGAAATTGAGGTGTGTCCACGTTGCGTTTTGCGCCGTTTCCTGACACGGACACTAGGCCTACCCACACAAGTGAGGTACCATTTTTCTCGGAACACTTTGGGGAACGCGGGGTGGGTAGAAATTTGTGGATCCACGCAGATTCCAGGACTTTCCACCACAGAAATGTGAGGAAAATGTTTTTTTTTTGACAATTATTGAGGTTTGCAAGGGATTCTGGGTAACAGAACCTGGTGAGAGGCAGTAAAGTCACCCCATCCTGGATTCCCCTGGGTGTCTAGTTTTAAAAAATATATAGGTTTGCTAGGTTTCCCTAGATGCAGGCAGAGCTAGGATTCAAAAACTACAGCTAGGCCCTTTGCCAAAAAAGGGTCATTTTTCACTGTGAAATTGGGGTGTGTCCATGTTGCGTTTTGCGTGATTTCCTGTCGCGGGCTCTAGGCCTACCCACACAAGTGAAGTCCCATTTTTCTCGGAAGACTTTGGGGAACGCGGGGTGGGTAGAAATTTGTGGATCCACGCAGATTCCAGGACTTTCCACCACAGAAATGTGAGGAAAATGTGTTTTTTTGACAATTGTTTAGGTTTGCAAGGGATTCTGGGTAACAGAACCTGGTGAGAGGCAGTAAAGTCACCCCATCCTGGATTCCCTGGGTGTCTAGTTTTCAAAAATATATAGGTTTGCTAGGTATCCCTAGATGCAGGCAGAGCTAGGATTCAAAAACTACAGCTAGGCACTTTGCCAAAAAAGGGTCATTTTTCACTGTGAAATTGGGGTGTGTCCACGTTGCATTTTGCGCGATTTCCTGTCACGGGCTCTAGGCCTACCCACACAAGTGAAGTACCATTTTTCTCGGAAGACTTTGGGGAACGCGGGGTGGGTGGAAATTTGTGGATCCACGCAGATTCCAGAACTTTCCACCACAGAAATGTGAGGAAAATGTGGTTTTTTTGACAATTTTTTAAGTTTGCAAGGGATTCTGGGTAACAGAACCTGGTGAGAGCCAGCCAAGTCACCCCATCCTGGATTCCCCTGGGTGTCTAGTTTTGAAAAATGTATAGGTTTGCTAGGTTTCCCTAGGTGCCGGCAGAGCTAGGGTTCAAAATCTAAAGCTAGGCACTTTGTTGAAAAAGGGTATGTTTTCACTGCGAAAATGTGGTGTGTCCACATTGCGTTTTGGGCCGTTTCCTGTCGCGGGTACTTAGGCCTCCCACACAAGTGAGGTACCATTTTTATCGGAAGACTTTGGGGAACACGGGGTGGGTGGAATTTTGTGGATCCACGCAGATTCCAGAACTTTTCACCACAGAAATGTGTGGAAAATGTGTTTTTTTAACAATTTTTTAGGTTTCCTGACGCGGACACTAGGCCTACCCACACAAGTGAGGTACCATTTTTCTTGGAAGACTTTGGGGAATGTGGGGTGGGTAGAAATTTGTGGATCCACGCACATTCCAGGACTTTCCACCACAGAAATGTGAGGAAAATGTGTTATTTTTGACAATTCTTTAGGTTTGCAAGGGATTCTGGGTAACAGAACCTGGTGAGAGGCAGTAAAGTCACCCCATCCTAGATTCCCCTCGTGTATAGTTTTCAAAAATATATAGGTTTGCTAGGTTTCCCTAGATGCAGGCAGAGCTAGGATTCAAAAACTACAGCTAGGCCCTTTGCCAAAAAAGGGTCATTTTTCACAGTGAAATTGAGGTGTGTCCATGTTGCGTTTTGCGCCGTTTCCTGACACGGGCTCTAGGCCTACCCACACAAGTGAAGTACCATTTTTCTCGGAAGACTTTGGGGAACGCGGGGTGGGTAGAAATTTGTGGATCCACGCAGATTCCAGGACTTTCCACCACAGAAATGTGAGGAAAATGTGTTTTTTTTGACAATTGTTTAGGTTTGCAAGGGATTCTGGGTAACAGAACCTGGTGAGAGGCAGTAAAGTCACCCCATCTGGATTCCCCTGGGTGTCTAGTTTTCAAAAATATATAGGTTTGCTAGGTTTCCCTAGATGCAGGCAGAGCTAGGATTCAAAAACTACTGCTAGGCACTTTGCCAAAAAAGGGTCATTTTTCACTGTGAAATTGGGTTGTGTCCATGTTGCGTTTTGCGCCATTTCCTGTCGCAGGCTCTAGGCCTACCCACACAAGTGAGGTACCATTTTTCTCGGAAGACTTTGGGGAACGCAGGGTGGGTTGAAATTTGTGTATCCACGCAGATTCCAGAACTTTCCACCACAGAAATGTAGGGAAAATGTGTTTTTTTAAACATTTTTTTAGGTTTGCAAGGGATTCTGGGTAACAGAACCTGGTGGGAGCCAGTCAAGTCACCCCATCCTGGATTGCCCTGGGTGTCTAGTTTTCAAAAATGTATAGGTTTGCTAGGTTTCCCTAGATGCCGGCAGAGCTAGGGTTCAAAAACTACAGCTGGGCACTTTGCCAAAAAAGGGTCATTTTTCACTGTGAAATTGGGGTGTGTCCACGTTGCGTTTTTCACCGTTTCCTGTCGCGTTCACTAGGCCTACCCACACAAGTGAGGTACCATTTTACTCGGAAGACTTTGGGGAAAGCGGGGTGGGTGGAAATTTGTGGATCCATGCAGATTCCAGAACTATCCACCACAAAAATGTGAGGAAAATGTGTTTTTTTTGACAATTGTTTAGGTTTGAAAGGGATTCTGGGTAACAGAACCTGGTGAGAGCCAGTCAAGTCACCCCATCCTGGATTCCTCTGGGTGTCTAGTTTTCAAAAATGTATAGGTTTGCTAGGTTTCCCTGGGTGCTGGCAGAGCAAGGGTTCAAAAACTACAGCTAGGCACTTTGCAAAAAAAGGGTAATTTTTCAATGTGAAAATGTGGTGTGTTCACGTTGCGTTTTCAGCCGTTTCCTGTCGTGGGCACTATGCCTACCCACACAAGTGAGGTACCATTTTTATCGGGAGACTTAGGGTAATTCATATTTGTAAAGCAACTGTTATTACCTATTGACTTTCGATGCATTTCTGCCTTCCAAATGAAAGACAATGTGTAAAAAATAAGTCATTTTGAAAAATGACCTATAATTCTCATGCTAGTATGAGTATTCCCAATTTCGGAAATGTGCAAATATCTACTGTTTCTAAACTCTATATTTTGTTCCCATTTCAGAAATACATAGGAGTCTTTCATACCGAATTTTCCATGTATACATTTTCCCAGAATAATTGCTATATACCCGGTACATAATAAAAAACCATTGCAAGACGCTGCTCAGTTTTTGGCTCTGGTTTCGTCGGGTTCTTGGTGAACCTACAAGTCCTAATTATCCCCACACCAGTAAGGTCCAGTGGATGTAACGGTATATTGCTTTCAAAGAGCTGTCATAATTAGAAGAAGTTACAGGTGAAAACGTTGACACAAAAGACTGTTTTTTTCAACTAATTTTACATTTTTCCTATATTTAACTGTTAGTTTCTATAAAGAAACCTTGATGGATTTACACAAATGACCCCTTGCTGAATTCATAATTTTGTCTACTTTTCTAAAATGTATAGATTTCCAGGATCCATTATTGCTTTCATACCCATTTCTACCATTAACTGGAAGGAGGTTGAAAGCACAAAAAATAGCAAAAATAGGCTATGTCCCAGAAAAATGCCAAAACTGTGTAAAATTTTGGGGTTTTCTGACAAAAGTCTGTCATTCCCTAAAATCAGGTAAAATGGAGATTTCAGCCCCACAAACCCTTTTTTGATACCATTTGCAGGGAAAAACCCAGACGCTTTCATATGCGGGACATTTTTCCCATTTTTCCACAAAAAACCAAAATTTAGCTGTATTTTGGCTAAAATCTGGGACCCCTCCAGGGGAATCCACAAAACCTGGTTTCCTTTAGAATCCCCATGATGTTGGAAGAAAAGGACGCAAATTTGGCGTGGATACCTTATGTGGTCAAAAAGTTACAGAGGCCTAATCGCGAACTACTACAAATAGCCAAAAAAGGGCTCAGCACTGGGGGGGAAAAGGCCGAGCAGTTAAGGGGTTAAGAGACATGAATCACAGTCACCAAAATAAATGACACATTATAAGAGTTTTCAATCGATCGGTGTCTATTTACACTAATGCCTACAGCTGCCATGCTCACACAAGGAGGTGTTTGTCATGAAAAGTTCCCACGTTGCAAATGGTCACCGATGGCTGTCACCAATAGGACTCACAATGCTTTGATGAATTTGCTTGTGAGATGTGAGATATTGTTTGAATATCTCTAAACTAGTGCATTTGTCTTGTAAGTTGAAAGTACAAGAAAGGTGCTACAAATCAGAAGCCATTTGATTATTTCAATGTCACTTTCGTTACCTAAAGTTTGGGATTTTACACAAAACCTGATATTTTGGGCAGAGTTGTCAAGACTGTGCTCTGCTGCAAAGTCGCGCAAATTGGCACACACTTGTCAAAGGGTATTCACTTTACAGTATAAAACTTTTTTTGCGCTGAAAAAGTGCCCTTTCTCAGTGCAAAAGGTGTTTTTGCTTCTTTGCGCCACTTTGTGTTAAAGGGGAAATTGGCACTTTGGTGTTATGCTTGTTATGCAAACAATCTACTAAAATTGTTAGACCTGGCTTGGATTAGAAAAATAATGACTCCTTGTGGCAGGTGCAAATTTGAAAGAATATATTTCTTACTCTAAACAGTTCACGCATTGCATTAGTGCTCCACTGTATGCTACGTCTCCAATGTTTGAAATGTTTAAAAAATATTTCTAGACATAGGATTTAATGGAAACAGATACTTCCAGCAGAAAACGAATGCTAGATATCATACATAAACCTTTGCACCGTGGTGCAAAGGTGTCTGCCTGGTACTGGGCAGCCTCTTTATGCAGCAGCACAGAAGAAAGAGAACAGCAGCTGACTATATTAAGCAAATATGGCTCTGCACTCCTATCTCCCCCTTGTGTAGTGCAGTTCAGCGCCTTTTGTTGCTGCTCTGCCATCCACTTCATTTTAGCAAATCTGCCCCATTGTGAGTTGCAAGTTTTGCACACAGAAATTCATAGTGTGCATCAGGCCCATATCTTTTGTTGTTACGATTTACATTTGGCAGATGTACAAGCACTGGAATTTTACAAGAACCGCACAAGTTATCAGTAGGACCTAATTCAAAATTCATGAGGACATTACTGTCTGCTCGGAGTCACAGGATTTTCTTCTCATCCTCGCCCGAGTAATAAGCAAATCATCTTGGGTGAGGAAGGCTTTAGCTAGAGAGAGGTGGTAGAGAATACAAAGTTGTTGGTCATTCTGCAGGGTCAACATCAAACCTTTTGCCTTCGCCCCTCCTGTTTTCTAAACCCAATGTTTGTTCGGATTTTAGGACTCTGCGTAGTTTATCACTGCTAACCAATGATAAAGTGCTTGTGCTCTCCCCCTAAAACATGGTACAATTGGCCTACACCTGATTCGTACATTTAATTTACTTGTAAGTCCCTTGTATTTGGTAACATGTTCACCCAGGGCCTGTAAATTAAATGCTACTGGTGGGCAGCAGCACCCATTGAGCCACCCACTGAAGGTAACCTTTTAAAACATGTCTCAAGCCTGATACTCTAGCATGATGTGCAGTTTTACACTGTCAATTTGATCTGGCAAAATAAATCATTTACCAGGCCTAATCCTTCCTTTTTAATATATATATATATCAATCTACTTCAATATACGCGCTCTCAGAGTCCCGTGTCAGGAAGATTTATTTAAGGTTCAAGGTCACCTTGAACCTTAAATAAATCTTCCTGACACGGGACTCTGAGAGCGTATTATTGAAGTAGATTGATGATCAAAACGCCGGCTTGCTCTATCGGCTGCCATCGCGCCACCGAACCATGGGCGGAGCTCCCAGGAGGAGCGCCTGGATCGTGTATATATATATGTATATATGTATTGATCTTTATAAATTCACAAGAAAGTTAAAATTGCGCAAATTCCATGCATTAAAGAAAAAAGATATCAGCAATGTCAACACTGATCTAAATCCAACCAGTAGTAGTCCATCAACCTTGACGGTCAATGACTTGGCACTATTACAGGATTTGCAACAATTACATAATGAAGATCCCAATAATGAGTTTACTGAGCCATTGGTTTTGTTGAATGCAGCGGGCAACACAGGTTTTAAACCCAAGTCTACTTTCACCCCCATAATGGTACACGATAACATTGATGTGTTTCACGAATTGACTACTGTTGAATTAAAACGTCTGTGCACTACCACGATGCGAGCAAAGTACAAACAAACGCCGCAGAACTATTGCTATGTTCAATTAATGAAAAAGTTACAGGCAGGAGGTAATATCATAATACGCCAAGCTGACAAAGGGGGCAATGTTGTGCTATGGCCCCGGGATATGTACCTGGAGGAATCGGCTAACCATTTGAATGACAGACAATGTTATAAAAGGTGTGACATCGGGACTGTAAAAAGTCATGGAATGAATTTTACATCAAACTTGTAGGTTGGAAGAGTGCAGGGTTATTGAGTCATGATGAATTTAAATTCTTAAAAAATGATCACCCTGTCATTCCGACCTTGTATTTCATTCCCAAGGTCCATAAAGATCTCCGTAAACCTCCAGGTAGACCCATCATTTCCGCCCGCAATAGCCTGCTAGAGAATGCCTCTAAGTACGTGGATGCATTCTTGCAAGAACATGTCAGGGCATTGCCTTCCTTCATCCAGGATACCAGCGATTTTTTGAGGAAAATCATGAATGTTACATGGCAAGATGACTATTGGCTAATTACTTTGGATGTTACTTCCCTGTACACATGTATAAACCATCAGGATGGTATTAAGGCGATCGATCATAATTTGTGCACTAGGCCCATCCAAATGCACAACCACAACAAAATGTTGCTTTCTATGATTTCCATCTGTCTTAACAACAATTTTTTCATGTTTTCACATCTGGTTTATCAGCAGATCAGGGGTGTTGCGATGGGGGCCTGCTTTTCCCCCAGTTATGCTTGTTTGCATATGGGGCTGTGGGAGGAGCAGGTCCTTCATGGTCAGCACGCTGAGATCTTTGACAATTGTGTGGTCCATTGGTATAGATATATCGATGATATATTCTTGATTTGGAAGGGTTCTAAACAGCAGGCTCTCAATTTTGTTAATATGATCAACACCAATACTCTAAATCTGCATTTTTCAGAAAACATTAGCAATGAGAAGGTGTGTTTCTTGGATGTGGAGGTAGTCATCAACAACATGGCTATTGAGACTAGATTGTTTAGGAAGCCTACAGCCGGTAATACTGTGTTGCACGCTGCTGGCCACCACCCGGGTCACCTGATACGCAGCATTCCTTTTGGGGAAATGTTGCGTATCAGGCGGATCTGTAGTACACCTGATGAATGTAGGTTGGCCCAGCATGCTAGCGGCGACAGATTTTTGGCTAGGGGTTACACTGTCCAGATGGTCAACAAAGCCATCAATAAAGCCAATTGTATCTCCAGATTAGATGCTTTATCTGAAAAGTCTCTAAAAATCGACACTACTTTAAACCTGGGAGATGCTCCGACTAGATTAATACTGACTTACAATCGACAACACTTGGCGCTCCGCAGGATTTTTAAGAGCAATTGGAATTTGATCCGCAATGACCCAGTTATTGGGGATTGCATGACATCAACGCCCAATATCACATTCAGGAAAGCTAGATCTATGAGCGATACATTAGTTAAAAGCAGTCCAGAACTGGTTGTGTCGAAATCATGGCTTAATACAAGAAAGGGATTCGTTAAATGTGCCTCCTGTAAGGCCTGCAGACATGGCATAAGTAAAACATCATATAGAGTTCCCTTTCATGATATACCGGTTGCCATTAACAAATTCTTAACATGCAGGTCCGAGTTTGCGGTCTATGTGCTGGAGTGTCCTTGTGGCCTGCAATATGTTGGGAGTACCAAGTTGCAGGTTCACAAGCGGATACTCCAGCACATAAGAGCGATTCGCATTAGCGATGCTACCTACCCAGTGGCACGCCATTTCAAAGAGTCTCACAGTAATGACCCAGAGCTAATGAAATTTTTCGTGATTGACTCAATATTGCCCCTCAGAAGAGGAGGTAATCGTGAAGCTTTTCTTCGAGCATTAGAAACCAAATACATCTTGGAGCTCGATACAAAGATGCCCAATGGGCTTAATGCCAGTGAAGACTTTTATACATGCCTGTAAGTCAGCCATTTTATGGCATTCCAGTATTGTATTAGACTATTTTGCACATTTGCAGCCCTTCTGACTAAGTTTTTAACTTTTATATATTATTAACTTTTTCTACTTTTTTAGCTTGCTATTTTGCACAGGCACATTGTATTGCACTTTGTAGGATTTTTTTGCACTTTAACATATTCTCATGGAGGTTTGAATGGTGGCCCACTTGGGCGGAATTGTCTTGCATTAATTCTTTTTATACCATGATTTTTTAACTTGTATTTAAGCCTGAATGTCTGTGTCAGCAATTTTTGTATCAATGAGGGACTCAATTTATGTTTTTAAAAATACTACCATTGATATTTTTATTGCGATTGGCATGTATTTGAGCTATCAGGTAATTGTGATAATTTTGAATATTCATGAAATGGAGTATGATAGGACTTAGTGTTCTGCCGTCTTATTTTATGTATGTTTTTTAAGGAGTCGCTACCCACTTGGGTCTTGATACTGTTCAAATAATTGACATCTAAGGGAGTCATGTTTGGAATCTTTGGTATCAGGAACAATATTGTTGATATCATTGTGTATACACTGTTCTTTATAATTTATAATTAAGTTTGGTGTTTTTAAGCGCTCCTTTGTAATTTTGGTATTAATTGTCAAATGTTGAAAAAGGCACTTGCTTTTTTAACTTTGTATATGTTTCCTCCATGTCTATTGTTGGGTGCTTGTTGCCTATTGGTGTTTTTTCTGCACTTGTCACTTTAAATAATCCACACTCCTCTCCCAGCGTCATGTGATCAAGGCCTTCTGAAGGCCGAAACGCGTCATGGCGGACTCTATGGGCGTCTGAAAATAAAATTCTGTCGTACTTACAACTGGGTCTGTTTTCGTCTGTTGGTGAACTGCAGGATTGCGGTGGCGAAGTACTTTGCATTCATTTTACCGAGTTTGCTTCCTCGGTAACCAACAGACCCCTCCTTCGCTTTGGGCCGTGCAGCAGGAAGCAATTTTCCGGTGCTCCGGAAATGACTTTGGGTTCCTGTAAGGATTTGCTGCGGTAGCCCCCGGACTACGTTTCATTTACTCCTGCCGAGCAAGGGATTGACGCGGTTCGAGTCGGCTGACCCGGGCTTCGCCAGGCATCCCGCAGAGGTAGGGGTTTGTTATTTGTCCGGTGAGGGAGTGTATTGGATCGAGACACGGGGATTCTTCCGAGTGTCTGGTTTCCTGGATTGATCGTTTAAGACAGCCAAAATGTCCGCCGACGCTGTGAGGAGTCGAGAAGAGGCTGCAATTGAAATGTTTGATGATTCGCCGGCTGGCGTTTTAGCATTTACTGGGCAAGAGGCACCGTTACTAACTACTGGCAATAACAGTAAAGACATGTTTAAGAAATTAGAAAAGTTAATGCGTGCCGAACAATCTAAATGGTGGGAGCACCGGTCTTTGTCACGATATTTGGAGGTGGGGCGCATTCCTCGTGGCTTACGTATCATGCTGGCCCCCAGTTACGAGAACCCTGACCCTAGTATGCTCTCTGAGTGGGCGGAATGTAATTTGGAGTCCTCACGTAAGTTGGTGATAATTCTGGTGAAATACGCAGAAAGCGATCGCGCTGCTCTGCAAATCAAGATTGATGAACTGAATGAAGATATCTGCAAAATAGCAACGTCAGAGAGCACCAAAAAACTACGTGAGGATATGACTAGCCGATTACAGAAAGAAGAAGCTATTATTAAAAAACGTAAGACTTACAAATTTCAAAGGGATAAGATTGATTACCAGCAGGGGCAGGTTTTCACATTTGCTAGGAAGTTTGATGCAATGAAGGCATCCAAAATACCTGTGCGACCTGCCATTCCAGAAGCTAGTACCAGCATTGCTCTTCCATCATCATCGTCCCTCTCTGATGTGAGTTCCATGCCTGACAGTGAATCGGACAACGAAATGAGCCGCCAGAGAGCGGGGTTGGGGTTTACCAGGTTCTCCCTGGCGCAGGAGGTAGATTGTTTGCACCAGGATCGAAGGGCCACCTTACGACCTCGAGAAATGGGGGCAATAACAAAAACAAACAGCGCCGGGAAAGACGGCAAAGTAACATCAAAAGACAAGCCAAACAGCAACAGGAAGGCCAACACCAACAGAAGATGGAACCGCAAATGAAGGTATCTAATTGCAATAAGGGGCAAACATTTGACTCACAGTCTGTGATTAACTTGACTAATATGGTTTTGAGCCAAGCTGAATTACAAATTTTAACTTTGGGTTTGTCTTACTGCCCGGCCAGTAATTTCAACTATGCGCAGACACGCATTGATCTTTATAAATTCACAAGAAAGTTAAAATTGCGCAAATTCCATGCATTAAAGAAAAAAGATATCAGCAATGTCAACACTGATCTAAATCCAACCAGTAGTAGTCCATCAACCTTGACGGTCAATGACTTGGCACTATTACAGGATTTGCAACAATTACATAATGAAGATCTCAATAATGAGTTTACTGAGCCATTGGTTTTGTTGAATGCAGCGGGCAACACAGGTTTTAAACCCAAGTCTACTTTCACCCCTATAATGGTACACGATAACATTGATGTGTTTCACGAATTGACTACTGTTGAATTAAAACGTCTGTGCACTACCACGATGCGAGCAAAGTACAAACAAACGCCGCAGAACTATTGCTATGTTCAATTAATGAAAAAGTTACAGGCAGGAGGTAATATCATAATACACCAAGCTGACAAAGGGGGCAATGTTGTGCTATGGCCCCGGGATATGTACCTGGAGGAATCGGCTTACCATTTGAATGACAGACAATGTTATAAAAGGTGTGACATCGGGACTGTAAAAAAGTCATGGAATGAATTTTACATCAAACTTGTAGGTTGGAAGAGTGCAGGGTTATTGAGTCATGATGAATTTAAATTCTTAAAAAATGATCACCCTGTCATTCCGACCTTGTATTTCATTCCCAAGGTCCATAAAGATCTCTGTAAACCTCCAGGTAGACCCATCATTTCCGCCCGCAATAGCCTGCTAGAGAATGCCTCTAAGTACGTGGATGCATTCTTGCAAGAACATGTCAGGGCATTGCCTTCCTTCATCCAGGATACCAGCGATTTTTTGAGGAAAATCATGAATGTTACATGGCAAGATGACTATTGGTTAATTACTTTGGATGTTACTTCCCTGTACACATGTATAAACCATCAGGATGGTATTAAGGCGATCGATCATTATTTGTGCACAAACGCACAAAATGCACAACCACAACAAAATGTTGCTTTCTATGATTTCCATCTGTCTTAACAACAATTTTTTCATGTTTTCACATCTGGTTTATCAGCAGATCAGGGGTGTTGCGATGGGGGCCTGCTTTTCCCCCAGTTATGCTTGTTTGCATATGGGGCTGTGGTAGGAGTAGGTCCTTCATGGTCAGCACGCTGAGATCTTTGACAATTGTGTGGTCCATTGGTATAGATATATCGATGATATATTCTTGATTTGGAAGGGTTCTAAACAGCAGGCTCTCAATTTTGTTAATATGATCAACACCAATACTCTAAATCTGCATTTTTCAGAAAACATTAGCAATGAGAAGGTGTGTTTCTTGGATGTGGAGGTAGTCATCAACAACATGGCTATTGAGACTAGATTGTTTAGGAAGCCTACAGCCGGTAATACTGTGTTGCACGCTGCTAGCCACCACCCGGGTCACCTGATACGCAGCATTCCTTTTGGGGAAATGTTGCGTATCAGGTGGATCTGTAGTACACCTGATGAATGTAGGTTGGCCCAGCATGCTAGCGGCGACAGATTTTTGGATAGGGGTTACACTGTCCAGATGGTCAACAAAGCCATCAATAAAGCCAATTGTATCTCCAGATTAGATGCTTTATCTGAAAAGTCTCTAAAAATCGACACTACTTTAAACCTGGGAGATGCTCCGACTAGATTAATACTGACTTACAATCGACAACACTTGGCGCTCCGCAGGATTTTTAAGAGCAATTGGAATTTGATCCGCAATGACCCAGTTATTGGGGATTGCATGACATCAACGCCCAATATCACATTCAGGAAAGCTAGATCTATGAGCGATACATTAGTTAAAAGCAGTCCAGAACTGGTTGTGTCGAAATCATGGCTTAATACAAGAAAGGGATTCGTTAAATGTGCCTCCTGTAAGGCCTGCAGACATGGCATAAGTAAAACATCATATAGAGTTCCCTTTCATGATATACCGGTTTCCATTAACAAATTCTTAACATGCAGGTCCGAGTTTGCGGTCTATGTGCTGGAGTGTCCTTGTGGCCTGCAATATGTTGGGAGTACCAAGTTGCAGGTTCACAAGCGGATACTCCAGCACATAAGAGCGATTCGCATTAGCGATGCTACCTACCCAGTGGCACGCCATTTCAAAGAGTCTCACAGTAATGACCCAGAGCTAATGAAATTTTTCGTGATTGACTCAATATTGCCCCTCAGAAGAGGAGGTAATCGTGAAGCTTTTCTTCGAGCATTAGAAACCAAATACATCTTGGAGCTCGATACAAAGATGCCCAATGGGCTTAATGCCAGTGAAGACTTTTATACATGCCTGTAAGTCAGCCATTTTATGGCATTCCAGTATTGTATTAGACTATTTTGCACATTTGCAGCCCTTCTGACTAAGTTTTTAACTTTTATATATTATTAACTTTTTCTACTTTTTTAGCTTGCTATTTTGCACAGGCACATTGTATTGCACTTTGTAGGATTTTTTTGCACTTTAACATATTCTCATGGAGGTTTGAATGGTGGCCCACTTGGGCGGAATTGTCTTGCATTAATTCTTTTTATACCATGATTTTTTAACTTGTATTTAAGCCTGAATGTCTGTGTCAGCAATTTTTGTATCAATGAGGGACTCAATTTATGTTTTTAAAAATACTACCATTGATATTTTTATTGCGATTGGCATGTATTTGAGCTATCAGGTAATTGTGATAATTTTGAATATTCATGAAATGGAGTATGATAGGACTTAGTGTTCTGCCGTCTTATTTTATGTATGTTTTTTAAGGAGTCGCTACCCACTTGGGTCTTGATACTGTTCAAATAATTGACATCTAAGGGAGTCATGTTTGGAATCTTTGGTATCAGGAACAATATTGTTGATATCATTGTGTATACACTGTTCTTTATAATTTATAATTAAGTTTGGTGTTTTTAAGCGCTCCTTTGTAATTTTGGTATTAATTGTCAAATGTTGAAAAAGGCACTTGCTTTTTTAACTTTGTATATGTTTCCTCCATGTCTATTGTTGGGTGCTTGTTGCCTATTGGTGTTTTTTCTGCACTTGTCACTTTAAATAATCCACACTCCTCTCCCAGCGTCATGTGATCAAGGCCTTCTGAAGGCCGAAACGCGTCATGGTGGACTCTATGGGCGTCTGAAAATAAAATTCTGTCGTACTTACAACTGGGTCTGTTTTCGTCTGTTGGTGAACTGCAGGATTGCGGTGGCGAAGTACTTTGCATATATATATATATATATATATATATATATATATATATATATATATATATATATATATATATTCACTGAAAAAACCATAGGTTTCAGGCACGTTATAGTTAGAAATTAGCATTTAAAAAACCTTAGAAATTCACTGAAAAAACTATAGGTTTCAGGGGCGTTGTAGTTAGTTGGACATTTCACTTGTACAAAACCATAGAAATTCCCCCGTTATAGTTAGTTCAGCTAACTATAACTCGCGCACCCGCAATGCACTGCTGATG
The DNA here is from genome assembly GCA_963921515.1 of Calotriton arnoldi. Taxonomy (NCBI): domain Eukaryota; kingdom Metazoa; phylum Chordata; class Amphibia; order Caudata; family Salamandridae; genus Calotriton; species Calotriton arnoldi. The sequence continues at coordinate 1,471,668 of CAWUFW010002206.1, read as the reverse complement.
ACGTCACATATTACATCACTCATGACATGGTCAGTGACATCACTCATGACATCACTGATGACATCTCAAATGACATCACTGATGACATCACTGATGACATCATCCTTTTGATAGAGTGGCAGACCTCCTCTCACCCTAATATAACCTTTGATACACACACTCAAAAATATAAACTAACATTTTCAAAACAATGGACATACCAATACCAGTTACAACACACCTATGCAGTAATTCCAAGATCTACACACACATCCACTCATTCACCAACAGTCCCTATACAGTCACTCATACATGTACTCACTCATCATATGTACTCATACACCTATACATCCTGTTACACACCGCCACTCATCCATAGAGTTACTCACACACATAGTCACACATGCAAACAAAGTATCAAACATCTATTTACTTGCATATACAGTTATACACACACTACCACACTTACTTCTACAGAAACTTACACATACTTACTCTCTTAAACAATCACTTATAGAAACACCTACTTATTTGTACAGGAACTCTTCCAATATCTCACTCTCACATATACTCACTTATATACACCAATACTCACATATACTAGTTTAAAACATATGTAGTTACTCATAAAGACACTATTGAGACAGTCATTCACTCACTAACACACCCATACACATACTCATCCACCTACACAGTCCTGCACACATGCTGTCTTCAACACATACAAACAGTGAGTCACTCATTCATGCATCTATGCACTAAGTAATACCCCCACCGAACCATACAGACACTCAGACACTCATACTGATACTCAAAAACCAACTAATAACCCATATAGACACTCATGTAGCTACTCACCAACCCATGCAGCCACTTATACACAAAGTGAGAGACTGATACAGATATTTTCATATTTAAACATTACTCACTAACCCATGTATTCACTAAGATACACTTAGTCAGTTATACAATCAATTTTACAAAACAAAATCATCCATTTAGACACTTATATACCCATTTATTCCATCGACCTTGAGATATACATATATAAAACATATTTAATTTTCAGAAAAACACACATTCACTGGATGATGTCATCAGTGATGTCATCAGTGATGTCATTTGAGATGTCATCAGTGATGTCATGAGTGATGTCACTGACCATGTCATGAGTGATGTAATATGTGACGTCATGAGCAGTGCATTGCGGGTGCGCGAGTTATAATTAGCTGAACTAACTAAAACGGGGGAATTTCTATGGTTTTGTAAGAGTGAAATGTCCAACTAACTATAACGCCCCTGAAACCTATGGTTTTTTCAGTGAATTTCTAAGGTTTTTTAAATGCTAATTTCTAACTATAACGTGCCTGAAACCTATGGTTTTTTCAGTGAATTTCTAAGGTTTTTTAAATGCTAATTTCTAACTATAACGTGCCTGAAACCTATCGTGTTTTCAGTGAATATATATATATTTATTATACTATGTATACATGTGAAAATGTCTCGGTCCCCTTTTTGCCTCGGTGGCACAGAAAAAATGGGTGGAACTGACGTCAGCACGCCGACGAGGTCCTCGTATGGCTCCGATGACGTCATACGGTGTCGCGAGCGGAGCCGTGCTCGTTGACGTGGGAGAGCTAGGAAAGAATTTCCGTGGAATGCTGGTGCAGGGGATATTCACCTAAGTGTTGAGGCTAGTCCTTTGGGAGCAACTGTTTATGTTGCCACTCCAGAAACCGAAACCAGTGATCCGAGGGCAGAGGCCCTGCAGATGGCACACGAGGTGGGGTGCCCAGTCGTGTGCACCGGCGGGGCAGCAAAGTGACAAGCACCACAACCCACAAAAAAGGTAACGAGGGCACTGAATAACACAGGATCTTCTCTTTGTATCTGGCAGGAACAACAAAGTTAAAATGCCCTAGTACCAAAATGTAGAATTAGTGCTACAACGGTCTTCAAGAGGACCTGCGATGCCGCTTCTGCCTCCCGTACCCTGGATGCGGCACATGGGTCACGCGGTACGGTCATACTGCGGTGGGATGCACACTCGTTGACCTCTCATGGCACTGCTCCACACTTCAGGGAGGACGCTTTCCATTAGCTATGTTTTCTGATGACATGTCGCGCCGGCCCCGTCCAACAACAAAACTCCTTTAGATCCAAACAGACTCTTCCACTCTCTCACCGGAAGTGAAACCAGGCCACGTGGACACTTTCACAATACAACAGCCGGGAATGCACTTTTCGGTAAAAAAACCACATTCCTTCCTCCTAATTAATCAAATAAACGTCTCACTGAAGAACAGGGGCCAGCTTCGATCGGTAAACAGCAGTTACAACGACTTTTTTACTTTGCGATACCATTACAACGCATGCATTACCACGCATGCGTTGTACATCACAAAGTCATTACTACGCATTTTTAGAACGCATGGTCATTTACCACGCATGCCTTTACAACGAATTTTGTTGTAAAGGTATGTATGGTAAATGACCATGCGTTCTAAAAACATGTAGACGATCCATGTCGTTGTAAGGAAACAGAGGCTGTTCCGTTTCCTCACAACGACGTGCACCGCCCTCAGAGATGACGTGAAGCAGGAACCACGAGGAGAGAGGAACCATGAGGAGTGAGAGGTAAGGGGGATTGGGCATGGGGTGGGGGTTTCTTTTCTAGGGTTTAGGGTAGTGCAGTGGTGTTTGGGTGGTGTAGGGGGTCGTGCTGGGGGTAGTGTTTTAGGGTTTAGGGTAGTGCAGTGGTGTTTGGGTAGTGTAGGGGGTCGTGCTGGTGGTAGTGTTTTAGGGTTTAGGGTAGTGCAGTGGTGTTTGTGTAGTGTAGGGGGTCATGCTGGGGGTAGTGTTTTATGGTTTAGGGTAGTGCAGTGGTGTTTGGGTAGTGTAGGGGGTCGTGCTGGGGGTAGTGTTTTAGGGTTTAGGGTAGTGCAGTGGTGTTTGTGTAGTGTGGGAGGTCATGCAGGGGGTATATTTAGGGTTTAGTGTAGTGCAGTGGTGTTTGGGTAGTGTAGGGAGTCGTGCTGGGGGTCGTGTTTTAGGGTTTAGGGTAGTGCAGTGGTGTTTGGGTAGTGTAGGGAGTCGTGCTGGTGATAGTGTTTTAGGGTTTAGGGTAGTGCAGTTATGTTTGGGTAGTGTAGGGTGTCATGCTGGGGGTAGTGTTTTAGGGTTTAGGGTAGTGCAGTGGTGTTTGGGTAGTGGAGGGGGTAGTGTTTTAGGGTTTAGGGTAGTTTGCCCAACCAGCCACAATATCCGTGGACAAAGGGGATCCTGACTCTTTGGAACGCTCCGTCAAGTGAATAATTTGGGTCAAGGGCCCTACCACGTCCAAGACCTATCAATTCCTTTCTTGGGATCCCTCATATACTTGGAGAAAAAGGTACATAGTTTCTCATCAATTTCAGGCGTGTATGCCACCTTCCCCTTCAGTGAGGGCCTGGGGCATTCTCCCTCATCCTATTCCTGACCTCCCTTTCAAGGGGTTGATGGATTTTCCCCACCACATACTCTGCCACTTTGGCGTCAGGTGTCCACTCCGCCGACCTAGGATGGTAAATTTGGGTAGGCTCGAACATGTCCGAGTGGACCCCGTCCCCAACTGGGGACTGAGAGGAGTGGGACTCTGGACGCCAGGGACGCCCGAGTCCTTATCCTAATCGGAGGAGAAATCGTCCTCCGATACACCCTCTCCCTCTAAGGGAAACCCGCCGTCGGGGTCTACAATAGTGGTGACAGTGTCGCAATTTTCTCCGGGCCCCTCCTCCTCCCGGCAGGGTGCATGTTTTAGCGTTCGCGCACTCTTGAGGAAGGTCTCCGTAAGTTTATCAAATCCTATCAAGTGCCCCGCGTTATGCTTAACGGCCCTTTTATTCCCCATCTGGGAGCTACTTGGACCCGCCACCACCAGATCTGGGTCACTGAACACCCCAGGGATGCTTTTCGCCATCTTATCAACCTGATCCCTAAGAGGAGCCAGCGCCCTAGAAATAGCCAGAGAGAGGGCTTGGTCCACTGCTGGAGGGAGAAGTTGGGGGGCCATTCCTTCTCCACTTCCTGGTAGGAGGAGTAAAAATGGTCTCCTGGAGAAGACATGATAGCAGAGGGTGTGAGCACAGAACAAATGCCCTTAAAATCCTTAAGACAGCCCCCTCGCCGGTGCTCCAACAGCTGGGCTTTCCCCGAAGCTGTTATAAGAATAGACTGAGGCGCAATACCAATTACCACCACCAGGTGGCGCTGGTCACTAACGTGGCCGTGTGGGGAAATCACCGCGTAGCGGTGTCAAAATTAGGCGAGGGTTGGTCGGGAATCAAGTGGACACTAAAGGAGTGACCGGATTCCCAAACGCGAGTAAATACCAGCGGGAGCGCTCGACGGAGCTGCCTCGCTCGGACCAGACGCGCCTGACAGGATCTCACCGCGCGCAGAGCACACAGCGGGAGAAACTGCGAGGGGGAGAACGCGCTCGGGCAAGAGCCTGCTGCGCAGGGAATATGAAACAATACCAAGGCAATAATGCTAATAACGTGCACAAGAAACCGCTATACAAACAGCAACAACGTCAGATTAAGCCAAGAATGTAAGGAATGCACTTAACTGACGAGCAGTGAAGAAAGAGGAAGCGGAAGGGACGTCACGATATTATATACGATGGACTGTGATATGATTGGACTATAGTTGCCTTGGCGACTACCCCCCTAATGGTTCATGGGTTGTGTAGTCTTTTGTTTAATTATTGTTGTGTTACGTTTTCTTTGAACTGCTATGCAAATAAAGTGAGGAAAGATATGCATAATCCTCGCCTCCGTCCTGCCATAGAATTCATTAAACTTTATTTGATCTGATTTAGAAACATAGATCATAAAAGTGTACATAAAAACAGTAAATCCTCTTTCCTAATACAATACAGTGAGAATTAATTAAAACCAGTAGGTAAAAACGGGTGTTACAAAGCCCGGTTCAGAGCAACTTCAGGTTAACAGAATCGTAAAGTTCAATGTTTCGCAAGATCAATCTCATGTACTTCGTGCAAAATACGCAATAAGGGGTCCAAGTAAGATGTAATGTTCCAATACCTGACCAGTTTGCACTATATAAAACTGCAGAAAAAATAAAAATAAAAAGTGTTTTGCACACTTCTGTCATTGGGCTATATGTGGGCTACATCTGGGTGATATTTGTGCTACATTTGGGCTCTTTTTTCTCTGGTGGCCATCTTGGGAGACTTATTTGTTATGAAGTTTCCTAATTTCGTCATATACTGCAGTCTCCTCAGTAGGAAATGCTTTCAGTTTTTTACTTTGATTCCATCAAGAAGGCATTCAGATGTGTCACACATTTGCCATAAATTCAGATCGTTAGCACTCTAGTTGTTCATTAGATCACTGTAGTAAAGCTACTGCTCACCAGGGAGTTAACTGGAAGTCTACTGCTGGTATTGAAAGTGATTGTTTCAGTCTGCATGTCAGAATTTTCTAATGAAATAGAAGAGGATTTGAGATTTCACTTAAAACATGCCCTAAATTTTCTTTCTGCAGCACTAACCGTAATTTCTATGGCAAAATCAACCCCCTCATTTTGTTCCTTTTTAAATTAAATGTTTTAAGTGTTACCAGTTTATTCCAATCAAGATGGCTTCAGGTGTGCCATACTTTTGTCATAAGTAAGACTGTTAGCGCTCTAGTTGTTCTTTAGAACACTCTGGGAAGCTGCAGTAGAACACAAAGGCATCAACTGACAGGCTGCTCCTGTTGAAATATAACAGGAAGATATTTGAGATCTCACTTAAAACATGTCCTAATTTTTCTTTCTACAGCACTAACCATAATTTCTATGACAAAATGAACCCCTCATTTTGTTCCTTTTTAAATTAAATGTTTTAAGAGTTACCAGTTTATTCCAATCAAGATGGCTTCAGGTGTGCCATAATTTTGTCATAAGTAAGACTGTTAGCGCTCTAGTTGTTCTTTAGAACACTCTGGGAAGCTACAGTAGAACACAAAGGCATCAACTGACAGGCTGCTCCTGTTGAAATATAACAGGAAGATATTTGAGATCAAACTTGAAACGTCCTAATTTTTCTTTCTACAGCACTAACCATAATTTCTATGACAAAATGAACCCCATCATTTTGTTCCTTTTTAAATTAAATGTTTTAAGTGTTACCAGTTTATTCCAATCAAGATGGCTTCAGGTGTGCCATACTTTTGTCATAAGTAAGGCTGTTAGCACTCTAGTTGTTCTTTAGAACACTCTGGGAAGCTGCAGTAGAACACAAAGGCATCAACTGACAGGCTGCTCCTGTTGAAATATAACAGGAAGATATTTGAGATCTCACTTAAAACATGTCCTAATTTTTCTTTCTACAGCACTAACCATAATTTCTAAGGCAAAATGAACCCCCTCATTTTGTTCCTTTTTAAATTAAATGTTTTAAGTGTTACCAGTTTATTCCAATCAAGATGGCTTCAGGTGTGCCATAATTTTGTCATAAGTAAGACTGTTAGCTCTCTAGTTGTCTCATTTTAGCTTCTGGAGCACCTTCCAAAACTGTATGGGACAAGCATGTGAAAATAGTTTTCTCTCAAACATGATTCATGATATCCCAGCAGAAGGTTTTTCACAGGGTAAAATCACCTTAGAACACACCACAATTCCTGAAATTAGTATGGTACCATCAACAAATGAATTCTAATGTAACTAAAGTCTGTTATCACCCTTTATAGTTCTCCTTTTGGTAACCCTCAAAATCTTCGATTCACTACAATGCATTTCAATGGGGTACTATCATTTATATTGGTCCCAAGATGGCTGCCAGCAATTCCAGGATGAAGTGCTGACAGCCAATCAGATCTCACGATGACATGTGTGGTTAGGCTCCGCCCAGATATATATGTCTTTTCTTTTTCCAATTTCTCAGGAACTACTGAACGGATTTACACCATTTAACCAAAAGGCATGACTCTGAACCAAGGGCTACCTTTTTGCCAAATTTGGTGTAATTCCGTTCAGCAGTTCGGGCTGTAGCTGCAATGAAAGGTTCCTATGGAAAATTGCATGGGGAAAACACATTTTGGGACCCCCCTTTTTTCTCGGCCCCCACTTGACGAATCACCCCGAGACTTTCAGGATAGGAGCGGACCGGAGCGCCCCACGAGTTTTGAAAATTTCGCGAAGATTCGTCAACCGGCGCCAAAGTTATTTCAAATAGAATGTTGCAGATTTCCTATGGAAAATAGGTCCTAACTATAACTATCTACTGGCGACCACCAGTAGATTAATATATATATATATATATATATATATATATATATATATATATATATATATATATATATATAAGCCACCCCTAAAGTAGGCCCCAAACAGCCCATAGGGCAGGGTGTATTGTATTTAAAAAGTATGATATGTATTTTTAAGTTTTACCTGTCCTAGTAGAGAAAAAGCCCTTAATCCATTTTTCACTAGTGTAAGGCCTACCTCTTCCATAGGATAACATTGGGTTACCTTATTGCACTGAATAAATTCTACCATTCGATTGGGAGCAGGTGGAAATCTCATGTTTGGACTCAAATGAATTGTATTTAAAAATCTTCTCTAATGGCGAAGTTGTATTTTAGTTTACAATTTTAAAATGTCACTTTTAGAAAGTTGGCATTTTCCTGCCCTAAAGTTTCTGAGGCCGTCTAGGGGTTTCCAGCTGCCAGGGCCTGTTAAATGCTCCCCCATTAGGAATTAGTGTTGGGCCCAGACCATGAACAATAGGACCTAGGTGTAGCTGAGAGAGGGCCATCCTGCCTGGATGGGAGGGGCGTAGCTGTTCCCTGTCCCATTTGCATTTCAAAGTGCTGCCTCCAGCACACTCACAAATGTACTTGACACCAGCTTTCTGTCACCATAGACCTCTGAGAGCCTGAGAAGGGAAAGGAAGGGACTTTCAAGAACCAGATGTGGGGGTGGAGTAGAACTTTCCCCACTTCAAAGGGTGGCACCAAGTATAAATATTTCCCCCCTGATCCCCTCATCAACACACTACTGGACCTGCGGACATCACAGAAGAAGGACTGCATTGTTCCACAGAGGACTACCCTGCTGCTTGTAGTATGACTTCTTCCTCAGAGGAGTGCCCTGCTGCTTGAGGACTGCCTTGATCCCCAGAGGACTGCACTGTTGTTTGAGGCCTGCCCTGCTCTCTGAGAAAGAAGACTGGACCTGCTCCCTTCATCCCAGGCTAACCTGAGTGGCTCCAATGATCAGCTGGCTGACCTTCCGTTCTAAACAGCAAGCTCCAGAGGGCTCCTTACAATTGCCCCGCTGACCTGCTGCAACTGGTCCGGCCTGGACCTGCAACAGGACCTGCCTTTCCTGCAGTTGTACCTGCCAGAGTCCTGCTGCCCTCTGCTGGGGTGGGTTCCTGATCCCCAAGATTTGCTTCTCCGGGTCCTGGACCCTTGGGTGGAATCAGTTGAGTTCCTCCTGTAAAATCTTGAAGTTTTGAACTCTGTGCAACGGACATTTAGAAGGTAGGTTTGTCCACTGGACTAACCTGGTCCATGTATCCATCCCGCACTCCATCGTGGTCGGCCTTAACTTCTGACTTTGTACCGAGCGATCGCTTCCAGATACCCACAGTTAGCGTTTTCTGCTTCTTGATTTTATTTTTACTTTATCCTTCAAAATTGGATATCTCCGGGTCTCCTGATTGTATTTTTGTTGTTTCTGGCATTTTATTCATTACATTTCACTCTATTTTTTTTAATTTAGTGTGGGGTATCTCATGTGTTGTGTTTTCACTTCATTACTGTGTGTGTGTTGCATAAATACTTAACACAATGCCTCTTAATTAAGCCTGACTGTTTTTTTGCTAAGCTACCAGAGGGTTAAGCAGAACCTAATTTAGTGACTTTTGTGGTTCACCCTGATAATGATTGTGGTTGTCATCCTATATGTATTGCTTCTGTGGTGTCAGAACAAACAGGAACTATTGTTAGAGGACCAGATGTAGTCAAAGGACTCATCGCCGATTTATCGGCACTTTAGCGCCGCAAAAGTGGCGATAGATTTATCGCCCTATTCCCAAGCTGGTGCAAACTGCCGATATCGCCAGTTTACCAGCGATAGCTGCCGCAAAAAACATCGCCACGGATGAGTGCGACAACTAACGCTAATGATATGCAGAGTAGGCGTTCCAGTGCAAAAACACACAAAAACACCACTTCGCGAGATTCTCAACGACCAGTCAGATCTGCGATGTGAACCAAGAACAGGCGATAAGGCGCGTTAGCAGCAGGGATTTAACACCTGCCTTTTACTGGTGTTAAGCAGGACGACCAACTGCAGTAGAAAGGGAGCCCAGCCCAGAGCCACATCTGAAGACCAACAGATGCCATGGAGACACTGATCATGCAGCTCGGAGACCCAAGAGGGCCACAACACCCACCTCCACCACCCCCAGGCGCCCCCCCCCGGACCACCCTCCCGGACTCCCACAAAGCTGCTGGCTGTCACGCACGTGTTGGGGGCAATTCACAGCACACGTGTATGACTTGTGCCCCCTGCCGACACTGCACACAATCACTGCAACAGCAACCACACGCATGCCATCACTGTGCACACAAAAGTGGACCACCGTGGCCTGTCCACCAATGTCGTCGCAAACCCCCCAGGCAGTGTGCATGATCTCCACATGTCCGCAAGTCCGCCACCAACCAGTGCTTTGAGGATGGCCCCCATGGAAATGCACTGCCCATTGGCAAGTACCAACTGAACACACCACACACCTCAACTCCACAATCCCCCAACTCACAACTGTGGGAATGCACATGTCACCAATCCACCACCAAAGTGACTACTGAGTGTGTCTCAGTCTCCGCCACAACCTGCCCATAGGCCTACACACACATGGCCGACCACCTTCAACGGGCACATTCAAATTGGAGACGAGGTGGCTACATCCCACACCAACCCGCGCACATCACGATCATCGCATGCAGGGTCGTGTCAGCAAGGGCGGCGACCCCACCCAGCCACGAGTCCGCCGCCATGACCGGTGGTGCCTGCGCGATCCTGTGCGCCTGATGCACCCCAGCCCTGGTCCCCAGACCGGTCCTCCGCCCAGCGATGACTGGCCGCCCCTGCGCACCCAGGCCTCAATGCTCACCTGCCGCCACCGACATGTCTCAAAGAGGGCCCACCACGTGCCGGTGCATCCTCCTCAGCCGATCGCTGGATTCCACGCCACAGGCCCCCAGCGCATCCTGCGGCACCGCACCACGGAGTCATGTGTGTGCTGACTGCTGCCTGCGCGTACACTGCGGTCCAGCAGGGCACACTGTTCAATTTGAGTCTTGATTCGCTGGACGCTGAATCGAGGCCAACGCATCATCGCAGGCTGCACACCTGCTCTGCTCTTCAGGTGCCACTAACCCTGTGCAATGCAAGTCAGTGTCACGTGGCGGTAGGCTCCTGCCAGCTGCTGTGCAGCGGGTGCCACTGACCCTGTGCCACGCAAGTCATCGTCACGTGGCGGTAGGCCCGTGCGGGCCGCAGTGCAGCAGGTGCCACCAACTCAGTGCACCGCAAGTCATCGTCACGTGGTGGTAGGCCTGTGCGGGCTGCAGTGCAGTGGGTGCCACCAACTTAGTGCACCGCAAGTCATCGTCACGTGGCGGTAGGCCCATGCGGGCCGCAGTGCAGCGGGTGCCACCAACTCAATGCGCCACAAGTCATGGACCCTTCATGATTGGGTCGCGTGGTGCGGACGCCATCATATCATCTCCGGCAGCGGGGAATGTGACATGCTAGGCCCCTTTTATTGGCAGGGTCACATGTCCTGTGACGCCTGTGCTGGATGGGTGTGGTGTGGGTGTGAACCAGCCCTCAGGGAGTGGCTGTGGCATGCTGACAACTAGACCTGTGATCAGCAGATCACTACAGGGAAGACCTGGGACATGTAGCTTTGTCGTCCCCCCTCTGAGCGTAAGCGGAGTGGACTGGCCTGGCGTATGGCAGGCCAGCGTAAAGGTGGGAACAATGAGCCCAGGGCTCTGGGCGTGCTTCAGTTCTGGGCTGGACATGGAAGTAACTGATGCTTGTGTCTCTGTTGTAGTGTCTACGCCACCCGGACCACAATCGGCAATGTAGCACCCTGTGACTCAAGTCCCACAACATGAGCAACATGGACGTAAGGGGGAATCACTGACCCTACATTCATCCATACTCTCATACTTGAATGATCAAAGGCATGACACATCTGTGCGATTCTGAATGTTTAATTCACATCCAGTGGAGAGTTGCAGCTGGAGCAGTACAGGGCCATGCAAACCCCACTTCACATTATTGGCCCGTGGAGGGCCAGCCAGAGTCCTTCAGGGAATGACAAGTAAATCGGAAGAGGAAGAGTTCAGTCCGCAGTCTGATCGCTGTGTCATTGGTAACCAAACAGAAAATGGCAGTCCATGTCGAGGTCCAAGGTGAGTGTCGTAGAGTGTATCGGGGGACAGTGGAAGGTGATGATGCAAAGGGCAGAACCAAGCAGAAACAGGACATATGGCGGAGATGAATGCTACTGCCTCCTCCTTACCAGTAAGGTTGATTCACCAGCATCTTCGTCCTTTGATGTCACATGTGCCTCACACATGGGTGGTTGTGGATTGCCTGCCGCACTGTGAGGCACTGACACATCAGGGGGCGGAGATGTGGATGTAGAAGCAGCAGCAGCATTCATCTGCGCAAGTCCGTGAGGCAGCAATGCCATGACGATGTGCTGCAGGGCATGGAAGGTCCCAGCCACATCTCGCTGGTGTGCAGCCGTGGCAGCCATTCTTTCCGCCGTCATCCGCTCCATGTTCTCCAAGAGCCCCCGCATCTGTCCCAACTCCCAGCTGACATAGCTGGAGCCACTCTGACTGGACAGTTCTTCTTGTCTCAGTATCATGACTCCAGCGATGTCAGCCATGGATCGTTGGAGAGCATGGAGCAGACTGTGGGTGTCCGTTAGGGACTGTAAGTGGTCCCTGATGGTACTCAGACACCCATGTATGGCATCAAGTTTGGCTGCCATAAGGTCAAACTCCATCCCCACCTGATCAGCCATCTTCTCCTGGACCTCTAACACACGGCGTTGGAAGGCCATGTGTTGTTTGTGGGGGTCCTGGTAGTCAGCTGTGGTGGTGGGTGCTTCCTGCTGTGTGGTCTGTGCAGGGGGTGGGGTTTCCCCGATGCAGCTTTGCTGCCCTGCTCCTGGAGGTGAGGTGCCGTAGCTGTCCATGAACTCTTGGAGGGCGTCAGTGTCGAAGGTGTGGAGGTCCTCTACGTCATCAGTGAAGAGCTGCTGGGTCTGCTCTGCAGGAGGTTTTGGTTCTCCCTCTGCAATGTGAAGGGGAGATGCAGTTTAACATTGTGTTCACATGTATGTTGACACATTGTTCAAGTTTACATACGAACTGCATGACAATGTACATTGTGACTGTTTGGGAGGAGCTGCCTATTTGATGCGGAACAGTGGACATTTCGACAACATCACGGATGTGTGTTTGTACTTGTACATTATCATCTCACATTTCCCTGCTATGCAAAATGTGATTGACCAGTTTCTACACACAAGCGGCACCAGTTGTGTCCTCTGTTCTGTTGTGAACTTGTTGCAGTTTATACCACATTGTTGTCAATGTTGATGTGCTCTGAATGTTATGTGTGTGTGCTGCATTTTGGGAGAGTCGCACCTGCAGCTCTGATTTGGCTGGCCCTTATCCCTTTCAGGCTGTGTGCCTTTGACGTCTGTGCTTATACAGTGCTGAGATGTTGCATTCTTAGGTAAATTGGGCTCTTGGTGGGAGTTGGGACTCTGGGGCATGGTTTGTCGGCAGATGTGTTGTTGACGTCAGGGGTTGTTTGTGCACGTGGATGTGTCAGAGTGTGACCTGCTCCTTTACGGATGTGGTCCACACTCAACTACCTCAGTGTCGTGGCATGCAACATGTCATGATATATTGACTGCAGCCATGCTATTCGTTATGCAGTGTCACTTGCATTGTCAGTGTGGCTCACAGACACGCCGCTTTGCTGGGTTTGGCACATGTGCATGGGTTGGTTGTGGGATTGGTGAAGTGTGGGAAGGGTCCCCTCTTGGCACATAGTCGACAGGGGCCTACTTGCTGTTTCTAGGTGTGCTGCAGTGTGCCAAGGGGATAAGGGACATGATCCAGAGTCATTGTGGGTGTGCACTGTGCTCTACTTATTTGTGCATGTGTGACATTGTGCCCATCTCCCCCCGTCCCCCAGTCCCTGGTCGTTACTCTCCCTGTTGCTGTTGTGTCAGGTCATGTTGAGCAGTGTCCGGTGCCCCAACTCCTGCCACCGTCTCCACACTGATGACTGTGGACTCCATTTCCTCCATCTCAGCCAGCTCCTCCTGTGGCGCTGGACTCCCACCTCCAGTCTGCATTGCTGCCTTCTGGTTGTTGCCGAGTTTCTGCTTGGTCTTGCGCTTCACATCATTCCAGTGCCTCTTGAGCGCTTCCATTGTCCTCCTCAGCACTCCGACTGCATTCACCTTGTCCAGGATGGACTGCCATGTTGCATTTTTTGTTGCCAATGACACAGTGGAGGTGACGAACAGTTGTTGATGGTGTTCTATCACCTCCGTGATCAGGATCCTGTTTTCCTGCAGACTGAACCGCGTCCTCCTCTTCTTCTTGTCCTTGCCCTTCCCTGTCCCCGAGGTCCCAGGCTGCTCCTCCGGGGGGCTTGTGGGGTTCTGGCCATCCTCTGTACCTGCTCTGGCTGCCTCCATTGTGCTTCGCTGTAGTTTGGTTTTTGTTTGTGTTTTTTTTTGTTGCTTTTGTTGTGATTTTTCCCACCTGACGTGTGTGATTTGCAGGCCTGGCACTGCTTTTCGCTGTTTGTCTTATCGCGGTTGGGCCCATCTCAACTTTTTTCGCGTTCGGGATTGGATTTTCATCGCCGTCCCTGTAATGTTATTGCGGACATTTGACGCGTTATCGGGAGACTATCGCATGTTACCGCCGTGTTGAAAATACGACGTTAACACAGAGTTATTTTCCCGCGATAGACGGCGATATGAGAACTTGCGTTAACCTATTTTGGCAATGGTTATCGCACGTTCTTGAGAATATCCCCCTGAGTGTTTTGAAAAATTAAATGTGAAAGAGCCACTTCTAGGAAACATCACAGAAACATCAATGGGGTTTCAACATCGACTTAGGAACTCCTCCTAGACCTACCACTCCAGAGCACCTTCTGACCCCTGCCCACTGCACATCTTCCACAGGGCCACCACTGCCATCACACCGGAGCTACGCCGAACTTCAACTGCTCCTTCGAGACAGCCACATTCCCCGACAACTGGAAGCGTGCCAAAGTCAACCCCCTACTAAAGAAGCCCCCCGCAGACCCGATGGACCTTAAGAACTTCAGACCCATCTCACTGCTTCCTTTAGCTGCCAAAGTCATTGAAAAGGCCATCAACACCCAGCTAACACACTTCATAGAAACCAACAACATCCTAGACACCTCTCAATCCGGATTCCGCAGCAAACAAAGCACTGAGACCGCCGTCCTTGCCGCCACAGATGACATCCGCGCCCTCCTCGACCAAGGCCATACAGCAGCCCTCATCCTCCTGGACCTATCAGCAGCCTTCGACACCATCTCCCACCGCACACTAGCCAACAGGCTCCACGACGCCAGAATCCAAGGAAATGCCCCAGACTGGATATGATCTTTCCTCTCAGACAGAACACAGAGAATAAGACTCCCGCCCTTTCTCTCCGAACCGACAGAGATCAGATGCCGAATATCCCAAGGATCCCCCCTGAGCCCCACTCTCTTCAGCGCCTACCTGGCCCCCCTCACAACCATCGTCATAAACCACGGGCTCAACATCGTCTCCTATGCCGATGACACCCAGCTCATCCTCTCCCTCACCAAGGAACCCGACATCACCAGGCACAACTTCGAAGAAGGGATGAAAGCCATCGCAACCTGGATGAGAAACAGCTGCCTGAAGCTCAGCTCGGAGAAAGAATAAGTCCTCATTCTTGGCTCTACACCCCCCTCTGCATGGAATGACACCTGATGGCCCCCTCCCTCGGAAACCCACCAACCCCAACGGACCATGCACGTAACCTCGGCATCATACTCGACTCATCACTCACCATGAATCGCCAGATCAATGCCGTATCCTCTGCATGCTTCAACACCCTCCGCATACTTTGCAAGACGTTCAAGTGGATCCCCCGACTCCAGGAAAACCATCACTCACGCACTCATCACCAGCAGACTGGACTACAGCGACACCCTCTATGCCGGAATCAACAAAAAATTCTCCTGAAACACCAGACCGTC
Organism: Calotriton arnoldi; assembly: GCA_963921515.1. Taxonomy (NCBI): domain Eukaryota; kingdom Metazoa; phylum Chordata; class Amphibia; order Caudata; family Salamandridae; genus Calotriton; species Calotriton arnoldi. Next base: position 1,456,311 of record CAWUFW010002206.1, on the reverse strand, counting down.
CAGAACGCTGCAGCCAGACTTATCCTCGATATCCCTCGGCACAACCACATCACCCAACACCTCTGCGACCTCCACTGGCTCCCGGTCGAATTGAGAATAACCTTCAAGCTGCTCACACACATCTACAAAGCCCTCCAAGGACCACAATACATCAGTGAGAGAATCTCCTTCTACGACCCCAAGAGAAACCTCCGCTCAGCCGACCTCTTCCTAGCCACTGTCCTTTGTTTTTACAGGACCAGAGCAGGTGGAAGATCCTTCTCCTACCTCACAGCCAAGACCTGGAACAAACTCCCCCTTCACCTCCGACGAAGCCTGACTTTCCAATTCAGGAAGGAACTCAAGACCTGGCTCTTCAAATGACCCCAACGGAGCTGCTCACACCCACCCCCAGCGCCTTGAGACCCTCACGGGTGAGTAGTGCGCTTCACAAAACCCTCATTGTTTGATTGGTCTTGATTGGGGTGTCCATAGAAGGGGTGGGGAGCAAAATAGGTACACTAACTTAAATGAACACCCTATTGCCAATTCTAGCTAAAGGTACAAAAGTGTGCTGTGTATACCCTATCTCCAGGTGTATGGACATAAAAACAAGAGTAAAAGAATCTGAGCATATTGGTGAATGTGTGATTTTCTGTCTTTGGGGAAGCTGAGAAGAGGCAGCCGATGTGGTGGCTGATGCAGTCTGCTCCCTCAGTTTTCTCTGTTAATGGTTCTTTCATCATAGACCTACTCTTGAATTGTTTTTGTGTGTTTGCATCTGTGGTGCCTCCATGGTGTTTCTTCCCTACTTTTCCCTACTTGCCATTGCAGACTATGTTAAATGGTGCAGAGAAAAGTAAAGACATGGCATGTCACACATCCTGTGTGCCATGACTGCAGATAGTGCATTCAGTATAGGTAGGTCACCCACACAGCAGGCCTGGTTGGTATCAAATATCTCATATTAATAAGCCCATACTGATTCCAGTGATGGATTTATTAATATATGCACCCAGAGGGCACCTTAGAGATGCCCCTAAAAAACCTAACAACTACTAGTGTACTGGCTGACTGGTGTAGACCAGCCTGCCACCACAGACAGGTTTCTGACCCCTGCAGGATAGAGCCCACTCTCTCTGAGGGCAGAAAAATGCCTGCTCCTCCCGGAGGTGTTGTCACCTCCTCCAAGCATGATGGCTAAGTAATCAGCACATCAAGGCAGGAGGCTTCGAAGGCCTCTGCCACCTTAGATATGCAACCCACGGCTTCCCCAGACAGGGGAAATGCCACCCCCTGCCCCGGGCCCATTTGACAACAGGACATGTAGGAAAATTAGCTCGCCAGGAGGCGTGTTCCCCATCAGGCTAGTTCCACCACTAAGGAGGGCTACCTGATGTGAACAAAAAACTTAGGGGCAGAATTACAAGCCCCTTGCGACACTTTTGCGCTGCTGTTGCGTCACTTTTGTGACGCAACGGCGGCGTAAAAAATGAAGCAAATTTACAACGTGACGCATCTAGGGAGATGCGTCACGTTGTAAAGCTCTGCGTGACATTATACCTGCATCAGGTATAATGTATGCAGGGTTGGCGTTTCCACGCAGGAAAGCCTCGTAAAAGTGACGCAGTGAAATCTACAAGATTTCACTGCGTGACTTTTTGGACGCCACTGCGTCAAAACGTTACCCCTGCTTGAAGCAGGCGTAAGGAGGGAAGCATTGTATTGGGAATAGGCCGCAACACGCATTGCTGGAGTTGCGTCGTGCTTGCGACATGATTCCAGCAATGCGTGACTTTTCCGCCAATAGATGCGTCAGAATTTCTGACGCACCTGTCAAACCTTGCGCCATAGTGCGCCGTATTGTAAATATGGCGCATCTATTGTGGCGCAAGGGTTTTTCACGCAGGCACAGGGAAACTGATGCATCTATACAGATGCGTCAGTTTCTTGTAAATCTGCCCCATAAAATTCTTGGTTTTGGGTGGAATTAGGCTCACTGTAAAAAAAAAAAATGTAAGTCCGTTTTTATATAGCGCAGCTACTCACCCTTACGGGTCTCAAGGCGCTGGGGGCCGGAGTGGAAATTAAGTGAGCTATTGCCCAGAGTCACATGGTGCTGAGCTGAGCTGCCGCCGGAGCTGGGGATCGAACCGTGAACCCTGTGCTCTGAAGTCAGCTGCCCTGGCCGCTGCACCACACCTCTCCACTGGGTCAGGGTTATTCCCACTTCCCACAGGAAGTGGTCATATAGTGGGTGTAGTCACCCTAAAGGTAAGCAGCCCATTGGCTACTACCTGTCACTCCCCTTAATGCCCATAAATTGAGCACCCCTGATGCCAGAAACTTAGATTCCATGGATCCAGAAGAAGAGGACAAGCAAGAGCCACAAGACAGCAAGAACTAAAGACTGCTCTGGACTTTTGTCACCAAACCCTGCCTGCACCAGTTGCGACAGTCATGATTGAGCGACTCATCCTACAGCTGAGCAACTACCAAGAACCCCAGTAGACTGCCAGGCCTTTGCAGATTGCCAGCTTTCACCCTTGGAGTGGAGGAGCTACTCCCCTGCAGTCTGCAGGCATCAAAGAATCAGAGTCTGGTTTACTGTGTTGCTTCTCCCTGGACAGCCTGATGCAACAGCCGCCCAGTAAGAGGTACCTGTGCTCTCAAAGGTCAGAACTGTCACCCCGGCTGAGTGAGTGGACAACAGGTTCAACCGGAGCTGCACAGGACCAATAACCGAGGTACCAGACCCCTTGCAGCAACCAAGGCCTGTTTAAGTCCTGTCGGGACTCCAACAGCAACAAGACTAAGCAGCCATTGAGGGATGTCAGCACTACAGAGACCCACTTACAGAATGGCCCAGCTGTCCTGATTTTTGCACCCTCAACCGGCGAGACAGACAACTGCAAGGCCCTAGGATGCACAGAGCCCAGCCGACCTTTCCCACTCTGCACCCCACAAACCGGCTGTGCCCCCTTGTTCCCAAGACCCTTGTGACCCGAGCTCCCTGTTGGAAGTTCCCAGATTTGTCCCCAAGTCCCCCTCTGTAGCTTGTTTCTAGGTGGCCCCCCTTCTTTCCACTGGCGTAGCGCACAAAACTACCAACCCGACCAGCACCTTTGCACCCGAATGCCTCAGGGGAGGTAATGAGTAACTGCTGGTGGTACTTTGGACTTTGGTCCCCTACAATCCTAAGTCTAGAAGGAGACCTCCAGAAACTGCCCATAAATAACTGTATGCAAAATATGCCTTTTCCCCTGTAGGGAAGCATGACTGCGTAAAGATGCATTTAAGTGAACTGTTTACTTACCTGTGAAATACAATATTTAAAAAGTACTTACTTGATAATGAAGTTGTTGGTATCAAACTTTATATAAAAATACAACTTATTTTTCTAAATTGGACTCAGATTTGATCTTGAGTGTGTCTCCTTTATTGCCTCTGGGAGTACAATAAATGCTAAGCACTACCCTCTGTTAAGCTTACACTGCTCACCCACACTACCACAAAAGAGAGCATTTAGTGCTATCATGTTTGCCTCTGTAAATCAAGAAGGGTAGCCTGGACTCTTTACACAGTGTATCTCATTCTGGCCCACTATAGAAAGAGCCAGCTTCCTGCAATAACTATAAAAGAACAAAAGAGAAGACAGAGAACAATCCTTTGACAGAGACGGTGCAAAAGGAGAAATTGAACAACACAACATAGTTGTATAAACTATACCATGACAGATTAATTATCCCACCAGCACATGGTGCAATCCAAAATCTCCAAGTATCTGGTATAAACAGGAAAGACACACACCACACCAAGGCAAAAAGGCCACCAGGGGCATAATAAGAATTCAAAATAAGATAAGGAGGAGAAGGAAGAGAAACAGGAGAGCAGCATGAAAAAGAAAAGAATGGGAAAGAACAACATAATTTAGTGAAGGTCGGCATGCATGAAGCCCCACAATTGCCTAGGAAAATCCAACAGTCACAGGGTACTGTTTCAGGCCTGCCAAGACCTGATACATTCGCTGACATGCTAATAGATACCCTAGTCTTGAAGTGACAGAGCAGCTAAATGGTACCCCGATAGGGAAATTTAGCTTTATTGACTACCCTAGGTGAGAAGACAACAGTAAGTCTCAAAATGACCATGAGACTGGACTTTGGGAACCTAATCTCTGCACCTTCAGATGTTGCTTTGTGCTCTAAATATCTTCCCTTCCTCTAATTATATCCATCCTATAACCCTAAAGGATCTGAACCAAAGATCCAGATAACCATACCTGACATGGATTAGTGCTTTAATGATAATGTGTCAACACCATCTAAAGTGTGAACTCCATTATCTTACTCAATATGGTTCACTACTAAAAACACATTTGGTGCAGATTCATCAGGACAGTTAGAAAGAAAAATAGGCTCAAATTGCCAGCTTACTCACTCCCCCTGTGAGTCCTGATGCCTCACTGGGATATCTGTAAAGAACAGAATCACAGTGTAAAGTATATACCAATGTACCACAAACTGTTGTGTTATACATACACAGGCAGACTATGTAGAAAAAAGTTTTAAAGATTCTCATACCTTTCCTCGCAAATTATGTCAAGCTTTGGGGAAACAGATTATAACAAGTGCATCCCACTGGTCTAGAGGAAAAGTTTGCAAATGTTTCCAAACTTTCTTCTGGTACCCAAATAACATGAGGAACACACTTCTAAAGCCTCCCTGGACCTCAGGGGAGGAACAGAGAGACTTACTGGATGCCAGGCAGGGGCCAACAGCAGGGTCCAGCCCAGGTCCAGTTGCCTCTGGTCAGCTGGGTATTTCAGGAAAAGGTCTCTTGCAGTGTGTTGTCTCACAGAAGCCACACAGAGGTCAGAAAACTGACCCTTGGAGCCGACTTGTTTGTCCTGGGTACAAGAGGGAGCATGTCCAATCCTTCAGGGTTCCTCTCAAATCACAGAGAGCAGGTCCAGTCCTCTCATGATCCTCCGCAGGTCCAGAAAGTGTTCAGAAGTGGGTGCCTGGAAGTGTTACATTTATGCTTTATCCCTTAGCACATAGTGGGGTGGGATTTAAGGCCCACTGCCCGATAACTGTCAACAACCCTAACACAGAGATTTTAAGGGATTCCAATCACCATTTTTCAGTCAAGAGCTCCCCCTCTCATACCCCACTTGTGAACCAATTGATGACCCATTAGACCTCTTTGATCCCTTACCTGTCCTCCCAACTCTACATGAGGCCCATCGCTGGTGCTCCTAGGAGCACTCCTACCTCGTGACCTGTTTTCACTTCTAGTTTATCTACTGCTATCCTTCCTCCTCCTATCAATCATTCTACTGTCTCATTCGCCTCCCACAACCCTTCCGGTGGGATGACTACTCTCCCCAATGAGATGGGACCTCACACATCTCCCTACCTAGATCACTGTAGAGTATACTGTTGATACACCTTCCCTTCATGACAAACTCGCTGATCTTAAGCAAGACCTTCAGGTAGTTAAAGCCGATCTTCAGAACTTTTTATAAATAACATCGAAGTTTGAGACATTTTGGAATCTCAGCCTGACACCTGGAGCTAACAGTACCCCTCACACATCACATTATAATCCACCTACAAGAGGCAGACAATCTACTTCTGGCATGGGTCAGCATGGAGATTCAGACTTCATCCCAGTCCCTCCTCCAGACCACAGAGGGTTACAGACCATTTATCTGAGACTGACATTCAGTCCTTTATGATATCATATACTACTGCACATAAAGATTTGTCTAGATTGCCGTTCACTATCCAATATATTCCCTCCAACCAGCTCCGAGAACCCAGTCTCGACCACAGAACCATGAACAATCTTGTGCATGTCCCCATAACACACCAAGAGACTTTACTAACCAAAGCTCATATCAGTTCTATGCTTCTTAAATGTAGATAAGCGGTAAAACACACTGCTGACATCAACATTAGATCTTGATCTCCTAATCTTAACCAAAACGTGGCTGAATGATACCTCCTCATCCATTTTAGACATTATAGTTCCCCCCAATTATGACATCATCAGATTGGACAGATCTGGAAGAGCAATGGGCAGCATGGCTTGCATTTTCCGCTCCATTCTTACTTTAAAAGAGGCACAAACTTCTCCTTTGTCCGCATGTAAATACCTAGGTATTGAAATATGGAACAACAACAAGATAGTGTGCAAACTCCATACAATTTACCACCCCAGCAAATAACACTTCTTTTTATCAAACAAATAATGGAAACTATCACCTCTAACAAAGACCAACACACCAACCAGATCTTCCTTGGGGAATTCAATATACACTGGAACAACGCAAATGACCCCTTACTGAAGACCTACTTTTCAGACCCCAACCTCACACAGTTTTGTGCTGGCCCGATGCATAATAGAGGCTCCACCCTTGATTTAATCATAGCCAAGAATAATGTCATACAATTGGAATCCATATCCCCCTGTGATTGGTCAGATCACTACTTAATCTCCTTCCTCATACTGGAAAAGGTACTGATTAGACAGGGCCAACCTCTATAACCCAGAGAATGGTCCATAGCCGGGTCTGGTGGCTCAGTGGACTAATGCATCCACTGCAGGGGCCTGTGTTCGACCTCATGGTCACAGGTTCAAATCCCGCCGGGTCCACTCAGCCCTTCATCCATTTAAGGTTGATAAAATTAGTACCGTTGGGTAACAATAAACATCTGTTATTCAGCGCCAAGATGCCCTGTTGTTGGGGTGAACGTGCGCTTTACAAATACACATGTTATGTTATAGACTTGAGCAATCTTAACATACCTAACCTCGGTAAGCAACAAGCCTCCCACAAACATGGCAAATGTGAATGATCTTACCAATCATTACATCCAATCCATGGCTGATGTACTTGATACCATTACCCAGAAGCAGCTAAAAAGAATACCCAGTAGATTATCAAAACCTTGGTTCAGCAGAAACCTTAACTAGGAAAGGCACCATTTAAGGCTTGCCAAGGGATTGTGGAGAATCCCTCCCTCTCTAACTCACTTCAAACGATTGAGGTCAGCAAGAAGCGCTTTCAACAAACTCATTCGAAGGTCAAAAGCAAGATATTTTAGGACGCAACTGGACAATGCTAAAAATACACCCAAACGACAAACAATTGGCAATTCTAGCTACCTTTTGGTAGACAATGGACCATTACCCACTGGAGATAAATTCTCCTCCCACTTCACTGAAAAGATTAAGATGATTGAAGCTGATTTGCAACTTGCCTTAGAGCATCGACTGAGCCAGGTCCAGCCCAGTCTCTTCCCAGTGCAACACTTTGTTAGTTCCCCTCTGGCCGGTCATTCTACAAAAAATAATGCCACTTGGAATATCTTCAAATTTCCAGATGAAGCTGAGATTCTCCAAACATTAATTTCAATCAAACCCTCCACCCACTTCAATGATCTCCTGCCCGCCAAGCTCATCAAAGAGCTTAGATCCACCATACTTTCACTCTGGTCTCATATTGTCTATGCATCTCTCTCAGGTATGGTTCCGGATTGTTTAAAAATAGGTAAAGTTACCGCTATCCTAAAAAAAACCTAATGTGGACCAGTCGAACCTCAACAATTTCCTTCCTTTCATGACCATCCTGACTCTAGCAACACTACTGGAAAAATGTGTACACCTGCAACTCTGCAACCACATTGAGCGGTTTAATCTCCTTGACCACTGCCAATCTGGTTTCAGATCAGGACAGTGTACTGAAACTGCACTAACACACATTATTGCTGACACCTTGAGACTACTTGATCAGAACAAATCGAGCCTCATACTTCTTGATCTCTCCTCGGCATTCCATGAGGTCCAACATGACTGCTTGATTGAACTTTTGGAGCAAAGGTTGGGGTTATCTGGTCCTATGTTAGACTGGTTATCCTCTTTTTTATATAGCGAACACAAAGAATTAAAGTCAACCAACCCCTTTCAGATATTACTCTGTTCTCAATTGGAGCAACTCAAGGATCAATGCTCTCACCCACGTTATTCAACTTGTTCATGAAACCTCTCAGCGAAATTCTGAAGCACTCAAACACTAAGTACCACATGTATGCAGATGATACACAATTGTATATACACATTTCCTCACCAGCAGATATCAAGGGGCAGATGTACGACCCGCCAATTAGCGAGACACAAATTGCGTCGCATTTGTGACTCGCAATTTGCGACTCACTAATTGGGATGCACAACAGTGTCTGAGACACTCTTTGCGATTCCCAATGGGGTTGCATATTGCATGCCTCATGCATATTAATGAGGCTGTCGCAATTTGCGACTCCATTGGGAATGGCTGGCTCTCCCAGGGACGGTGGCCTGCTGGGGTCAGCAGACCTTCATGTCTGGGACTGCCTGTAAATAAGCAGTTTTTTTTCTTAAATGCAGCCCGTTTTCCTTAAAGGAATGCGGGATGCATTTAAAAAATAAAAATGAAACTTTTCAGTTTCATTTTTTAAGGGCAGGCAGTGGTCCCTGGGACCACTGCCTGCCCTTAAAAAATATTTGTGCATGCATTCACAAATGGGAAGGGATCTCCTGGGGACCCCTTCCCGTTTGCGAGTGCTTTACCACCCTTCTGAGAAGAGTGGTAAACTGCGAGTGTTTTGCATCTGCAATTGAGGTTGCAAAACATTCTTACATAGCTTAAGGAGTCGCTATTAGGAAGGGACGTCCTTGGTACACCCCTTCCTAATAGCGAGTCGGTAATCCTATTTTGCGAGTCGCAAATCAATTTGCGACTCGCAAAATAGGATTAGTACATGGGCCACAGGTTTTTTGAGGGCGCAAACGGGTCTAAAACCCATTTGCACACGCAAAAAACCTTTGTACATCTGGCCCCACATATCTTAATTGCACCCTACTGAAAACTCAACAATGTTTAACCCGTAATCACCTTATGCTCAACAGCCTCAAAGCTGAATTCCTCCTGATCGCCCTCAACACACACTCTACCTCCATTGCAGGACAGCTCAAACAATTTAGAGCTATCGACTGCGCCCACCATGTCATTTACTCCACCAGATCACTAGGTACAACTCTGGACACATACCTGAACATGCAAGACCATATCATTGCAACCACAAAGGGAGCCAACTACCATCTGAGCTCACTAAGGAAACTCAAACCCTTTTTGCCTCCTGATGACTTTCAGTTAGCTATCCAATCCCTAGTCATTTCTTTATTAGACTACGGAAGTGAAACTCTAGCTGGCCTACCTAAAGCAAGGCTAGCACCACTAAGGGCCACACTGAACCCTGCTGCCAAGCTTGTCACAGGATCCAGAAGATTTGACCACATTACTCCAGTTCTAAAACTGCTAAATTGGCTCCTGTTGGAAGAAAAGATCTAGCTGAAGATAGCCTGCATGACACAAAAGGCCCTGCACCATAATACTCAAGTATAACTAGCGAGAAAACTCAAACTTTCTGGTGGTAGTCATTCCCTAAGAAGCGCTAACTCCCTACTGTTGAAACCTCAGAAGTTCATCAAAAAGAAAATGAACAACCACTCATTCTCCGGTCTAGCCCCTAGAATTTGGAAAACACTGCCTCCTGCAATCAAGGCTAACACCTCAACTTTCTCCTTTAAAAGAAGAAAAATTGCATCTACTGAATAAATTACTTCACGACCAGCCCTGAAGCCACCCAGCGGAGCTTAAATATGCTCATTGAGTGTTATATTGTATGTTTTGATAACTGCTTATACCTTTTGCAATTCTCCCTTGTATGTATAACTTACCTGTTATTTTTTGTACAGTGCTCTGATACCCTCACAAGTCATGTTTGCACTATATAAAACTTCAATATAAATAAATAAAAATGCCTGGCACCAGCTAGTGGGTGGGGGTGATTCCTGACACTCCCTAACCAATAGGGTAAAAGTTCCTGCAGTCAACACTTTCCACTTTTTCAGCAGTTCCTGTTTATCATACTGCAAACAGGCCCAAAATGTGATGTTTGAAGGCATTATCAAGATCGGTAAAGGTATTCAAACACACTGAACTTGGGCTCTGAGGTCTAGGTGAGCGTGTAGGAGTTCCATAGGCAAATCACCAGTGTCCTCCAACATCTCACACTGAAATCTAGTTTTGAAGCAGGGACTGTACTACAACAGCCCCAAAAACAAACAAAAACAGAGTCCTTCAACAACCAGACAAGGGATAGACAAGAATTATCAAATGTTTCATGTGGCTCAACAGAGCTGTCAAGCAGGATTTGACAGTGCGGTATCACAGATTGCCCACAGCCCCCACTCTGAGTATTCTGTGGGGTTAAGAGAAGTCTTCTCTTCCCATTCTTGTCAGGCTATTGTATGCTCCTGAGAGGCATTTTATACCTTATTAACACTATATTCAGGCCAAGTACAGGCTGGGAGAAGCTGGAGAGCAAATGCAAATTAGCCTCTAGGAACTTCAAGAAGGGTAAGGGTGAGATTCTTCAAATTACTTTTCCTTAACATTTATTACAAAATCTGTCTTCACCATTGATTTTGGATTTTTTAAAACTTAAAATCTGTTGTTCAATTATTTTTCTAGCTGGTCCCACTTCCAAGATTCAATATTAGTATTATGATCTGTACTCTGGGTTTTTACATAGGACAGCTAAGCCTCCCACAGTGGACATAGCTTTTGGGGCTTTGTCACTCTAGGAACATGCTAATATTAATTGTCTGCTTGTCCCATTTTTAAATACCAGGCATCACACCTTGTTGGGTTTAAGGATTACATAGAGGTTACTTGCAAAATACTATTGCTAAAATATGTTTAATATCAACATGCAGACTTAAATTAACAAAATATGTTTAAAAATGTGCACAATTGTAGTAGGTAGCTATACTTACTCGGACTAGGCTTCAACATGTTCAAAGCAGCATTGCGTAGCAAGTAGTTAGACTAAAATGTACTGAAGCACGCATACAAGTTTTTTATCTTGACCTTTCAATGATCATCTTTTATATTAAATAAATGTTTCACACAACTCTGCAAAATGATCCTACTTGTAAAAAGAAGGGTTGAAATAATTGTTTAGAATTTATCATTTAGTAGAATTATTAAGAACGACACATAGAATGCAGCACTTTAACCGTACTTGTCCTCTTTTAACATATTTGCTTTAATTCAAAGGGATCATGTCATGCAAATAATTTTCTCTTGTTACTGCAGATATTTTGATTTCTACATATCTCATTGTTAGCAAGCATATGATTTGTTTTATTAGAAATTTAGAAATGTAGTCTCAGTCGTGAGAAAAGATGTCCTGGATGTAAAAAGCCTCCGGTGCAGTTTAGAATAATACAACAAAGTTGCCCACTTGGAGATTACTGTCTGTGAAACATTGTATTTGTGTGAGAAGAAGAGAAGTGACCCTGTTCCCAGGAAAAGCCCTGAAAGATGAACGGATGAGAGGAGGAGAAAATGCAACATTAACTGCAATATAATTTTTGACTGTTGATAACAAGTACGTTTTCCTAGAGTAGGTCACTCTCCCAGACCGCCGCTTGTCTTTATGACACTCCCAGTCCTATGACTTTCCACTTCCTGGACCCTATTGCTGATTGCGGTTGCTACTGCACATTTCCCTGCATTATTCCTTGCTGTTTTGAGGCTCTAATGAGATTTGTGAGCCACTCTTTATGGGAGGTTCTGCTTTGATCGACTTTTGAATATATTTTGAGCTTTACGCTTGATCTCATTCTTTTGAACTTGAACTCTTTTTGGGTTCCTTTTTGCCCCATTCATGGAAAAGGGATATTTTCGTTTATGGAATATGCTTACTGCATTTTATTATAATTGAATTAACAATTGATTTTCTCCATTTCTGTAAAAGATTGATTACTAAAACTAATACGAATAAAACGTATGATTTTGAGCAAAGATGATTTACTAAACTTTAAATACAAAAATCCTTAAAACTTGAATTGACTCATTATTGACTAAATTTAAGATAGAAATTCCTACTACTATTGATGTGACGATTTGCTCCTGATCTTCTCAAATACAACATCCAAGGTCCATTGAACTATTGGATGGAGTACTGCGGGGACCAGCCCTGTGTGTGATGGTAGACTGAGTCTTATTTAAACTGATTCCCACTCCAGCATTACTAATATGTAAAAAGAAGGTGTTTGCTTGCCAAAAGGAGTTATTTTGACAGGTCATCCTGCAGGTTTTACTCTGCAGCAGTCAGACTACAAAGGGAAGGAAGGTATCCATGTTTGCATTGCCACTGTAGTGGACGGCAAAATAGGTGCTCCAGTCCGCAAATGGCATTTAACCCCTTCGGTGCGCGGCCGATTTTCGCCCTGTGCGGGGCGTTTCATTGAGTGGGCGGGTTCATGACGAGCTCAGCTCGTCATGCGCACACGAGCACTGCGCAGCATGACGAGCTGAGCTCGTCATGAGCACCGAAGGGGTTAACTTCCAGGCTCTAGGTGCTTTTTCTACACCATATAATTGAGACTTACAGGCAATTTAGACATGCCAATTAGGAAAAAGCCAATTTAACCATGTTTAAAGGTGGCACATAGACACTTTAATCTTGCTTTGTAGGGGAAAAGTGTAAAGATGTGAAAGTCAGAATTAAAATAGGGTCCAGCAAAACGCGGATAATCTGGGGTGACCATGTAGAAAAGGCAGATTTCCCTCAAAGAAGATTTGGTTTAATAAAGATTGACAAAGCTCGGAATCTTGTCACTTACCACTGAAGTTTCCTTCAATTTCTGAGGATTTGATAGCCCCACAGGCCAGTGAACTAAATATAAACGATCTTAGGATGATTCCTGTAGAAGCTGTAGGAGAATATAGGCTGAACAAAAATGCCCATCTCAGCCGAACTGATAGGGCACTGCTGACAACACACAAGCGGTAACGATTTTTCAGAAATTAAGTGGTCACTACTGAGAGCATGAATTTTCTTTCCAATGAGGCTAGTTCAGCATTTCTTCCTCCATGGGCTGAGCACCATTACATTGGTTATTATTAGCATGTCACTCTGATTAGAAATGACAAAACTAAAGTGCTAAGGAAATTGCAAGATGTTGGACCTGGCCTTTTTGCAGGGCTATCCCCAAACGTGTTGCCCTCCTCCTGTATTTGTTCTGACCTGTTGGCGTTAGGACTCTGAGCACTTTACCAGTGCTATTCAGTGCTAAAGTGCATGTGCTCGCTCCTTTAAACTTGGTATGATTGGTCTACATCTGTTTGGCATATGTACTTTACTTGTAAGTCCCTTGTACAGCGGTATCCCATATCCCAGGGCCTCTAAGTTAAAATCTACTAGTGGGCCTGCAGCACTGCTTGTGCCACCCATAGAATTAGCCTTTCAAACCTGCCTCAGGTCTCTGCCACTGCAGGGCCAGCAAGTGCTGTTTGCTGCCATAGTGACTTGGCATTTATAGTTACTTGACAATCCTGAAAATACCCTTTTACTACATATAGGTCACCTCTAAGGTAGGCCCTAGGTAGCCCTATGGGCAGGGTGCTGTGTAGTTAAAAGGTAGGATATGTGCCTTTATTGTGTGGCATTTCCTGGTAGTGGCAAACACCCTATCATGCTTTTTACTACAGTGAGTGCTGCTCCTTTCATAAGTTTGCATTGGGAATTCCCCGATATATTTTTCAGTGGTAATTTCTGATCTGAAAGGAGTAGTGTTGCCGTGATTGGTATGTTTGGAATAGTGGTGATAAATGCAGCTTATTGGTGTAGGTGGATTTTTAATTATTATGGTAGAAATGCCACTTTTGGAAAGTGGGCGTTTCACTGTGCTTATGACTCTTGTGCTTTGCAGCCTGACTCCAATCCACGTCTAGGGTAGAGTGACAGCTGGGCTTTGTGCATACTTTCCAGACAGCCATCACACAGGAAAGGTTGGCTGTAACATGGTTGCATCTGCATTCATCTGCATACTCAATGGTCTTCCTGGGCTGGGGGAGAGGGAGGTGGGGCACATTTACATTAGTATAGGCTGGGCCCTGCCTTCAAACAAAGGGCTTTTTTACCCCCTACTGATGTCTGGAGCCAGGGCTGGGATTGGATGGGTACTTCTAATGTTCTTTTGAAGTTACCTCCGCATCAAAAACATTTTGAGTATAGGTGCAGGGGCCCTGACCCCATGATTTTAGACACTGCATGGGACTTGTTATCAGAGGCTGCTGGCTCTACATGCTGCACCAAAGGACTGCTGTGCTGCCAGAGAAAATCACCACTTGGACTAGCTTTGCTTTGCTGACTTGTTTGTCTGCTAGAGACTCTGCCACTTGCTAAATCCAGTGTACTGGTCTGCTGCCTGTCGGCTTGTGCCTCGTGTTCCACAGTGCTCTCAAAAGACTGTGGGTTGCCTTCCTTGCTCATGTGGGGGCTGGAAAGATTCCAGTGGCAGCCCCAAATTGGCCATGGGCCGCGGAGTCCAATAGCTGACAACCTTTCTCCCCGGTGTATTTTAAGCACTATTATCAAGCTCAGGAGAGAGCTTCATGGGGGATTTGCTGCTGCCCTGAAAAGAAGTGCGTGGTGACTGCTTCTCTCTTCCCAGTTTCTCAGTAGAGCTGTTATCAGCGTGCCTTGGGCGCTGTTATCAGATTGGGCAGCTGGAGCCTTCCTTTGGGTGCGGCCCCATTCAGGGAGAAGACCGCAACGTGCGGGTGTTCTGAGACCAGTGCCCTGATGAGGCTCCGACCTCCTGGAGTCCACAGCATGTCCTATCTTTGTACCAGACGGCCTCACCCTTGAAGTTCTGAGCACGGCGGAGTCCCAAGTGATGGCAGCACCGTCGCCTTTATTTTCTGGCCTGGGCTTTGCCAGAGCCACAGCGTTACCTCACCACCTGCGGCAGAGCCTTCCCCCTCGTGCAGAAGAAGGTACTGTAAAGGGGGGCCATAAGCAGTCCTGGTGAGCATACAGCGCTCTCATTGATACTTCGCTGAGATTATTATGTGCACAGACCCCGGGGATGTTCTGTAGCCATCCCGCTCTCCTTTCGTGAGTGGGAGCCCCTGATCTCCCTGAATGCAGGGACCCAGCGAGGTCTTCCCGCTGAATCCACATGTGAGGGTGCCCCCCCCAATTTGTCATGGTAGATGTACCTGGGGGCACTTCTTCTTCGTTGGAGGCATTCAAGGGAGAGTCCTTGATGGAATCACTGAGATTACCGTACTCACTGTTGTAGGTGTGCAGGTGTTCCCTATAACCTATGGTTGGGGGACACTTTACAGTAAAACTTGTAATAGAAGCGAGAGGGTGCTGAGTCTATGGGTTTACATTTGGTGATTTATGGATTTAACTCTACACAATACTGCAGAACCTGCTAAGTATTTATGGTTGATGTCATGATATATGGTGCTTCATGTGTTTTCTCTTTCTAACCTAACTGCTGTATTTCATGCCCTGATGTGATGATATGTGTTGTTTTTAACTTGCATTGTCAGGATAACGAGTATTATTCCAGGAGTTGCATTAGTATGTGCAGTAACGGTGTTTCCATGATGTGTGCAACATATAAGTCCTTATCTTATTGCTCTAACTTTGATGTTTTGGCAATTGCCTAGTTGGCAAAGTGATTATGGGTTCATGTGATTTTGGTCTATGTTATGTGCACAATATATGCAATATTTTTAAATAATTCTGTGTGGTCTCTTTTGTGGTGTATTTATTGTGTCACTGGTGAAAGCGTGGTGCGCACATGCTTTACACATTGCCTCTGGGATAAACCTGACTGCTCGTGCCGAGCTACCAAGGGGGTGAGCAGGGGCTATCTTGGGTGTGTAACTCCCTTACCCTGACTAGAGTGGTGGATTCTGCCTGGCTTAGATGCATACCCTAGCCAACCAGAAACCCCACTTCTAACACAAGATATTGTGATTTGTACACATGCTACCCTCCCCCTATTTGTATGATGTGTGCTCATAGAGCTCAATAGAACAGGGACTTTTTGTGTTCCCTAGATACTTATATGGATTATTTATAAATGAATTTAATTGAGCAGCAGAAGTGACTGAACTCGACAGGCTCTCAGGAGAGAGTGTATTTGGTGCGTTTAAGTACATGAATCACACTTCATAACTATCCTTTGTAACCTACATCAATCTCCAAATATGATATAATTTTAGGGCAGTTCTCCAAAAAGACGTTATGATTAAGGACCCTGTTCCTGTGCCAAAGGAAATGATCAAGTGCTAGATTTTCACATTCGCATATTTAGGCTCTTGTGTTTTCTAACCTATGGGGAGATATAGTTAGTTCCAGGGCAGCAGGGACAGGCAGAACTCAAAATGACGGTTGTACTACTGAATATCAGCCCCCCACCAAATATTGTGGGGGGGGGGGCTGAATAGATAGATAGATAGATAGATAGATAGATAGATAGATAGATTCTTTATTGTATGAATATTTAAAACCATTGCAATACAGCCCCCATATTCCTAGAAGGCACAATACATAGTTGGCTGCAGACAAATTGAATGCTGAAGAGTCATATATAAAAATAGCTGTTAAAAAACAGATGAGGGCTAATAGGGCGTGCATCAAAATAGCAGTTAAAAACAACACTTTAAAAAGAGAAAGAGAGAGAGCCCTTTCCATCGATGGTCTGAAATACTTCCTTTACCCCCTATCTACATTTCGATATTGAGCCAAGTTAAAGTGCATTAGGTTAAGGTTCTTTCAAAAGCCTATAGTGCTAACAAGTGTATGTTCCAGGGCTCGGCCCACATCAAGTCAAGGTGTTTAAGAGATGCAGGGGCATATTTACAAGCCCTTATCGCCACCACAACGTCACTTTTCAGGACGTTGTGGTGGCGATAGGGACTTCACCTTATTTACAAGGCAGCGTTAAGCCACTTAAAGTGGCTTAGCGTCACCTTGTAAATAAGGCACCCTTTCATGCTATACTTAGAGTGAAAGGGGAGTGTAATGGATGTTGCTGTGGGCGTTCCACAGCACAGATATGGGGCAGTGTCAAAATTAAGACCAGGGAAAACCTGGTCTTACCCTGGTACAGCGAGGAGAAATGTTTAATTTTTCCTCGTTTTTGCTGTTTCCATGTGTGCCGCTTTGTGCAGCACACATGGAAAAATCAAAACGCCATTGATTGTTTATGTGCACGAAGGTGTCCCTTCCTCCACATAAACATTAATTTAAAAAAGTGATGTTTTGCAACTTCTATGTGTGCTGCATTAAGCAGCACACATAGAAGTTACAAAATGCCATTTAAAGATTATTTATGTGCAGGAGGGGACATCTTCCTGCACATAAGCAATCAGTCCCTCAACGCAGGCACCCTTGCACTATGGTGCAAGGGTGCCTGCTTTGGTGCTAGGCAGCTACATTTAGCACCAGCACAGGGGGAAACGCAGGGCTGCACCATATTCTTGTAAATATGGTGCCGCCCTGCATTTCTAAAGTGACGGAGCATGTCGTTAGCCTTCTTGGCTTAACGACATGCTTCGCCACTTTCCTTGTAAATATGCCCCACAATGTTTTAACTATCTTATTGAGTTTGGGGGCCTGCAAAAGAGGATGAGGTTTCCTAATCTCCTGTGGTCCGAGCTGCTCTGAAGGTGCATACAAAGTGCGATACACTTGTCTTTAGTTTTTAGCAGCATGTTAAGGATACAGAATCTAATGCAATGATGGTAGGAGCTAGTGACATTTTCATAAATTTCAGAAATCGAGCCACCAGCTGTGATGAATCACCACTCAGGCAGGCTTGCACGGCACCTCAGCAGGTCCTGACATTTAAGGTATGCCATATTGGCCACAACCAGAATAGGACAGGAGCAGCTTTTCACAGATGCAGAGAATATGTGTCAGTGATTTCTCTTCTTTTGCGCATAAACGACATTGCATTAAGGTTCCTCTGGTCGTACCAGTAGGTTTTCAGAGAGATTAATCGAATTGCAGGCTCATTAGCTGTTGTTTCATAACCATGCCAAAAGGCAATCAAAGGTAAATGGTCAGGACCCCTGGGTCATACAGTATTGTGACCCAGGCACTGTGTTCCATTTTATAAAGGGCGTGTGCATTTTGTTCCATCGATATTAGTTCAGCTGTTTGGAGGCTGGGAGGCCGCTTGACCAAATCTCTTGTGCCTCCCGTGCATCCGGGGTGAAGTTTAAGTACTTGTGCCAGCATGTCCGGGGGTTTGTTATTGCTTCCCAGATTATGCTTTTAACGTATTTTTCTTCGCCTGCTTGGCTCTCGGCTAAAAACTTCGGGGCATATTAGCAAGGGCACTATCGCTGCTTTAGCGGCACTTTTTGCCGCTAAAGCGGCGATATTCTTATCGCCCTATCAGCAAACTGTCTCTAACAGCAGTTAGAGACAGTTTTCGGGCATTAGTGCCCGTGTTTTTACCGCTTTGCATGTCAGCGATATTTATCGCTAATGACATGCAAAGTGGGCGTTCCTGATGAACAGACCTGGGAAACACCCGCTAACAGGCCTATCGCCTATTAGCAAGGTGGCCATGGCCCCAGTTAGCGACGTGAAAAGTCGCGCTAGCCGGGGTCATCGCCTATTGATTTAACACCTGCAATTAGCAGGTGTTAGCCATATCTAACATGGGGGTGGATTATGCTGATACGACCACAGGGTCGTATCAGCAAGGTTATCGCCGTTTTCCATGAAACATCGCTGGAAAACCAGCGATGTTTCATGGAAAACACCGCTATGGCTGGAATAATTATCGCCATAGCGCTAAATGTCGCCAATACAGCGTTAGCATGGCAAATTATTCCGACGATAGCCGGCGATAAAAGTGCTCGCTAAACACGCTTTGCGATGTTTAGCGCACTTTAGATAATATGCCCCCACACCTTTAATATCAAGTGCTGTGCGGACAGGCAAAATTCTTGTCGAATTTGGGTGTGCAATGTAAAGTTAGGTAGGGAGAATAATGTTATGTACCACGTGTACTGTGACCTGTCTAGCCAATTAGCAATTTTGTCTCTGAATGTCATTGTACTATATGCAATGGTAGGTAGTATTCTACGGCCTATCGCCTTTAGAAGGAGACGTAGGTCAGGATTTACTAGCGATTTCTGCAGTTTACGCAATGCCCTTTCCCTGGAGTTTACTGCCGCCTGCTGGGCATGGATGTGCGGTGCCATACCCCCAAGTATTTGTATGTATCAACAACTTAGACTGCACTCCCCTCAATGAACCATCCCCCCCCCTTTTATTCAGTTGGGTGAGATTAACATAACCTTAATTTTGGCCACATTCATTTTCAGATTGTTAGCTCTGGTGACAAGTGCATTGAAGAGTTTCTGCAGCCCTATCAGTGTCAAATCAAAAAACACTGTGCCATCTGTGTACTGGAATGACTAGACTCTAATGCCAGCAGTTTTTGGTGGAATTGACCTCTCAGTTTCAAGATGTTCTGTCAGGTCAGCCAGGTACAAGCATATCCAGGACAGAATATCGAGGGACAAAACAGGTGTATATAGAGATGTACAGTTGATATCACTTTTAATCTGTGAATTATAGTTATATGGGTATTTCTCCTTTTCAACCTATATTTTAATCTATTTATTATAATTATCTGTGTCCCTTTTTAAAGCAAATTACTGTATCTGTAGTGCACATCATTTATGATCTGTATTATATGCCTGTCAATATTGCACTAAGGTCTATTTAATGAAACTAATAAAAATTATTTAAACTGAATTTACTATATATATATATATATATATATATATATATATATATATATATATATATATATATATATATATATATATCCAACAAGAGTTGCCTGCAGTAAGAGAGCCACACCAAAGGTGAGTAGAATTTAGCTCATTTTTATTGAAGGAAGGTAAAGACAAGCCTCATGATGCCTCGCAAAAATTGTAAGTCCAGCCTGACGCGTTTCGTGCCTGGAGCACTTCCTCATGGGCTCTGGGCTAATGTGGATGCAAGATACGGCAGTTTCCCGGCAAAACTTAAAAAATCATCAAGTCCCGCCCCGCTGGGTGCGGCCACCCGTGTGGCCTATTGGTCTTTGAGGTGCCTTTGTTTCCCTTCAGTGAGTCGCCATACTTGTAACCAGAGAACAAAATAAAATCCATAGTAGGTAGCGGTAAGCAAAATGCCACTTGAATTTGCTGCTTACATCCTCCAATGCAATCACCTTCTCCCAATGCCGTAACGTCGATTGGCGTCACAGCGGGTCTGCACAACGGTGCAGCGGGGCTTCTCTCGCGGCTCAGGCTGTGCCGCTATACATCCAACAAGAGTTGCCTGCAGTAAGAGAGCCACACCAAAGGTGAGTAGAATTTAGCTCATTTTTATTGAAGGAAGGTAAAGACAAGCCTCATGATGCCTCGCAAAAATTGTAAGTCCAGCCCAACGCGTTTCGTGCCTGGAGCACTTCCTCATGGGCTCTGGGCTAATGTGGATGCAAGATACGGCAGTTTCCCGGCAAAACTTAAAAAATCATCAAATCCCGCCCCACTGGGCGCGGCCACCCGTGTGGCCTATTGGTCTTTGTAGTGCCTTTGTTTCCCTTCAGTTTGGATGTATAGCGGCACAGCCTGAGCCGTGAGAGAAGCCCCGCTGCACCGTTGTGCAGACCCGCTGTGACGCCAATCGACGTTACGGCATTGGGAGAAGGTGATTGAATTGGAGGATGTAAGCAGCAAATTCAAGTGGCATTTTGCTTACCGCTACCTACTATGGATTTTATTTTGTTCACTGGTTACAAGTATGGCGACTCACTGAAGGGAAACAAAGGCACTACAAAGACCAATAGGCCACACGGGTGGCCGCACCCAGTGGGGTGGGACTTGATGATTTTTTAAGTTTTGCCGGGAAACTGCTGTATCTTGCATCCACATTAGCCCAGAGCCCATGAGGGAGTGCTCCAGGCACGAAACGCGTCAGGCTGGACTTACAATTTTTGCGAGGCATCATGAGGCTTGTCTTTACCTTCCTTCAATAAAAATGAGCTAAATTCTACTCACCTTTGGTGTGGCTCTCTTACTGCAGGCAACTCTTGTTGGATGTATAGCGGCACAGCCTGAGCCGCGAGAGAAGCCCCGCTGCACCGTTGTGCAGACCCGCTGTGACGCCAATCGACGTTACGGCATTGTGAGAAGGTGATTGCATTGGAGGATGTAAGCAGCAAATTCAAGTGGCATTTTGCTTACCGCTACCTATTATGGATTTTATTTTGTTCACTGGTTACAAGTATGGCGACTCACTGGAGGGAAACAAAGGCACTACAAAGACCAATAGGCCACACGGGTGGCCGCGCCCAGTGTGGCGGGACTTGATGATTTTTAAAGTTTTGCCGGGAAACTGCCGTATCTTGCATCCACATTAGCCCAGAGCCCATGAGGAAGTGCTCCAGGCACGAAACGCGTCGGGCTGGACTTACAATTTTTGGGAGGCATCATGAGGCTTGTCTTTACCTTGCTTCAATAAAAATGACCTAAATTCTACTCACCTTTGGTGTGGCTCTCTTACTGCAGGCAACTCTTGTTGGATGTATAGCGGCACAGCCTGAGCCGTGAGAGAAGCCCCGCTGCACCGTTGTGCAGACCCGCTGTGACACCAATCGACTTTACGGCATTGGGAGAAGGTGATTGCATTGGAGGATGTAAGCAGCAAATTCAAGTGGCATTTTGCTTACCGCTACCTACTATGGATTTTATTTTGTTCACTGGTTACAAGTATGGCGACTCACTGAAGGGAAACAAAGGCACTACAAAGACCAATAGGCCACACGGGTGGCCGCGCCCAGTGGGGCGGGACTTGATGATTTTTTAACTTTTGCCGGGAAACTGCCGTATCTTGCATCCACATTAGCCCAGAGCCCATGAGGAAGTGCTCCAGGCACGAAACGCGTCGGGCTGGACTTACAATTTTTCCGAGGCATCATGAGGCTTGTCTTTACCTTCCTTCAATAAAAATGAGCTAAATTCTACTCACCTTTGGTGTGGCTCTCTTACTGCAGGCAACTCTTGTTGGATATATATATATATATATATATATATATATATATACATATATATGAGCAAGACTCGGAAGAGTTGAAACGCGTAAGTGGTTTGCTACATTAATAAATATTGTGGAATTCATACCGGAAACTGGAGTGCAGCGTTCTTTTTCAAAAGTGGATGTGACAATTGTTAAAGGGACTTGGTCTACTCCCACCGCTAGCACCAACAGATGAGTGCGTTATTTCAGACCACTTTGGATTATATATATATATATCAAAACAATTCCCTTTCAGGCATAGAGTGACGCATAAATTATACTGGGTGCTCCCTTGTGTCTGGACAAAGCTATACCTCTCTGACGAGCTCTAATTAGAGCGAAACACTGTGTCAGGGGTTGCTTTTACTCATTTCAGGCTGGCTTGGTTGGTATTTTACCAATTCAAAGCTGTAATACTGTGCCTGGAGTGGTAATTGGCTTTTGTCATTTTACAGCTAGGCATGGACAGCACTGTGCTAGTCCTATGCTTAAAGACTTTGCTGTAGAAATGGCAAAAGACTTTGTCGCTTTCTATCTCGGCGTGGATGGCACTATGCTACTCCTATGCTTAAAACCTTTGATAGAAAAGCAGACATTTGTGGTGAGCAGATCTAGAGTGTCGCTGGTGTTGAGAGTGCTCTATACAGGAGCTGCTTTCCACCTAAACTTGAGAACTACCCAGAGTTCTCTGCTTCTTTTGCATATATATATATTATATATATATATATATATATATATATATATATATATATATATATATATATATATATATATATATATATATATATATATATATATATATATATATATATATATATACTTACTTACCTGTCAATATTTTTCCCTTAATATTGTGTCCTATTGATATTTTGGTGCCGATATTCAGGGTGCACACCAAAATGACGAAAGAGGAGATGAAGCGGCAAAATGTAAGACTGTCAATTCTAACAGATTTATCAAGAGGAAACACAACTCCAAAAGATGAAAATGTCAGTTCAAATTCTTGTTGGATAAACCAGGTATAGTTGGAATAAAAACATAAAAACCTCACAGTGTAGGTGCTAACCAGACACAAACTTAGCAAAACCCAGAATTGAAGTGCCAGCATTCCCTACAAACCTTCAATACAGGTGGATGAGCATAAAGTGGTACCAGAGATGCTAAATATCAATCTTATCTGCATGACCTACACACACAAGATAACAAGCAGAAAATGCTACTAAGTGTAGTTTCAAAAATCCAGTTGATAGGAATTAGCCGAAACAGCAAACTGACTCCGGGTGGTATACTGACTTCTGGGACAGCATTACCCTAGGCAACATTAGACACTTCTTACCAGATCTCCATTATGGTTGGATGCCCATGTGAGATATTGAACCCCAAGTTTTAAATACATTGTCATGAGTTATACATAAGTGATCTGGGAGATCCCAAGTTGTGCTATAATGTTGTCCTAATAGTTTAAATATTTTTATAATTATTGTAATTTACTGTGTCTCGTGCTCACTGCGACTGGATTCAAGATAGCCTGGCTCATGATGTGGTGAGGCCCTGAAACCGGTCCCAAGATGCTTTTTTGTAGTCCAGGGAGGACCTAGCTTGGCAGCTCAGGCTGGACTGCTCCAATGAGGGGCAGGGTCAAGACTGATTTGCATATGGTTGGGTCCAAACTGGGGTGGAGAGCAAAAGAATGATGGATTAAACCAGATCTTCGTGACTGGGGGTGAATGTTTGCATTGTTCAGTTCCGTCCATCATTTGTTCCTTTTGCTTTGGTTGCCCTATGTGGGAAGGGTATGCTCCGACGTGGGTGGCATGTTGACTGCGCCACTGGCATCAAGCTAGCCTGGTTGATGAGGGGTGATGCCCCAAAACCAGTCCCATGATGCTTGTTTCCAGTCCAGGGAGGACCTGGCTTGGCAGTTTGGGATAGACTTTTCCCATGAGGGGTAGGGTCAAGACTGATTTGCATGTGGCTGGGTCCAAACTGGGGTGGCGTGATGAGCAAAAGAACTATGGATTAAACCCAGATCTTTGTGACTGGGCATGAATGTTTGCATTGTTCAGCATTCTGACCATCATTTGTTCCTTGAGTTTATATCTAGTACACAAAATGATGGAACTGAGATTGATTGGGATCTGTGTGTATTGTGTCAACAAGATTTACCAGAAGTTTTGGTGTGTCCAGCTAATAGTAAACGTTATGATAAAAGGATTTGGGTACAAAAGTTTGCTTGCCGATCTGATAGCTTTCGATGAAATAAAAGGACTTCCATCAATCATCAAGACAAAATTGTTAAAAAATCCTGATGTAGTTGAACAACTGTTAAATGAAAATTGTGAAAAAGTCCATAAAATGTGAAGAAACAAATTTGACAAACACAAATGTGCAAGCTTATCAAAAGAAACCTAAACTAGTTCAAGACAGTTTTCAAGAGAGTACTTCAAGGTGTACACGTGCTTTATTTATAGTTAGTGAATTGAAAGATATGTGCTTCTTCTGTGACGAAGAGTCAGGCACAGAGCTTGTAAATGTGCATACACTTGAACTGAGTAATTGAGTTCGAGATGCTGCAGTTGCATTACGTGCATCAAAAGTACACTCAAAGTTAAATGGTGGTGATATGGTTGTGACCGAATGTGAAGTACCATAAAAAGTGTCTTGTTAGTTTCTATAACCAGCTTTGGCAAATACAGAACAAAGAAAAAAGCAAAGACAACAAATTGACATTAATCTATGGCATGGTATTAGGTGAAATTGTAAACTATCTCGACGATTCTCTACAAAATTCTGAAGTATCTCCAATGTTTACTTTATCTACCATCAAGTCACTGGTAGTTCATCGTATGACAGAATTAGGTGTAGAAAATCCAAACAAATGTGTACACAGCACAGGATTAACCCCTTGACCGCGATCGGAATTCCGCTCGTATGCGGGACATTCCGATCGCGGGTGTGGTCGTAACGAGCTCAGCTCGTCATGCGCACAGCGCAACCGCGCAGCATGACGAGCTGAGCTCGTCATGAGCACGGAAGGGGTTAAAAGAAAAGATTCTTGTGTTCATACCAGAACTTACAGCTGAACCAATGAACCAAAAGGTAGAGATATTCTTCTAATACACAAAAACAATATAGGAGAAATATATTCAGTATCTGTAAACCAAATGCTCTTCAGGATGGTGTCTGCCTGGCCAATGCAACTGCTAATATTCAAAATGAAATGTTTCAACTTGACGTAGATAGATTTAGTGGACAGTTTGAGCAAAACTGCCAAGAAAAGTCAGTAGGGAGTGCTATGCTAAATCTAATATGAATGATTATGGAAGGTTGTAATATTTCAAATGACAGCACAGTAAATCATAAGAGGAGTAGAGCTTTGTCAGTCTCACAGCTTGTGCGGGATCATAGCAGTAAGTGTAAGAAGGCAAATCCTAAAGGAAACATCTGACACAAAAAAGATAATGAAACTCAACTACCTCTTGATATGGGAATAATGGTGCATGCTAAAACTTGAAAATGGGAATTAGTTGACAAACTGCAAAAATTGGGCGTATGGTGTCATATGAGCATTTTTGAGAAGTGTCAGCAACAATATCTAACAAACAATGTAAGCAATTCTGCAGTTACAGGGTTGTTTGTCCAACAGCCCTTCAACTCTCCACTTTCACTTGTGCTGCAATAGAAAATATTGATCACAACCCCTCGTCATCTTCATCCACTCAGTCATTCCACAGAACAGCCATATGTCTGATACAGAGAAAATCAAGATGCGCAGGGTATATCATCCTTCATAAAAATTGAAGATAATGAGTGGACCAAGAAATGTACTTCATCCATACTAGAGTGTTATTTGCAGTCACCATGTACAATGTTAAAAAAACAGCCAAATGTACCTGCAAGTAATATCAATGCCTTCCAGCCTCCTCCTATTCATACTGAACCTATGTCAGATGAATGGCTGCAGATGATTAAAACGCTTGATCTCCATAATCTAACCAATATAAGCCACACCATTTTTGCTGCTTTCCACCCCAACAGAAGTTGTTCTGTCACAAAAAGCCATAGTGTATTGCTACCTTTATTAAATGAGCCAATACATTCTCCTTCTATGGAACATCACTGTTTTGATATACTAAAGCATACACTGGCCACAATAATCCTAATTAGACTCCGGTGGTGATGTGATCAACCAGTCAATGCAACAGCTAAACAATTACAGTGGTTACTTCCAGAATTGTATGGGGAAGACAAAATGGTAATCATGATGGGAGCATTACACATTGAAATGTCATTTCTTGCAGTTTTAGAAGATTGACTTGATGTTAGGGGCTGGGCCGATATTTTAGTTGAAGCCAGTGTTACCATTGAGGGTAAAGTAAGACAATGTTTAAAAGGGTCTCATGTAAAATGCTCCCGCTACATACACGAAGTTAGTGTTGCATCATTATATATACTTTTGAAAAAGGGTTATGATGTATCTACTGATGGGCAAATATCCATGAAAGAATGGATTACACAAAGAGTTCCAGAGTCTGTTCGTTACAAATTTTGGTATATTACACTTCAACTCGAATTACTACAATTCCAATTTCTTCATACCATTTGATTAGCAAATTTTGAGAAGTTTATTGTAACCCTGCAAATGAGCTGTCCTTGGATGTTTGCTATGGACCACACCCAGTATGACAGATGAATGCCAGTGTTCCTTAAAATGCTTCTCAAACTGAAAACAAGAATTCCAGATGTTTATGAAGAATTTTCAAACAGATATGTTGTTGCTTATAAAAGTGGTAGACCTTATTCAGATGTATGAGCAGCATAGCAAGGATATAAAATCAGACAGTGGGCAGTGGTATTCTTGATAATCCTAGTCCATTTATGAAATGGATGGTGTCTGGACCTCTAGTTGCAAACTTATGGGGACAAAACGATGTAGAAATGAGATTCAGTGAAAACAAAAATAACTGTGTTCACTATGAAAACAACTTATCTTTCAACATTCGATTTGTTAATGATGTTAAG
The DNA here is from genome assembly GCA_963921515.1 of Calotriton arnoldi. Taxonomy (NCBI): domain Eukaryota; kingdom Metazoa; phylum Chordata; class Amphibia; order Caudata; family Salamandridae; genus Calotriton; species Calotriton arnoldi. The sequence continues at coordinate 1,429,288 of CAWUFW010002206.1, read as the reverse complement.
GAACTTACACATGTGTTTTCGCTTGATAACAGAAATCATTATGCCTGTGGGTGTGGTGAAAATCTTATGAATAGTGCATCCAACTTAATCATGAGTGATAATGCATGTAGATCTGTGTGCATTGCTGACGATGTGAGGAGAACTCAATTTGGAACGTTTGTTTAAGAACGCCTTGTACGCTGCAAAAATCTATTTTTGAACCTATTCCTAGAAACAAGCTATGTTTATTTCACAAGGTAGTCCCAAAATCAGTGTAACCTTTAAAAAACTGTTGACTAAAATAACAATAAACATTAATAACAATATCATTTGTATCTTCATTGTTTTTCAATAAAAAATGTTTTGATGTTTAAATGTTAGAAAAACTGTTTTTATATATTATAACACAAAATCCAGCAAAATTATGCAGGGTGTCATTTAACTTTTTGTAATAGACTTTCAGGCACATTCTGTATATGGGGCCAAGTGCCCTAAAATAGTAACAACATAAACTAGACATTTTTGATGATCCATGATTTTTGTTTGAAATTTCTGTCTTTAGCCTTTCAAAAGTAAAGGCGGGTGAGCAACTTCTGTGGAACACCCTGTATATCTACGATATATCTACATACTTATCATAGTGTACTATAAGTCAATTGAATTGCAACATTGTTTAAATCGTTGGCTAAAAAAACATTACAATTATGTGCTGGAAGACTAATATTACACTTATGATAATTTACTGGCCCTTGTGGTGGCCATTTTGTATTATGACATCACACGCCTAACATGGGGAGTCAGATTTTAGGGGCCTATATCAAAAAACAATGTTCAGATGACTACCTAGCACTGTGCCAAGTGTCATATTAGTATCACATTTTGCACGATTCTGATGGTTTTTGACTCTAAGCTACCTCACTATAGTGTGTCTGCCCATTTATCTTGTATTCACAAATTGCATATCATCTGTCACATGTATATGTAGGTTTTAGCTGCATAACAGTCAGATATCTCTATAAGTTTACATTTTATAAGTTACACATTCCTCAATATGACTCTTGTATTCTGTGTTCTAGATTGATGTACACTTCCCAGTCTCCATTCTGTAATGTTTTCCTACCACTGTGATTCTCTGCCTAACGCCCATTACTGGGATCTCGTCGTTGTTGCTTGTGTTTGCTAGCTGCTAGTTCTTTCTATTTTTCAGTGTTACTTGTTTTCCATTGTATTTATTTGTCGCCATGGCCTGGTCCCTCCTAACCACTTCTCTGTGTTTTTTCTCTGTCCCTCTTCTTATAAACTGAGTTCCTCTTCTCAAGCTTGACTTATTAATTCTGCCATGAATAGTGTTTCAGAACTGTTTTGTGCATCCAAAAACAATGGAAAGTTTTACCACTTTTTGGCGCTACAGCACCTACTCTCATATACATCCATTTCCTTCTTCAGAAAAATTTGCAGCCTTCAGATTCTCGCTGCTGCTAATAATTTTGATTCTGTTTCCTTTCATCCGACTTTATTTCATATTTCTTTGCTGTACTTTACAAAGGAGGTGTTCTATAATTCCATTAAAGTGAAATCAAACGAATTGAACCATACTAGTATAAATTGAAAAAGAAAATGAATTAATTTGCTTAATGCGCCTGTGAAATGAGGAGGCATAATGTCAGTTGAGGTCAGGAGAGGAACAAAGTAAAAATGAGCAAAAATACACCTCCTCAGTAAATGAACAAAAATACACCTCCTGAGTAGCTGATGAAAATAATACGCACTACTTGAATATAGTGATAGGCCACTTAGGCCTGTTGGAGTCAGAATGACATACAATTTCAGCATGCCTCAGAGCATGCATTTTCAGCCTCCTGCGACGAGGCTCCAGGCTCAGAAGCTCATCAGTGAATGACATTACATTATAGATATGTTAGGTAGCGAAAACGGGCTTCTACCACATAGTTAGAGATCAATAAAGACACTGATTCCTATTGTTAAGGTTCACAGATATCGGTAAATTACTTGTATGTCCGATGATTGCTATTATATAATCTGTGAGGGCTGCCCAACATGATTATTTCTGTGAAAATACATGTTTTCAAACATATTCCTGATGGAAACCTTGGACAGTGGATAAATATTTATCCCAAATGTCACGTTAAATATGAAATTACATTCCTCTGCTTTCATTTGTTCCTTATCGTCCAGTTATTTGCAAGCTAGCTGTATACTCATAAAGAGCAGAGCTGTTATTACAATGAAGTATCAGGTCATGATATCTTTTTAATACTGCAGACTTAGGGGTATTTTCACAAGAACGTGCGATAAACATCGCCAAAATAGCTTACCGCAACTTCTCACATCGCAGCCCATAACGCCGTGTTAACGTGGCATTCTCAACATGGCAATACCGTGCGATATTCGCACGCGAAAGCGGAAAATGTCCGCGAAACAACTAGCGCGACGGCAATAAAAATTGAAACCCTAACACGAAAAAAGTTGCGATGGGCCCAATCGCGAAGAGACAATCCGCGATAAGGCGCGCAAGGCCTGCAATACACACACGTCAGGCAGGAAAAATCACTACAAAAACAGAAAAAATAACACCAAACAAAAAAACACCAACAGCGAAGCATGATGGAGTTAGGCGTGTAGGAAGGTGGAATCTGACTATATGGTTGCCCCCACTTTTTTATGGTGTTTTGCTGGTTTATGACTTAGTTGGACTGGGATCCTGCTATTCAGGGCCCCAGTCTATCTGCTTTCTCTGTAAAAAGGTTTCCATGTGCCCTAGGCACATCTCTGATTGGAATCTGGAGTGCCCTTATAAGTCCCTAGTATATGGTATACTATGTACCAAGGGCATAGGTACCTCAGAGGCCTACCAGGGGCTGAGGCATGTATTATGCCACCCCTGGAAGGCCATCCAAACAGGCACCACAGGTCTGCTACTGCAGCCTGGGTAAGGTGGTGCATGCACCCCTTACTGTGATATAGGTTACCTATATCACTAAATACATACACACATATAAACCTATAAGTCACTCCTAAGGCAGGCCTTATCAATCCTAAAGGCAGAGTGCATGGTTCCTATGTGAGAGTGTGCCCCTGCATGAGCAGGGCCCCTCTGCAGCGTTCGGAGACCATCTCTGATGCTGTTTGTAGTGCAGCCTGACCATATACTCTTAAGCGCATTATAACCTCGCGGTAAAATGCTAACTTTGGAATGGCTGTTTGGTGTCAAACATCTTGGAATACTACCCCCCCGCCAATTCTGGCGGCGGGGGTAGCATTCCACCCTTCTAGAGGGAAAGACATGTTAACTCTAACTAGCCCGGTAACTTCTTTCCAAAGCCCTGGCATCACAAAATGGATGCTGCTGCCACAGACACGAGTCTGGCCTCCTGCTGCTGGACGAAACTCCGGCAGGGGAGGCCTGGACAATAGGTTTCCTGTCCCAGGGAGGTGTGACCACCTCCCCAGACAGGATAATGTGTATTGGGGCTGGGCGGGAGCACCATCTGTGTGCTTTGAAGTCCTGCACTGGGGGCACATTTGGTGTCCCTGTGCATACCCCAGTTCAAATCGGATCAGGGGCTTCCAGCCCCTGCTTTGGCGTGAACTGGACAAAGGGAAAGGGTGTAGCCACCCCTCTGCCCTGACCCACCCATAGGTGGGGCCACAGAGTAGTCCAACCCCTATCCTTAGTATAAGTATAGGAACCCAGTCCTTAGGACTTTAGATTATCCCTGGACGAAACTCTGAAACTGAATCCTGGACCTTCGACGCTCTACTCACGATTAGAGGACAGAAGAATCTCCCTTGGGGTCAAGGAGTGACTCCCCTGCTTGGCAGGCACCAAAGAAGCATCTGTCCGGTTCGCATTTCTGAAGCTCCCGTCGGACGCCAAAGTCATCGCATCACCAGAGGTGGATTCTCAGACTTCCCCGAGGCTACCCTGAGTCCCCAGCAAAGCTGAGGCCCGTGGCTATCGTGGGTGACTTGAGACCGTGACCCCTGGACACCGAGCACATTTGCAAGTGCATCCTCTTCTGGGTCTCCCAAGAAGTCGTGCTTTGGGCTCCAAGTAGCCCTAGCCTCCAGCACCACCTGCACCGAAGATCACTGGCCCCCACTCCACGAGTGTCCTGTAAGCCAGATCCACGTGCGGCGTCACGAGGCTCCTTCGCAGTCGCTAGCCCGTTGGCTAGTAGCCCTTAACGAAGGCCAATCTTTTTTCTAACTTGGCATCCTGGTTGCTCCAGGCCTGCCCTCACTTACCCTCGCTGGGTGAGTTCCCCAGACCTTGCTGGTCTGCACCATCGACGATCTTCCTCTGCATCGAGACTTGCCGTTGCCAAGGTTTGTTGGGTCCAATCTGGTCGCCGACACCTCAGCACTCGACAGACATCGTGTACCAGCCCGAATCCTGCTCCTGGTCGCCGACAACGCCTCTTGGACCTCGTGGCTGAAGAGTCAAGACAACCGTCAACGCACCTGAAGCACTCGACATCGGTGGGCATCTGTCCATCGCCTTCCTGGTCACTGGCTAGTGACCCAGACTCTGTCCCCTCTGCTTTCAGGTTCTTCAGAACTCCGATCCACTCTTGGATCCACCCGGACACTTTTCACTTGGTCGCCAGCAGCACTTTGCAGCAGATCGCCATTCAAATCGACGACGAAACCCGACCCCGAAAGGCACCTATGCACCCGGCTTCCCTGGGTGAGGTAACACGAGTACTCCGGTGCTCCCGTGGGTAGAGACTCTTCAAAGACCTAGATCTCAAAGGGTTTGGTCCAAGTCCTCTTTTAAGTGACCCTTTTCTCTAATTTCCCGATCACGACTTTCTCCATAGAAGTCAACGGCGTATCGCGGTTGTGTATTTACACTGCACGCGTCTCCCGTGGGTCCCCTGTGTCACTACCTTGGGTGGTTCCTTGTGGTCCAAGCACTTCTAGAGGCTCTAGGCCTAGTGTCTAGTTCAGTCGTGGTTCTTATACCACTTTATTGGTATATGGTTTGGTACGCCCCTAGGGCCCAAACGTGTATTTGTGCTATTACTGTGTTTAAATAACTTCTAACTTATGTACTTCGAACTCTAGCCTCATAAAGAGACTAGAGGGGTGTGTTTAGCAATAAATACATATATTTTGAATATATACCTGGTGTGGTGCTCTTTCATTTGATCACTCAAGAGATTATAGACTGGTAAAACAAGCTGCTTTACATTCCTTCAAGACTTAACCTGAAGGCTGCTCTCCATAGCTACCACTAGGATAGCTTTCAATAAGGTTGTCTTTAACCTATCTCCAATAAGGGGTTGTTTGGACTGGTGCAAGGTGCCCACTATAATTAGTGGACAGCATATGCCAGGCCAACTTCTCACATTGGTGTGCAGCGTGTGGGATTCCAGCTTGCTATTGTTTTACCAAATAATCTCAATTGAATTGATCAACTGAAAACCACTAAAGGTACCTAAGGTACATATAATTTAAGCTTAGAATACAGTAAGTTCTACTGAACTTAGAGTTGTGTGTTAAGGGATAGCACACCCTTTCTACAACTCAAGAGAGTTTAGTAGGCCACACTAGAGTAGGTAGTGCATACACCACACCACACTAGTAATGTCTTTAAGGGTAGGATCTAAAGAATCCTTGCAGGAAGCCATTGAGCTTCCACCCTCCAAGTATGATACACTCCCATTCTTGGAATTGAGAGCTTTATGCAACTTGAGAAAAATAAGGACAGGCCAAAGCCCCACCACCCAACACCTCAAGGAGTTGTTGGTGGCTTATGACCTTAGTAGGCCCTTGGGGACTGAAGGGGCAGGAGCTGAGGGTGGGGCAGATGATGAGGATGGGACCAGGGGTACCAATACCCCCAGCCCCCTCTGAAACTGGCCAGGAGGGCGACAATGGCCCTGACCTGGATAATCCAACCCCTCCTGAGGAAGATGAAGAGGAGGATCAGAATGATGCCCCCTTTGTCCCCCCAGGAAGGATTGTGAGTGTGCCCAGAAGGTCTAGATCTTCTTCTCAGGAGTCTAACCACTCTGGCACCTCAATAGGGAGCTCTGTCTCATCTCATAGGAGGGAATCCTCTCATGAGAGAAGAAAGAGGCTGGTTCTATATGAGGAAGCTCAGCTTGAACTCAAAAAGAAGCAACTAGCCATAGACAGGGAGTCCCTAGATCTCTTTAGAGAGAGAAGAAAGTTGGGACTAGAGTCCCATGGTGGCAGCAATATCCCTAGAGATAGGGACGGGTCTTATGACCATAGAAACCTAAACAAGATTGTCCCTCCCTACCAGAGTGGGGATGACATCCACAAATGGATAACTGCACTGGAGAGGGCCTGTAAAGTTCAGAAGGTCCCCCAGAGGCAGTGGGCAGCAATCTTGTGGCTCTCCTTTGCAGACAAAGGTAGAGACAAGCTCCTCACTGTAAGAGAAGAGGATGCTGACAATTACACAGTCTTGAAGAGTGCTCTGATAGATGGGTTTGGCCTAACCACTGAACAGTATAGGTTGAAGTTCAGAGACACCCAAAAGCTCAGACTCAAGACTGGGTTGATTTTGTAGATTGTGCTACAAAGGCTCTGGAAGGTTGGATACATGGCAACAAAGTGCATGACTTTTTAGGATTGTACAATTTGATTATGAGGGAGCACATCCTTAATAATTGTCAAAACCAGCTTTTGCACCAGTATCTGGTGGACTCTGATATGACCTCTCCCCAAGAATTGGGAAAGAAGGCAGACAAATGGGTCAGAACCAGAGTAAAAACTAGAAATCAGGGTGGTGACCAGAAGAAAGATTCTACTAAGTCCCAAGAGAAAGGTGGGGATAAATCTAAGGATAAGTCCCCTACAGGGCCCCAAAATTCCTCTTCTGGGGGTGGGTCCCAAACTCCTTCCTCTCCTGAAAAGAAACCATATTGCCATGCCTGTAAAAAGCCTGGGCACTGGAAAACTGATCCCAGTTGCCCCAGGATTGGCAATAAAGAAAATGTTCCTCCCACAACTACTACCACCCCTCCTGGTACTACCAGTAGTAATCCCCCAGTTGGGAGTAGTGCACCCAAAAAGTTGGGTGCTTTTGCAAGAGGAACAGAGGTGAGCCCTAGTTTAGACAGGGACCCCTCAGCAGACTCCTCTGACTCTGATGGTGGTATAGGATTTGCCACCTTTACCATGGGTCCCACAGCGTTGGGCAGGTACAGATTGGAGCCAATAATTAATGGTCAGAAAGCTGTGGCATTTAGGGACACAGGGGCTAGTGTCACCATGGTGGCAGGAAACTAGTCCCCCTCACCAGTTTTTACCTGAGTTTAAATACCAGGTGACCAACATTGATGGTGTCAGAACAGATCACCCCATGGCCATAGTCAATCTGAGCTGGGAGGGGGTCACAGGCCCAAAGAGAGTGGCAGTGTCCCCACCTTACCTGTAGATTGCCTGATGGGCAATGATTTGGAAATTTCAGCCTGGGCTGAAGTTGAACACCAAACCCATTTTAGGATGTTGGGCGTCCCTGTAAAGGTTAGTGGGGCTGTGATGGCCACAGCCCCAGTCCAAGAATTTGGAGAGATGGAGCCTGAAAGAATGGCCCACTCTCCCCCAAAAGAGAGCACAAGGGTTGAAGAAAAGTCTTCTTCCCCCCAGACAGTAGGTAAGGGTCAGCCTCCTCAGGGAACTGTCCCTACCCCTAGTGAAGGAACTGCCACAGAGGTAGTCAGGCCTGGCCTGGCCACCCCTGATGGCAGAGGACCCTTCCAAGGTGGTACCCAGTCTGGAGCAGGTAACCTGCCCCTCTCTACCCTGCCTCAGCCAGCCCAGGGCTGCAGAGGTCAGGGAGGTCAGTGGACCCCCAGGGCCCCCTGTCCAGAGGAAGCCCCCATCAGCAGATTAGGGGCACCCAGTCTAGTAGCCCTAGCCAGATGAAAATTCCTCTACACACGGAGGGATCCCCGTACCTTAATGTAGGGACCTCCCCCAGAAGGACTCTGTTAGGCAAGGGCAAACCTGGGACCAGAAGGTTCCAAACCTGCCATGTCCCTCCAGTAGTCCATCCAAAGGGACCCAACCCCCAGCTGTAGGCAGCCAAAGGTTGACCCTTAGAGCAAAGTGCAACTCAGTCATGGAAAGACAGGCAAACATGGTGACCAGTGATCTGAGGAAGCTGAAGCCAACATTCCTAGATCCTCACTTCCCTACTCAGACACCTCACCAGCCTTGTACTTTACCTAAGCGCACCACAGGTAGTGATTCCCCATGGTGGAGACCCTCTCATACCCTTAGGGTGAGGGATTGCTTAGTGGACCATAAGACAGGGGGCAACCATGCTAGTGCAGGTGCTTCCTTATATGACCACTTAGTCAATGAAGGCTCAACTGGCCAAGGTTAGCCTTATCTCCTTTCATTTGGGGGTTATGTAGGAAGGTGGAATCTGACTATATGGTTGCCCCCACTTTTTTTATGGTGTTTTGCTGGTTTATGACTTAGTTGGACTGGGATCCTGCTATTCAGGGCCCCAGTCTATCTGCTTTCTCTGTAAAAGGTTTCCATGTGCCCTAGGCACATCTCTGATTGGAATCTGGAGTGCCCTTATAAGTCCCTAGTATATGGTATACTATGTACCAAGGGCATAGGTACCTCAGAGGCCTACCAGGGGCTGCAGCATGTATTATGCCACCCCTGGAAGGCCATCCAAACTGGCACCACAGGTCTGCTACTGCAGCCTGGGTAAGGTGGTGCATGCACCCCTTACTGTGATATAGGTTACCTATATCACTAAATACATACACACATATAAACCTAGAAGTCACTCCTAAGGCAGGCCTTATCAATCCTAAAGGCAGAGTGCATGGTTCCTATGTGAGAGGATGCCCCTGCATGAGCAGGGCCCCTCTGCAGCATTCGGAGACCATCTCTGATGCTGTTTGTAGTGCAGCCTGACCATATACTCTTAAGCGCATTATAACCTCGCGGTAAAAAGCTAACTTTGGAATGGCTGCACCTAAACATGTCGTGTTTGGTGTCAAACATCTTGGAATACTACCCCCCGCCAATTCTGGCGTCGGGGGTAGCATTCCACCCTTCTAGAGGGAAAGACATGTTAACTCTAACTAGCCCGGTAACTTCTTTCCAAAGCCCTGGCATCACAAAATGGATGCTGCTGCCACAGACATGAGTCTGGCCTCCTGCTGCTGGATGAAACTCTGGCAGGGGAGGCCTGGACAATAGGTTTCCTGTCCCAGGGAGGTGTGACCACCTCCCCAGACAGGATAATGTGTATTGGGGCTGGGCGGGAGCACCATCTGTGTGCTTTGAAGTCCTGCACTGGGGGCACATTTGGTGTCCCTGTGCATACCCCAGTTCAAACCGGATCAGGGGCTTCCAGCCCCTGCTTTGGCGCGAACTGGACAAAGGGAAAGGGGTGTAGCCACCCATCTGCCCAGAGTAGGCCCACCCCACACATCACACAGCTCACATACAACCCATGCACATGTGCTGAACCCAGCCAAGCTGCTGGTCCGTGAGCCACACTGACAACGTAAGTGACACTGCATGACGAATACCATGCCTGCAGTCCGATTACCATGACATGGTGCACGCAACGACACTGAGGTGGCTGAGTGTGGACCACATCCGTAAAGGAGCAGGTCACACTCTGACACATCCACGTGCACAATCAACCCCTGACGTCAACAACTCAGCTGCGGACAAACCATGCCCCAGAGTCCCCACTCCCACCAAGACACACATCCTCCCAAGTCTGGTAACGGCTCAACACTGCATGGACACCGACGTCAAAGGCACACCGCCTGCAAGGGACAAGAGGCAGCAGAATCAGAGCTGCAGGGGCGACTCTCACAAAACTGAAGCACACACATATGACAGTCAGAGCACAGCAGCATAGACAACAATGTGGTACAAACTGCAACACGTGAACAACAGGACAGAGGGCGAAACTGCTGCCGCATGTGTGAAGATACTGGCCAATTACATTTGGCATAGCAGGGGGATGTGAGATGAAACTGCACAAGTACAACCTCACATCCCTGATGGTGTAGAAATGTCAAATGTCCCGCATCCAACAGGCATCTCCTCCTACACAGTCACAATGTACCTCGTCATGCAGTCTGTATGTGAACTTGTGCAATGCCTGGACAAACATGTCAACACGATGTAATGCAGCATCTCCCCTTAACATTGCAGAGGGACCATCAACACCACCTGCAGAGCAGACCCAACAACTCTACACTGATGACGAAGATGACAACCCCATCATTGACACCGAAGCCCTCAGCGACCTCATCGGCCGCATCGTCTCCTCACCTCCAGGATCAGGGCAGCCCAGCTGCATCGAGGAGACCCCACCCCCTGCACAGACCACAAAGCCGGCAGCACCTGCCACACGGGCTGTCTCCCAAGACCCCCACGGAACACACCTGGCCTTCCAAACCCGTATGTTAGAGGCCCAGGAGAAGCTGGCTGATCAGGTGCGGGTGGGGTTTGACCTCCTGGCAGACAAACTTGATGCCATCCATGGGTGTCTACGTGCCTTCGGGGACCACTTACAGTCCCTGACGGACACCCACAGTCTGCTCCATGGCCTCCAACGAGCCCTGGCCGACATCGCTGGAGTCCTGACTCAGAGACGAGAACACCTGTCAAGTCAGAGTGGCTCCAGCGATCTCAGCAGTGACTTGGCACACATGCGGAGGCTCATGGAGGACATGGTGCGGATGGAGGCGGAAAGGTTGGCTGTCACTGCTGCACATCAGCAAAATGTAGCTGGGATATACCATGCCCTGCAGATCCTCATCATGGCATTGCTGCCACAACGCCTGGCGCAGATGGATGCTGCTGCTCCTACACCATCCACATCTGCGCCCCCTGGTGTGTCAGTGCCTCACAGTGCGGCAGACATTTCTACTCCTGCACCTGATGTGTCACTGCCACACGGTGCGGCCGACAATCCACCTCCGGCCCCTGATGTGTCAGTGGCACACAGTGCTGCAGCCGGAACTGCAGCATCCACAGGTGAGGCAGAGCACACATCAGAGGACGAGGATGTGGATGATCCAGACTTCCTGATCATGAGGCGGCAGTAGCATTCCTCCCACCCATTTGGCCTGTTTCATCTTGGTTCTGCCCTTGGCATCATGACCTTCCACTGCCCTCTGATGCACTCTTTGACTCTCACATTGGACCTCGACATGGACTGCCATATTCTGTTTGATGACCGATGACACAACGATCAGACTGCGGTCTGGACTCTTCCTCTTCCGATGTACTTGTCATGCCCTGAAGGACTCTGGCTGGCCCGCCACGTGCCAATGAAGTGAAGTGGGGTCTGCATGGACCTGTACTGCTCCAGCTGCAACACTCCACTGGATGACAATAAATCATTCACTATTGCACAGTTGTGTCATGTCTTCGATCACTCAAGGATGTGAGTGTGGATGTGTGTTGGGTCAGTGATTCCCCCTGACGTCCATGTTGCACACGTCGTGGGACATGAGTCACAGGGTGCTACATTGCCGATTGCGTTCCGGGCGGCGTAGTCACGACATCAGGGACACACGCATTCGTCACTTCCTTGTCCGGACAAGGACTGAACCAGCACACACAGCCCCGGGATCATTCTTGCACGCCCGACGCTGGTCCGGCGTACGCCAGGCCAGACCACTACGCTTATGCTCCGAGGGGGGACGACATAGCTACATGTCCCAGGATTCCACGCTTGGAATCTGCTGGTCACTGGTCTAGTTGCCAGCATGCCACGGCCACTCCCTGAGGGCAGGTTTGCACACACACCACACCCATCCAGCAGATGCGTCACGGGCTAAGTGGCACTGCCAATAAAAGGGGTCTGCAACGTCACATTCCCCACTGCCGGAGGTGACCTGACGACGTACGCGCAACGGGGCTCAATCATGGAGGGTCCATGACTTGTGGGGCACAGGGTTAGTCGCCCCCGACGTCCGGCGGCTGTCACGGGCCTACCACCACATGGCGCTGGCTTGAGTTGCACAGGGTTAGTCGCACCTATGAAGCTGAGCGGGGGTGCAGCCTGCGATGATGACGTGTGCACTGATATGGTCTCTGCCATTTCTGACTCAAGACCCAGTATCAAGCGTGGGACCTGCTGGACCGCGGGGGGGGTGCCGCATGATGTGGGGACTGCCATGGCTGCGGGCCCCGGCCTTGTAGTTGGCACCGGCACTTGGTGTGTCCTCTTGGGGACACACCGGTGGCAGCAGGTGAGCAGTGGGGCCAGGGTGCGCATGGGCAGCGGTCTCTCTCCCTCTCTCCCTTTCTTTCTCTCTCTCCCTTTCTTTCTGTCTCTCCCTTTCTTTCTCTCTCTTCCTTTCACTGTCTCTCTCTCCCTTTCTTTCTGTCTCTCTCTCCCTTTCTTTCTCTCTCTCTCTCCCTTTCTTTCTCTCTCTTTCTTTCTTTCTTTCTTTCTTTCTGTCTCTCCCTTTCTTTCTCTCTCTTCCTTTCACTGTCTCTCTCTCCCTTTCTTTCTGTCTCTCCCATTCTTTCTGTCTCTCCCTTTCTTTCTCTCTCTCCATTTCTTTCTCTCTCTCCCTTTCTTTCTGTCTCTCCCTTTCTTTCTCTCTCTCCCTTTCTTTCACTCTCTCCCTTTCTTTCTCTCTCTCCCTTTCTTTCTTTCTCTCTCTCTCTGTCCTTTGATGAGCGCATGACACACGTTATTATCTCAGATTTTTTCTTGCAGGCTGTGACTTCCAGATTGTCCTGAGTGGATCTGCATGGACTCTTCAGAATTGTTGTTTTGTGTTGTGTATTAATAAAGTTCTGTTGTGTGATTTCTAAGTTGAATGTTTGTTTCTCCTTATTCTGACCACACATGTAGGTTTGTTGTTGTATTTGTGCGACATCAGGCTCTTATTTTCTCGTGATTTCGTAAAGTTGCTGTGGCACATCTTTGTCCGGGGTGGGTGGGCCGGGGGGGGCAGGGGTGTGGGGGGGTCCTGTGGGTGGTGGTGCTTGGTGTTGTGGGCCTCTAGGGTCTCCGAGCTGCATGGGCAGTGGCTCCATGGCATCTGTTGTTCTTCAGGTGTGGCTGTGGGCTGGGCTCCCTTTTGTGGTGCAGGTAGTCGTCCTGCTTAGCAGCAGCAAAAGGCAGGTGTTAAATCCCTGCTGCTACCGCGGCTTATCGCTTGTTTTTGACTCGCATCGCAGATGTGGCTGTCCGTTGAGAATCGCGCAGTGTTGTTTTTTTGTGTGTTTTTGCACGGACACGCCTATTCTGCATCTCATTAGCGTTAGTTGGCGGTGTCAACCGTGGCAATGATTTTTGCAGCAGCTATCGCAGGTTATGTGCGATGTAGGCAGTTGGCACCAGCTTGCGAATGGGGCGGTAATTCTATCGCCACTTTTGCTGCGCTAAAGTGCCAATAACTCGGTGATAAGTCCTTGTGAATATGCCCCTTACTCTTTATTTCTGGGTTAATGGCTTTTCCACATCTGGTATGTGCCCATTAGTTCCCTGCTCGAAACAACCCGAACCCTGCCCTCCACTCAACACACGTTCCCTGTAATCTACGCCCTGAATTAGCTAACCAGGAATTTTCAAACATATTATTGTTTAAAACTGCTGTCTGGATGCCCACACAGAGCACAACTTTCTCTGGTACTTGTTGGACTCTAAACCAAGGCAAAGTCAAATCTGCTAAAAATGTACATTGAATGCATTTATTGTTTTTATTTATTTGTTTGCAAATGTATATAACACAAAGAAGACCAAAAGGTTATCAGAGCGCTTTACATGGGAACTGTCACTTCTTCTTCTTCTGCATACAAGCAGTTTACAAGAGAATTACTGCATAGGCTACATTATATTAATTAACAGTTACAAACATGAAAACAAAAACAAATTATCACAGAGGTATAGTTTGCTTCAAAGACACATGTAATTGCCAAAGCAAGTGGATTGCCATTTTTACTACCAAAATGTTCACCAGGATTATGTCTGGATAGGCTTGATAGTGACAGCCTGGATTATGGCAAGGCAGACCAGGGAAAGACATGGGACCTCCCATAGTCAACACTGAGGGGGATATTCTCAAGAACGTGCAATAAACATCGCCAAAATATGCTAACGCAATTTTTCATATCGCCGCCTTTCGCGGAAAAATAACTCTGTGTCAACGTCGTATTCCCAACACGGCGGTAACATGCAATAGTTTCCCGATAACGCCTCAAATGTCCGCGATACAACTACTGTGACGGCAATAAAAAAGGAAACCCGAACGCGAAAAAAGTTGCGATGGGCCCAACCGCGATAGAAAAATCGGCGACAAGCAGCACCAGGCTTGCAATTCCCACGTCAGGCGGGAAAAATCACCATAAAAGCAGCAAAAAAAAAACCATAACAACTGCGAAGCACAATGGAGGCAGCCGGAGCAAGTACAGAGGACAACCCAAACCCCACAAGCCCCACGGAGGACCAGCCTGGGACCTCGGGGTCAGGGAAGGTCAAGGAGAAGAAGAAGAGGAAGACGCGGTTCAGTTCGCAGAAAAACAGGATCCTGATTACGGAGGTGATAGAACACCATCAACAACTGTTCGTCACCTCCACTGTGTCATTGGCAACAAAAAATGGAACATGGCAGTCCATCGTGGACAAGGTGCATGCAGTCGGAGTGCTGAGGAGGACAATGGACGAGGTCAAGAGGCGCTGGAATGATGTGAGGCGCAAAACCAAGCAGAAACTCGCAAACAACCGCAAAGCAGCAATGCAGACTGGGGGTGGGAGCCCTGCGCCACAGGAGGAGCTCGATGAGATGGAGGAAATGGTGTTCACAGTCATCAGTGTGGAGACGGTGGCAGGAGTTGGGGGACCGGACACTGCTCAACATGACCTGACACAACAGCAACAGGGTGAGTAACCACCAGGGACTGGGGGGACGGGGGAAGATGGGCACAATGGCACAAATGCACAATGAAGTATAGCAAACTGCACAACCACAATGACTCTGGATCATGTCCCTGATCTCCTTGCCATACTGCAGCACACATAGAAACAACAAGTAGTCCCCCATCCACAATGTGCCCAGAGGGGGCCCTGCCCACACATCATCAATCTCACAACAAACACATGCCCATGTGCTGAACCCAGCAAAGCTGCGGATCCGTGAGCCCTACTGACAATGCAAGTGACACTGCATGACGATGAGCATGTCTGCAGGCCACTCATCATGACATGTTGCACGACACCGAGGTGGCTGAGTGTGGTCCACATCCGGAAAGGAGTAGGTCACACACTGACACATCCACGTGCACAAACAACCCCTGGCGGCAACAAGACATCTGCGGACAAACCATGCCCAAGAGTCCCAACTCCCACCAAGAGCCCAATTTACCCAAGTATGCAACATCTCAGCACTGCATAAGCACAGAAGTCAAAGGCACACCGCCTGAAAGGGAGAAGGCCAAGCAAAGTCTGAGCTGCAGGGGCTACTCTCCCACAATGCAGCACACACACAAGAATCAGAGCACATCAACATTGACAACAATGTGGTACAAACTGCAACACTTTCACAACAGAACAGAGGACACAACTGCTGCCGCTTGTGTGTAGAAACTGGCCAATCACATTTGGCATAGGAGGGAAATGTGACATGATAATGGACAAGTACAACCCCACATACCTGATGGTGCACAAATGTCCACTGTCCCGCTTCAAATAGGCAGCTCCTCCTAAACAGTCACAATGTACATTGTCATGCAGTCTGTTTGGAAACTTGGCCAATGTGTGAACATACATGGAACACACTGTTAAACTGAATCTCCCCTTTAACATTGCAGAGGGAGAATCATCACCTCCTGCAGAGCAGACCGAACACCTCCTCACTGATGATGAGGACCTCCCCACCTTCGACACCGACGCCCTCCAAGAGCTCATGGACAGCTTCGGCACCCCACCTCCAGGAGCAGGGCAGCACAGCTGCATCGAGGAGACCCCATCCCCTGCACAGACCACACAGCAGGAAGCACCCACCACCCCGGCTGTCTCCCAGGATCCCCACGACCAACACATGGCATTTCAACGCCGTGTGTTGGAGGGCCAGAAGGAGATGGCTGAGCAGGTGCGGGTGGGATTCAACCTCATGGCAGCCAAACTTGATGCCATCCATGGGTGTCTACGTCCCATCAGGGACCACTTACAGTCCCTAACGAACACCCACAGTCTGCTCCATGGTCTCCAACGAGCCATGGCTGACATCGCTGGAGTCATGGCTCGGAGACAAGAACACCTGTCTAGTCAGAGTGGCTCCAGCGATCTCAGCCGTGAGTTGGGACCTATGCGGAGGCTCATGGAGGACTCAGTGCGGATGGAGGCGGAAAGGATGGCTGCCACGGCTGGACATCAGCGAGATGTGGCTGGGATCTTCCATGCCCTGCAGATCCTCATCATGGCATTGCTGCCACAAGGCCTGGTGCAGATGAATGCTGCTGCTCCTACACCATCCACATCTCCGTCCCTGATGTGTCAGTGCCCCACAGTGCAGCAGATATTCCACCTCCGGCACCTGATGTGTCACTGCCACACAGTGTGGCCGGCAATCCACCTCCGGCCCCTGATGTGTCAGTGCCACACAGTGCTGCATCCGAAACACCAACACCCACAGGTGAGGCACATGAAACATCAGAGGACGAAGATGCGGATGAATCTGCCTTAGTGGTAAGGAGGAGGCGGTAGCATTCATCTCTGCCATATGGCCTGTTTCTGCTTGGTTCTGCCCTCTGCATCATCACCTTCCACTGTCCCCCGATACACTCTGCGGCACTCACCTTGGACCTCGACATGGACTGCCATATTCTGTTTGGTTACCAATGACACAGCAATCAGACTGCGGACTGAACTCTTCCTCTTCTGATGAACTTGTCCTTCCCTAATGGACTCTGGCTGGCCCTCCACGGGGCAACTCTGGGCCTGATTCACAGAACTAACTTACGTCAAAAACGTAAAGTTAGTACTTTTTGGTATTCACAGAATACACTTACTCATTTTGGTATTCACAGAATGAACTTACTCATTTCGGTATTCACAGAAGTTAGTAGTCCTAACTTTAGGACTCCTAAATGCCTTCTGTGAATACCGAAAGTCTTAAAGTTAGGATTTTTCTCAGTTTAGGAGTAGTAAAGTTAGGACTCCTAACTTTAGGACTCCTAAATGCCTTCTGTGAATACCGAAAGTCTTAAAGTTAGGATTTTTCTCAGTTTAGGAGTAGTAAAGTTAGGACTCCTAACTTTAGGACTCCTAAACTGAGAAAATCCTAACTTAAGACTTTCGGTATTCACAGAAGGCATTTAGGAGTCCTAAAGTTAGGACTACTAACTTCTGTGAATACCGAAATGAGTAAGTTCATTCTGTGAATACCAAAATGAGTAAGTGTATTCTGTGAATACCAAAAAGTATTAACTTTACGTTTTTGACGTAAGTTAGTTCTGTGAATCAGGCCCAATGTCAAGTGGGGTGTGCATGGCCCTGTACTGCTCCAGCTGCAACACTCCACTGGATGTGAATAAAACATTCCAATTTACATAGATGTGTCATGTCTATGATCCTTCAAGTATGACAGTATGGATGAATGTAGGGTCACTGATTCCCCCCCATTTTGCACATGTTGTGGGGCTTGGGTCACAGGGTGCAACATTGCCGATTGCGGTCCGGGTGGCGCAGACACTACAACGGAGACACACGCATTGGTTACTTCCTTGTCCAGGCCAGAACTGAACCACGCCCAGAGCCCCGGGCTCATTGTTCACACCCCTACGCTGGACTGGCATACGCCAGCCCAGCCCACTCCGCTTACGCTCACAGGGGGTGACGACACAGCTACATGTCCCAGGTCTTTCCTGTAGTGATCTGCTGGTAACTGGTCTAGTTGTCAGCATGCCACAGCCACTCCCTGAGGGCTGGTTCACACCCACACCACACCCATCCAGCACAGGCGTCACAGGACATGTGACCCTGCCAATAAAAGGGGCCCACCACAGCACATCCCCCACTGCCAAAGGTGACATGATGGCATCCGCATCCACGGAACTCAATCATGAGGGGTCCGTGACTTGCGTTGCACAGAGTTAGTGGCACCCGATGGCTTGCGTTCGGCACGGGCCTACCGCCACGTGGCGATGACTTGCGTTGCACTGAGTTAGTGGCACCCGATCACCTGCGTCCGGCACGGGCCTACCGCCACGTGGCGATGACTTGTGTTGCACTGAGTTAGTGGCACCCGATGGCCTGCATCTGGCACGGGCCTACCGCCACGTGGCGATGACTTGCGTTGCACTGAGTTAGGCCCACCTGAAGAGCTGAGCGGGTGTGCAGCCTGCGATGATGCGTTGGCCTCGATACGGCGTCCAGCAAATCAAGACCAAAATTGAATTGTGAGCCCTGCTGGACCGCAGTGTATGCGCAGGCAGCAGTCAGCACACACATGACTCCACGGTGCGGGGCCGCAGGGTGCGCTGGGGGCCTGTGGCATGGAATCCAGCGATCGGCTGAGGAGGGCCCTCTTGGAGACATGCCTGTGGCGGCAGGTGAGCATTGAGGCCTGGGTGCACAGGGGTGGGCAGTCATCGCTGGGGGGCGGACCGGTCTGGGGACCAGGGCTGGGGTGCAGCAGGCGCACAGGATCGCGCAGGCACCACCGGTCACGGCGGCGGCCTCGTGGCTGGGTGGGGTGTGTCGCCCTGGCAGACACGACCCTGCATGCGCTGACGAGATGTACGTGGGTTGGCTTTGGACGTAGTCACCTTGTCTCCAGTGTGAATACGGCCGTTGAATGGGGTCGGGCACGTGTGTAGGCCTATGGTCCCGATATGCAAAAACAACAGTTGATGGACAGAATGCAGAACAATGTCATACATTCACTCCAGTACAGAGATCTGGGCCTAAATCCATCGTTTTTTTGCTCACCATGCCATTCCAGTTTGGACCCAGCCATATGCAAATCAGTCTTGACCCTGTGCCTCATGGGAACAGTCTAGCCCGAACTGCCAAGCCAGGTCCTCCCTGGACTGGAAACAAGCATCCTAGGACCGGTTTCGGGGTTTCACCCCTCTTCAGCCAGGATAGCTTGATTCCAGTGGCATGGAGAGCACGGGACCCACGTCTGGGCATACCCGTCCCACTCGGGGTGACAAATGCAAAAACAACTGTTGATGGACAGAATGATGGATTTAACCCAGATCTCTTGACTGGGGGTGAATGTTTTGATTTGTTCTGCATTCCGTCTATCAATTGTGTGTCTTTTGCTTTCTCGCCCTAAGTGCGCCAGGTATGCCCAGACGTGGGTCCTGGGATCACTGTGTCACTTGAATCAAGCTATCCTGGCTGAAGAGGGGTGAAACCCCGAAACCGGTCCTAGGATGCTTGTTTTCGGTCCAGGGAGGACCTGGCTTGGCAGTTCGGGCTGGACTGTTCCCATGAGGCACAGGGTCAAGACTGATTTGCATATGGCCAGGTCTAAACTGGGGTGAGCAAAAGAATGATGGATTTATCCCAGATCTCTTGACTGGGGGTGAATGTTTTGATTTGTTCTGCATTCCGTCCATCAATTGTGTGTCTTTTGCTTTCTCGCCCTAAGTGCGCCAGGTATGCCCAGACGTGGGTCCTGGGCTCACTGTGTCACTGGAATCAAGCTATCCTGGCTGAAGAGGGGTGAAACCCCGAAACCGGTCCTAGGATGCTTGTTTCCGGTCCAGGGAGGACCTGGCTTGGCAGTTCGGGCTGGACTGTTCCCATGAGGCACAGGGTCAAGACTGATTTGCATATGGCCAGGTCTAAACTGGGGTGGCATGGTGAGCAAAAGAATGATGGATTTAACCCAGATCTCTTGACTGGGGGTGAATGTTTTGATTTGTTCTGCATTCCGTCCATCAATTGTGTGTCTTTTGCTTTCTCGCCCTAAGTGCGCCAGGTATGCCCAGACGTGGGTCCTGGGCTCACTGTGTCACTGGAATCAAGCTATCCTGGCTGAAGAGGGGTGAAACCCCGAAACCGGTCCTAGGATGCTTGTTTCCGGTCCAGGGAGGACCTGGCTTGGCAGTTCGGGCTGGACTGTTCCCATGAGGCACAGGGTCAAGACTGATTTGCATATGGCCAGGTCTAAACTGGGGTGGCATGGTGAGCAAAAGAATGATGGATTTAACCCAGAGCTCTTGACTGGGGGTGAATGTTTTGATTTGTTCTGCATTCCGTCCATCAATTGTGTGTCTTTTGCTTTCTCGCCCTAAGTGCGCCAGGTATGCCCAGACGTGGGTCCTGGGCTCACTGTGTCACTGGAATCAAGCTATCCTGGCTGAAGAGGGGTGAAACCCCGAAACCGGTCCTAGGATGCTTGTTTCCGGTCCAGGGAGGACCTGGCTTGGCAGTTCGGGCTGGACTGTTCCCATGACGCACAGGGTCAAGACTGATTTGCATATGGCCAGGTCTAAACTGGGGTGGCATGGTGAGCAAAAGAATGATGGATTTAACCCAGATCTCTTGACTGGGGGTGAATGTTTTGATTTGTTCTGCATTCCGTCCATCAATTGTGTGTCTTTTGCTTTCTCGCCCTAAGTGCGCCAGGTATGCCCAGACGTGGGTCCTGGGCTCACTGTGTCACTGGAATCAAGCTATCCTGGCTGAAGAGGGGTGAAACCCCGAAACCGGTCCTAGGATGCTTGTTTCCGGTCCAGGGAGGACCTGGCTTGGCAGTTCGGGCTGGACTGTTCCCATGAGGCAGAGGGTCAAGACTGATTTGCATATGGCCAGGTCTAAACTGGGGTGGCATGGTGAGCAAAAGAATGATGGATTTAACCCAGATCTCTTGACTGGGGGTGAATGTTTTGATTTGTTCTGCATTCCGTCCATCAATTGTGTGTCTTTTGCTTTCTCGCCCTAAGTGCGCCAGGTATGCCCAGACGTGGGTCCTGGGCTCACTGTGTCACTGGAATCAAGCTATCCTGGCTGAAGAGGGGTGAAACCCCGAAACCGGTCCTAGGATGCTTGTTTCCGGTCCAGGGAGGACCTGGCTTGGCAGTTCGGGCTGGACTGTTCCATTGAGGCACAGGGTCAAGACTGATTTGCATATGGCCAGGTCTAAACTGGGGTGGCATGGTGAGCAAAAGAATGATGGATTTAACCCAGATCTCTTGACTGGGGGTGAATGTTTTGATTTGTTCTGCATTCCGTCCATCAATTGTGTGTCTTTTGCTTTCTCGCCCTAAGTGCGCCAGGTATGCCCAGACGTGGGTCCTGGGCTCACTGTGTCACTGGAATCAAGCTATCCTGGCTGAAGAGGGGTGAAACCCCGAAACAGGTCCTAGGATGCTTGTTTCCGGTCCAGGGAGGACCTGGCTTGGCAGTTCGGGCTGGACTGTTCACATGAGGCACAGGGTCAAGACTGATTTGCATATGGCCAGGTCTAAACTGGGGTGGCATGGTGAGCAAAAGAATGATGGATTTAACCCAGATCTCTTGACTGGGGGTGAATGTTTTGATTTGTTCTGCATTCCGTCCATCAATTGTGTGTCTTTTGCTTTCTCGCCCTAAGTGCGCCAGGTATGCCCAGACGTGGGTCCTGGGCTCACTGTGTCACTGGAATCAACCTATCCTGGCTGAAGAGGGGTGAAACCCCGAAACCGGTCCTAGGATGCTTGTTTCCGGTCCAGGGAGGACCTGGCTTGGCAGTTCGGGCTGGACTGTTCCCATGAGGCACAGGGTCAAGACTGATTTGCATATGGCCAGGTCTAAACTGGGGTGGCATGGTGAGCAAAAGAATGATGGATTTAACCCAGATCTCTTGACTGGGGGTGAATGTTTTGATTTGTTCTGCATTCCGTCCATCAATTGTGTGTTTTTTGCTTTCTCGCCCTAAGTGCGCCAGGTATGCCCAGACGTGGGTCCTGGGCTCACTGTGTCACTGGAATCAAGCTATCCTGGCTGAAGAGGGGTGAAACCCCGAAACCGGTCCTAGCATGCTTGTTTCCAGTCCAGGGAGGACCTGGCTTGGCAGTTCGGGCTGGACTGTTCCCATGAGGCACAGGGTCAAGACTGATTTGCATATGGCCAGGTCTAAACTGGGGTGGCATGGTGAGCAAAAGAATGATGGATTTAACCCAGATCTCTTGACTGGGGGTGAATGTTTTGATTTGTTCTGCATTCCGCCATCAATTGTGTGTCTTTTGCTTTCTCGCCCTAAGTGCGCCAGGTATGCCCAGACGTGGGTCCTGGGCTCACTGTGTCACTGGAATCAAGCTATCCTGGCTGAAGAGGGTGAAACCCCGAAACAGGTCCTAGGATGCTTGTTTCCGAGTCCAGGGAGGACCTGGCTTGGCAGTTCGGGCTGGACTGTTCCCATGAGGCACAGGGTCAAGACTGATTTGCATATGGCCAGGTCTAAACTGGGGTGGCATGGTGAGCAAAAGAATGATGGATTTAACCCAGATCTCTTGACTGGGGTGAATGTTTTGATTTGTTCTGCATTCCGTCCATCAATTGTGTGTCTTTTGCTTTCTCGCCCTAAGTGCGCCAGGTATGCCCAGACGTGGGTCCTGGGCTCACTGTGTCACTGGAATCAAGCTATCCTGGCTGAAGAGGGGTGAAACCCCGAAACCGGTCCTAGGATGCTTGTTTCCGGTCCAGGGAGGACCTGGCTTGGCAGTTCGGGCTGGACTGTTCCCATGAGGCACAGGGTCAAGACTGATTTGCATATGGCCAGGTCTAAACTTGGGTGGCATGGTGAGCAAAAGAATGATGGATTTAACCCAGATCTCTTGACTGGGGGTGAATGTTTTGATTTATTCTGCATTCCGTCCATCAATTGTGTGTCTTTTGCTTTCTCGCCCTAAGTGCGCCAGGTATGCCCAGACGTGGGTCCTGGGCTCACTGTGTCACTGGAATCAAGCTATCCTGGCTGAAGAGGGGTGAAACCCCGAAACCGGTCTTGGGATCCTTGTTTCCGGTCCAGGGAGGACCTGGCTTGGCAGTTCGGGCTGGACTGTTCCCATGAGGCACAGGGTCAAGACTGATTTGCATATGGCCAGGTCTAAACTGGGGTGGCATGGTGAGCAAAATAATGATGGATTTAACCCAGATCTCTTGACTGGGGGTGAATGTTTTGATTTGTTCTGCATTCCGTCCATCAATTGTGTGTCTTTTGCTATGGTCCCGATATGGCAGACACAGAGACACACGCAGTAGTTACTGTGGTGGCCATCCCGGAAGTGGACCATGCCCAGGGCCCTGGGCTATTCATTCACGACATATGCTGGCCAAGGCTGCTCCGCTCAGGCTTACAGGGGGGACCACATGGCTACATGTCCAAGCTCTTCCACACTGCCTGGGGTAACCTGTTTGCGTCCACTGTCCACTACACTGCAAACACCAGCAGTAGATGTCCACATGGACATGTCTGTGCTCTGCATACTGCAGTCTGTCCAGCACATCTCCGCCACACTTGGCATTGTGTCCTTTCTTATTGCTGGGTCACTTGCCTCCTTCGCACATTCTTGGTTCCCACCTCTCCCCACATTCTGCAATTGTGTGGCAGAGGGGCTCTGCCTTTGTGGATGGTTTGTCTACATGTCTGGCCCCTGTTAGAAACGGTTACTTGTGTTGTCATGTCCGGTAGTTGGGCATGTTGGTTGGCATGCTGTATGTGATTTTGTTACGTGTGCTCTCCCACAGTTGTGAGTTGTGTGATTGTGAAGTTGAGGTGTGTGGTGTGTTGAGTTAGTACTTACCAATGAGCAGTGCATTGCCATGGGTGCCATCCTGGAAGCGCTGGTTGATGATGGACTGTCGGAAGATATATGTATCATGCACACTGCCTGTGAAGTTGGCGACGACATTGGTGAGCTGTCCCCGTGGTCCACTATCGCCTGCACATTGATGGAATGCGTGTGCTTTCTGTGGCGGTAATTGTGTGCAGGGTCGGCAGGGGGTACAAGTGGTACATGTGTACAGTCAATTGCCCCCGACACGTGCGGTAAGGCAGCTATGGCATAATTCCCTTGCACGGTCTCCAGCTGTTTATGCACAGCATGGGGGAAGTGAAGGTGCAGGGGTATCAAGATGATACAAACTGTGATGTTTACAGGTATGATGAATCCTGCATGATGAGACCGTGACAGATGTTTGTGTGGTCGTAACCTTCCTTTTCTTTCCTGCGGAGGTTATGAGCACACGGACTTCTGTTACAGTATGTTTGGACTGGATTCATCATACCTGTATGCATTCCGGTTTGTCCAAGTGCAATACACTGTAACAGATTACGTTTGTGACTAAGAGGACGCTTGACCATTGTCACCATTTCTCCAACAGGTTTCTGACTACTGATTTCGGGATCTGGAATGGTATTGGGGAGTTCCCACAGCATTTGCAGTTTATTGGATCCACACGTTGCCCTGGTGAAGTTCCCCGTTGGGAATGGAACGTGTTGGCTGAGCTTTCCGTCTTGTTGTTTATGTATTTGTAATAAAGTTCTGTTTTTCCACTACCGTTGACTGCTGGACTTCATGACCTGGGGGGGAGGGTCCCGGGGGTGGTTGCTGTGGGTGTTGTGGCCCTCTTGGGTCTCCAGGCTGCATGATAATTGTCTTCATGGCATCTGTTGGTCTTCAGATGTGGCTCTGGGCTGGGCTCCCTTTCATACTGCAGGTTGTCGTCCTGCTTAACAGTGTTCTCGACACTTAGAGCGGTGGCTGCACCGCAAGAGAAATATCTCTTAACAGGATTTCCCGTACACCCTATGCAAGCATAGGGTCTATCTGTAGCTCCCAGGGTTATGATGTCAGAAAGAGAGGCTCCCCTATACACAGATGAGTAATAATTAGTGGACCATCCTTGTTCTCTAACCAACCTTCCAGTACTGTGAGTCCATGACAGCAGTTGCTTGAAAAATTGGAGAAAGCAAAGAAAAAACATGTCAGAACTGAGCTTCACGCTCGGATGCTGACAGAGTATTTGAAGGCAGGAATTATCTCGCAAGGGTTACAGGTCAGAAACATCCCAGGTATTTTCCGAGAGGACCCAAAATTTAAAGGTAACTTTAGCCATATTTCCACAACCTGCTCACGCCACTGGATGGTGTTAGGTGTGGAAACAGCAATAGAACATGTAAAAGCAGAACTCAAAGAAATAGAGTAATTAGAGAAAGAACTACTTGGAGGTGACGGAGTAGCAGAGGCTAAAATACTTTTGGACAAACTGAACAAAACTATAGATGATTTCAACTCCTTTGAGTTGAAGAAAAAAGTAGACAAAGTGACAAAAGACATAAAGAATTTCTCAAAAGAAAAAGCTTATCCGTACCTGAGAGAAGACTATTACAGCACTACAGGCATATAAAATAGACAAAACACATGGGGCAGATTTAGGAGGAATCAGCCAATCACTTTTTCAGAGTCATCAGTTGGCTCAGACGATTCTGACGCCCAACCAGGACCAAATTGCCCCGACAATCACCCAGGTCAGCCTTTTTTAGATCGGGTGGGAAGAGAAAAGCCAAAACATGGTATCAATACTCGGGAGAATGGCAAACGTAACAAACACTATCAATGGGGCCCCCAGCCATACTTTTTGGCGACGATCTTCAAAAGAACCTACATTTATCACCTCTTCAAACTTCAAGCAACTTCAAGTACAGACTCTACAGTAACTCAAGCTAAGCATCTACCTTCAACTGGCATCCTTGACCCCACCAGTGACCTCCCATCGGTCGCCCACAGCAGTCTGCCAGTTGTTCCTGTGAGGGTAAGCCTGCCAACCTCTGCGCCTGCCAACCTCTGCGCCTGCCAACGCCTGCATCTTGTGCTGTGCCTTCAATGAGGGTAAGCCTGCCATTGTCAACGTCTGCACACTGTCTGGTGAAGAAGTGTTTTTTCTCATGTGTGTGCCAGTCAAGGTGTCTCTGAACAAGACTATCTCGAAGAGCCATGCTCTGTTCTTCAATCCTGCCTACCAGCAGTGGCGTAGCTAGGGGGGGGCGATGGGGGCGGACCGCCCCAGGCGGCATGAGTTTTGGGGTGGCAGCCGGCCCCCCTTCCGCCGCTCTTACCTGCGGCCGTTGCGTCCGCAAGATTCGGCCGCTACCACTCCCCCCCGCTCTTCTATCAGTTTGCCGAGGGCGGCAAACGCAGGGGCCGCCACGGGCAGCCTAAGGCCTAGCTATGCCCCTGCCTACCAGTTCCTGTTTTAACACTTGGATTTCATTTCATGCAGAGGGATGGACAGACTGGTGTGCTGTTGTTTTAATATCACATCTCTCAAGTATCTGTTTCATGGATGTAATTTACTGCGCAAACTGGTCAAATAGCTGTGGATGTTTTCAAAGCTTCAAATCTACATGTTCGTGAGCTATCTATATGGCACTGTGTTTTCCACCTTCATTTTAAGACTGGTTCTTTGCTTCTACAGTTCGTGCCTGTTGGCGGAACGTGTTTGGTGCCACACAGCTGCATTCCCTCTAGTCCAGGGAACGAAGTCAAGTGAGACCTAGCGTGTCTTTTATTTTTGGTCTACGCTGAGACCTTATACCTGTGGTTTTCTCAACCGCCGCTTTCTTTTTAAATTTAAGCATGCCATGAGTCCAGCTATGCACGCGCTTTTGCGCGAGCTTTAGTTAGTGTGCACACTCCTACCTTCTTCCACCTGACTGCGAAGGTCCTTCTGTGACGTTCTTCTGCTGCACTGCAACGTTGCGAAGCACGTCTTGGCCGCAAGCCACCCTGCGTGATCGGCCCAACGCGGCGCCATCTTGTGGATGGAGGAAGAGACCAACTTTTTTTTCAATGTCACACTCCTGTTGTTTGCCAACCGCGACACTGTGCACCAGCAACGCGGTTTCAGGATCTTTTCGCTTCACATGTTCACCAGCAACGCGGTTTCAGGATCTTTTCGCTTCACATTTCTACAACAATCTATCGCTTGGAAATGTTGTGTGGTGAGTTTTTCTTTCCTTTGGTTTTGTTCTCAGCACATGCGCTGAGGTGTGGAGATCATTTTCACTCCACCTGGTTACCGCAGTGATGCTTCTTGTTAGTGAATTTACCATCTGAACTGTAATGTACTTCCTGACAGTCTTCAAGTTTGGTCTGTGTCTCGTGTTTTTTTGGTCCCTTAAGACTTCCAGGGGTCCTGTATTTCCTTCAGGATTGGGTGATTTCCTATTCTTCAACATTCCAAGGAGCCTTTACATTTTCAGTTGGCGTCGGCTCTCTTGTAAAGTACTTTCTTGCTCAAGTACCTTGGATTCCTCAGAGTTGTACTGTTGGGTCCA
Organism: Calotriton arnoldi; assembly: GCA_963921515.1. Taxonomy (NCBI): domain Eukaryota; kingdom Metazoa; phylum Chordata; class Amphibia; order Caudata; family Salamandridae; genus Calotriton; species Calotriton arnoldi. Next base: position 1,402,013 of record CAWUFW010002206.1, on the reverse strand, counting down.
GTTTCGTCTGCCTGTTCCTATCCCGGTGACAGGCACACCAGTGACTGTTACATTATACTACGTTTACGGTGCAGTTTGTTGGCATTCAAATGTTTTACTTGTACATGTTCATTGGGACCATTTTCTCTCACACAGTCACATGTACGTTGGCATCAATGTTATCTCTGTATACACCTGACTTATGCAAGCTAAGAGTCTTTTCAAAATGTAACAGTGTCTGTTTATTTCAAACTTTATGCATACTGCAATATCGCTTTTGATGCATTATCTTAGTACTCATGCCCTTTGTTCTATGTTTTATTGTTTTGTTTCAGGGCAATTATGCATAGGTTCCAGTCCTTTTGCATCTTTTATGCATCTCTTTCCCAAGAGATAAGTCATGCGTTCCTACCCATTTAATTCGGGTTCCTACCCACATTTAAGTCACGGGTTCCTACCCATGTATTCGGTTTCCCACCCACATCCAGTATACAGTCACAGTCTAGTTTACCCCACACAGGGTGTATGTTATGGGCCTTAGTCCCATCTGTTCGTTGTGCATTTATGCAATTTTCACATGTGCACAATATTTTAGTTATCCCTTCTTACAGGGGATCTATGCAACGGTTTTAGTCCGTTTTGCATCCATGCAAGAGTTACAGTCCTGTTGCATATGTGTCTTTCTCTATAACCTGGAGACTACTTACGGGTTCTTACCCACACATGTCTAGTTGACAGGTTCACGTCCATATACTTTTTGACATGTGCACAAATCTTAGCCTTTCTATGTGAGGGTTTTAGTCCCTTTGCATCGGTTACACATCTCTATCCCTAGAGATTCATCATGGGTTCCTACCCATGCTTTCGGGTTCTTATCCACTATTTAACACCGTTAATATATTTACATATTTAGCTTACGTTTTATACCCTTTTGTTGGGTGCATTTCATGGGTTCGATGCTAGGTATGTACTACTTTATATTGTTATATTTGCACTATCTTTGCATTACATTTTTGTCATTGTGTAACGATAATGGTGTTTGGATGAGGAATCCCCTTTTACTTTTCCTCATCTTCCCTATTTCTTTCTTCATTTCTGTTTTCCTTCTGAGGTCTTCTTCTCGTGTCTCGTGTGGATTCTGAGCTTTACTCTGCTTTTCTGTTGTGTTTTCTTGCTCTGTTTGTTTTTCATTTTTCAGCCTCCTTACATTCATGTTCTGGCCAGTGGGTGTGTTTTGGGGCAGTCGTTCGTGCTTCCTTTTCTCCTCTTCTCTGACGTTGTTGTTTTTTCTTCTTTTCTGTTGTGTATAGAAGGGAGGATGGTTTCTATGTTTGTTTTCCTTTCTTCTTACGGTTCTGTTTCCTCTGTTTTCTCTTTCTCGGTTCTTCTCCCTTGTTCTCTCATTGTTGTTCTTTTGTTTATTTGGGAGAAAGGGGGATATGTTACATCCTGACTTCAATGTTATGCATGCCCTGCCTGTAGAATCTTACAGTGATGACATGCCTTGGAATGTTGTGAGTCAAATGAGTCACAGTTGACTGGGCTGAGCTGCCTGCTGGCTGCTCCTGGTGGGGTCTTGAGAGAGTCTTGATCTGGTCTCCTTGGGGTCTCGTTGTGATCTTGTACCATCTTGAATAAAACCTCTTTGAATCACAAGAACCTGCGTGGACTTGATCACTACAGTATCAGAGCAGAGACCATCCCTATCTTCAATCTGTCACAGCATGTGCTATCCTCATCAGAAATTTCATTACTGAGTAAGGGACTTTCATTTGTGATCACAGAGCATACCAACTTTTTCAATCTAAAGACAGAACTATACCAGTTCTTCTGAAAGATACGTCTCAAACTGTTCTTTATGGACAGGGATCATACAACATCAGACTCTGTCACAGGACTTAGACCACCCTCTACTTTTTACCCTACTAACGCGATGATGCCACCAGAACTTCTAACGTTTGAGAAACTAGTCCTTGCAGGAGTAGACAACTTGAAAAACAATAGTCGTTTCATACCATACAATATCAGTCTGGATGAACGCAAAGCCCTAGAGGTGCTTAAAAATGACAAGTCGATTATACTCAAACTGGCAGATAAAGGGGGTGGAATAGTTGTACAAGACCGGAAAGACTATGATACAGAGATCAGAAAACAAATTAGTGAAGTCAAACACTATACAAAATTAGACACAAACCCATTAGCCAACATCAGAAGAGAAATTTTGAGAATAACCATAGAAGGAAAAGATCAAGGGTTTATAAGCAAGAAAGAATTTGAATTTCTTAATGCAGAAAACCCCAGAACACCGGTCCTATACACCATCCCTAAGATCCATAAAAGCACCACAAATCCTCCTGGACGCCCGATACTATCGGGATGTGGTTCCATCTTAGAACCAATTGGAAAGTACATAGACTTCTTCATCAAGGAGTTCGTTCCCTTACAGGAAACATATGTGAGAGACTCCATGTACATGATTAATCTAGTGGAGGACAAACCATACAACATTGAGACAGATTGGCTAGCCACCCTCGACATTTCTTCGCTCTACACCAATATACCACAATATGAAAGTATTCAGGTAATAGAAAATCTATTAGACACAAGGCCAAGACCCACCCGAGTACCTACTACATTCATTATCTCCCTCTTACAAATTGCCCTGAGATTTAACTACTTTGTGTCAGGAGGTAGCTACTATCAGCAATGCACTGGGACCAGTATGGGAGCAATTTTTGCACCGAATCTGGCGAATATTTACATGGATCATGTAGGACAAAAATTTGCCCTTAATGCAACAAATATGTACCGCTCCAACATTAAATGTTGGAAGCGGTACATAGACGACATTTTTCTCATCTGGTCAGGAAGTGAATCTGATTTCAATGACTTTGTCACATATCTGAATAAAATACAGGAACACCTCACTTTCACCTCAACTATACATAAATCTAGCATAGCTTTCCTAGATCTAAATATACAACATGAAAATGGGGCCTTATACACCTCCCTTCACAGAAAACCAACGGAAAGGAACACACTACTTTCCCTCAAAAGTTACCACCCACGTGCACTAAGAGACGGTCTACCGTTCGGCCAATTTCTACGCTGGCGTAGAAATTGTACGAAAAAGGAAGATTACATGAAAGAGGCAGAAATTCTATAAACCAAGTTAGTGGCAAGAGGCTACCCTAACTGGCTAGTCAGGAAGTCATTGAAACGAGCCTGGTTTTGTCCTAGGGAAACTCTGTTAGCTACCAAAGAAAAGACCACAATTGACAAATTAATTTGCGTGACCACGTTTGGTGTGCACACCAACCAAGTCCGCAAATTAATAACAAAAAACTGACATATCATCAAGAACATAGATTCGACAATTGATGTGCCTATGTTTGCTTTCAAACGCGGCAAAAATGTAAAAGACCATCTAATCCGGTCATCCATGGAAAGCCCATTGCAAACAACTAGATCATTGCTGTCCACTTGGGGCCTACCAGAAGTAAAGGGGCATTTTAAATGTGGCAATTGTGTATCATGCGCATTTACATTCAACACCAAAACATTTGAACATGCAAATGTTAGACATACACTGGAATTTTTTGCAAACTGCAACACCAGGAATGTCGTGTACTGCATAACATGTCCTTGCAACTTGCCCTACATTGGACAGACTCAACAACCTATAAAGGCCAGAATAGGGCAACACCGTAGCCGTATCAGGCACTCTGTAGCCAACGCCCACTTGGTGAGCCATTTCACAGAAAAAAATCACACGGCAGATGACATAAGATGGCAAGTCATCGACAAAGCTTCTGTTCCAGAAAGAGGAGGAGACCTCACACAAATTCTACAACGACTAGAATGTCGTTGGATAGAAAGAACTAATTTGATAACCCAAGGGCTTAACTCCGCAGAGGAGTGGCGGGGATTTGTTACTACATGTAGCAACTGACATTTCTGGTTCATACTAGCTTACTCATTGAGTACCCTTACCAGACCACTACATTTTAAAGAACAGCCCTGTATGTAGCTTTTTATGTAATAATTTGTATTACAGTCAGTGATCAAGGACCGGCGGGTCCGCCAGTCATGATTGTATCCGTTAATGGGTACCATTAGTATAATTATTGGGATAAACAGAAGTAACTAGAATAACGCAGGAACTACGACATACTATCCTCTGCTTTAGTACAAGTAAATTGGATGTTTCACTATGTTAGTATAACCATAAGCACGTTAACAACAATTATGATAGTACATCATAATATAATTTTACATGCGTCACGACATGTACTGATTCGTGTGAATACATGATGTTCGCCATATGTATCCTGTGTATCGGCATAATTTTCCAATTAATGGGGATGAATTCACATAGGTTTGAAATAATGTGTTAATATGCGTCATTATTTACTGCAATTGTACTAATGTATTATTTGAACTAAATGTAAATTATATATTGGCGTATTCATCTACTGACATATATCGGCATATTTATGTATTTAAAAATGTGAGAACAAGCAATGTCTTAAATAGAAAATCGACACTGTGTATTTACATATCCACACGTAGGCAAAGACATCCAATATATCACACACCCGTTCGCAGACCCTAACATTAAGCTATGCTGTCCTCTGCTATACAACTTCTGCACCACGCCACATACACCTTAATTAAATACACTACATCATTCGAGTCTGCCAGTACAAACATACACGTCCTCTATCCCACCACTGGTCTGTTGTTCATTTCCATTATGGATGTTAGAGCACCGAGTTACATTGACAGATGTAACTCAACAGTCAGGTCTGGTGAAGAAAATTTTATGTGGTTTTGGTGGGAACAGAGCCCTTAAGTACTCCCAATTAATCACAGGCCCCTTGTCATCGAACCGAGCAGACAGACACATGCTGTTCTGCTACGAAGCAGTCGAGGTGCAGGCCAACATTGAATTACGATTGAGTAAGGTGAGAAACTTCTAGACAGCTCCTGCTAATTTTTAGGCAAAGAGCGCCACCCAGTGAGATCAAGCATGCTCAGCATCCGATTTTATTATGCCTTTACTTGATTGTAGATCTCTTCACCGGATGCAACTGATACCAATTTTCAGGGAGACGGAGCAGCCGCCCCTGGTGCCAAACTGTACCATCGTGTTTCAGGATACAATTAGGAAGCCTGCACTTCCAGTACGCAGACACACCGTCTGGGTAAGCCTGCAATAGTAATATTAGGCATCTACAGCTTACACACATTGTGGCAGTACTTGTAAGTAATAGCCCATTATACATGCTTCCTCTTTCACAGAGTACACGCCAGGACTACACATACCCCGCGCTTTCCTAATCTCTACCCATTTCGGATTATTCCCTGTTGTGCCATTCAGAACTTTGCCAGCCTACCTCTACCCTTACATGGGGTAAGTTTCTCATTTCTTTGTACCATCTCAGTGTAGTGATGTATCCCTAATTTATGGGCCTGATAATAACACGCAATCATTTTCTCACATGTACAGTGCCCGGCTGGGTCCCATGTGTGTATTGATTCCTTCACTATACTCACGGTGACACACCCTTCACACAAGGCTGCGCACAGAGATCCTTCAGGTATTACATAAACAGCTCTCTCCATTTACAAGCATATCTGCTTCGTTATTAGCACACACTGATGCTATCCCTTCATCTTTTTGTAGGTGTCCCTACACTCCTAGGTCCTGAAGAGACCCTACATTGCACAAAGGGTCGAAACACCGTCGACTGTTTATAAAAGCGAACAATTAAAAACCAGCACCTATCATTGTATAAAGTGTGGTTAATACACTATACATTTTCCAATGGTCGTTTTTATGATACATGGGAAACCTTGTACATATCACAAATATGTCACCACTGTTTTAAGGTTCCAATTTTTCATTGGGACACCACTCACTACTGTTAAACTATCGTTTCAATATCCTGTGTGTATTTTTGTTTCAAAAATTATATAAATAACTGTTGAATTACAAATTTATAGTGTGTTGGGCTTTCTCTCCTTTTGACATCATATTAACCCGTTTTATTGCCATTGAGCATTATTATATCAATATTACGTTGCCATTAGTCCACAGGAGCCATTGTTTTTGTTAACAATTTAACACCAGTAAGAGGCAGGTGTTGAATACCTGCTGCTAGCGCGCCTTATCGCCAGTTTTCGGATTGCATCACTGATCTGGCTGCTCGTTGGGAATATCGCGAAGTGGTGTTTTCGTGTGTTTTTGCACGGGAACGCCTACTCTGCATATCATTAGCGTTAGTTGTCGCTCTCATCCTTGGCAATGTGTTTTGCGGCAGCTATCGTGGGAAAACTGGCGATGTCTGCAGTTTGCACCAGCTTGTGAATGGGGCGATTAGTCTATCGCCACTTTTGCGGCGCTAAATTGCAGATAAATCAGCGATGGCTCCTTGAGAATATGCCCCTGAGAGTGGTGCAGGGAGAGAAGGTGTACACACCCTGTCCAACGGCCTCATCCAGAGCGGTAGGCCCGTGCCGAAATGACTTCTTTCCTGTGTCCCATATTGCTGTGCCTTGAGCAACAAGAATCAGAGTATTGCGACAGGCCCCCAGGCAGCAACAAAGTACAGCAGGGCATCATGGGGAAATACGTAAGGGCACACAGTGACACTACAATCATGGATCCTATCTATTTCAAAACCAGTTGCAGCCAAGTGCACAGTAAACCTGTCCACACCACCCACATCGACCACCGGCCCTCCCATAAGGTTCGCTCATCAAGAGGGGAGCCTGGAGAACGGCGAAGCAGCAAGATGCGATGCATTTGTGGTATCCTCTGGAAGCAGCAAGATACCTTCCAGGAGACTCCACAGTATTTCCCAAGCAGATCTGATGGGGTTGTTTATTTTAGATAGCTGGGTAACACTATAACACATATAACAAATTTGAGAATATGTACATGCGAGTTTATTTCAAGGACCAGAAGGTGAAGGAGTTTTTGTGACAATAAAATTTCAGTTTAACTACTGAAACATGAATAAATAATTATGTAACAAAGAACTAGGGTCATAGACGTCATTTAGGGGCTCTAGGGGTCGCACCTGCGACTCATGACTTATGCCTTGCAACGCCATGACCCCTGGCAAAGTAATGCCAGGAACAGAAGCTAAACAGTACTCTGATGATCACTTTTACCTTTCTGCAGCTCCCATTGCCACCTTGGACAATAAGGGGCAGATTTATCAAGCAGTTGTGTCACCCCTGCGCCACACAATGGGGGCAAAGACGACGCATCTCATAAGTTTGATTTATCAAGACACGCAAGGCCACCTTGCATGGCTTGATAAACTTAGAGTAAAGCAACGCAGTGCAAGTCGCTGTACTGCATTACTCTGCCCCAGGAAGGCATTCCATGGTTGGAGTGTGGGTGTTCCACCGCATCCACCATTGGATTTCGGCTCATTTACAGATTTACCATTATTGGCAGACCCTGGAATGCATCAAATTGCTACGCCTCCCCAGGAGAGGCATAACAAAGAGAAATATCTTTATTTCGCCACGTTACTTCCTGTCTTTGTGTGCTGCACACATAGAAAGAGGAAAATGCCTCACAGTGTTGTTTTTATGCAGGAAGGTGTCCCTCCCTGCACAAAAACAACCCTGCTTACAGCGCTTGCATCCTTGCACCATGGTGCAAGGGCGCCTGCGTTGGCTCTAGGCAGCACATTGTGTGCCAGCACAGGGGAAAGGACAGAAATGCACTGTATAATGTTAGGCATGACGCATTCCTGCACTATCCCTATCACGCAGCACAGCAAGGTCACTTGCTGCGTTGCGCTGCATGATTTCTTAATAAATATGCCCCTAAAGGTTTAGCTCAGGTAAAAAAATATTGCCAGCAGTACAATGTCAACTCTCCTGATTAAATATTTAAAATATGGCATCCAATATTGTTGATATTCATTATTGTAAACACCTTCTAAAATGATGTGTTTTAAAAAAACATCAACCCTGTTCTTTGCATGGTTGATAATGCCGTACTGGTGATCATAAAGAAATGTACTAATTAAGATAAGAATTATACCTATAACTTAGTTTATATTTTAAATATGGTCTACATGAATTAATAAAGGTGGATGAAATCCCTATTTTTTTATGCAATTCTGTGCAACTGGCATGCACATTATATTCTTGGAGATTAAGGGGTATACACTCGGGGAACCATTAAATCATAAAAGTGTGTGGTATGAGCAATTTGGTTTCCCACAGTTTCCTCTTCAAACAAACAAATACTTCTCTGTGCTATAAAAAAGAGAAATTAGAATGTTGATAGCATGTGAGCTCCTTATTTAGAGCATATAGGTGATATATAAAATAGACATTTATATGTGTTAGCGCCTGTTGTTTTATTACGTAGTTGTACACAAAAGGGGCTCCTAAAATCAGCGTTATCAATTATTGTGCTATCATCAGGGTCAAAGAAATATGATGTTGCTTCTTAGAGAATTCTGTGTTAAAGATCATATGATGTTAGTTTGTGTAATGTAATTGGGTCAAAGGGTGGGATCGTATTGTGGCCTCTGCTACCCCGGGCGTTTTGGTGTTTTGATGTCCATGATTGGGTTTATGAAACTGAAAGTAACTGAACCTGCAATAGGCATATGTTTCTAATCAGGAGAAAGCAATTAGCATTATCATGTAACTAGAGTAAGTATGGTGTTGCTTTCCTGAGCTAAGAGAAGGTAAAACGACTATTAACGCTTATATGTTGCATGGGGTTTTGGTATATATTTGACTATTTGCCCATTATGTACAAATAGGAATTTTTATGTTGACCAGCCTTTTCTATAGTTTTAGGTCTCAATTTATGAGTTTTAATATTTCATTGCCACTTATATTTCAGACAAGAAGACTTTTACTTATTTTGGAATATTACTGTTTGTAGAAAAGAGCATGCCAGACATGCAAAGCTAGCCGCCTCAGCTCTCCATATTCCTAGTGGGTAATCTCTTCTACTCATAAATTATCAATAGATGTGGTTCGGACAAAGCAACAAATAATGGCCCAAATTTGTGGCTGGGCAGTGCGGAAGTGAACTATATGTGGAAGAGGCTTGGCTAACTAACAGAGGGTTGTCTGTGGTGGTAGTTAGCCTCTTCGTGTAGAGCTCTGTGTAGGGCAAAACCTATATGTAGACATGTAGAACAAAGCTTGGCCAAGTAACAGGTGACGTCTGTGCTGGGGAACTGGTCTCTCTGTGAAAAGCTCTGTTCAGAGGGAAAGCAATATGAAGAAGAGGCTTGGCCAAGCAATAGGGGATGTATATGGCAGGCCTCTCCATGATAAGCTGTCCACAAGGTAAAATTTGTATGCAAAAGAAGCTTGGCCAAGTGGTAGGTGATATTTGTGGCAGAGGATTGGTCTCTCCGTGAAGAGCTCAGTCAAGAGTGAAAACCATATGTAGGAGAAGCTTTCCCAAGTAGTAATTGATGTTTTTGGTGGATGACTGGCCTCTCCATGGTGAGTTCTGTTTGGGCTGAAAGCTGTACGTAGTAGAGGCATGGCCTATTAATAGGTGATGCAATTAGTGGGGGACTGGCCTCTCCATGATGAGCTCTGTTCAGGTTGAAAACTGTATGTAGAAGAGTCTTGGTCTACTACTAAGTGATATGTGTGGTGGGAAATGTGTACTCTTGTGAAATCAAATTTTAGGAGCAGTGTGGTGGATGATGTAATCAGTCATGTGGTCAGTGATGCCATCAATTATGCCATTTGGGATTTTATCAGTGATGTCATGAATGGTGTACTTGAACATGCCATAAGTGATGTAATATATGAGGTCATAAGCAGTGCATGGGAGGGTGCAAGTTACAGTTAGCCCTGTAAACTATAACTGTTGAATTTCAGTGGTTTTTTGAGTTATAAACATAACTGAATGACTGACCTTGTCACCTACCTACAACGTTCCTTTCACTTTTAGTTTTTTCTGTGAATTTCTCAGGTTTTACTGTAAATTAAAATATTATAACCAGATAACCATACCTAACTATAACGTCACTTTACCCTTTGAATTTTTTCAGTGTGTTGTGTGTGTGTATGTATGTGTATGTGGGCGTGTGTTTATATATATATATATACATTCACTGAACAAACCAAAGGTTACAGGGGCATTATAGTTAGGCTCAGATTTCACTCATACATAACAATAGAAATTCAGCAGTTATAGTTACCGGAGCTAGCTATAACTTACGCCCCACAATTCACTGCTTATATGACCTCACATATTACATAACTCATGACATGGTCAGTGACATTACTGATGACATCACTGATGACATCTCAAATGGCATTACTGATGATATCATCCAGTGATTGTGAGTGTTTTTAAACATTTCTGAGTGTTACAGATATATACTAAGATACTATAAAAGTTAAATGAGTATAATTTGTGTACTACTAATGAGTAATACTATTTGTAAAACATAATATGTGAGTGACTGTGTGACTGTGTATATCCATGTGTGAGTAGGTGACTCAGTAGCTCGTTGGATGTGTGACTGATTGTATTGGTGAGTGACTGGCTGTGTGAGTGGCTTTATGGGCGAGTGTGTGGTTGTGTGGGTGAGTGAGTGGGTGTGTCAGTGGTACATGGGTGAGTGAGTTGGTAAGCGAGAGGATGTATAGGTGAGTCATGAGGTATGCGAGTGGCTGTATGGGTGAGTGAGTGGTTGCATAAGTTGTGTTTGGGTGAGTAAGTCGGTGTGTGAGTGACTGTATGGGTGAGTGAGTGAATGTGAGAATGGCTGCATGGATGAGTGTGTGCTTGTGCTAGTGACTGTATAGGTAAATGTGTACATGTGTTAGTTTCTGCATGAGTAAGTGAGCGGGTGTCTGATTAACTGAATGGGTGAGTGACTGCCTGTATGAGTGACTGTATGGATGAGTGAGTAAGTGTGTGAGTAGCTGTATGGGTGGCTGACTCAGTGTGTGAGTGGCTGTATGAGTGGGTATGTTTGTGTCTGTGTTTCTGTATGATTGGATGTGTGAGTGGTTGTATTGGTGAGTATGTGGGTGCATGAGTGGCTGTATGGGTGAGTTAGTGGTTGTGTGAGTGGCTGTATGAGTGAGTGGATGTATGAGTGGCTCTATGAATCAATGAGTGGGTGTGTGAGTACTTGTATGGGTCTGAATGGGTATGTGAGTAGTTGTGTGGGAGTGGATGTATGAGAGGTTGATAGGGGTGTGAGTGGGTGTGTGAGTGGTTCTGTGGATGATGTCATCAGTGATGTCAACAGTGATACCATTCAAGATGTTATCAGTGATATCATCAGTAATGTCACTGACCATGTATTTAGTGATGTAATATGTGAGTTCATAAGCAGTGCATTGCAGGGGCGTAAGTTATAGTTAGTTCATGTAACTATAAGAGCTGAATTTAAGTGGTTTTGTATGAGTGAGATCTGAGCCTAACTATACCATCCCTGTAACCTTTGTTTTTTCATTGAATTTCTCAGGTTTTTTAAATTCTATTTCCTAACTATAACGTCCCTGTAACTTTTGTTTGTGAATTTCTACAGTTTTTTAGGTTCTATTTCCAAACTATAACAACACTGTAACCTTTGATTTTTTCAGTAAATTTATGTGAGTTTTTGTACAATGTTATTTCCTAACTGTAACCTGTAAAGTTTGAGAATGGGTGTGTGAGTGGCAGTATAGGTTGGTGAGTGGGTGTATGAGTAGGTATATAGGTCTGTGAGTGGGTGTGTGAGTTGCTATATGGGTCTGTGCGTGATGCTATGGGTCTGTGAGTGGGTGTGAGAGTGGCTGTGTGAGTCTGTGAGTGGGTGTGTGAGTGCCTTTGTGGGTCTGTGACTGGGACTGTGAGTACACCATGGGGGGAAACATCCTGAACAATGACTCCGGAACAACAAGTTCCGGAGTCATGCAAGCCGAACAACGACTTGCCTGAACAACGACTCAGCCTTAACCACCCATGTGCGTGGTTAAGGCTGAGTCAGTCTAGTGTTCGGGCAGGGCGGAGTTCGGAGGAGCGTCGCAGAGGAAAAGGTAAGAGGGGTTCATTTTCAGGGGGTGGGGGGTTTAGGGTTTGATTTTAGGGGTTGGGGTTTCGTTTTTAGAGGGTATGGGTGTTCGTATTTATTTTAAAGGTAGGGGAATTAGTTTATAAGGTGTTGAGATCATTTTTAGGAGGTGGGGGTGATCGTGATTATTTTTAGGGAGGGGGAAATTAGTTTTATGGGAGTTGAGTTTGTTTATTAAGGGGTGTGGGTGATTGTGTATGTTTTAAGGGTGCGTGGGTGATTGAGTTTAATATTAGGGGGGATTAGTTATTAGTGTTTGTGGGTGATCGTGTTTATTTTTAGAGTCGGGGAATTAGTTTTTAGAGGGCGGGGGGTTTGGGGTGAGTATACAGGGGTTGGGGGGGTTTGGGGTTAGTTTGTAGGGGTTGGGAGTTTGGGGTTAGTTTGTAGGGGGAGTGGGTGATCGTGTTTGTTTATAGGGTGTGTTGGTAATCATGTTTAATTTTAGGGTGGGGGAATTAGTTTAGAGTGTGTGGGTGTTGGACTTGGCTCTTTTTGCAGGGTCATCCCTGAACTTTTTGCCTTCCTCCTAGCCTTTTTTCTGACCTGTTGTTGGCTGTTTTATGACTCTGGGCACTTTTTCACTGCTGATCAGTGCTAAAGTGCATATGCTCTCTGTTATAAATTGATGTATGGATTAGTGACTCCATGATTGGCTTGATTGGTTTACTTGTCAGACCCTAGTACAGTGCACTACGTGTGCCCAGGGCTTGTAAATCCAATACTGCTGGTGGGCTTGCAGCACTGGTTGTGCCACCCACCGGAGCAGCTTGTAAAGTGTGTCTCAGGTCTGCCATTGCAGAGCCTGTGTGCCGACTGGTACTGCCATGTTGACTGGGCAAGTGCACCCACTTGCCAGTCCCTAAACCTTCCCTTTTATACATATTAGTCACCCCTATGGTAGGCCCAAGGGCAGGGTGCATTGTAGGTAAAAGGTAGGACATGCCCTGATGTGTGTGGCATGTCCTAATAGTGAATTACAGCCATTTTCGTTTTTCACTATTGCAAGGCTACCTGTTCCCCATAGGCCAGAATGGGCATTTAGATGATTATTACATCTTATAATCCTAATTGACTCAGGGAACCAGGAAGAAATTCGAGTTTAGTATGCCTGAACTCAGAATGATAAAATACATCTTTTAGTGAAGTTGGTTTTAACATTCTGTGTTTGAAAATACCACTTTTAGAAAGTAGGTATTTTCTTGCCTAACTATCCAAGCCTGCCTCTGCTAGGTTGTGTATTCCTTGTCTGGAGTTTGAGTGACAGGGACTGGGGCTGTGGGATTCCAGGAGACAGGGTGAGTCAGCACAGAGCTGAATAGAGAGATCTGCATGCAGATGGGAGGGAGGAGTTGCACCTGGGACCTGAATAGGGCTGTGCCTTTCCTCCACAATGCTGGCTCCACCTCCTGTGGTGTGTCTGATGGGACTGGCCTGCACTGTCAAAGGAAGAGAAGGAGTCCTGTAAACAAAGTGCTCCAGGACTGACCAGAACTGGTTTGGACTAGGCAAAGGCCTCTCTGCCTTCAGAGAACAAAGAGAAAAGTAGTATAAATATTGGGACCCAGACCCAAGAACTTTAGATCACTTCTGGGAATCAAGACGAACCTTTGCTGAGGAGAAGAACCAGGAAGCTGAAGGAGGAGACTACCCCTGTGCTGTGTGTTTGGGGCTTGGCCTGCAGGGGTTGCTTCATTGCCAAAGAAAGGAGAAAAGGATTGAGTGTGCTTTCTATCAACTTGAAGAAGAATCTCCAAGGGCTTGAACTAGAGCTTGCCTCCTGCCCGAAGTCTCAGGGATACAAGACTTCACCAACCAGCTCCCCCCTGAATTCCCTTGCTGGGAATTGAAGTGCCTGCTGTTGTGCTGGGCCTTCTGAGAGACTGCGTGTCACTAGGAGCTGGAAGCGCGACGCCACGACGAGAAGCGTGTCGCCGCCGCAGCCGCTGTCATCGCATCGCCGAGGAAGCGAGACGCCGCTGCCGCTGTCATCATCGCATCGCCGAAGAGCGGCGCATCGCCGGAGAAGCGGGACGCTGCCACAGAGGTCATCGTCGCATCACCGGAGAAGCGCGTCACAGGGCCTGTCGCGGCTCCAAAGATCATCGAGTCGCCGCACGGCCGTCGGGCGTGCACGCATCACACCAACGTTGTCGCATCGCAGCCAAGACGCCATTTTGTCGCATCGCACCGGAGAGCAGTAAGAAACCGACGCATCACCTCCCCACACAGTAAGGAAGCGAGCATCAACTCCCTGCGCAGCAGTAAGGAACCGACGCATCCACTCCCTGAGTGTAAGGAACCGACGCATCACCTTCCCTGCGACCCTTTTGTTTTCTTTGCGTTACGCATTCCAGGTACATTGAGAGTAAAGTGTCGCATCTACAACTTGAGAGAACTGAGCTATTTTATAACATTTTAAAGTCTATTTTTGAGTACAGTATTGTGGATTTTTGTCGTTTGGTCTTGTGTTAAGTCTATATAAAAATACTTATTTTTATAAATACAACCTGTGTGGTGTCCATCTGTAGTGTTATCACTGTATTACTGTATGTGTTCACAAATGCTTTACACGCTGCCACTGAGATAAGCCTGCCTGCTCGTGCCAAGCTACCAAGGGGGTGAGCAGGGGTTATTTTAGGAGTGTAGCCCCTTACCCTGACTAGACGCAAGGGTCCCTCTTTGTCACAGGTACCTACCTATGCCAACTAGAGACCCCGAAATCTAACATTGGTGGTCAGCGGTGAGGATTCTGGACTTGCATTTGTGACTCATGTACAGTAATTGGTGTACACTACTAGTGAGTGCAGACCATAACGCAACCAAATACTTTTTGAGAGGATTTTTCCTTGGAACTTCTTTTCTATTTTTTATTCCTGAGAACTGCCAGTCTTTTTGCTACCATGAGCAAGTCAGCATCCATAGTATCTGTAGACGTTGTTTTGGAAGAAGAGAGAATTGATACTTACACTGTGCCTCATCTCAAAGCTTTGTGCAAGAAATTTAAAATCTCTGTGAAAGGCCTCACCAGGAAAGAGGAATACCAGAAGGCGCTGAGGGCCTGGGTAGAATCTAGGAATGCCAGTGAGCATCTTGAGGAGCCAGCAATGGAGGCAGAGGATTTAAATGGGCAGCTTGAGTGGCCAGTGGGCCTCACTGGAGGGAAAGCACCTTCAGGGGCGGGCAGCAGTGTTTCTTCCAAGGGATTGTCCCAAGGAGAGCTGGAGGACAGAGCAAAGGAGAGGATGCATAAGTTGGAGCTAGCTAGGCTCAAAATGGATGGTCAGAAAGACATAGAGAGCAAGAAAATAGAGCTTGGGATGGGATTAGAGATGAAGAAGTTAGCCTTAGAGGAAAAGAGGATGCAAATGGAGCATGAGTTGAGATTGAGGGAGCTTGATTTAGAGCTCGAGAGGCTGGAGGCCATGAGTGTCTCAGCACAGCAAAAAGAAATATGTGAAGCTCAAGAAGTGAGCTTGGCTGAGTTGGAGGTGGAATCCAGCTCAGATGGTGGCAGCAATATTGAATTTTCTAGTGCTGAGGGAGTAGTACACACACTCAGAGATGTGGCGCCTGACTTGAAGGAGGGGGTTAATATACACCAGGAGGTTCAAGGATATGAGGTAGCTCCAGTGGTGCGCAGTGTCCCTGAGGTGGATTGGGGAACTGGCACAGGGGTTCATAGTCCTAGTGGTGGGAGGGACACTCTACTGACTCTAGATGAGAAGTGCAGGGAGAGGGGTTCCCCCATGGTTGAAGTCCTGGTGTGTGAGTGTGAAGACCGCCCAGAAGAGTGTGGGTTGAGTGATAGAGACAGTCAGATACTGTCTTGCCAGTCTCAGGAGAGTGGTGTGGGGTCCATGTGCAAGGCCCTGGATGGTGAGGTGAAGGATAGTTTGGTGGGTCTGTATGATCCAATTGAGGGAGAGCATATTGTAAGTCCCTATTTTCCAGAGCTATGCCAACACCTGGTGGAGTGTGAGTTCTCTGACCCCAGGGAGCTCACAATGGAGGCAGACCTTTTGGTGGATTCCAGAGGGTCTGAAGAGGCATTGGGGAGGGACCCTAAGAGGAGTGGCTCAGGTGTCTTCCAACCCAGAGTGGTGGGAGAGGTTCAGTGTAGCCCAGCTGGGTCCCGTGGTAGTGAGAGGGGTGTAGGGGCTCACGTCCTGTCTCTGCGGAGAAGGAGTGAGTGTGGGACTGCGTGTCCCAAGGTGCCCGAACCCCAGTCTCAGGGCCTGGAGAGTTCCTTAAGGGAACACCAGGTTGGGGGCCTAGGCGGTACTAGTAGGCCATTCGAGGAGGATCTCCTAGTGTCTAGAGAACCTGGAGCACTCTGTAAATGGAGCTCCAGTGTTTCTGGTGTCTGGCGGTGCCGCTCCACTTGGGAGGGTGCAGAAGTCCAGAGTGAGGGGTGAGAGGGGGAAAGAGTCCCCAGTGGAAGAACCAGTGGGTCAGGGGCCAGCCAGAAGGGCTGAGTCACCGGTGAATGACCATGGTGACACCACTTCTGTCCTGGGGATCTTCACGTGCTGTCAGATGGACAGGGGTGGGAGATCTGCGCCAGGCAGACTGTCACACAACACATGAGAGATGTGTTACCCTCTGGGGGGGCATGCGTGCTCCCCAGGAAGTCCTGGTGTGCCAGGCAGATTCTTACACAACTCTAGAGGAGTGTGTTTCCCTTGGGGGGGGTTGGTGTACCCTCCCGGAAGTCCTGGGTTGCCAGGCACAGGTCCAGCCTAAGGGTACAGACCCTATGCTGGGATCCCAGTTGCAGGATAGAACCCCTGAACTGGTGGGCGAATTGTGCAGGACACCTGCCACAGGTGCCCTGACAATTCTGGAAGGGGGTACCACTCCTGATGGGAGGGGGCAGTACTCGGGAAGGGGGTGCAGAGGGAGGGAGTCCTCGTCTCTGACCCCAGTTCAACTGGAGGGTTTAGAACCTAGATTGGAGGACCAGGTTCAGGGTGTCCCCCCTGACCTGGACGCCCAGTTGCAGGATAGAACCCCTGAACTGGTGGGCGAATTGTGCAGGACACCTGCCACAGGTGCCCTGGCAATTCTGGAAGGGGGTACCACTCCAGGTGGGAGGGTACATAGCCCCAACAAGGAGGAGGAGGACCGGGTGTGGGAAAGCCCACCCCAGTCTCCTGTCTAGCCACCGGGTATAGGCCGGGGGCTGGTGGGTCAGTGCCAGGATGTCATACCTGACCTGACAGGAGGGAGAGTGGACAAAGGGTGCCAAGCACCTGGGGCTACTGCCTCCCGCTCTCTGACGCCACAGAGGTTTGAGAGCCCTGAGAGGCATAAGGCCTGGGTCTCATCCCTGACCACTGTCAGTGGCCACTGTGGCTTGCTGTATGTCTGTTGGGACACACCTGTGAGCAAGTTAAGGTTAGGTGCTGCACAGGTGGGGTCCACAGGTGAGGAGAAGGGTTCTCCATGGATTAGCTTGGTGGGCCCTGAGAGTATGGACAGAGGGATTCCAATAGGTTCAGATTGGCGTAGAACTGGAGTATGCCCCTGCTGTTGTGGGCCAGGGTCCAGGTTCTATCGCCCAAAGCAGGGAAGCCCATCAAGGTAGTGATTGGTCTACCCTGCATTTTTGGCTGGAAGGGGGTTGTGTTGGACTTGGCCCTTTTTGCAGGGTCATCCCTAAACTTTTTGCCTTCCTCCTAGCCTTTTTTCTGACCTGTTGTTGGCTGTTTTATGACTCTGGGCACTTTTTCACTGCTTATCAGTGCTAAAGTGCATATGCTCTCTGTTATAAATTGATGTATGGATTAGTGACTCCATGATTGGCTTGATTGGTTTACTTGTCAGACCCTAGTACAGTGCACTGCGTGTGCCCCGGGCTTGTAAATCCAATACTGCTGGTGGGCTTGCAGCACTGGTTGTGCCACCCACCGGAGCAGCTTGTAAAGTGTGTCTCAGGTCTGCCATTGCAGAGCCTGTGTGCAGTCTGGTACTGCCACGTTGACTGGGCAAGTGCACCCACTTGCCAGTGCCTAAACCTTCCCTTTTATACATATTAGTCACCCCTATGGTAGGCCCAAGGGCAGGGTGCATTGTAGGTAAAAGGTAGGACATGCCCTGATGTGTGTGGCATGTCCTAATAGTGAATTACAGCCATTTTCGTTTTTCACTATTGCAAGGCTACCTGTTCCCCATAGGCCAGAATGGGCAGTTAGATGATTATTACATCTTATAATCCTAATTGACTCAGGGAACCAGGTAGAAATTCGAGTTTAGTATGCCTGAACTCAGAATGATAAAATACATCTTTTAGTGAAGTTGGTTTTAACATTCTGTGTTTGAAAATACCACTTTTAGAAAGTAGGTATTTTCTTGCCTAACTATCCAAGCCTGCCTCTGCTAGGTTGTGTATTCCTTGTCTGGAGTTTGAGTGACAGGGGCTGGGGGATTCCAGGAGACAGGGTGAGTCAGCACAGAGCTGAATAGAGAGATCTGCATGCAGATGGGAGGGAGGAGTTGCACCTGGGACCTGAATAGGGCTGTGCCGTTCCTCCACAATGCTGGCTCCACCTCCTGTGGTGTGTCTGATGTCCCTGGCCTACACTGTGAAAGGAAATAAGGAGTCTGGTCAACAAAGTGCTCCAGGACTGACCAGAACTGGTTTGGACTAGGCAAAGGCCTCTCTACCTTCAGAGAACAATGAGAAAAGTAGTATAAATATTGGGACCCAGACCCAAGAACTTTAGATCACTTCTGGGAATCAAGACGAACCTTTGCTGAGGAGAAGAACCAGGAAGCTGAAGGAGGAGACTACCCCTGTGCTGTGTGTTTGGGGGTTGGCCTGCAGTGGTTGCTTCATTGCCAAAGAAAGGAGAAAAGGACTGAGTGTGCTTTCTATCAACTTGAAGAAGAATCTCCAAGGGCTTGAACTAGAGCTTGCCTCCTGCCCGAAGTCTCAGGGATACAAGACTTCACCAACCAGCTCCCCCCTGAATTCCCTTGCTGGGAATTGAAGTGCCTGCTGTTGTGCTGGGCCTTCTGAGAGACTGCGTGTCACTGGGAGCTGGAAGCACGACGCAACGACGAGAAGCGTGTCGCCGCCGCAGCCGCTGTCATCGCATCGCCGAGGAAGCGAGACGCCGCTGTCATCATCGCATCGCCGAAGCGCGGCGCATCGCCGGAGAAGCGGGACGCTGCCACAGAGGTCATCGTCGCATCACTGGAGAAGCGCGTCGCAGGGCCTGTCGCGGCTCCAAAGATCATCGAGTCGCCGCTCTGCCGTCGGGCGTGCACGCATCACACCAACGTTGTCGCATCGCAGCCAAGACGCCATTTTGTCGCATTGCACCGGAGAAGAGTATCGCATCGAGGTGCCATCTTGTCGCATCGCACCGGAGAGCAGTAAGAAACCGACGCATCACCTCCCCACACAGTAAGGAAGCGAGCATCAACTCCCCTGCGCAGCAGGAAGGAACCGACGCATCCACTCCCCTGAGTGTAAGGAACTGACGCATCACCTTCCCTGCGACCCTTTTGTTTTCTTTGCGCTACGCATTCAAGGTACATTGAGAGTAAAGTGTTGCATCTACAACTTGAGAGAACTGAGCTATTTTATAACATTTTAAAGTCTATTTTTGAGTACAGTATTGTGGATTTTTGTCTATATAAAAATACTTATTTTTATAAATACAACCTGTGTGGTGTCCATCTGTAGTGTTATCACTGTATTACTGTATGTGTTCACAAATGCTTTACACACTGCTTCCGAGATAAGCCTGCCTGCTCGTGCCAAGCTACCAAGGGGGTGAGCAGGGGTTATTTTAGGAGTGTAGCCCCTTACCCTGACTAGACGCAAGGGTCCCTCTTTGTCACAGGTACCTACCTATGCCAACTAGAGACCCCCAAATCTAACAGTGGGTGATCGTGTTTATTTTTAGGGTGGGGTAATTAGTTTTTAAGGGGTGAGGGGATCGGGGTACTAGTTGGAAAGCATTTTATTTTACACGCATTCCTTTACCATGAAAAATCATGGTAAAGGAATGCGTGGTAAAAAAAACGTGGTTTAGACGAGGTCGTGGTTGCGACCTCGTTGTTAGGGAAGTCGTGGTTGGCAAACTCGTAGTTCGAACATAAAACCCACCATGGGTGTCAGTGGGTATGTGAGTGGCTGTGTGGGTCTGTGTGTGGTTGTGTTAATGTCTGTGTATCTCTGTGAGTGGCTGTGTGAGTGCTGCTATAGGTCAGTGGGTGGGTGTGTGAGTGGCTGCATGGGTCTGTAAGTGCATGTGTTTGAGCGATGGAATGGATTTTTGTAATTTGCATACATAGGGTACTGAAAAGGGATATTCATGCTCTCAGCTCTAACAAGGGCACATCAATAAAGAAACCAGTCATCACAGTTATTCAAGTTCAGATTGCACTCCAAAAGATTAACAATGCATTCACTTCTATGAAGGATTTCTGATCATTTTTCAATGTAGATTACAGGAAGTGTCTACAGTTTTGCCTGAAAGATGTCTACCTAACTGCTGCACATTCTACTAGCAAATTAGTAAATGCTTTCCCATTGTGTAAATGCCTAGTGTATATTGTACACTATATCTGCATAATGGACCACCTATTTATGTATTTCTCGGTGTCTCTCCTTGCCATTTGTTTCAGTGGGTTAATAACTGTGTATTTTTTTCTACATTTTCATTCATGGCACACTCATTGCAGATTATTGTGACACGTATGTTCCTGTTTTGTGGAAAAGTTGTGAAGATACAGTGTCTTTGAAAAAGTGTAAAACACATATATACACATATTGTAATTCATGTTCGACAACAGCTGTTTACTGATATAGTGTTTAACCCCTTCGATGCTCATGACGAGCTCAGCTCGTCATGCTGCGCGGTTGGCGTGTGCGCATGACGAGCTCAGCTCGTCTCGACCACACCCGCGATCGGAATGTCCAGCACCTGGGCAGAATTCCGATCGCGGCGAAGCGGTTAAGCTTGTATTTCTATAATAAATACTAATTTAGAACACTTTTTGATTGTAGTTCACATTATCACAACAATGCGAGTTTTCGCAATGATGTCGGTGTTTGCAGTTATCTTGTGATTTGGTAACAAAGAGATAAGATTAGAGGAGACACTTTTCATTAACCTTCAAAGGAAGTTCCCACCTGTTTCTTCCTTCTTGAAAGTCCCAGTTGATATTTGGTTCATTCTTGGAGGTGTGCTGTACTTTGAGTGCAGAACTATGGTTTAGGTATTGGTGGGGCATTTTTTAAAAATAAAATTGCATCAGGAAGCAGTGAGGAGGAACTCCATCAAGAAGCTGAGGAGCAGGAGGAACCAGCCCAAGCAGAAGACTCTCCTGATGAGGAACCACCGGCTAAGAAACCAAGCATAGCTTGGGATTTTATCTACATCCCATCTGGTGAATCTGAAAGGATGGTGAAGTTTGTAAAATGCACCTTGTGTGATAAATCCCTATCAAGGGGCACTTAAAAAAAATCATGTGGACAAGTATTTTGTACCACTTAAAAACTTACCATATAAACAATATTAAACAGGCAAAGAAAGAGAGAGCTGGAGAGGGACCATCCACCTCTAAGGCTGCACCACCAGCTCCTGGAGCATGGATGAGGGATTGGATGTGTAGGTGTCTATATAGGTGAGTGACTGGCTGTATGAGTGAGTGACTGGGTGGATGAGTGCCTGTATGAGTGAGTGAGTGAGTGAGCGAGTGTGTGAGTGGGTTTATGACTGAACAAGTGGGTGTATGAGCTGCTGTATGAGTGAGATAGTGAGTGTGTAAGTGGCAGTATAAGTGTATGAGTGAGTGTGTGAGTGCTTGTATGAGTGAGTGAGAGGGTGTGTGGGAGAATCTATCAATGAGTGAGTGAATGACTGCATGAGTGCCTCAATGGGTGAGTGAGTGACCGTGTGAGTGGCTACATGCATGAATGAGTGGCTGTGTAAACAGCTGCATAGGAGAGTGAGAGAGTGTCTGAGTGGTTGCATGAGTGAATGGTTTGATGAGTGAGTGTTTCTATAAGTTAGTGACTAGGTATGTGTGGGCTCTAGGGATGAGTGACTAGATGTGAGTGGGTCTTTCTGTGAGTGTCTGCATGTGTAAGTAGCTGCATGAGTGAGTGACTGTCTGTGTCAGTTGCTGTGTGAATCAGGGAGTGGGGATGTGACCTATGCTATGAGTAAAATTGTGGGTAAGTGAGTGGTTGTTTGATTGAGTGACTGGTTGTATGAGAGGCTGTATGGGTAGATGACTGGTTGTGTGAGTACCTGCATGACTGAGTGACTGTGTGTGTGAATGTCTATATGGGTGAGTGACTGGGTGTCAGTGGTTGTGTAATTAAGTGAGTGGCTGTATAGGTGAGTGACTGGCTGTGTGAGTTACTGTACAGGTAAGTGAATGTGTGTGTTAGTGCCATTATGAATGACTGACTGGGTGGGTGGGTGTCTGTATAAGTGAGTGACTATGGGGCCGATTCCGATCTCGGCCGGAAGCGCACCTAACACTATTCGTCCGGAAAAAAAACAAGCCGAACGCGTGTTTCCCGACCGATTCGAACAGTCATCCGAACGAGCAAGATCCCGACCCAGCCGTACGTACCCATTCCAGCTCCTGTTCCCCGCCCGAGCCGGATCCATAAACGCCGAATCGAGTCGCACGGAAGCAAATATACAGCACCTTCCGGCCGGACTAGTACGATGCGCCTTCCGTACGCGCCGAACCCGTCGCTACGTCCGGCACGTCAGAGCATCCAGGAGAGCTGCACATAAGCTCCGATTCGCGCCACAAGATGATCCACGGCTACGAGACGAACAAGCCAGCGACGAGTACGAGTCGAAGCCACGAGAAACCCGAACGAGACGACCCAACCATGAATCCCATCGCGCAGGTCCTACCAATACTCTACATCTATTACCGGAACCGGTACGGAGGCGTATGGCGCAGACGGTAAGTCAAACACCCACAACACAAACAAACGACACGTACCCGACATATGTCACACACACATAGGGATGCAGAAATGACGTACACTAGCAACAGCAGAACCATAGGGGCGGGATGGCTATCACCAATGCCATACACACCCATAGGGGCCTGATGGCTACCACTAGCACCACCCCTACTCAGGGGGGCCTGGATGCCTACCACTACCACCACCCCTACTCATGGGGGCCTGGATGCCTGTCACTACTACCATCCCCACTCATAGGGGGATGGATGCCTACCACTACCACCACCCCTACTCATGGGGGCCTGGATGCCTACCACTACCACCACCCCTACTCATGGGGGCCTGGATGCCTGTCACTACTACCATCCCCACTCATAGGGGGATGGATGCCTACCACTACCACCACCCCTACTCAGGGGGCCTGGATGCCTACCACTACCACCACCCCTACTCATGTGGGCCTGGATGCCTGTCACTACTACCATCCCCACTCATAGGGGGATGGATGCCTACCACTAACACCACCCCTACTCAGGGGGCCTGGATGCCTGTCACTACTACCATCCCCACTCATAGGGGGATGGATGCCTACCACTAACACCACCCCTACTCAGGGGGGCATGGATGCCTACCACTACCACCACCCCTACTCATGTGGGCCTGGATGCCTGTCACTACTACATCCCCACTCATAGGGGATGGATGCCTACCACTACCACCACCCCTACTCATGGGGGCCTGGATGCCTGTCACTACTACCACCCCCACTCATAGGGGGATGGATGCCTACCACTAACACCACCCTACTCATGGGGGCCTGGATGCCTGTCACTACTACCATCCCCACTCATAGGGGGATGGATGCCTACCACTACCACTACTCCTACTCAGGGGGGCCTGGATGCCTACCACTACCACCACGCCTGATCATGGGGGCCTGGATGCCTGTCACTACTACCATCCCCACTCATAGGGGGATGGATGCCTACTACTACCACTACCCCTACTCATGGGGGGCTGGATGCCTACCACTACCACCACCCCTACTCATGGGGGCCTGGATGCCTGTCACTACTACCATCCCCACTCATAGGGGGATGGATGCCTACCACTACCACCACCCCTACTCATGTGGGCCTGGATGCCTGTCACTACTACCATCCCCACTCATAGGGGGATGGATGCCTACCACTACCACCACCCCTACTCATGGGGGCCTGGATGCCTGTCACTACTACCATCCCCACTCATAGGGGGATGGTTGCCTACCACTAACACTACCCCTACTCAGGGGGGCCTGGATGCCTACCACTACCACCACCCCTACTCATGGGGGGCTGGATGCCTACCACTACCACCACCCCTACTCATGTGGGCCTGGATGCCTGTCACTACTACCATCCCCACTCATAGGGGGATGGATGCCTACCACTACCACTACCCCTAGTCATGGGGGGCTGGATGCCTGTCACTACTACCATCCCCACTCATAGGGGGATGGATGCCTACCACTACCACCACCCCTACACATGTGGGCCTGGATGCCTGTCACTACTACCATCCCCACTCTTAGGGGGCTGGATGCCTACCACTACCACCACCCCTACTCATGTGGGCCTGGATGCCTGTCACTACTACCATCCCCACTCATAGGGGGATGGATGCCTACCACTACCACCACCCCTACTCATGTGGGCCTGGATGACTGTCACTACTACCATCCCCACTCATAGGGGGATGGATGCCTACC
This sequence comes from Calotriton arnoldi, assembly GCA_963921515.1. Lineage (NCBI taxonomy): Eukaryota > Metazoa > Chordata > Amphibia > Caudata > Salamandridae > Calotriton > Calotriton arnoldi. The sequence goes on along the minus strand of CAWUFW010002206.1, from coordinate 1,377,238 downwards.
ACTACACCACCCCTACTCATGGGGGCCTGGATGCCTGTCACTACTACCATCCCCACTCATAGGGGGATGGATGCCTACCACTAACACCACCCCTACTCAAGGGGGCCTGGATGCCTACCACTACCACCACCCCTACTCATGTGGGCCTGGATGCCTGTCACTACTACCATCCCCACTCATAGGGGGATGGATGCCTACCACTACCACCACCCCTATTCTTGGGGGCCTGGATGCCTGTCACTACTACCATCCCCACTCATAGGGGGTGGATGCCTACCACTAACACCACCCCTACTCAGGGGGCCTGGATGCCTACCACTACCACCACCCCTACTCATGTGGGCCTGGATGCCTGTCACTACTACCATCCCCACTCATAGGGGGATGGATGCCTACCACTACCAGCACCCCTCCTCATGGGGGCCTGGATGCCTGTCACTACTACCATCCCCACTCATAGGGGGATGGATGCCTACCACTAACACCACCCCTACTCAGGGGGGCCTGGATGCCTACCACTACCACCACCCCTACTCATGTGGGCCTGGATGCCTACCACTACTACCATCCCCACTCATAGGACGGGTAATGCATGACACAACCAGCATACTCCAACATAAGGAATGTCAGAAAAAGACATCACCCCAACATCATGACAAGCGCGTGTAGTCTGTGTCAAATGCCTACAACACTGAACATGACATTGAACATACAATGTGACCCCCTATCACATGTGTCACACATAAATGTGTGTGGCCTCCACAATGCAAGCAGACCATGACCACTGTGGCAATGGGGTCTAAACCCCCATCATCACAGTAACCAAAATGTAAGTGTGGGGTCCATAGCTGAAGACCAATTGAACATTGTGGCAATGGGGTCTAAACCCCCATCATCACAGTGACCAAAAGGTAAGTGTAGGGTCCATAGCTGAAGCACATTTTGAACATTGTGGCAATGGGGTCTAAACCCCCATCATCACAGTGACCAAAATGTAAGTGTGGGGTCCATAGCTGAAGCACATTTTGAACATTGTGGCAATAGGGTCTAAACCCTCATCATCACAGTGACCAAAAGGTAAGTGTGGGGTCCATAGCTGAAGCACATTTTGAACATTGTGGTAATGGGGTCTAAACCCCCATCATCACAGTGACCAAAAGGTAAGTGTTGTCATGGAAAAAGCTGCAACTGCCAAACAGCATGGATGATTCCTGGTCACACAACAACAAACACATCAGTGGCAAAGTAGTGCTTGTGTCCCATAGCAACATAGATTGTGTGAGGCAAACAGTGCAGTGCAAATAAGACATACCTTTGGCCATGTGCAGACAAACATCACCCATGGGGGCTGACATTGTCAACATTTATCAATTACACAATGACAGAAGTGACCATCATAATACAGACCCACATATCTGCACCAATGGACACACAAATGTAGATATCCTGTGGAGACTGTAGATGTGAGGTGAACAAATACCACACCAGCAGCATTGGGACATACAAACCATGATTATTGTGCTGACTGATGACCTAGGAGTCCCAGGGACAGCAGGGGAAATCCACCAAACAACATACAGCCAATGACACACTAAAGATATGCCAATGCAGTGGTGCAGATGCACAAACACAAACAGGCAGCCTCACACTGCATATCAAACACAACAGGTGATTGGGGGGTGTGCCAGTGTCCCCAGGCAACCACACAACACATGAGGAGGCCTGAATCCCAATTACACAGATGTGTATACAGTGCCACACAAAAGTAACTCATGGATCGGATTCCCCTATGTGTGCAATCAGGCATCGTTAGATGAGAGGGAGCCCAAATTACACATGTCACACAAGCTTGTAGGAACAGCAACTAACACAGCAAGAGACAGACCCACCACAGCACTACCCCCAGGGACCCCACATTGTGGTGACACTAGCCTGCATGATAATCCCACTGTGATGACAAAGGTAGATGTTGTTCACACTGTGAACCACAGCCATGTGTTCTGAGCAACTAACTACCATCACACCTACACAAGCACAAATCAATCAGCACGGCCTGTCAGCCAAGGCCAATATGGAGGTAGGGGTCTAGCCGTGCAACAACTCACATTTGCACACACTCAACACCACACACCTTGATCTCCACCAATGTGCAGCAGTGAAGCTCACATGGACTGGTGACATTGCACATGCACCCATGACAATCCCAGGGGTGGTGGTGGGAACTAAGGTGCGAAACCCATCACACATGGCCAGTCAACAAGACTCGTGAATGTCTGACACACTGCACAGTACGCCGTACATGGGCATGACGTGAAATCCACCCCAATCAATGGGATCCCGGCCACAGTCACACACCAATGAAGAAGCCAAGGTGACCCACAAAGAACACACATAGACAACTTCCAACATTGCAGCTCTGACCCTGAGGAGTGGCAGCAGTCACACACACAACGTGTCACAATGACTGAAAGCTACCACAAACTGTAAATTACATGACTTGTGTAACCAACAAGCGCCAAGGGGAATCCTGACTGTGTCCCATCTGCGTTTGCCCACATCCCCAGCCCTGACAACAAAGACAACTAGGGATGACAACCTGATGAACATTAGTTTGCCATGCACCCACATCCCGGAGAAACCAGGTCCAAGATGCTGGATGAATACAGGACAACTCAGCAAGCATCACAAACAAGAACATCCCTAGGGACACAGCCTGTGTAGGAAAAGGGAAGGGAACACACACAGACATGCTCACACAACACACAACACGGGCCCAGGCAATGTCACGGGATTACACACTGCCATGAGGTCACTCCACTCCTGTGGAAGGTCCGCTGTGCCAAACCTTGTCTGTGCACGACTCAAACATGTCAGCAGAACACTCGGTCATTGAGTCAACATCTACAACACACTGAAGGCTCTGCTCACATCAGCCTGAGTACGGGAGTGTCACGTCAGTCATCTGCATACACCCAAAACACGTGTCAAGCAAGTTGCACTGTATACACAGATGAGTCCTTCAACATTGATGTGCTAAACTGCATGTCCAGTGGAGATGGGCACACAGTCAGGGAAATAGAAACATTGAACAGTGGTAAGCCCACCAGATGTGCATCAGTGTAAGCCAAAGATGTTAATTTACAAATGCAAAACGTACATCCCTGTGTCAAATGCTGAACATTACACCTTCAGACTGCAGCAAAGGATGCTATAGATCCAGACTACATTAGGACACATATCCCATGGACCACATGGAGTCCATCACAGCAACACTTCATTTTCCTGATCTGAACACTATTACAACTGCAAATGCATGATGATACTCATCTACATCATGTACATCCAAAGAAAAACCACAAGTAAACAAAAAGAGGCTTTATTCAGCAAATGTGAAACAACAATTTTAAGTCCAAAAGAAACTAAGGCCAATGGCCAGTCCAAATACACAGTCCCAACAGGGTGATACGTGACAACTTGTCACCCATTGCTTGCCTGCACTGGTACGGACAGGGGACATCCCCCTTGGAGGGGCATACAAGGGGCAGGCCAGGCACCGCAGGGACAGGATCAGGGGATGCCAGAAGGAGGCAGTGAAGGGGTGGTGGGTGCAGGAGTGTCACCGGCAACTGCAGTGGAGGTGTCTGACTCAGTGGGGGCCGGCACCACTGTAGGGCACAAGTCAGATGGTGTGGGTGCTGCAACCACTGCAGTGGGCCGGTCAGATGGAGTGGACTGGGTCCCCACTGCAGTGCCCGAGTCAGACGGGGTGGTTGTGGACTCCACTGCAGTGCATAACTCCAAGGGAGTGGAAGGGGGGGTAGATGAGGTGGGCAGGACAGAGGGGGGACCCGGTCTCCACACCAGTGGCACAAACAGGCAGAGCGTCTGGTTTGGGGGTGGAAGAGCAAGTGGTAGGGGGGAGGGCCTAAGCAGTTTGGGGATGCAGTATCGGTGTGTGGGAGAACCTGGGGCAGGGTGTGGCGGTGGAACCTGTGGAGTGGTGGCCTGGGGGATGGAGGAGAGAGACTGTGTGGTAGAGCTGCGTGGTAGTGTTGGTGGGGTCTTTCCCTTCCTGGTCCAGGGGGACTTTCTAATGGGGTCCTCTGTCTGCCTGTGCCTGGGGGAGGGTGTCCGGGTGTGAGGGGCACTCCCCTCTGTGTGTGGTGGTCGCCTCTTCCGCCTGGACTTCGTGTCAGATGTATCTGTGGGAAAGAGGCCAAGCTCACAGAGGAAGAGCTTCTGGGAGGGGGGGTTGCAGGTGAGGCAAGGGAAGGGGTTTTGGAGGGAGAGGTATCTGAGGACTGCGGAGTGCTCATGGATACGTGTGTGTGTGTATGGGCCCCATCCCCTGTGAGTGAGGTATCAGTCCCTTGACTGTGCGTGTGTGCGCGTCTGGATTTTGGCTTGTGTGTCTGTGTGCTGCTTGTGTCTGTGCTGGTGCGTGCCGGTGCCAGTGCCGGTGCCGGTGCCGGTGTGTGTGTGCTTGGGACAGGTAGGGTGCTGGGGATTGTGGATGGGGCAGAGGTAGGAGGGGTGAGGGACTGTTGCAGGAGGGACACTGCTGCCGTCAGTGAGGAGGCCATGGACTGATTGGTCCGATGTAGGGCAGACATGCCAGATGACATGCCCTCCATGAATGATACCAGTTGTGTCAAAAGACCCGTGTGTGCATGGAGGACACTCAGCATTGATGTCTGCCCTACATGGATCTGTTTCAGCAAGTCCACAGACTCCACACTCAGGGCAGCAGGGGGACAGAGGCAGGGGTGCGGTGCCTGGCATGAAGGAGACACGCTCCCCTACACGGGAGCCTCCACGGACATGTGGGATGGGAGCAGATGGGAGGGTGGAGATGGTGGTGGTGGCGGGGACAGACTTGCTTGACGTTGCCTCTGGTCTGCTGACACCCGCCTCCACAAGGGAGTCCTCACTGGAAGCGCTGTTTTTCCCAGCCGAGGTGGTCGTAGCTGAGGTCTCCTCAGTGTGGCTCCCCTCACCCTCCGTGCCACTGGGTCCCTCGGTCTCCCCTGCAGTGGACCCAGTCTGGCTCTGCCGCTCCTCTTGGTCCGTGGAGCTGTCTCCTCCTGTGGCAGTGGATGTATCTGCAAACAATCAGGATAAACAGAGCAACATTAGTCACCTGTACTGACCACACACACCACAGTAAGTACAGCACATCACAGAGCAGGCCCTGCCATCATTTGCTAGACATTGCAATTAGTGCTGACACTGATTTGAAGAAGCCCATTGTCTGCCTGACAGTCAGTCATGCCACACATATCCTACCTGTCCATGCACCCATCTGTCTGCTGCCTGTTGTATGCGACTAATCATATGTGCACACATGCACCACATACACAGTTGTTGGACATCCAAGAGAACATATGGAAATGTGTCACTCCAAACACATGCCATCTCCTGCCACTGACTCAGTACATGTGTCAGGAAAAGTGATGGGCAAAGTCTCTGTTGATATGCGGGTTTTGGTTCCATCACCAGACACAATGATGTCCTCATGTCCTGATAGACAATGCAACAATGGTGTGCATGCAGGACATATCACACCACTGCTGGATCACCCTTTGCGATTGGAATGTCATGGCACAGGCCTGTCTGGCAAGTCAGTCATAACTGTCTCCTGTCACAGGGGCAGTGCATACACACAACACCAGTCTGCACTGTGTCACAATCATGGAAGTTTTTGAAATGTAAGCCCTGTAGCTGACAGGTGCACATGTGCACCCCTGGCCACCCACATCATGAGGACTGAGATGATCCCACGTCAATCAAATGAGACATTTGAGTGACTGCAAACACAAATCCATACACATGAGCACTTCACCGTCTGATGAGAATGAACCAAAGCTGCCTGCACCTCAATGTTTCATACAACATTGTGCACAGTCAAGGGATCAGAGACCTATGCATTAACCTATGTGCAGATCCCATAGTCACAACTCAGATGAATGGCCACCCCAAATTGTTAAACACTCCAGGAGTCCAAATAGCAAGGCCACACCACGGTGACACAGAGGCATACACCTGAGTGCACTCTTCACAAAGCCCAATATGTATGCTGACACACAGGAGTGGGAGAACAGAGTGCCTTCGATGTACGGAGTAGGCATTACAGTCCTGGTCCATGTGCAACATGGTATTACCCTGAACACTAGGCAGGTGGCTATGCATGTGTCACACACATGATGTACATACTTCTGAGGCTCCTACCTTGGTCTCTGCAGCAACATGGGTGTGTGGCACATACCCCAGACATGTGGTGAGTCAGATCAGCAATTGGAACACATATTAAAGCCATACCCAGAGTACATGTCAGATCACAGGCATTGTGAGCAATTGTGCCACCCATGCAGCCCACCACAAAGTTCCTGTAACTGATGCTGTCCCCAACTTGAACCACAGGTAACTGCAAGTACACAGTACCCAAGTGACCTAAGTCACAGACTGTAAGGGCCACACCTGTGTATCAGATGAGGAGGGGGCATGACACAAGTGAGGGACATGAGTCCAGGACGACATGACAGTTGTACTGTGGAAGTGGAACCAGGCTAAAGGAGTGCATAGAGCATGTCAGTCATAGTACACAGTTAAGGCTAGCACTTACCCCCTCCTTGCTGCTGTCTGGCCTTCAGCTGCCCATCCAGGTCAGGGAAGACCACCGCCAGGATCCGGAGCATGTGGGGGTCAGGGTCCGGTGTCTGCCCCTCCTGCGAGGAGGCGACAGCTTCAGCTGGACCCTTGCGATCCTCCGGGTCCAGCCCGAAGGTCCTGCCACCTCTTCTGGCAGTTGCGGATCCTGCGCCTGTAGACCCCCACAGATCGTACTGCCCGGACGATGGTCAGCCAGATCTCCTGCTTCTGGTGGGCATCAACCTGTGAGGATGACAAAGTGCAAAGGCCATTACTACACATGCAACATTTCCGTGCATCACACAGTTGGATATACATGTCTCAATCACAGGGGCATATGATCTACACAGGTAGTGCAACAATGGCTATGAACAGTTTGCCAGCAGTTACTAAATGGTATCATTGCCTGGGAAGTCAAACCTTGTTGGAATGCACTGTTACTGCACTATACCTGTTCAGTGCATGTGACTACACACTTTGGGGGGTGACAACTACTCAGTGAGCATGCTAGCCACTGGTGTACACACTGTACGTCTTGCTAGTCAGAGAAAATGCACAATTAGTAAGGCAGTGGACAGCACACTCACCTGCTCCCCTGGTTTTCCATACAGCTTGCTGTACTGTGGAAGGAGGCTGTCCAGCAGGGCCTGGTTCTCCTCAGTGCTGAAGGCTGGGGCTCTATCCACAGTACGTGCCATTGCAGTAGCCAGAGGATGCAGAGACAGCAGCAGTGGTGGTGGCAGATTTCGTCCTGGAGCATGTAGTGCAGGCAAGTGAGCTCTCAGGGGAACAGCCAGCATTATATGTGTGCTGCAGAGGCAGATACTGTCCCATGTGTCCAAAGTGATAGGTCCAAGTCGTTTGCATCTTCTGAATCTGGCCAATGCATGGAATTGCACCACTTATACACGCCCACAGCATCCTTCAAAAGTTCAACTTCATGACACCCATGAATTTGCAACATTGTTGTGGCTGGCCAACTGAATTCACTGCATCCGACTCGTTAAAGCTTCGAAAACGCGTCCGTTACCATGTCAGGCCATAGCCAATGCGTGCGCACCGATCGGACCATTGCTGTACGATGCGTATTTCGAAAAACAACACGCATCCGTCCACATCATATGCAATGGCCAATGCGTGCGCACCGATCGGACCATTGCTGTACGATGCGTATTTCAAAAAACAACACGCATCCGTTCACATCATATGCAATGGCCAATGCGTGCGCACCGATTGGTCCATTGCTGTACAACGCGTATTTCGGATGACAACACGCATCCATCCACATCATATGCAATGGCCAATGCGTGCGCACCAATCGGTCCATTGCTGTACGACGCGTATTTCGAAAAACAACACGCATCCGTTCACATCATATGCAATGGCCAATGCGTGCGCACCGATCGGTCCATTGCTGTACAACGCGTATTTCGGATGACAACGCGCATCCGTCCACATCATATGCAATGGCCAATGCGTGCGCACCGATCGGTCCATTGCTGTATGACGCGTATTTCGAAAAACAACACGCATCCGTTCACATCACATGCAATGGCCACGGCGTGCGCACCGATCGGTCCATTGCTGTACAACGCCTATTTCGGATGACAACACGCATCCGTCCACATCATATGCAATGGCCAAAGCGTGCACATGGATCTGTCCATTGCTGTACAATGCGTCCCTGTACAAGTCACTCGCATATGTCACCATGGTTGTCACTGGTGAACGTATGCCAGCCACATTTACTTGCCAGGGACTCAGGGGCACACCTACAACACCACAGCCTGTCCACACTGTCTCCTAAGGCATGTAAGGCTGCATTACCTGTGTGTGTATGGGTGTCAACATGTGGTTTTTTTGGTGGCACTTGGGGGCAGCCACTCCCAGGCTGTGCACGTGTTCATGGGGACAGAATCCTTTGTGTGTTGTGCACATGACCACTGTGATGTGCGACTGTTCAGTTCAGAGCATGTGGCATGGTCACATTTCCAGGTTGTGTATGTGTATGTCATGTCACATACACCCTGAGTCCCATGTGGTAAGGTATGTACGTCACAGGGTGACCCATTGCCACAATAGTGATGGCCCTCCACAGTCTGTGTGCATGTTGTGTTTCCGATGTCTCTGATTCCATGTGCACAATGGGAGACAGTCTCCACATCCACGTTGTTTGTGCATGGACTTTAATGTTGTGCGTGTGTGTGTCACAGACGTCAATGTCTGTCCTGCAGAGGCAACAGGGGCCACTACCTGTGGGAGTCATGGTTGTTTTGCTGACGTGTACATGAGACGCCATGTCATGCCAGTGTCCATGTGGAAATACAGGGTCCCTGGGAATCTACCTGTCAATGAGCTGTGATGCCTGTGGCACATCTGTCCTCACATGTCACTGTGGTGTGTGTTTGGAACGTGACAGCAGTACATGGGTACTGTGACACAGCCTAATGATTTCACAAAGGTTTTTGGGAGATACCCTAGTACTTAGAAAAGGGATGGGTATATATGTAAAAACACAAACAGAATTCCCTTTTCCTTTTGTTCTAAAAAAAGGACATCTAGATCCTATTCATTTCATTAGTCAAGGCCATACACAGAAATCACATAAACCAAAGCAATTTTTTCCAGGTTGCTAAAAAACATCTATAATGAAAATTCAAACATAAAAATGAATATTCGAAGGAATGTATTTTCAATTAACTTTTATTCAAATAGTTGTATAGTTTATGTTATCAAATGTTTATGCAAAATAAATAAAACCATTTATATTTAAAAACATACATTCATCATTTTTTTTTAAAAGTACAATGTGTACAATGAAAAGTGATTTCTGTGTATGGCCTTGACTAATGAAATGAATAGGATCTAGATGTCCTTTTTTTAGAACAAAAGGAAAAGGGAATTCTGTTTGTGTTTTTACAGCCTAATGATTTCACATAGCACAACTTGGAACTTGTTGTCAACACATGTTGAACTGTGATGTTAGATGTTGGCCATGTAGGTGCCATATATGTCCATACAGAACGGCACACACATCAGGTACTTGTGTCTCGTAATGATGTATCATGTGATATTGAGTATGGTCAATGCCACATATGTGGGGTGACTGACAATCTTTCTTTCTTCACCTATGCATTGCAGGGCACCAGCTGTCCATAGACCATTCCCTGACCTTGCAACCATGGTTGAACGTGACTGCATCCGACGGTACCACTTCAACAGGGCGCTAATTGAGGAATTGGCGGTGCGGTTGGCCCCACATTGGCAACCTGGCCGGCCATACCCTATGGCGCTGACCCCCAAGGTGAAGGTGATGGCAGCCCTACACTTCTTTGCCACCGGTACCTTTCAACACACTGTGGCGTCTGCTGGTGGGATGTCACAGACCATGTTCAGCTGTGTTGAGATACCTGAACCAGTACATCTATTTCCCTAAACGTCAACAACTCACTGACGTCAAGAGTGACTTCTATGCCCTGGGGAGGATGGCACATGTCATTGGCTCCATTGATGGGACACATGGGGCTTTGGTACCACCACAGGCACATGAGCAGGCACACAGGAACAGGAAACATTACCATTCAATGAATGCTCTGGTGGTATGTCTTGCAGATATGAGCATCTCACATGTGTGTGCCCGTTTCCCCGGTTCTGCACACGATGCCTACGTGATGAGGAGTAGTCGCATCCCGAGGATGATGTCACAGATGCAGAACCAGCGTGCCTGGCTTGTCGGTGTGTACTGACTTTGTACCATTGTGTGTGTGCTGCAATGTTGTATTCCACCCTCTTTTCCAACTCAGCTAATGTGCAATTGTCTGTATGTAGGTGACTCCGGATACCCCAACATGCCGTGGTTGCTGACACCCCTCAGGAACCCTGTGACACCAGCCCAGATGCGCTACAATGAGGCACATGGTCGGACCAGGAGAGTGATTGAGCGGACATTTGGTATCCTGAAGAGCCGCTTTCGCTGCCTAGACAAGACAGGAGGGGCCCTCCCATATGCCCCAGCAAAGGTGTGCAAGATTGTCATCGTCTGCTGCATGCTACACAACCTGGCAGTGCGGAAGGAGTTGCCTCTCATCCTGGATGACGATGACCAACATCCGCCACCTGTGGAGGATCCTGGCCTGGGCCACGATGCCAGTGATGATGATGATGATGAGGGTGATGTCCGCACACAGCTCATCACCAACTTCTTCAGCTGAATGTGAGTATCCAGAGAAGTCATGTCAATGATGTGAGTTTGCATGATATGTGTTGGTGGTGCTCTGGTGCTGTTTGAGTGTGGCCATGTGCTACTTGACTGGATGCGTGCAGCAAGGTGTCCTTACAGGTAGTCTGTACTCCCCAACAGTGTTGACATGCTAACTTGGTTTTGTGTAGGTATCTTGTGACATGTATTGGGAATGAGTATTGCAGTTCTGTCCTGTTCTTCAGTGCTTTTGACTGTGTGTCATGTCTGTCCTTCACAGGGTACTTTCAGAGTTGTTTGGTCAACTTGGATCCCCCGACACCATGATTCAGCTTTCAGGGTGGAAGCAGTCGTTTCCCTACAGGTGATGTGCCACACACCCCTGGACTTTATTTCTTCTACACTTGTTGACTGTGTGGCCACTGCCACGTGGGATTACCTTGCATTTGTAGTGGAAACAACATGTTGCAAATGTGTAATGAACCTGTGCTTCACTTTGGGATGTGCGTTGTCTGTGGTCACACATCTGACTGACATTTGCTTACTGCACCTGTGGGCTAGTTAACACATACTCTGAATAGGTGTGGTGTCTGTGCATTCCACTGTATTTCCTGGCAACATCAGTGTAGGCGATGAGTCAGATGGCCCTGGTGTCTATGTGTTGTGTAGCCCTAGTGGTGTGTCTCCCTCATATGTGTCACGTCGCCATGACTCACATGACGGTGTTGAACTTGCTGTAGCAGTTAGCATGCACAGTGTCATTTAGCAGATCATCATCTCCATGACAAAAACAACGTTGGAATCACAACACAGGCAAGTATGGTGTATTAGTGAGTTTATTTACATACATGTGTGAGGATAGTGCACAGGATGGTGGGTGCTGTACATTGGGATTGGAATCCAAAGTTCCCAGATGAGTTGGAAGTGTTGGTAGCAGAAATGTCCAGAGTAAAGTCCACAGTCATCTGATACATTAGTCCAAATTAAACTCCCCATGTCATGTGGGAGAGTTGGGTTGCATTCGACAGGGTGAACAGTTTGCACACAAAGGAGAATTTCCAGAACAGGTGTTGGGTTCCTGGGGGATGTACATGGCCATCGGCCTCTCAGTTGTCCTTCCTCGGACGACCCCTCTTCTTTATGGGGGGACCCTCACGTGCAGGCTGCTGCGGTGCAGAGGACTCTCCACCAGAGTCATCCTCCCTCCCTGTGGCAGTTGCAGTTGTTGCGGCACCAGATGTTGTGGGCACACAGGGAGGTGTGGACATGTTGGTGCTAATCTGGCAGAGGCATGTCAATATGTCCCTCTGCACCGCTGTCAGTTCTTCCAATGTGTCCCACTTGGACTCCATGCCAGACATGTATGTCTCCACACGGGACATGTGTGTCTCCACACGGGACATGTGGAAGTCCAAGCGGGCACGATGGGCAGCCTGCTGCTGTTGAATGTCCTTGAGGATCCCCACTACCTGGCTGACCTCTCCGGTGCTATTCTGGTATGCAACAGCAATGCGTGCCAGTTATGGGTCATCATGCAGTCCAGACCCCTCTGCAAACAGCGACCTCTGCCTACCACCCCTCCGACCACCCCTGGCCACACGTGCCGGACCTGCAGTGGCACGCACAGGTGACCCTAGGCCCCCTTGGGGGTTGGTACTGGGGTTGTTGTCCGTTGCTTCACGGTGGGCTGGGGTCCCTGTGCTGTTGTCATCCAGTGTCCTTGGTCTGTCCGTGTCGGCGGGGGTGGTCTGTGTGTTGGCAGATGTTGGAGGAATGGGTGCAGGGGGTGCAGATGGTGGTCCTGCTGGTGCTGCATGATGACTCACACCGGAGGTGCCAGGTTGGTCTTCGCCATCCGATGAGGGCAGAGGCTGTTCCACACCAGAGAGCTCAGGGGCCACCGGAGCCTGGGACAGGGACTCCTCCTCATCTGCTGCTGTGTCCCCATCATCACCTGTTTTTGGAAGAGACACACAATGTATGTTATGTTTCTGCAGGCATCAATGGTTCAAACACATGACAGTTGTGACTGTACCTCTGGATGCGGGCCTGTACATTGCATTGTCCTAAGTTGTCACAGTCAGAGGTTGATATTGGTGTGACTCATTGTCCTGCCAACCTGATGCATTTCAATGTGGATGTTGAGGTGTGTGCATGACCAGCATTGGTGGTATTTGGTTGACATCCGGACCTCCTTCTCCCCCAGCCCAGTTATCCCACCATGAAGCATGCCACCCTTGCAGTGGGTGCAGGTTAACTCTCAGGATGTCAGTCAGTGGTGTCCTGCTGTTGGTTGGTGCCCAGTTCCCAGCAGGGCCTGGTACTCCCCACAACAGAGCACCATTGTCAGACATCTTAGAAGTGGCTTTTCACTGCCTGTGAGGTGTGCATGCTTCAGTGTGAGCTTGCTGGGCCATGTGGGTGGGGGATGTTGAGCTGTGACTACCACTCCCATCATGCTATTGCCTACACCCCCTTCCCAGCATGCCCATACTTCCTTCCTTTTGACTCTGCTTCCCTGTGGGGTAGTGTGCCTGTGCTGACAGGATGGCTGACAGTGTTGTCCTGGCGTTTGTTTGGCTACAAGTCCCAAAAGTGTCCCTGTGCTTCACACAGTATAACCCACTGTGGTTGTTCTTTGTGGGATATTTAATTAGAGTGTGAGGCATTGCATTCTCCCAGGTGAGTTGTGTGAAGTTTGTGTTAAGGGGGTGTGTGAGAAAAGCTGCTTGTGACTATGGTCAGAGCTGTCAGTCCTCCTTCCCACCCAGCCAGATATCCCACCATGGAACGTGCTTCCATTGCAGGGAGTGCAAGTTGACTTTCAGGATGTCAGTCAGTGGTGTCCTGCTGTTGGTTGTTGCACAGTTCCCAGCAGGGCCTTGTGCTCCCCACAGCAGTACCCAGTGTCAGCCATCTTGTCAGTTCTTTTCCACTCCCTGTGATGTGAGCATGGTTCAGAGTGGTGTTGATGGGCCAATTGTGAGGGTGACCAATATCTGTGACTACCACACCCATCATGCTATTGCCTACACCCCCCTTCCCAGCATGCCCATACTTTCCTTTGAAGTCGACTTCACTGTGTGTGAGTGTGACAGCAATGGCAAGATGGCTGACAGTGTGGTCCTGTTGTTTGTTGATGCACAGTTCCCAGCAGGGCCTTGTGCTCCCCACAGCAGTACCCAGTGTCAGACATCTTGTCATTTCTTTTCCACTCCCTGTGATGTGAGCATGGTTCAGAGTGGTGTTGATGGGCCAATTGTGAGGGTGACCAATATCTGTGACTACAACTCCCATCATGCTATTGCCTACACCCCCCTTCCCAGCATGCCCATACTTCCTTCCTTTTGAGTCGACTCCACTGTGTGTGAGTGTGACAGCAATGGCAAGATGGCTGACAGTGTGGTCCTGTTGTTTGTTGGTGCACAGTTCCCAGCAGGGCCTTGTGCTCCCCACAGCAGTAGCCAGTGTCAGCCATCTTGTCATTTCTTTTCCACTCCCTGTGATGTAAGCATGGTTCAGAGTGGTGTTGATGGGCCAATTGTGAGGGTGACCAATATCTGTGACTACCACTCCCATCATGCTATTGCCTACACCCCCCTTCCCAGCATGCCCATACTTCCTTCCTTTTGAGTCGACTTCACTGTGTGTGAGTGTGACAGCAATGGCAAGATGGCTGACAGTGTGGTCCTGTTGTTTGTTGGTGCACAGTTCCCAGCAGGGCCTTGTGCTCCCCATAGCAGTAGCCAGTGTCAGCCATCTTGTCAGTTCTTTTCCACTCCCTGTGATGTGAGCATGGTTCAGAGTGGTGTTGATGGGCCAATTGTGAGGGTGACCAATATCTGTGACTACCACTCCCATCATGCTATTGCCTACACCCCCCTTCCCAGCATGCCCATACTTCCTTCCTTTTGAGTCGACTTCACTGTGTGTGAGTGTGACAGCAATGCAAGATGGCTGACAGTGTGGTCCTGTTGTTTGTTGGTGCACAGTTCCCAGCAGGGCCTTGTGCTCTCCACAGCAGTAGCCAGTGTCAGCCATCTTGTCAGTTCTTTTCCACTCCCTGTGATGTGAGCATGGTTCAGAGTGGTGTTGATGGGCCAATTGTGAGGTGGACCAATATCTGTGACTACCACTCCCATCATGCTATTGCCTACACCCCCCTTCCCAGCATGCCCATACTTCCTTCCTTTTGAGTCGACTTCACTGTGTGTAAGTGTGACAGCAATGGCAAGATGGCTGACAGTGTGGTCCTGTTGTTTGTTGGTACACAGTTCCCAGCAGGGCTTTTTGCTCCCCACAGCTGAGGCCAGTGTCAGACATCTTAGAAGTGGCTTTTCACTCCCTGTGAGGTGTGCATGCTTCAGTGTGAGCTTGCTGGGCCATGTGGGTGGGGGATGTTGAGCTGTGACTACCACTCCCATCATGCTATTGCCTACACCCCCCTTCCCAGCATGCCCATACTTCCTTCCTTTTGACTCTGCTTCCCTGTGGGGTAGAGTGCCTGTGCTGGCAGGATGGCTGACAGTGTTGTCCTGGCGTTTGTTTGGCTACAAGTCCCAAAAGTGTCCCTGTGCTTCACACAGCATAACCCAGTGTGGTTGTTCTTTGTGGGATATTTAATTGGAGTGTGAGGCATTGCATTCTCCCAGGTGAGTTGTGTGGAGTTTGTGTTAAGGGGGTGTGTGAGAAAAGCTTCTGGTAACTATGGTCAGAGCTGTCAGTCCTCCTTCCCACCCAGCCAGATATCCCACCATGGAACATGCTTCCATTGCAGGGAGTGCAAGTTGGCTTTCAGGATGTCAGTCAGTGGTGTCCTGCTGTTGATTGTTGCACAGTTCCCAGCAGGGCCTTGTGCTCCCCACAGCAGTACCCAGTGTCAGCCATCTTGTCAGTTCTTTTCCACTCCTTGTGATGTGAGCATGGTTCAGGGTGGTGTTGATGGGCCAATTGTGAGGGTGACCAATATCTGTGACTACAACTCCCATCATGCTATTGGCTACACTCACTTCACTAGCATACACAGAATTCCTTCCTTTCAGTGAGCTTTCCTGTGAGGTGGTGTTCTAGTGGTGGCAACATATCTGACTGTGTTTGTTGGTTAGATTTGTGCCACTGCCTTGCTCTATTTGTTGTTAGGTTTGTACATGTCATGACACAGTTACATATCACTATGAGATGGCATGTATTGTGTTTATCTGACTAACATACACATCTTGGGATGATTATCTTTTGGTTGCTGTGGATTTGCTAAGGGTGCATGGTTTGACTATCCCCTTGACAGTGATGTGTGTGTATTGTCACACAATATTGGGTATATTGGTTGTGTACTCACCAGGCTCTGGGATGTTTGAGAGTCCATATACGCTCACTGGTGGTAGGATGGCCCGCACCTTCTCCTCCCAGGGCCTGAGGTATACTGGTTTGGCAGGAGGGCCACTGGCGGTGCGATTACTCAAGGCGTAATCCTTCTTTAGTAGGTCCTTGACCCTCCTGCGCACATCATACCACCTGTTCTGGATGTCTTCCTTTGTGCGCAAACATGGTGATTGTGCGTTCACCCTGTCGACGATCCTCTCCCAAATCTTGGTTTTCTGCGACATGGGGGTCTGTTGGACCAATGTACCAAACAACTGTGGCTCCACCCTGAGGATCTCATCTACCAGGACTTCCAATTCACTGTCTAGGAACTTTGGATTCTTCTTTGGGGGCATGGTGATGGGTGGTGGTGGGGATTGATGTGTGTGTGCGTGTGCAAGTGAGGGTGGGTGAGTGTCGGTTTTCCTGGGTGTATGTGAGGGTGCTATTTGTTGAGGTGCTAATGGTGTGTGGCTTGTGTGATGGATGAGTTGTGAGTGTGTTTGTGGTTGCTGTCTGATGGTGTTCTGTGCTGGCAGGTCAGTTGAATTTGCAAAGGATCATGGTAGGGATTTGTGGCCTTTATTTGGGTGGAGTTGGGGGTGTGTCCTTGTTCCATGTTTTTTTCCCCCTGTATTTATTGACTTTGTCATTGCTTGTTTGGCCCTTTTTTTTGTATTTTTTCCTTTGTGTTTTTTATGCATGTAGGAGACGTTCTTCTGACCGAGTAGGACGCTGCAGTTGGCTCGTGCGGGCTTCTCCGAGTCTTTCAAGCTGTGTTCCTGATGGGTTTCATGTGCGGCGTACGCGTCGGTCGCGGGTATTGGGTTGCTTCGTCTGGGTTTTGTAAGCGTGTCGGTCGTACGGCTTGGGCTCCGTGCGACTCGGTCTGGTTTTACACGCATTGCATCATACTGCGTGGGCCGGAGTTCGCGGGTACGTTTCTGTTGGGTTCATTCCTGGTGCGTGTCGGTAGGTTCGATTCGCGTAGTTTCCCGGCCGGATGGCTGGTTTCCGTGCGGTTCGGTCGTTCGGCTTGTGTTCCGTACGAGTCGGTCGTGATTTACATGCATTTCATTGTACTACGCGGATCGGGCAGCGCCGGTATGTGTCGGTCGGACAACATTCCTGTACCGAGTCGGTCGGTATGTTTTCCGGCCCGAATCGGAATCGGCCCCTTAATGTCTCTGTAGAAATTAAGGACAACAGCAACCTATTAAACTTAATACATTTCAAAAACAGATTTTGGCTATTATTTACCTTAATAATATGTGTCTGTTAAATACCTCATCTTACATAGAGTTTTAAGTCAATGGCTTCACTTATATATATTAGCCAATTATAAGGAATGCACTACAAGTCCTATGGACATCCCTCTGTAATATGTAAAAAATACCTTATACATATTCCCGAAATGAGCAGAATGGGGTACACCATTTTAAGAACAGCTATAATCATACTGAGATTTGAACTGTATGTAAGTGAGCCAGCCATACATTATCAATTCAACAACAACGTATGTTTCAGAATTTTAAGTAAACTTTTGGAATTGAATATTTTCACTGTATAAATGTCCATCCTGTTTGTAGCACTACATTACAGCTCCTTCATGTCAGCAGTAACACAGATTTCCACAGGACACCTGTGTATTGTAAGGAGAAGCTTTAGTTGTTCTGACATATTTTTGGTAACATCCCTTTGAATTAAGGCACAACATATTTGAAACGTACGTCTGCAACTCACACACACAGGGCCTCATTTATGAGGTTTTGCCGTAGGGCGCATTCCTGTCCTTTTCCCCCGCGCCGGCGCACAGTGGGCTGCCGTGCGCCAACACAGGCACCTTTGCACCATGGTGCACGGGTGCCTGCATTGCGGGGATGATTATTTTTTTACAGGAAGGGAAACTTTTCTGTACAAAAATAATCACAAGAGGCTTCTTCCTCTTTCTATGTGTGCTGCAGAATGCAGCACGCATAGAAAAAGGAAAAATGAGGAGAAATAAAGATATTTCTCCTCGTTGTGCCTCCCTTACGCCTCCCCTGGGGAGGCGTAAGCTTTTGGCGCTGCCTCAGATTTACGATTCTTCGTAAATCTGGGGCAGTGTCAAAGGCCATGGATGTTGCTGGGAACGCCCCAGCAACACCCATTACACGCCCCTTTAACGCAGAACACTGCGTTAAAGGGACTGATATTTATCAGGCAGCATTAAGCCAAAAAAGTGGCTTAGTGCTACCTGATAAATATCACGCAGGCTTCTGCGCCACGGAACGTCAAAAAAGTGACGTTCCGGAGGCGCAAGGAGTCTCATAAATGAGGCCCACAGTGTTTATTCTCCAACATGCTTTAATAAGGTACTGCTTGCACTTAAACTTCATTTGTAGCTAATGTGTGGACAATATAAGTTTACTTAAATAAATTAGACTAGTCTCCCATACTAAACTCATTCGATTTGAGGAGCAGTAGCTTGGATCATGTCATCAGTGAAGTTATCAGTGATGTCTTCAATGATGTCATGTGAGATTTTATGGGTGATGTAACATGTGAGGTTATAAGTAGTGCACGGAGAGGGTGCAAGTTATAGTTACCTCAGCAAACTATAACTGGTGAAGTTCAGAAGTGGTTTATATTTTTTAGGTTAGTTTTGACCTTATTACTACACTTAACTATAATGTCTCTTTAACCCCTTCGCCGCAGCGCGAATTCCGCCGCGGAGCGGGGGGGCTAGGGGGTGAGCGCGGCGCTTCGGTGCTCATGACGGCTCCACGCCGTCATGAGTCACGGGCGGCGTGTGCGCATGACGGCGTGGTTCCGTCATGACCACGCCCGCTCATTAATTTGCCCGCACAGGCGGGGAATTAGTGCCGCGTGGGTGGAGCGGCAGCGGCATGATGGAACCATGCCGTCATGAGCACACACCGCCCGTGACTCATGACGGCGTGGTTCCGTCATAAGCACTCAAGGGGTTAACCTTTGTTTTTTTTTACTATGTATTCATAGTTAGATTGGAGTTTTCAGAGGAAGAGCATTTATTGTTTAGCTAATAACTTAGGTGCTGTTTGACAAATCTTCACGTAAAAACAAAAAGTGAATCCACTTCAGCTCCTTCCTGTAAATTCCCTAAGGAATTTTGGTAAGTGACACAGAAAGGGGGCAGTGGTGGGATGCTGACTACTGAGGGCAAGGCAAGCTGGCATGAACAGGATCAGTAGGCTGATCACGAAGGGCAGGAGAGAGGGGGAAGGAGCATGAAGTAAGTGAACAGAGGAGAAGAAAGAAAGGGGCAGCATGCTGACCAATGATGGCAGAATGACAAGAACAGGGACAGGTCAACGGATCACATTAAAAAAGAGGGAGGGGGCAGAGGCACGCACATGGATAACAGAGGGCAGGGGAGAGGGGATGGGCAAGGGGAGCCAGCTGACAATGGAGGGCAAGCTGGCCTGGGCAGGAACAGCACCATTGGCCATGGAGGGCAGGAGATAAGGGTTAGGGGCACAGACACGAAAAGTATGGGATTTGTGGGAAGGAGCTGTAAGCTGACAATAGAGAGAAGGAGGTAGGTGGCAGGGGCAGCAAGCTGACCATTCGGGTCAGGGTGGCAGGGACAGGCGGAGTACCACAGAGGGAGGATAGAAGGGGGCTGAGGCACTCACACAGAGAACGGGAGAGGGCAGGAGCAGTAAACTGACCACAGAGAGGCCAGACTAGGCAGAGGCAGCAAGCTGACCATGGAAGGTAGACAGAAGGGGGCATAGACATACACATAGAGAACAGAGTACTAGCGAGAGTGGCAGGAGCAGCAAGCTGGGCATTGAAGTCTCTCTGGAATAGGCAGGGGAGGCACAATGAACCATTGTCATAGGCAGTAGCAGCATAATGGACCTCACAGGGCAGAAGGGAGGAAGCAGGGAAACACAGACAGGGAACAGAGAGCAGAGAGGAAGGGTCATGGTTAGGGACAGTAAGATTATCACAAAGGGCAGGTCAGAATGGACAGGAGCAGTTTAGAGGACTTCAGAGGGCAAGGGGGAATTGGAGGAAGCAGGACCAGCATGCTGGCCATGGAGGGTAAGCGAGCATGGGCGGGTGCAGCAAGCTGACCACAAAGGGACCATGGGGCGCACAGGCAGAGAACTCAGGGCAGGTAGGAGGAGTACAGAGGCTGCACGCTGACTATTCCTAGCCGGCCAGCATAGGAGGGAGGCAGAATTGGCACACAGATGGAGAACAGAGGGTAAGCAGAAGGGGGCAGGTGCAACCAGTCGATCATTGAGGCCAGACTGCTGTGGTTCTGCCAACCACAGGAGGTTGGCCTGGCCATACAAACTTAGAGAACTGGCTAAATATGATAGAACAATTCACCCCAAAAACCAAGTGTTTAAGACACAATATATTTAGTCATGGTAGGTTAAATGATCATCACTTATATAAAAGAAAAGACAGAAAATAAAGACTAGAGAGATGTCATAGTTAGGTGTTGAAATTGGTTAAAACCTAATGTTTATCAATCCCAAAGAACACTGAAATTCACCAGTTATAGTTCAGCGAACTAGCTATAACATGCACCTCCAGCATGCACTGCATATGACCTCATATATTACATCACTTGTGAGAGGTATTTGTGTTCCAAAATGGACGGTGCAGTACGCATGATAGTTCACACATAATAAAAGGTGCTGTGAGTTTGTAATAGGAACTATTGTATTCTCTACATATTTAAGAAAAAAAAAACATTAAAGACCAACCAGTGATTTGTACTTGATACAGATAGGCTTTATATTTCTAAACTCATCATCAACACCAGAGCCTTCATCCTCTAATTCACTTAGAAGACAGCATTGACCCAAACTCTACAGCCTTTTTAGAAACCCCTCAGAAACCTTGGCCTCACTCAGATTGTTACCAAACCCACCCACACCGCTGAATACCTATTGGACACAATTTTTTCCTCAATCATCTGTGGCCAGCTCTCCTCTATGCACTCGGTCTCTTTGCTGTTGCTGCCTTTTTGTCACATTGTGGATTCTCGTTCCTGTTTCACTGGCTGTTTTTTCTGCCTCCTGACCCCCTTTACTCTCTCTCTCTCTCTCTCAGCTCCCTCAGCTCCCTTCTGCTTGACTCCCTCCCCTCTACCTCTCCACGCTCTCTGGTCTTTCTATTGCAACACTGCTGTTTTGATTTTTTGCCTTTCATTCTTGTCTCACTCACTCCTGACCTCCCTCCCGCTCTGTCTCTCTGCTTTCTCAGCCCACTTCTGCTGCTCTATTGCTACTCCCTCTCAGCTCACATGCTCCAGCTTTCTGGCTCCTCTCCTTCTCCACTGACGCTCGTGCAGTTATCACCAACACCACACTCACCCCAAGTGTCTCCATAATTGTTGTTTTTCCTTTTCAGATTCCCGAACGCTTTTACTCCTTCAATTTCAGATTTCCTAAACGCTTTTTTCTCCTTTTCATATTCCCTAACTTCTACTTTATATTTCAGATTCCCTAATGTTTTTCCTTCCTTTTCAGATTCCCTAACTTCTACTTTACATTTCAGATTCCTTAACATTTTTCTTTCCTTTTCAGATTCCCTAACTTCTACTTTACATTTCAGAATCCCTAAATTTTTTCCTTCCTTTTCAGATTCCCTTACATCTACTTTACATTTCAGATTCCCCTAATTCTTTTTCCTCCACAGATTCCTGCTCTATCCTGGCCACCTGCTACCCCGTGCAGCCCGCTCCCCTCTCCCACCTCCCTCTCACCATGCCCAGCTCCCCGCCCCCTCCCAGGTAACCTACTTAATGTAGGCCGCAGTGCGGTCCCATTGAGCAGGTCCCTGGCCAGCTTTCCCCTGTGCGCTCGCTCTCTCTCATGTTGCTGCCTTGTTGTCACATTGTGCATTTCCATTCCTGTTTCTCCGCATGTTTTTCTGCCTCCTGACCCCCCTTGTTCTCTCTCTTCTCTCTTTCTGCTCCCTCAGCTCCCTTCTGTCGCACTCCCTTCCCTCTCCCTTTCCACTCGCTCTCGCTCTGGTCTTTCTACTGCCACACTGCTGTTTTGATTTTTTGCCTTTTGTTCTTGTCTCCCTGTCTTCTTACCTCCCTCCCTCTCTTTCTCTCTCTCTCCACTTTTTCAGCCTTCTTCTGCCGCTATCCCACTCATCCCTCTCGGCTCGTCTTGATGCCACCTTCTGGCTCCTCTCCTTCTCCACTCACGCTGTCTCCCCCATCCCTGCCCTCTCCCAAAGTGCCTCCATAATCATTGTTTTTCCTTTTCTTATTCCCTAACACTTTTCCTCCTTCAATTTAAGATTTCCTAAATGCTTTTTCCTCCTTTTCATATTCCCTAACTTCTACTTTACATTTCAGATTCTCTAACATTGTTCCTTCCTTTTCAGTTTCCCTAACTTCTATTTTACATTTCAGATTCCCCTAATTCTTTTTCCTCTACAGATTCCTGCTCTTTCCTGGCCTCCCACTCCCCGTGCAGCCTGATCCCCTCTCCCGCCTCCCGCCTCCCTCTCACCATGACCAGTGCCCCACCCTTCTCCCTGGTAACCTACTTCATGGAGGCCGCAGCAAGGCTGTGTAGCGGAAGTGCCGCCGGCGCGCCAAAGGCAAGCCTGTCTGTGCCTGTCCACACCTGGACTCCTGCCCCCCACACCATCATGTAATAACCTCTGGACCCTCAATCCAGGACCCCGCAGCCTCAACTGTTACCACCCTTCTCTACACCACACAGCCGAACGTTTCACCTGCGGACACTGCCCGATCCACTGCAACATCATGACTACCACTCAGAAGCACCCCCCTCTACCTCAGGCACAGAGCAACTCCACTAATACTCATGAATATTTGCTCCCTCCACAAACACGCCAGGGAAGTCTGGGACACCATGAGCTCTCTCAGTCCAGTCCTAGTCTTTCTCACTGAGACATGGCTAAACCCGTCATCGACGTCGCTGTTCCCAGCGAATGCAAAATAATTCACCATGACTGCACCAACAAAAACCGAGGACATCAATTGCTCATCCACCACTGACATGCCCTCTCCAATCATGGAGCACATAAATTTCCAGGTCAACAGCAAGACCAAACTCGGAGGCACCCTCGCACACCGACCGCCTGGTCCCTGCCCCTCCTTCTGTGAAGATATTGCAGACTTCATCGCCACCCTAGCCATCCACTCAGTAGACTACCTTTTTCTAGGGGACATCAACTTCTACCTAGAGGACACTTCCAACCCCAACACCACCACCTTTCTCGAATCTCTAGAGAACCTCAGTCTCTCTCAACTGGTGACTGACTACACGCACACAGCAGGACATACACTAGACTCAATTTATTCTCCCCGCAGCAAGATCACATACAGACACACCAGCGAAATGACCTGGTCCGACCACACCTTAATACACTTCCACATCACCACCAGCACCAAGTCCCTGACCAACCCCCCCAAAGGAGCTGGAGCAAGGTATCAGAGGACCGCTGGTCACACACCCTAGACACAGCACCCCCTCGCCCTCATCCTAGATGTAGTAGTCAGTAACTTCAATACCTGGATCTCCCACTGCACTGACACTGACACCCCCATAAAACACACCAGGATCCTGAAACCCACCCACAGGCCCACCTGGTTCACAGATGAATTGATCAACTACAAACGCAACTGCAAGAAACTAGTAAGGACCTGGTGAACCAACAAGACCCCCTCCATTAGGGAGAACCTCAAGAAAGCTCTGACCAAATACTACACCCAACTGAAAAACCTCAAGAAAGAGACCCTCAACAATTATCTCAAAGACAGCTCCATTCACAGCAAAGAACTCTTTAGCATTGCCAGAGAGTTCACCAACCTTAGAGCCACAGGGAACACCATCACCGCCTCCCATGAACTCTGTGATGACCTTGCAAAGTTTTTTCCAAACACATTGAACCCCAACCCCCTCTGGACACACTCAGCATGCTATACACCAGTAATGATAACACCCCAGACACCCTCTCCAACTGGGAACCCCTCACCACACAGACCGCTACCACCATCATGCGCTTTATCCACTCTGGAGATCCCACAGACACCTGCCCACAGGTGCATGTTCAACAATGGAACCAGTGCCATCAGCAAGGAACTCCCCACCATACTAAATGTCTCCATCTCAGAGGCACTACCCCACTTCATGGAAACATGTAGAAGTCAAATCGCTACTAGGAAAACCCTCCGCTGACCCAACGGACCTCAAAATATTTAGACTCATCTTGCTTCTTCCCTTCCTAGCAAAAGTCATGGAAAAGTGATCAACATCCAACCTCCTGGATCCCTCGCAATCAGGCTTCTGTGCCAACCATAGTACAGAAACCACCCTCCTAGCAGACAAGGATGACATCAGAGCCCACATGGACAAGGTTGAAACCACAGCTCTCATCCTCCTCGAGCTTTCCGCAGCTTTTGACACCATATCCCACCACACACTTCTCCTCAACCTCCACCAGATGGGCATCAAGGGATATGCCCTCAAGTGGATTGCCTCCTTTCTCACAGACAGAACCCAAAGCATCCACCTTCCTCCCCACACCTCATCTCCAAAAGACATCATCTATAGAATCCCCCAAGGATCCTCCCTCAGTCTCACCCTCTTTAACGTCAAAATGGCCTCCTTTGCCGCTCTGGTCAAATCCCACAACATGAACATTATATCCTATGCGGATAACACCCAACTCATCCTATCCCTCTCCTCCCAACCCCACAAACACAAAAGCCAACTTCCACAGGTGCATGACCAACATCACCAGCTGGATGCAGAGCAAGTGCCTTGAACTCAACACCGACAGGACAGAGGTACTCATATTAATAACCTTCCTGTCCTCCTGGAACCACACCTGGTGGCCCACCAAACTCAGCCGCCCTCCCCAGCCCACAGAACACACAAAAAACCTAGGCATCATCCTCGACAGCAAACAATCCATGAAAAGACAGATGAACGCCGTTGCCTCAGCATGCTTCCACATCCTCCGCATCCTAAAGAAAATCTTCAAACGGCTCCCAACAGACAGCAGAAGCATCATCACCCAAGCCTTAGTCACCAGCCACCTGGACTATGGCAACACCCTCTATGTGGGGATAAACGCCCAACTCCAAAACAGACTCCAGACCATACAGAATGCCGCAGACAGGCTAGTCCTTGACCTCCCAAGACGAACCCACATGACCCCCACCTCAGAACTCTAAACTGGCTTCCCATCTGCAAGCTATGCCACTTCAAACTCCTCACCCACACCTACAGAGCCCTCCCCAAACAGGGACCAGCATACCTCGACTAGAGAGTGAACTTCCACAGCCCAAGAGACAACTCCGCTCCACCTCCCTCCTCCTTGCTCACATCCCCTGTATCCACAAAAGCAGAAGCGGCAGCCATTCCTTCTCCCATTTCGCACCCAAATTATGGGACGACCTCCCCCTGCCCATGCGGGCAGCACAACACTTCTGGAGTTCAGGAAGAAACTGAAAACATGACTTTTCAACACATTGGGGAAGAGCAGCAATCTGTCCCGCTCCCCAGTGCCTTGAGACCCTCATGGGTGACAAGTAGCACTTTATAAATCCCACTTGATTGATTGATTGAATCATCAACATCACAGTTGACAAGTCAGCAACTATGCCCTGGACAGACAGCACCATTGTCAGTTTCAGCATACCCTTCCCACACTGCCACAGACCTACCACCACCCGATCAGCCCACTGCAGCTGGAATAACATCACAGAAGAAGAGTGGGTTTACGCCCTCTCCAAGCACTCCCCCAAGCACACCACCACCTTTCTAAAAACCCGTCAAGAATCTCAACAGCTGGAAAACCGCATGCACCAACACCCTGACTCCCCTCAAGTGCAACCCAGTGACAATAGTCTAACCACTGGCCAGCTGGTTCACACAGGAACTCAGGCTAACACAATGCCACTTTAAGGAAATTGATCACCAATGGAGAAAAAGTCAAGACATTTTCAAATCAGCCCTAAGATGCTACCACCAACAGTTACGGAATACCAAATGCACAGCTCTTACAGATCGCATCGAAGCAAGCACTAACAGAAGCAAGAACATTTTTGTCATCATCAAAATATTTCACCCTGCCTCCTGCCACCTCCAGCAACATAACCCTCTCACAAGACCTTTGGAACAAGCTCTCAAAATTCTTCTATGCCTTCTATATTCACCTCCATATACAGCAAATTAAACCCTCAGCTGGACCCCATCTCCGTCACAACTCAACTTCCGATCATGGCTAATGAACATACCCTGACCTTGTGGCCTGCCATCACCATCTGACCCTTGCCCCCCCCATGCCTTCACTAAAGGTCTCCTGTCAATAAGAAAAGCCCTAAAATACATCCTCAACACCACCATTGGCTCAGCCAATTTCCCAGACACCTGGAAAAATGCCACCATCATGCCCCTGCTCAAGAAACCATCCACTGACCCAGCAACACTGTCAAACTACAGACCCATCTACCTTCCACTATACGGGGCAATGTCCTTAGAGAAACTAATCAACTGATGCCTCACTGACCACCTCAGCAACCACCTGCTCCTGGCCACCATGCAATTGAAGACCTGGCTTTTCAATTAACCAAACTACCATAGGCAAGGCTGGGCACACACACCTACTCAGCGCTATACCATAACATAGCATAACATAACATAACATAAAATAAAATAACATAATGTAACATAATGTAACATAACGGAACATAACATAACATAAAATAACTGTCATGCTCTCAGTCCTGTATCAAGACTGTTTCATTCTTATAAAAAAGAAAATAAGATGCCATTGAGTTTACAAAGCTAACCAGTGGAACCACTGCAACAAGAAACATTGGATATCTGGCTGCTGCAGTTTCCCTCCTCTCTACCTTCTGTGGTGCACCTGACATGGACAGGCCCTTAAAGTGATAAAGAGAGGGAACTTTGGGCCTTATCAGACAGTGTGGGTGAACAGTGGGTTAACAGTGGGTATCCCTAAACATACAATGATCAGCACACATTCAGGCACAAATATGTACAGCCCAAACGATATTCAGGTTTAAATGTATGCATGTACAAAAACACATATCGAAGCATTCATACACTCACACTTCAACAAACACAAATGGACCTATGCACACCCAAACATGCACATGATCTTCCTCTTCATGTTCACGAGCAGAGGAAGAGCCATACTCAGACAGGCATCCAACAATCACACATAGTCATACACTATACAAGTTCAAATGCAAACACGGGCACTAATAGTCACTCAAAAAACAACACCAAAAGGCAGTCAGTCACAAATGCACATAGTAACTACATACATCATTGTTTCTAAAAGTAAAAAACACAGATGGGCATATAGAAAACATACTTGCAAGAATTCATACAATGGCAGACATGCGTCCAGGCACACATGCAGTCAAATTTCAGGAGTATTGTATAATAGTGTGGGTGCCTGCTAAATAGATGCATTCATGTGAGTTGAAACATGGATGACAAGATTAATGCCTCAGATTGGGTTGATAAATAGATGCTTGGATGGGCGGTGCGGGAAAAGTAGATGAATGAGTGAGACAGTGAAAAAGGGATGAACATGAATAGCTGCGTGGGTCTGTAGACAGATTGGTAGATGAACGCTGTTGGTGATTGATGGCCAATTCATTCATCCATCCACCCAGTCACTTCTCAACATATCCACCCATTCATCCTTTCAGGCAATTAGAGCCAAATGTACTGTAACAAAAATCCAATGCACACGCTGTTGGTGTTCTGTGATAGTGCATCAAGTCATAGAGCACAGATGTGGTCAAGTCTTATAGATTCTTTTTTTTGTCTTTTATTCCAACAAACAACAAGGTCCAGCCAACACGTGTTTCGTCGCTGTGGGATTACCCACCGACTTCTTCAGGGCTGTTAGGAAACGTCACGTTATTTTAAAATCCCAATGTCGGTGATAATTCCGACCCGACCGGTCAATAATGTGAGAGTCCTTAATTTTCCGTCAAAAACCTCCAATGGTCAAGATTACACCTTCAAGTTGGAGGACCGGTGGATATTTTGTGCCGATCAACGATTAAGACGTGTAAGTCAGCCGAAATAATATTGCGATCTAGAGCGAGTACGCTGTAATCAGGATCGGGGATTGGTATGCGTTCAGTACCGGATGCCAAATGTACGTTGGTAATCGTTTGTGATTACCAAATAGCGCATTTTTGGGATTCCCTATCTGACAATCGCAAACACCAATGTTCAAATTTGTCTTAGACACATTTTGTGATTCCCAGTGGGTCGGAAATAGACCTACTCATTAATTGCGAGGTAGGTCTCAGTTTGTGACCCATCGGAATTGAAAAAATCACAGGGATGGTAGCCTGCTGGAGACAGCAGACCACCATGTCTGTGATTGCTTTTCAATAAAGCAATGTTTTTTTGTAATGCAGCCTGTTTTCCTTAAAGGAAAAAGGGATGCGTTGCCAAAAGAAAAATGAAAAGTTTTCATTTCATTTTTTAAGAGCAGACAGTGGTCCGCGAGTCCACTGCCTGCTCTTAAATATGTTTAAATACCTATACGAAGGGGTCCCTTGGGGACCCCTTCCCATTTGTGAATGGGTTACCACCTACTCGAAGTAGGTGGTAAATTGCAAATGTTTTGCGACTGCATTTCGGTTGCAAAACGTTCACACATATCACTGCGATTCGGTATTACGAAGGGACGCCCTAAAACGCCCCTTCCTAATACCAAATTGCAAACCCAATTTTCAATTCGGAAATAGGTTACTGAATTGCAAATTGGGCCTTTAAACATTGAAAAATGCCTTTTTCATTTGCAAACTGCCCGACTCTGTGAATCGGTCCATTTGCGAATGAAAAAAATGGTTTGTACATCCCTCATCCAGCCCCTCACATGCTTACTCAATCTTCAATTCATATCACCCACCTATTATGGACCTGTGAGAAATGTGGGTCGAAGTGTCCCAGGGCAACCAGAAGTTATTGAATCCCAAATGTAACAACTAGGGTCTTTCACTTCTAGTGCGCTGGGGCTCCCATACAGCAGAACCTCAAACTCAGAACCAAGCACACTTTTTAGCACTTGACTCGCAGAGTAGTGAACCAGATCAATCCAAGGATTACTCAGGGAGATGCTGTGGGCTAGAAACTCAGACCTCAGAAACAAAATAAATAACAATCAATAAATCAATTTCCAGTCATGGTTTTTCTTTCACAAGGAAAAGTACAATAATAAATGAAAATCTTAATACTCCACACAAAATTACAAATATATATAAAATGGAAATTAAAATACAACACTAACACTCGCAGATGGACTTGCAATCTACATGGAGAGTGCTGTAAAGGAAGGTCACAGAACTCAAGCAACACACTTAATGTGAACTAGACCACAAAGATCTGAGGCACCTTGAAAGTCTGCGCTCCAGCAGACCATAGCCCCTAGAATGAGAACACCTCCACAAATGCCTACAGCAATTTATGTGGTATGCAATCATAAAATATCAGCCTTACTGCCTTTGTCGTAGGGGGTCACCATATATTTTGCAATGAAAAATTAACCTTACCATGCTAATAAATATTTCAGGATGTCACCAATATTATGCACATATTTTGCCTTTCACTATTCAAAAGCCATACCTATGGGCGTTGTCACACTTTCAATAGCAAATGGCACCAAACAGGGATCATTATAAATTCATATTTCTGCTACTAAGCCTAGCAACCACTGAGAACCCAGAATCTCAATGTGTCCACACACTCCAAGGAAACACCTGTCACCTTTTTGTTACCTTTTTTTTGTTTTGTTTTTTAGAAAGGTGAGGTCTCCTGTGGGGTGGGGCTTGCAAAGCTTCTGGTACTCCTCCAACACAATTCCACCACTTGTGTAGTGCCCCTGCCCTTCAGGGTCTCCACAGACCAAATATTTTTACAGAGACCCCAATACATTACAGGACAGTCCTTCCTGCTGTGGTGTGTTCCTTTGAGCCTTAAACCTTGCTCTGTTTTCTGTTTTTCTTTTTAAATGTCAGATGTGACTCAATCGACCAGAACAGACATTAGTGCAGGTTCTTTTGCCCTCCTGGGAAACAGTACACCACTACATTATACTAGACTGCATGCTCCTGAGCGACACAGTCTTTTGTTTCTCCATGCCACCCCGGTAATTAGCTACAGTAGCCAGATGAGGAGGTATGTTGTTTCCCACTCACCCTCTCAAAATGTGGGAAGAAATGGAACAGCGCATAAGTGGTTTTCACTTCTAGGGGAGAAGGCCTTCTATTGGGCAGAGGACACAGCGACAGGGGTTCCCCAGCACTGAAGCAATATCATTTCCTGCCCCTCTCTCTATGGAATGATGAAACAGAGATAATCCAATTGTACTCTTGGGGCCATATTATCAAGAACGGGCGATAACATTATCGCCGCTTTAGCGGCAGGAAACTGCCGCTAAAGCGGTGATAAGGGGCTTGATAATATGCCCTATAGAATTCCAATAGAAGCCCAGGTTCTGGTGTGAAGGACATCAAACCTGGGCTTCTATTGGAATTCTATAGGGCATATTATCAAGCCCCTTATCGCCGCTTTAGCTGCAGTTTCCTGCCGCTAAAGCGGCGATATGTTATCGCCCGTTCTTGATAATATGGCCCTTGGTCTTGTTGTTCCCCTTAGAACGATCCTATTGGCCACAGGGTCCCTCAGGGTAAAACAAAGATTACACTTGGGATGAGATGACGCAGCGGATGTCACTGGGCTTTAGGGCACTCGTTGAAATATTTCAGTGCTGCACAGGAGCAGGGGAGATTTTATAAGATAACGGCAGCTGTGGTGGGCCACATCAAATGGGGCAGGTGTAGTTCTGTTACAGTTGGTGTGTTCCAGCACCCAGGAGTATTAATGCGAGGTATCTTGTCCTTCAAACATTTGTTGGTATTTCTGTATTCTTACTGATGATTTTTTGTAGCTGCTTTGCACCGCCACTTCCTTGTTTTTAATAGCAGCTAGGTTGGAAGAGTGTGCATTTGCCCTCCTGTCCCGACATTGGTAGTCTCCTGACCTGGGGCATTTTTTTAAACCGTACCCCAAGAACCTCAGAGCAGACCACGATCCCTTCCTGCACTTCCCAAACACCCAAGGTCTTCTGTCATAATATTTTTAAACAAGCATTTGCAATGCAATAGGTCTCGCATTATTAAAGTGTGAGCTATTGGCATTGCTAAATAATGCAACACCAATAGCTCAAACTTTAATAATGCGAGACCTATTGCATTGCAAATGCTTGTTCTTTTTACACTCATTATTCAGAAATTAGTGAGTGCTTTTGCCTGAAAAGTTAAGGCCATGACCACAGGGCCCAGAAGGAATCCGCTTCAATGCCCATTGCTTATATTCTTACAAAACGTAAGCAGTATGGTTTAAAAAGACCACATTTGTAAATACAGAGCCGCGGTATGCATTTTGTTTTCCAATTCACCCATCAAGCAGGTATTTCAGTACCTCCAGGAATAGTGCACTTTTCCACCAAGGGAAAACAATGTTGTTCAAAGAGCGACGAGAAAACAAAAGTAGCGCTTCACTGGCAAACACTGTAAAGTGGCGCTAATGTGTTTAGGAGTGAATAAATCAATCTGGCCACCTTGCAACCGCTCTATCTTGCTAGTTACTTAGTTATTTTTCATATTTTGAATGTTTTATTTCTCTCCACCCCGAGGCTGCACTTAAAATTAAAAATGTCAGAAAAAGACGACGTTTCCAGCAAAAGTGTTTTTCTTTTTGGGATCCATTTCACAGGGGAGCAAATAAACGAAAGGAGGAAAGAGAAGGTAATACGCTGTTTTCACTAAATGAGGAGGAGCGAGACAGAAAGAGAGGGAAGAGGGGGAACAAAGAGAGGGGGGCCAGTTGCCAGCGGCAGGAAAACTGGACACTGTCCTTGTTTTTTATGCACACAGATCGCAGATTCGTTTTCGGAAGCCCATGCTTGGGAGCGTATCGTGGAATTTCTTTTGCTCTTGGAAATATCGGAGAATAGATCAGTGCCAAATGCCAATTGAAGGATTAAAATTCATAAACAGATTATGCCACGTTACTGCTGTGTTTGGCAGCTTTTTATTGTTCAAATTCTGATGCAAAGACTTCGCAGCGCTAAGCGGGGGATGCGCTTGAACAAAGGATGCTGAAAGCCCGTACAGAGATCTGAAGTACTTTCTTATCTCTGTGAGAACACTTCGGATTTCTCCGTCTGAATCCGTTCTTCGCCTCGAGCGCCGCTGTGCCCGTGTCTAGTGTGCTTTGGTGTGGTGGGTTTATCATACAGCACTCACCCAACCTTAGCATGCACCGGGGAACTCTGAAAGGACCGGTTCAAACTTTCAAGGAACGTTATTATAACAGATCACGCAAAGATAAGCTGAGGCAAAATTAGCAGTGATTCGTGGGGTGATCAAAACTGATTAATAAAAAGATTTAGCATTTTAGCAGCTCACAGGCAAATATTCTAAAAAGCAAGCAGGCAACTCTTGAAATTATCCGGTCCGGAGTGATCTCTGAATTTTACACTGTCCATTCTACCTGAAGCCTGTGCTGTGCGCACTGCCTGCACACACACCCTTCATTCTACATGAGCACTGTCGTGTGTGCACTATCTATACGTACACACACACCCTTCATTCTACCTGAGCAATGTGGTGTGTATTCTCTGGGCACGAAGGAGAAGACAGAGTCCTTTTCCTTCTCTGCCCGTTCCGCCCGTCCCCAAAAGCCGAGCCTGCCGATCCCGTCCACTTCCACCACTGGTGCGCGCGCACCACATAGGAGCGGGGGAGGGAGCGCGGCAGCGAGCGAACGCGCGCTGCTGCGCGTGCTGGCCACCGGTGGGAATGGGCGGAGCAAAGGCGGGACATGCGCCCGCCTTTGCCCAATTGCGTGCATTATTTTTATAAAAAAAACACGCTAAACCCAATGGCAGCCAGCGAAAGCCTGATCACACGCACGAGCGTGTGAGCAGCTTTCAGAAGCCCGTACAAAAGGGCTCTCGCTGCGCGAGCAGTGCTGCGCACTGCAACGCAGGCGCGAGCCCTAAAAATGGGCATTTAAGTTTACAGCTCAAGAACATTTTTTTACAGAAGCTTACAGTGATTAGACTTTTTTAGGGTGCCTATTACAGCAGAGGTCCAAAAACCAAGGGTTCAAAAGCAAAAGGAAATCGGGATTCTCCCATGCCGGAATCCTCTTCCTTACAGTGCCAAACAGTAATGCGCCCCAGCCCCCACTAACCCCTCATCGTTTTGAAGCTATCCTGTAGAGATATTACATTCCGTTTATAACAGCATGTTACATACATGTTTGGAGCTGTACACCTTGTGCCCTCCAGCTTTCAAACTGTCACACAACACTCTGCCTTAACATGTAAGGAGGAGGAGAAGATGCGGCCTAGGGGATACTGCTGTTGACTTGAGAACTGGGAAACCATGTTCACATCCATCCCATCCTCGCCTCAACATCCTGCGATTCTGAGCAAATCACTTAACCTCTCTGTGGCTTATAACACCCGCACTGTGCCCATTCCAGGAAAAGTACCAAAGTTATGCATTTGCATTACTAAACACAGCCAACAGTCGTTGTATTTGGTGGTCTTTGTTGGCCGCAGTTTTATTACTCATTACATAGGTCATACATGTGCAACTCCCCTGGACACCTTCTTGGGGTCGGGGTCATAAATCATCCTCAGACGTTATTACATATTGGGTATCACACAGTGTCAGTTGGACATCATACACCCCTTGCGTCATAAATCATCGGGGCATCATAAATCATTCTGCCACAATCGGTCATCATTTTGTTGTCATAAATCACTCTGCATGATCATCATGAATCAGTAGCCATAAAGCATGGGTCATAAATCATTGGGGTATCATAAATCATCCTGTCACAATCGGTCATCATTTTGTTGTCATAAATTATTCTGCATGATCGTCATCATAAATCATCAGCCATAAATCATTGGCTGGTCATAATTCACTTGTTTGCATCTCCTAGGGTCGTAAATCACCCTAACAGTTTGTAGATTATTCTTTGTTGTTTTCCACGCCCCTTTGCGTGTGAGGGGTAGCCTTTCCCCGGAGTTAGGCCCCAACTCGCTACCTTACTAGTCTCTTTTGTGCCCTGCCATCTGGCAGGGGCTGGGCTGCGAGTGCCGTCTCCGTTTGCTCACCCTTTTGTCAGGCCTACTCACCCAGCCGTGAGGCATCCCAAAGTGAGTGGCCCTCCTTCTACACACCACCCTGTCGGTGTGTTTCCATAACCAAACCAATACACCTTTTGTTTCCGCCACACCGTCAGGGTGTCTCTCCCCCAGCTCCACGATGCAGCAGTGAGCTGCCCTAGGGGAGCGTCGCCTTATATCCCCCCTTTTCCTTCCTACATTGCACTTGGGAAAAAAGGGGGGAGGTGTGGGTGCCCCTGATTGGGGAATCCTAACCCTCACCTGGCCCCCCTATTGGTCCGGTGACCAGCACCACTCAGGTGTGTATTTCGCCACGCGGCGCTTCCTGGCAGCGTGAACCAGTTCTGTTCCTTGTCGGGCTCTGGCGGCCATTACAACGTGGTCTGAGACCCTCCCCCAATTACCCTTTCTGAAAATCATCACCACTAAGCAATATGCTTCCCATCCCACCACATTGGTCACACATAATTTGAGCATTAGTAAGGGAAGAAGACTGCCACTAATGGGTAAACGCATGTTTTGGATATGGGTGACCATAGAAACATTCTCACGCCATTCCTATTTTCCCCTTTTCACCCTGCGCTGTAACTTTAGCATGATTTTTAAGTCGCTGTTCAAATTGTTTTGTGTGTTAACATTTGTACATCTACACGTATGCTGTGCATAGAGGTGGGCGAGCCACTGGAACCTCAAGCCCATGACGTGCCGAACTTTTATGTGGCTTCTGCCATCTACCCTCGCTCTTCCCAGTATGTGGTCTTACTGCCAGAGCTGCAGTCATTGGAACTGGGGAACCAGGTTCCAGTCTCGATGCCAGCCTAACATCCTGTGATTTGGGCAAATTACTTAGTGGCATATTTATACAAAAAGTAACGCAGCACAGCAAGTCACCTTGCTGCACTGCATTAGAGGGGAAGGGCAGGAATGTGCCGTATTTATCCCAATTTGGCACATTCTTGTCCTTTCCCCAGCGCTGGCACGCAATGGGCTGCCTAGCGCCAAAGCAGGCACCCTTGCACCATGGTACAAGGGTCCCTGTGTTGCTGTGCAAAAACAATCCCCTGAGGCATTTTCTCTATCATAGAAAGAGGAAGTAACGAGGAAAAATAAAAATATTTCTCCTATTTACACCTCTCTGGGAAGGTGGATCATTTTGGTGCATTCCCAGGTCTACCAGTTATAGTAAATCTGGCAATGCATCAAAATCTATAGGAGAACACCCATGGAACACCTCCCTGGGGCGAGTAAAAGCCACAGAGTGATTTGCACTGTGTTGTGTTGCTCCTGATTTATTAAGCCACACAGGGTGACGCAAAGTGGCCTTGCGTGGCTTAATAAAACGCATTTTGGGTTTGCGTTTCAAATGTACCATGTTGCGTGGTGCAAACGCAACTCAAACCCCTTCATAAATATGCCCCATAATCTCTCCTTTATGTGAAAAAAACATGAATGTGATCTTGTGTAATGTAACTGTTGTTCATGTAAAGCACTCCAATAGCTCCCGTCGAGTTCGCGTTATATGAAAATTGCATGAAAATGCACAAAGAGGTAAAAAAAAATGGCGAAGAAGAAAGACAAATAGATGCTCATTTAATGACTGATTTGTGGAAAGTGAAACTAGAAAACCTAGATAATTCTTGGGTCGCCCACTTAAATCATGTGATGTTAAGTATTGAAAATGGCCCTTTTTAGGGTGCTTTCCCTCGACTTTTTGCTTTTGCCCCTCCTGGTTTTCCGCAGATCTACATGCTAGCCATAGGACTTTGAGTGCTTTGACACTGCCATTCAGTGCCAATGCACTGTGCTTGTCATATACCTACTAGTGATTGGGGTAAACATCATCGGCTGATTTGAGTTAGCTGTAGGTCCCTTGTCCAGTGGTAAGACATATACCCAGGGCATGTAACTCAAATGCTACTCCGTGGGCCTGCGGCACTGGTTGTGCCATTCATGGAGGTAGCTCTTCAAATGTACCACAGGTTTGCCATGGCGGAGCCTGAGTGTGCAGGTTACTGTTACTCAGCTTAGCATTTAAAAGCTACTTGCCAAAGTTCTGCATATCTCCCGCTACATCTGAGTACTCCCTGGGGGCAGGGTGCAGTGTAGGGAAGAGGAAGGGCGTGTGCACGTGTGCGCTACATGCCCTAGTAGTGAATAACACCGGATGGTGTTTTCAGTACTGTGAGGCCTGCTTCTCGCATTGGTTAACATGGGGGATCTGTGAAAAGGCTATTGAGCTGTATTCCTGTGTGCAGAAGAGTAGCAGTATGGTGTTTAGTATCAATGGATTAGTAATGGCAAATCCTCTCCAATAGTGAGAGGTGATTTGTCATACTAATGTGGAAATCCCATTTTGGGAAAGTGGGCATCTCCATGCTCGTGGCGCTCTGTGAGTCTGTCAGCCTGTCTCCAATCCACATCTGCAGAGACATTTTAAGGCATGGGCAAAGTGGGCCCAACCTTTCAGGGTGCCCCCCATAGAGTCAGCTCAGTTCTGTATAGAATCTTACCTTGATGACCTCGAACAGTTCTTAAACAGATTGTTTTAAATACTGTTTTCCTTTAATGTATTTTTAATGTTAGTGATATGACCATGCAGTATTCATAAACAAAGCTTGGTTCAGATCAAAACAGGACCTTGCATAAAAAAAATAGAAGGGGGTCACAATGATTATTTGCAATAATATTAGTGAGCTGTTAATGCATTATAATATTAAGAAAAACACATCACTATCCCTGAATATTAGATGCAAACAGATTTAGATTTCGTACCAGTGTGCCTGTGCACTGGCCAAAGAGGGCATTAAAGAGCTGAAACTGGATCATAAATTCAAAACTGTTCCAAGCAGGGGCCCCCATAATACATTTGGCCCAGGGCCCCCGAAATCCTTAAGATGCCCCTGCACATCTGGGTGCTGGGGGGACAGCTACATCTGTGCATTCCTGATAGATGGCCATAAACTAGGGGCACTCAAGGGAAACTGCCTACCACTGACTCCAAAGGGCTTTCCTGGGAAGGTTAAGAGGTGGTGAAATTGGCACCTGCATGCCAAAGTGCAGGGTCCTGGCCCCACTAAAGATATTGATCAGCCTCCCATGGTAGGATGGCAGACAGGACTAAACTTAGAGGGGGCCTGTGCATTTCAAATGTGGCCTTTTGAACAGATCTCATCTTCAAAGGCTATTGTGTGTATAACTACTGGAGCTCTGTCCTCAGGAGTTTAGAGACGCTTTTGGGATTGGAACCATTCTACACTGGTTTAACGCTGGAACTTCGACAAGAGAAACCATTGGGGAAGGAGGGACTATAAAGGGATTATCCTTGTTGTGCTCCAGGAAGGGGACTATCACTTGGTGGATTTTTGCCTGGATGTTGCTGGCCTGCAGTCAATCGCCTTCTGTCATGGCCCGGCGCCCTAAGCACTCTCCAAGGGCCGGTTGGCTGGCCTCCTGTCTGCGAGATCCCAGGGACAGAAAGGATCACCCCGCTTCCATGAGATCGTAAGGACTGCACATGGTGCGGTGGAAATGGGTGGAAGTTACTGTTGGTTGGTATGCAGTAATCACACTGTGCAGAGGAGTGTGTTCGTAAAGATCAGCGGACCACCTGGGGCGCCATAACGTGAGGAGTTCGATGAGAGCTTGGGAAGTTTGCTGAGTCCGAGGGATCCGAGCTTGCAACCGAAAACCTGTGCTAGCTCGCACTATGTGGTGCCCAAGGGTTTTGGGGGGCATTTGTGAGTCTGTGGGACCCGAGCTGGAAGCCTTGACTGTCTCTGACCTCCAGATCAGGAGAACAACAGTGCCTGACATCGCAGCCTCAGTCTAAGGTCACAGGTTCCCTCTCCCCAGACCCATGCCACAAGTTGCTCTATTGTTGGAAACATCGTTACTGGACCTGAGGGGTCTCATTGTGCCTTGTGTGCATCCACGGCTGGCTGTCTGGAGCAACTGCGGCTCACAATTCCACCAGGGGGGAAACATTTCTCCAACTTGGAAGCGAGCCAGCCCCTGGTGTCACAGTCTTTTGCCTAATGGGGGGGATAGTGATCCCACACTGGTGAAAGTGCCGCTGTGTGCCTTGACGGCCTAATCTGAATGGACAAAACCAAGTAACTGTTTCCTTCCATTTTAGGTGGTCCCAACGACCTATTTAAAGTGTATCCAGCGGGTGCAACATGTATTGTTGGCTAGTGTAGTTTAAGTGGCTGTGGGGCTGGGTCACGAGGCGTAGTAAAAACCTGTTATTTCTTGATCATTACAAGCTGTATGGGGTATGCGATATTTGGGAATGTCGTGTTTGATGGTAATATGATAGCGTGAAAGTGGAATACCTCTGAACAAGCCTGCATATATGTTCTGTCCTTTTATGTGGGAGGGATATCTTGGATAGTGAGTACCTCGTGGAAGTATGCACATGGGTTTATGTCGCTTTGGGTGCTGAGGGGATAACGGAGCAAGTAAATTCCTATGATGGTACATATATTTTCATGCCGTTCTGCTGCTAATCGGAGAGCTCGGCAATTGCATATAACTGTAAAGCATATATTCAATGTGTATGTCATTTTGATTTCAATGTGTGTGTAATACAAAGACCAGTGTTTTATACATAAGGTGTGGAGTCTTTTTCTAGTGTACTCAGTGTGTTGCGAAGACGGTGCTGTGCTAATACTTTACACTTTGACCTTGAGTATAAGCCTGACTGCTCTGTGCCAAGCTACCAAAGGGCGAGCGCAGGTTATCTGACAAGTGTAACATACTCATCCTATCTAGGATGGTGGATCCTGTCAGGCTTCGGTGCATCTAAGCCTGCTAGAAACCACTGAGTCTAACATTAGGCAAATATTTTCTTTCACCAAA
Organism: Calotriton arnoldi; assembly: GCA_963921515.1. Taxonomy (NCBI): domain Eukaryota; kingdom Metazoa; phylum Chordata; class Amphibia; order Caudata; family Salamandridae; genus Calotriton; species Calotriton arnoldi. The sequence goes on along the minus strand of CAWUFW010002206.1, from coordinate 1,337,925 downwards.
ATGACTTTTTCTTCATGTATGCATATGAAACTACTTTCAGATAGGTGAGTTCAGAATAGCAGTTGTACAAAAACCTATTGTGTTTGTTTTAATAGACTATAAAGTTGCTCGATAATGATCTGGGCCACATATAGGATTCACATGACATCTGTCTAGCCTCTTGGTTCACCACTGATGCTGTTGCCAGTGTAGGGACGGGGGCAGGAATGATTCTAAGTTGATGTTTAAAAACTATCATTTTTAATAAGTACTTCTCAGTGTAGTGCTTTTATGCTACATAATAATGTCAAGGCTTCCCCGATTTAAAGAAATATACTTTTTAAATTTTGAAGAGACGTTATCGTATTTTACTTTATTTGTTCCATGTTTACATAGCAAACATTTTCAGGGCTCGGCTCGTTCACGGGCCCGGCTCTCCTTGTGAATTTCTTGCAATGGCGGCTCGCTGAGGGAGTGGTGCGGGGCGGTGGGGCGGGGGAGGGGAAGGGTGGGGGGGTAGTGGACTCAGACTTACGACGGACAGAACTCCCTCTGAGTTCTGTCCGTCGTATGTCCGAGTTCACCACCCCCCCACCCTGACCCTCCCCCGCCCCGCCCCACAACCCCGCACCACTCCCTCAGCGAGCCGCCACTGATTTCTTGGCTCGATCACCAGTAGCTGTACCTTTCTTCTGCAGCCATGCTTTAATGCCACCATCATGCCTGTTCGCTCTTTAAACCCTAGCCCTAAATAAATATATTCAACATATTTACTTTATCAATCAACAGACATATCAGCTGAATTCTGCATCGGTCACACAAAACCATACCGTGGCAACTTTTTAGAGGAAGCTGGAGTTTATTGTGATTATTTGCTTTCTTGCTCATTCCCCAGACTTCTGTTAAATGTTCAATATTCTTGCACAGTTGAATTTGTCTCCAATTTAATCCTAGGGCTGAGACTACAAAGTAAACAAGGCTTTCCGGGAAGCTGTCTGACAATAAGTGTCATTCCCTGTGCTATTTAATACGTTTGGCTATAAAAGAGAATTGGCGAGGATATTGGGTATGATTAAAATGCAAAAGCAAATAGGGTTTCTTTCAAAAAGATACATGAAGTGCTGAAATTACTCAACAAGTTGTAATTTGTATATTTTGAATTATTGTTTTCTTTAGAGCTGCTGGAAGGCATTCGAAAGGAGATATAATGTTGATCAAAGGCCATGCATTTCAGAAAACAAGATAATTATGGCTTTCCCAAACAAGATGTTAAATTCTGTGGAGTGATATAAAGCAGGGTAAAAGTCAAGATTATTTTGGGGGTTCAAAAGTGGGCTTTTGGATGCAAAACGCTCTCATCCACCACATTTCTCCACAATGCAAATTGCTTTGCTGCGGAGAATAGCAGTTTCCCAAGAAGGCCTTCTTGGAAGCCAGCGAAATGGCTCTGCGAGTTGCAGGCGTATGCTGGTTTCTTCCATGACCCTCTTAAGTCAGTATTTTGAGTACTACTATTGTGAGTTATAACAACATCTGTTCATTTTTGTACCTTGACCAAGTTGCTTTATATAATAAGCGCATTTTAATAGCCCTTGCGTTTTTATGAGACAGATGCAATATTGAGCACATAATGTTGTATAATGCTAACTTGTTTTTATGCATCGTCATATACTAAATTTCTGCCATTTCAAAGCATGCTAAATAATAGATGTACACTTTTCACAATATCAGTTGCCAGCAGCGAACTTCACATCTTGCAAAGAAGTGCTCAGGTTTGTTACATGTAATCTTCATTACTCCAAGTCTTACTCCTCCTCATTACAGATATTACCTATGAGGTCAAGCATAATAAATGCTGGTGTCTAGGAATCCAAACCCTTTTAACTATTTTCTCCTCCCTCAGGTGGGTATCACACCTATGAGTAGCTAACACACAAAAAAACACATCCTCTGGCAGAACCAGCTAATCCCAAACAGAAAAATAGCAAGTTCACTTAACACAATAGGGAGGGTGGAAGGGGTGCATGATGAGGAAGAGAAGCATGCACACTAATGAAGTTCCCCGATGATTAATCCAAGCGTGACCCCCCATATCAATTCCAATTTAAACAGCCATTTCATATGATGAAGTAGCAAGCACACACAAGGTGACAAGCAGAAAGACACACTGTAACCTTGATGTGCATAAATATGATACAATAGTTTAACGAAGGACAAAGACTCATATAAGATTCACACAATCGAAATCAGTGACCTGCCATAGGGGAAGAAGGAGGAGAAGAACACTGAGAAATACAGCCCCAAAGGAATGAAAAAATGTCTAAACTATAACTGAAAACAAAGCTATTTTGAAAAACGTAATTGCAGACTTGCAATGTCAAGAATACCAGGAGGAAACCATCCCCCTAACAGATGTACCCTGGGCAAAAAGAGAATAGGAACATCTGAATTCCCAGTAAGAGAAGCAGGGAGATGAGAAGAAAAGGCCAGACAAATGCAGCCACTGATGGTGCAGACAGAAGGCTTACCACCAAATCACTTGCCCAAAGAAAACAAACATGTTACTACATTTCTGGAAAGTGTCATGAGGGCTTAAAAAACTTGTACCAACCACCTCACATCAAGAGACCAGACATCTAATTCCCTTCAATCAAGGAGAATTATCAACATGCAGGATAGTAAGCACATCATACTAAATCAAGTGAAACAGTGAGACCAGAACTAAAGCGAGGAACATATAGTAGGATTCCCATAGAGGCAAGACCCCAATTTGCCTATGAGCTGCTTCAATGGTGATGAGACATTCAACCTTCGGGGTGAAAAATGTCAAAGGAACCTAAATTTCCACAAACTAGGATGGGCATAGGCAAAGTTAAGAGGCCATCAAGGAAGAGAACACTCACTTAAGAGCATCTTCCTCAACATTCTACATGCCTGGAAGATATGAGGACCAGATTGAGTGCAGATGAATCTGAACAACAGGTAATGAGCTCATAAATTTAAGGAACACATTCAGTTGCTCCCATGTGTTGATCTAAGCCCTGGCTATCTGGTTGCCCTTCCATACGAGCAAATGGACCTCCTCAAGATGAGTACAGAAGACGTCTGTGCTGTCATTCACAAAGCCCTGTATTCCCCTCCAATATGAAGATATACAATTCTCTGTGGCATGGGGGCATCTGCCTGATTAGACAATGTACACATCATTGCACACCAACCACTGACAATGGTAGCCATAATCAGGAGCAAAGGCGGTAGATGATGAAGCTTGATGCCCCTGCTGATGTGCTCCTCCAAAATCAACCAATAGAGATAAACCTTGAGATAGGAGGCACTGGGATGAGCAGATTATAAACCCTGACTGTTGGTCCCTGCAATCAAAAATGTGATGAACTAGAATTGTCACATATAGCATGGCCCAAGCTATCACAGAACTGCTTGTGGCTAAGTCCCCCTGGTGTCCCATCAGCAGTGAAGTCAGTGCCCTCTCCCAACTCAAAATATCATTTATTTGAGACAGCAATATTACATCAATGCCAGGAGAGAGTAACACTTTCCCTACAGAGTAACCAAATAGGGTACACATGCTGGGAAGGATTTAGACTGAATTTAGAATAAATGATCATGCCTCAATTACGGATCTTTCATTATTGATGTGATATCTATCACACATGACAAATAATGACACCCTGGGGTTCATTCTTTATCAGATGTGATAAATAATGCAATTCACGAGTTGCCCCCTTAAAATGGACATAACAGGAAAATGTTGATGCTAATCTCATAAAAATTGGCATTATTTGGAATTTTCAATTTTTTTCACTTAGTCATTTTCGTCTGGTTTTATCTGCCAACATCTATCATGGGAAAAATCTGACTGTTGGATTTTAATGGACAACTTGTAATTCCGACATCCATGTAATCATAGGTTTGCACGGGTGTTGGAATTTAATGAGGTACTCGTAATCAAGGCCGAAGTCATGTTAAACTACTTGAATCCAGTTTGATGTAAATTCTCCATCAGAGGTATTTGGTAAAACCATATGAGCGTATGTCAGCACAGTGGCCAGGAGTTAAAATCAGTGGCAGCTAGCTATTATAAAATTTGGTGGGGCGTGATGGCACCAAACTCACCATAAATGCGACACTTCTCCCCGGCATGGAACTTCTCCCCCGCGTCCACGAGCAGGAATGGAAGGACCTCCTTCCTGCTCAGTGGAACGTGAATCCAACCAACCCTGGAGCTGCTTGCATGCTGTTTTCAGCATGAGAGTAGCTCCAGGATTAGTGGGAGCAGGATAACCCAGCTCTCATTTTGAGGTTGGGGGTCTGTGCCACCAATCCCCCAGCTGTTTCACTGCCCGGGTATTGCTGGGTCTACAGTGTGCATGTCGGTCTGGCACTAGGTAGCCAGCTGGCAAACCCTACATGTGCACTGAAAGGGCCAGCAGTAATCATGCAATTGAGGCCCCTCCACCTGGTTCACACTCGTGCTGTACGCAGCGCGAGCTGGTGGCAAAATGAAATGCCATTTTATTTATGTTTGTTTGGCTGCTGCACTCGCAGCAGGCGGGCAACGCTCCTCCTCTCTTATGGAATAGCCACCCTGGTTAAAATTGATATTGGCCCAAGGAGCCCACAAAGCAAACAAAGATCTGATGGTGAGAAGCCACAGGAATATGAACATATGAGTTTGTATTGTTTGGAGGTTAAAGGAAGTTCTTTGGAACTACCATTGGAATAATATTTTGTGATACACCATCCCAACGTCTTCAGAGCCACTGGCACAACACCCTTCTTCCTCAAGATATTCATAATCCCTTGCTGCAGAGCCAACTTCTTGTCATCAATGGAATGATAGAATGTCAGACATACAAGTGAATCTATAGGAATGGTGAAAACGTTATGGGTGGTACTGCCCAACTCTCAAGCTTCTGTAACAAAGGCCTCCCATGTTGCAATGTAGGCCGAGAGATGACCCCTACAAAGAGAAGCTCCATGGCAAACCTCTTTCCCTTACTCAGAGACTGGAACAAAGGTGAGAACTTGGAGCTAATTGCTGAGGGGGCTTAGAATGTGGCAAAGAAAATCGCCATGCCATGGCCAGAGGCCTGGATAAAAAGGGAAGCTAAAACTGGCTTTCTCTGCAGTTTGTTTCACCAGTTCTCGATCTTCTTTGCAAACCGCTTCTGGCTAAGAAAAGGAAGATTTAGAAGTAAGGCTACTCAGCAGTTTTTCCCTTCTAGGTTCTCACCCAGTTCTGTCTGTAGGCCACAGTACCAGACACAACCTTCAATATAATAATAATAATAATAATAATAGTTCATTTGTAGAGCACCTGGCTACCCCAAAAGGTGTGTCCCCGCGCTAGAAGCATATCAGCAAAAGGGGACTGCTGGGCTAAAGTTTATACAGCCAGGTTTTCAGTCCTCTGCGGAAGGTAGGTTCAGATTTCTCTGCGCGTAGCCATAGAGGAAGTGTGTTCCAATTCTTGGCCGCTAGGTAGCCAAAAGATCGAGCGCCCATCCTAGCTTTCCTTATCCTGGGGACCTTGAGCAGATATGCTCCTGTCGATCTTAGCTGGCGGCTGGGATTGTACGGAGTGAGAAAGTCATGCAGGTAGCTGGGGCCTTTCCCTTGTAGGCTCTTATGACAGAAACACATGGCTTTAAAGAGAACTCTTTTCTCGATAGGCAGCCAGTGTAGAGAGTCTAGGGCTTTTATCGAGGAAGCGCGGCTAGGAAGATTGAGAACAAGGCGTGCCGCTGCTTTTTGGATGCGTTGGAGGCGCATCACGCAGGCTTTCGGTGCCCCTAGATAGAGGACATTCCCGTAATCACGTTTTGAGGTCACCAGGGTGTGAACTAGGGTTTTCCTAGCAGATACATTTTCGGCCCGTCGGACAAGGAGCACCCGTTGGAATACCTTGAAAAATTTGATAAAGGTCATATGTCACAAGAGAGACAATCGTATAAACATTTGTTCACAGCATTTTTCACAAGATTTGGATCTTATGCATCACATATGGAGGATGACTAATGTTTGAATGTGTTAAAGTAACATAATTTGAATATGTAAAGTTCAGTGCTGCATAACAGTTTCGCTTTGAGCAGACGTTCGGAATAGCGTGGGGTGTTTATATTTAATAATCAACGTCAGATTTGACAACTGCGGGTGGGCGGTGCATTGATGGTGGATAGCTCGTTAAATGATGTGTATAAAGTTAGTTGCGTATGTATTTGAAGGGTAACTGGTGCTTCATACCGAAGAGATGGGTTTACACGCGGAGTGCATTGTGGGTTCTGTAGGCAGGGATTAAGTTGGGCGGAGGCGAGTAGAATTGTGTGTCGTATGGGAGGGTGTCCGATTGGCAACAGGTGTAATAGAGGGGTGGAGATAAACAGTGGTATAAGAAGTACGTGTCAGAGAGCCAAACATTAGGTTGATTCCGGTTTTATGATAGAGGAGTTGAAAGGACGAGAGCGCTGACAGTTTGAAAGGTATGGATAACAAATAACGATGAAATTGTTAGGAAATGTGCATCACGGAAATGGAACAGATGTTTGTTAGGTGGGGTAGTGTAATGAACATAGAGGTGGCACTGGACAAGAGGGACTAGGGGAGAGGAGTAATACGTCATTGAGGTGGGGGTTATGAAATGAGTACAGAGGTTACTTGAGGAGAGGCACGAGGGGAGAAAACAAGTTTGGATCAAGAATAGAAAGTAGAGGTATTCACTCAAAGGGGTAGCACTAAGCTACGTTCTTTAGCGGGAAAACGTTGATTTGGGGGAATGTCCTGGACGGTTATGTGTATTAATTATTGAGTGGGATTGGGTTAAGCATAGTCTAATCAATGTGTTTTGCATTTATAGATAAACAAACCCCTGACGAAGGGCCGGTTAAGAGGCCCGAAATGCATTGGGTAAACGAGATTGATGTTTGTGGATAAAACTTACGTACACTATCGTGGCACAGGATAAGGCTTGGATTAGCATTTCTGCATCATTTAGAATTCAGTGAGGATGTAAGCGTCTCTCTTGTGATTTGCGCAAAAAACATGAAGAAATGATAAACTTTCGATTACAATAAAAAAATAAAAGAACTTGGAGAAAAATGATGAAGTTGTTGGCATTTGTGAAATCCAACGAAAATTAAAGCTGTGCATCCGGCACGGGGTGGTATGCCGCTCCAGTTTTGTGCACTAATGTTTATACAGCCAGGTTTTCAGTCCTCTGTGGAAGGTAGGTTCAGATTTCTCTGTGCGTAGCCATAGAGGAAGTGTGTTCCAATTCTTGGCCGCTAGGTAGCCAAAAGATCGAGCGCCCATCCTAGCTTTCCTTATCCTGGGGACCTTGAGCAGATATGCTCCTGTTGATCTTAGCTGGCGGCTGGGATTGTACGGAGTGAGAAAGTCATGCAGGTAGCTGGGGCCTTTCCCTTGTAGGCTCTTATGACAGAAACACATGGCTTTAAAGAGAACTCTTTTCTCGATAGGCAGCCAGTGTAGAGAGTCTAGGGCTTTTATCTAGGAAGCACGGCTAGGAAGATTGAGAACAAGGCGTGCCGCTGCTTTTTGGATGCGTTGGAGGCGCATCATGCAGGCTTTTTGTGCCCCTAGATAGAGGACATTCCCGTAATCAAGTTGTGAGGTCACCAGGGTGTGAACTAGGGTTTTCCTAGCAGATACAGGGAGGAAGTCAAGGGTTTTTTTCAGCATCTTCAAGGTGCTGAAACATCTCCCTGCCACTTTCCTGGTTTGGGACTCAAATGAGAGTTTGGGGTCGAGCCATACTCCTAGGTTTTTAACCTCGGCTTTAGGCTCAGGGATAGGCCCTAGTGTTTGAGGCCACCAGGCTGTATCCCAGATGGAAGGTGATTTCCCCATGATCATGACCTCCGTCTTGTTACCATTCAATCTAAGGCAATTGTTGGACATCCAGGAGGCCAAATCATTGAGACAGGAGGAGAATTGTAGCGCAGATTCACCAGAATCTTGTGCCAGGGTCACCACAAGCTGAGTGTCGTCAGCATACGACACCATGGAGATCTTGTAGTTGTCCATAATCTTGGCCAGGGGTCCAATGTATAGATTAAAAAGGGTGGGACTCAGAATAGATCCCTGTGGGACCCCTTGGCGCAGTGGTAGGATTTTTGAGCGATGGGGGTATTGTACAATTTGGAAACTGCGATCTTCCAGGAAGGACCGCATCCATGGAGCGCTACCCCCTTCAGACCGCACATCTTTAAGTGTTGGATAAGGAGCTTGTGGGATACCATGTCGAAGGTGGCACTTAGGTCCAGCAGAACCAAGGCCACCGTCTGACCAGCATCCGCTCGCCTCCGTAAGGTCTCTGTTGCAAAGAGGAGAGCGGATTCGGTCGAGAAGGATGCTCTAAAGCCAGACTGTGTCGGATGAAGGAGGTTGTGTGTATTGATATGCTCCACCAATTGCTTGTTCACAGCCTTTTCAGTGAGTTTAGATATGTAGGGGAGCAGAGAGATAGGACGTAGGTTCTCCAGTAACTCGGGGTTGGCTGAGGGCTTTTTCTTTAGAGGTATAACAATCGCGTGTTTCCATGCCATCGGAACCTCTCCACATTTGAAGGATGTGTTTATTAGTACATGTATTTTGGGCATTATAAGTTCAATGCCCTCCTTTAATCTGTTCGGTGCCGCTGGGTCAGCGGGAGAGCCCGATTTGATTTGTAGAGCCATTTCCTTGAGCACCAATATGGGTGGGGTGAGGAACTCGCGCAAGGGTGTCAAGCAGATCTCATTACATTCCTCATTAGGATCACTGAGGCCATTGCGGGCATCCTTAGGGAAGGAGTTATATATAGTGGACACTTTTTGGAGAAAGTAATCTGCAATTACGTTGCAGTGCTCTTCAGAACTGCTAGGTGTCGTGAGTGTTCTCTCCAGGGACGAGAGTTCTTTCAGCGTGGCGTACAGTTCCTTAGAGGAATTCTCTGCCATGTCAATTCTCTCTTTATAGTACAAGGAGCGCCTCTTTTTGAGGAGGGAGTGGTATTTATTCTGTGCTACTTTGTAAGCATCTTTCAAGTCTTTGGAGAAAGCTATCCTCCACTTTCGTTCTAGGTGCTTACATCCCTGTTTGGCTATTCTGAGCTCTTCGTTAAACCAGGGTGCGGATTTAGACCCACGCTTAGGGGGCTTTGTGGTCCAGGGAGCTGCTTCATCAAGTGCCTCTGTTATCCACTTATTTATTGACATGTTCGCCAGATTGACATCGTTGTCCAGCAGAGGTGGAGTTTTTTGAAGCGCATTGGAAAAACTCTCATGGTTAAACTTAAACAAGTTTCTGCGTGGACAGGTCGGATCTATATTTTTCACCAGGAGTTGTTTGGGTGGAGGTATACAAAATTCTATAAGGTGATGATCGGACCACGGAACAGGACTAGGTTGCTCCACCATCAGCCCCGGGTGATTGGAGAAAATGGGGTCTAGCAGGTGGCCTGCATGGTGTGTTGGTGCCAAGGATTTAAGTTCGAGCTGTATGCTGACAAGTTCTTTGCATAGAAATTGTGCCTCGGTTTTGAGGTGGTCTTCCATGTGGAGATTAAAATCTCCCAGGACTATGAGATTGTTATGTTTAAGAGCCAACAACAACATAAATCCCATCAGAGGCAATATATTAGGTATGTTAAAGCTGCTTCTTCATTGGGTACAAAAAGGGCTCAAATTCTTCTCCCTCCTCCTTAGCAAACAACATATGCTGGAATCTTTGCAGTAGGGGCTGGGCAATGAAGAAAACTATGAATCAGAATATAATGAGAAAACTGCAGCTTTCATGTATGTCTTACCCCATTTTTGGAGCAGGATTAGAAGCAGAGTCCTCAGATTCTTTTTTTGTGCGACATGTAAGACTGTGCAGTATAGACTCAGCTTTCAAAGTCTCAGCAATGTCATTTTTGAATCGCAACAGGGGATGCAGTTTATGCCAGTAAAAAACATGACACCTTTTGTGGATTCTGCCCATTTCCCCATTTCTTGAGCGGGAATTTACTTAGCAGTAATGGCAGACCAGGGACGGTCACAGGCATACACCTGCTAAAGCTATGATCTTATTGTAGTACAGAAGAAGCTGAAGAGGAATTTTGTGGGATGGTTTTCATAACATGGCCCAGTTCCTCAGCTGGGACCTGCCTACAATTGAATTAGCCAAAAATGTCTTCTGTATTCCTTCAATCCATCTCATTGTTCTCAGGTAAGGGAAGTAGATCTCCATCCAGCATCAGGATTTTAAGAGTGGTAAGAACAGCCAAGCACTGATTTAGCACAGTCTGCCCAGTGGCTTCAATATGACTTTTCAAGTGCTCCATTGTTATAGGAGCTGAAGGCTATTCCGTAGAGGGACAGGAGTAAAGCTCACACTGCACATCATAGGATGAACAGCATGGGTTTTACCATCATTAGAATAAGATCAATGTGAAAAGGAATTGTTCCATTAAAGGCACCACTTTGAATCTGTTTTAAATCTGTGACGATTCTCACAGTCAGTGGAATAGGAGAGCTTTTAGGAGGCCAGAGCGATGTGCAATACCCTCTACTGTACATCTGAAAAACATAGAAATTACAATAACCAAATATTGTGACAAGTAATGAACTCACCCTTTGCATGCAGGACTCAGAAATATAAGTACCTGTACTCCATCCCCTGAACAGTTAATTTGCCATCCCTCCTGAACTTTAGAAGTGTTTCCCAGCTGAACAGAAGTGAAGATGCTCATCAAATTCTGCGTCATACTACAGCAACGCCGGTAATACAATTGCAATAATTCTCTTTTTTTTTGTGTCAAAGGGAATAAACATCGGGTACAAGATATAACAATATAAACGATAAATTCCTAAGCAGTGCTAAAACAAAATAGCAGTATGTTTGCGAATATCTTCCCATCAATTAAGTTACACTGAAAGCATACAGCGAATAATAAAGGCATAAAAAGAGAGAGAAAGGAGAAAGACTTAAATATAGACAATTAAAACATTAAAATTACTACAACAGTTCCAAGTATTCTGACCAACAGACGCCTAAATACACAGCAATGGGAAAGCTAAGAAGCGTGAGAACCCGCGTTGACTCTTAGCAGCAGCCATTTTCCATTATCCCCCATGTGCGTTTAAATTTTTTTATAGAACGAATTCCTCTAGTCTTAGCCAGGGCCATCTCCCTTTCATATATTTCTCTTATGACTGCCCACCATTCTAATGCTCTTGGAGGAGTTGAAGATATCCATGCCCGAGCAATGCACAATCGAGCGGTGACTATAATGATGGAAAAAAGGGATCTTAGGCACAGATCTTGTTCAGTCTTATACCCAAGCATGATCTCTCTTTCTGTTAATTGGAGATCTAAGCTAGTCGAGTCTCAACAATCTGACCCACCTTCTTCCAGAACAGATTAAATCCTGGGCAAATGGTAAACATATGCCAAATATCTGCGGCAACCAGAACACATTTAGGGCGTTTGCTGTTATCCCCTGCATCCCTTCTCTTGCTCCGAGCCCAGTTAACTATTATGTCAGGAGTGTAGTATAACATACATATAGTTTGAAATTGCTGCAGTTTTAACTAATATAATGTACTGGCTCATCTAGTGTTCCTAATGCATTGTTAATATCTGAGTAAGTAATGTCCTTTGACAAAAGGTTGCTCCATTTAGATGCCAAATTTGAGATATCGCGAGTTCTATATTGGCACAGTATATGATAAATACTGCTAATTGATGGTTTCTGGAAGAGGCAATGTAGGCATGACATAAAGTCAGAACTTCCAAGTATCTTTATACCCTGCCGCCCTAGAAAAAAATCTCTGACCTACAAATATTTAAAGAACAGCCACTGAGGGAGGTCGAATGAAGTTTGCAGGTCTTTGAATGCTCGGAATCCGTTCACGTCATACTGCCCTAGCTGGTCCAACCCACTGTTTGCCAGTATCCTACAGTCACTGTCATGAAAGATTTCTGGAAGTTGCGGGTTTCACCACAGGGGGAGGCTAGCATGAGCAAGAGGAAGAGAGTACTTGGACGACAGTTCCCGCCAGATATAGACAATATCCCCGACTGTCTTGAACCGCACTATTCTAAAATAGTTGGGGTCATTTGTTGTATACAAAAACATTCTACCATCGGATCCTATCACAAAATAGTAGTAGTAGTCTTGACTGCCTATAGACAACAGACTATGCTGGCGTCCCACAAAAGAGGCCCAATAATATAGCTTGAAGTCTGGGAGCTGGAGTCCCCCCTGTTTATAGGGGAATTTAATACATCTTATTGCCCAGCGTGGTTGCTTGTACCCCCAGATGAAGCTGCTAATGCCCTCTTCTAGTTTACAAAAAAAATTGTTTGGGACCCATAGGGGTATTGCGCGGAACAAGTATAAGAATTTAGGCAGTACATTCATCTTAATGATGTTGCATCTCCCTATAATACTAATAGATAGTTTGTGCCAATTCTTAAAACTTTTAATGACAGTCTGCAGCAGAGGCTTGTAATTTAATCCTAGTACTTGTTCCACCTTCAGGGAAATCTGAACCCCCAAATAAGTATCTACCAAACAGGATCCCGGGATTACCATGTTAGATTGGCGGCTGAGAAGGCTTGTGTCTTGCTTATGTACAGCTTATAGCCTGAGAAAGTACCAAACTTATTAGTCTCAGATTTAATAATATCTATGCCAGTTGCCGGGTCAGCAGAAAAAAACAGCTATGTCGTCAGCACAGGCAGCTACCTTTAACTCGCCGTAGCCTGATCGCACCAGAAGTATATGTGTATTCAAGAGTAATGATCGTATAAATGGTTCTATGTAAAATGCGAAGAGCAACGGAGAAAGGGGGCATCCCTGAGGAGTGCCCCGATATATCCGAAAAGAAGTAGACTGTGATTGTAAATAGACCAGTTTTGCTCTTGGTTTGGTATACAGAGCATGTACCCATTTACAATACTAACCACCCAAGCCAAAATTCGCTAATGTAGCACAGAGACAGTCCCAGGCGACTCGATCAAATGCCTTCTCGGCATCCAGTAGCGCCATCCCTATTTCTAATCCTAGTTTTTTTGCTACATCAAAAGCAACTATGGCTATATTCACATGAGCTGTAGTGTCTCTACCTAAGATGAACCCATGCTGCTGGTTTGGCACAAGTTCTGGCATCAGGTACGCTAGTCGAGTTGCCAGAATTTTAGCAAAAACCTTTGCGTCTGCATTTATAAGAGAGATGGGGCAGTAAGATCTTCTGGGGTTTTTTTTTTTTGTTTTTTTTAAACAATATTTGTCACATCCCATGAATCAGGCACTTCCCCACTGTCACCTATATGTTGTGTAACTTTGCTCATAAGCGGGACGATAGAGTCTTTGAAGATTTTATAAAATTCAGCTGGTATAGCGTCGTCTCCTGCTGCCTTTCCAGAAGGTAAGGCTGATAGTGCTTCCTGAATCTTCCCATGCGAAATCTCCTGATGGAGAACATTTGTCAGTTCTTCATTAAGCCTTGGGAGATCGCTCCTCCTTATATACTCAGCATATCTGCCTCCATCGAGAGTATCAGATTGACCGTATAGATTTTGCTAAAACTGAGCAAACTGTTCAACTATTGACTGGGGATGTGTGTGCAGTGATCCGTTCTCACCTTTAATGACCTTTATCTGGCTCTTAGCTTTTCTATCAGTAAGCTGGTGTGCTAAGATTCTCCCCACCTGTTCTCTGTATTTATATTGAAGAGAACGATGTCTATTGTATCTGGCTGCATTCTTTTCTTTCAGTATCCTACCGAAGGTAGAGTGTTTCTCGATCAGAGAAAGATGTATTTGAGTTTCTTTTTGCTCATAGCCCCCATGTCTAATCTCTTCAGCATGAAGAAGTTCTAACTGTAAAATCGCCTGACTAGCTATTCATGTGGTAAATTATTTGCTTCTGTTTTGTTGAAAGATATATTTCTGAGTGATACCCTCATAAAAGCCTTCATTGTGTCCCAAACGATGAGGGGGGTAGCAGTGCCAACATTCTCCTGCAAGAACTCTATTACATTTTTTTTAGTTGATGAGGCATATTCCGTATTCATAAGTAAATATCGAGGAAACAAGAATGACCGTCTCTGCTTGCTAGCCACATTTGACTGAAACAAGAACAAAATAGGATTGTGATCCAAAGTTATCTTAGGGCATACTTCCATGTCTGTCGATGCCAGTATCTTGTTATTAGCAAGAAACATGTCAATCCTAGAATACTGCTTATGTGGGGCACCATAGTATGTATATCCTGGCTTAGTTGGAAGTAATGTCCACCATGCATCTCCAAGACAATGCAGGCAAACCATCTCAACTACCGAAGCCCTCACTTTCACCATCCTTAATGAAGCCATCTGATTAGTAGAATCTATGGCACAGTCCATAATGCAGTTAAAGTCGCCCATAGCTAATAGCTCCCCTTGCCACTCCAGTAATTCTAGTGTTATAATATCAAAGAGTTCAGGTTCATCTAGGTTAGGTACATAAATAGTACACAACACATACTTTGTGCCATTAATTAAAACCTGCGCAATTGCCCACTTTACCCGCTGGTCAGAAGAGACCTTAAGAAGAGTATATTGGAATGCATTGTCCATCAAGATAGCAACCCCTCTAATGGACACAGTCTGGGATTTTCAAATGATCACATTATAACCAAGCTGTTTAAACAGACCCCCATCTTTATATGCTAAATGAGTCCCAGTGAGGGATACTATATGAGGTTTATACATCTTCAACTCTTCCCAAACCAACTGGCGTTTACTAGCTGCATTTAAGCCGGAAACGTTCCAGCACATTCATCTAATTACTCCCATTATGAAATACTAATAATACCTCCAGGAATTGTCTGCCTATGCCCTTCTCTTTCTTTTAGAACTGAAAATCTAAATAAAAATAATCTTCCAAACCAACTTGGCCTCAAAATTCCAAATCCATTGCTCATTACATTTCTCCCCGCAATTATTCCCTCCGACTTTTTTCCCTCCCCCCAGTCCTCATTGAACACCCCCTTCCTCAACCCCCCTCCCCTCCGATGCCAAAAGCACCCGTAAGAGCAAGTAAAGTACTCTAGAAGGGTTTACTTCCTGTATTGAGCAATAAACCATCCCCACACCCAGCCCTCCCCCCTGTATCCTGGAAAAGGAATCATCCCCACCTGAGCTGTCGATGGAGTGACAGCTGACAGAGAGCTCCAAACCGTAGCCCCCACTGCAGTGACTACATCCCCTCAACCATAATACTTTCAAAGATAGCGGTTGAAAAGTGTTATTAAAAAAAAGACGAAGAGAAAATGTGCAATATTGCGTGCATTGTCCAAACCAAGTATCTTTCATTCAGTACTTAACCTATTTTTTTATTAAGAGAAAAGAAAGAGAAGAAAAAAAGGGGATGTCAATAATGTGACTGAAAGCACAGGATATAGTAGTGTTGCAAGACTAGATTAGAGAGTTATCTGCTAGTTAGTTGCCTGATGTTGCCATTGGCTAAGAGCCCACTGAGCGTCAGTGTCAGTATGGAAGATCTGAGAGCGGCCCTCTCTGATAACCTTTAAGCGTGCTTTTTCCTGCAGGAACACCTGTGCCCCTGCGGCCTTCAGAGGGTCAATCAGCTGGTGCATCTTCCAGCGTCTATCCATCGTGTATTCGCTAAAATCTGACCTCACGAAGATAGTTAGAGACTCGACCGAAATAGGGGCCGCAGGGCGGGCTCTAGTAAAAATGAGCTGTCGCAACAGGAAATTTTCAATAAAAATAAGCATTGGACGGGGGTGTTGCCGCTTCGCCCTGGCTTCATGATTTAAGAAGATTGGGAATCTGTGGGCCCATTGGATCTGGTAGTCCCAATCCCAGTCCACTAAATCAGGAAATGCCTTCTTGAAAAACTGCAAAATAAATGCATGCAGGTCAGATACCTCTCTTCCTTCAGGTATCCCAAAGAGTCTTAAGTTGTTCCTGCATTGCCGATTCTCTAAGTCCTTAACTTTCTCCTTAAGGAAGGTAAGTTGACCATCTTGCATCTTGATTGTTTTGGGCGTTATCGTGGTAGACTCCTGTGTATGTGCCACCAGCTGCTGTAGATCCGCAACATCACAGGACAGTGTTGCCACTTTACCAGTCACCTCAACCAAAGCTTGCTGTATTAAGAGATTATCTGCTCTGGCTTGTGCGTAATACTCCTGTGCCTCAGCCCTTTGATTGTGAAGAGCCTGGAGAATTATAGACAGCAAAGGTTCATTTGTACCACAGGAATCCATTACTTTGGGGAAAGACAAAGTATTAATTTCAGCATTCACAGAGAAGGAGAGACCAGAAGATTGTGGTTTTGCCGATAATTCAGGGCTAGACCTTAAGCTGTCAAGCATTTCCCATAACTCTAAGTTATTAATGCATTTCATGGCTGAGGATGGAGAGGGCACCTCACCATGAAAAAGTAGGCCAGATCCGTTCACATGGCCGGAGTTTGACAGTCTAGATATTATTGCCTTTACTTCTCCCTTCGTAGTAACCCATTTCCGCAATGGACTCCCATTGACCCCCCTCCTTGGCTCGAGCGTGCAAATTATGACCTAAGCGCTGATTCTCCAAATGCTTAGGAAGCTTTTTCAAATCCGTTGGGGTTTTAGTTTTACTTTGTTTTTTCCTCCCCCGGGAGGGGGAATCAGTTTGTACAGCCTCTGAGTTTTTTTAAAGACTCTCGGAGGATTCTATCTATACCAGTAGCCGAGGGTGATATTGTAGACTCATATGAGAAGTTATGGATTAACTCAAGGTCCTGCTCTGGAGGCAGCTCCCTTGACTGTTCGGTAGCGCAATCTCCGCTGGAGGTAGAATCTTCTCCTGGAGGTTCAGACTCAAGAAAATTAAGTAGGTCAGGGTCACCCTCACCAGTCACATCCCCATAGTTATTATTTCTTAATAGCTTTTCGCGGGTCCCTACCTCCGGGACTGCTTGGCACCCCATCACACTTGCGCCGTTTGATTCCTTTTGTGATGAGACCACATGCAGCACAGGCAGCGCATCTAAGCTTGCAGCATTACTAGCAACATTGTTGTTAATACTTTCATTCATGTCACATACCACAGCTTGCAAGTTCTGAGCCTCTCTGTTACCTTGTAATGAAACAGCTTCAGCTGTGCTTGTATCCTGGGTTCTGTTCCCATGTCTGCCAATGCTGAAGTGCCATAACAGCCAACCTCATCAGTAGCAGCCGCCTCTTCGTGCTATAGGCGGACTGCATTCAGCAAAGTGTTGGCCATTGTAGTTTCTATTGAGGAGCCCTGTGCATCGTCCATCATGCTACAAGTCTGCAAAAAGTTGGTCGCTTTTCCAGAGTGTAGCAGTTTTAGCATCGGTTTCCCGACCTGGGAGCTGATGCTTTTTGCTGCTGTAGCTGCCAGTTGACGGCCACTTGATTCCCCGTAGGCTGCCTAACTCTCCTTCGTTACAGTCTCTGAGACTGCCGAAACGGGAACACGAGTGCTTCAGGCTCCTTTCGGTGCTGTGCCTCTTTGCGGAGCCAAATCGCTGTTTAGAGTCGATGTCAGGCTTGGGCAATAGAGGTCGGAACGGCTCGGCCTGATGTACCACCTCATAATCCTAACCAGCTGTAAAAAGTGTAGTGGAGTCCATGTCCGTGGTGCAAGCATGAAGGCAAGGAAATTTGAATCTTCATCAATGTCTCTCTTTGCTCCACCGTAAGTAATTAAAAAAGCTGATAAAGAGAATTCTAGCGGCGAAGTAGCATGCTACAGGGGGTGTAGCTCCGCATCTGTGCTCTCCAGCGGTGGACTCAATCTGCCATTTTCCTTTCCCCCCTCAGAGCAGCAGTTGCAATAATTCTCATCTGTAATGTAAGAACATATTGTCCTGTCAGTAGGATTAGTGTGGACAAAAATGCTTGACTTTTTGTACAGCTCATAACATTAAAGGGCAATGAACCAGTTAACTGGGCATGACATGAGCTTCCACAGAGAAACTAGAAATGGGATCAAGGCAACCACAACATTTGAAGAACTCTTACCTGCCAGGTGGCAATTTTAGTGTGACAAGAACGTTGGATGTGTGGCATTTTGTTGTACTGGTGATGTGTTGTTTTTTGTGTTGCTGTCATTTTGTGCTACATTAATGCAGTGTGATTTAGGTTTGTTGTACTGTAGTTTTTCTGTTGTGTTCTCTTTTTCGTGCTTTGTTGTGATGTGCCATGCTATGTACTAATTGTGGTTTTATGCTTCTTTGTGTTATGTTTCTTATATACATATGTCAGCAAACGCTGCTATACTCACTGCCCAAAGCATATGTCTTGAAAGTTCTTGTGACAAGCAAACATGTACCACTTTCTAAGATGGGAAAATAGTGCTGCTCTAGATCTTAAGCCACTAAAGACACCAGTCAGCCCTAAAATGTGACCAATGCCAGTGCTCACTTTATGTGTTTGACCCAAGATGTTTTAATACCACAGAAAACTAACAGAATATCTGAGATTTATTTGGTTCCCAGAATGAGAAACAAACTCCTGTTCTCCATCTCCTCCTCTCTGTAAATTTAGATGATCAGAAAGTCAATATTAAACTGTGAACATTAGGATTGCCTTTAAAATGTAATTGTTCCCGGAAAAAAGGTTCCAACGGTGGTACTCCCAATTTGTAATTTTTGGTATTATCCACAATGGAGTTTCTGTATCTCCCTTACAAAGCAATCTACAAGCTGTAATATGAAACACTCATAGTAGGACTTCATATTGGCATACCGATCCTGCGTCCCTTATTGGCGTCTGCAGTCTTGATAAATAGATCACAACCTTTTCATGTTCCATTTTAAATTGCAACTTACTTTAAAAAATATCCTGTAGAATTGAATCAACCAAACAATTCATAAATTATTAAATAAGTAAGTAATTTTCGGGAGCCAAGCCAATTTAATTAAGTTTAGCTTGACCCAAAGCTCCAAATTTAACAATTTACATTTTTGAAATCTTCTCTAAACTTTCTCAGAAAATTTGAAATATATTCTATTCTACAATATTTGAATTATTTTAAGTTAGTTTAATACCCACATAGGTTTGGGAGTCCAGCAAGCCCCTAAACTAATGTTATTTTCCAGTTAAAAACATAACCAGAGATTTTGCCAAATTGTGATATTAAATTCATAATAGCCCGAACAAAGTGCCAGGATCAGATACAAATTGATGCAAATGCCCCTCGTACAATAGAGTTTTGATTACTTTGCCACAGCATGAAAGGCGTTTATATTCATTCCATTGTCTCAGCGTGATTTCAAGTGGTCCAAGGAAGGCATCAAACAAAACGAGTGGCACTGAATAACCCATTTGTTGCTCCTTTGTACATTAGTGTAACATGTCGCCGCTCACAACTGCTACTATATTTAACCTTCATAAAAAGAAAACTAATTTTTAGGTTGAGCCTAGGCAGTGCCTGCGCTGTCTCTTCGAAACATGCTGTACTCACTCTATGGACTTCGAACCTGCCCCCTGCATTGGATTGGCATTTGTCAGCGTCTTTCAAATATTGTAGGTTCCAAGTGGCTAATGGTTGTTGTATGTCCCACCTTTTCTCAAAAGCTAGATCTCATTGAGTATTGCCGCAGGATTTGTCTGCTTCCACTTTTGCTATTAAATTTCGTATCTGTGGCACTTTTTTCTATGTAGAACGAGCACTTCTTTAAATGCTCGTGTTTTGTTACTTCTCTTTCAAGGCTGCGCTTTTTTCACTAGTGCCGTGGTTTTTGTTTTTCTGTACTAAGATTTATTTAAATTGTTTGCGCGCTATGGCTTCTTTCTGTCCGGACCACGTTTATAAGGTTTGCTTCTTTTTGGATCCCTTTCACGTATTTTTTTCTGCCCATTTTATAATATACGCAATGGCAGCAACAACAAATCCTCTAAATGCATGTCATCAGAAAGGAGAGACAAGTGTTCTTTATCTCATCTAAATTGGAATGTTGTAACCATTGTTGGCATAACTTTCCCACGCTGTAGGTAGTAACAATTTCCGAGTGCTGTGTCTGCACATACCGCGGGTCTGGTCTATTTGTTTTGAAACCCTTCACATTGTTTAAGAAACGTGCATGATAACCATTAGAGTCTAATAGCCACACTAGCCACCCATCTGGACCGGTATGTGAAGAATTTTATGTCCCATTCTGTATCATGTTGTTGAGCTGTTCCTCTGTTGTAAACTGTTGCAAATTATCAAAATGTGCAATTGTGGGAATGTTTGGTGTATTCATTTTAAATCAATATTGTCTTTCTATAAGTTGTAACAATGTACAGACAACTGGCAAATAAAGGAAGCTGAATAAATTAACTGAGGTTCGGTCAGCATATTTTTCTTTGCTGGGGAAGGGGAAAGTTTAAAATAATAAGACACTGGGTCTACAGGGTTGTTACCAGAAAAAGATGAAAACCTTTGCAGGTATGCTTTTGAGTTATACACTGGTAGTGTTGGGCAATGTTCCCTTTGTGTATAATTGAAAACTGCACATGGAGTACTAGCTCTGCGTAAATAATGGTGTAGATGGTAATAATAACAGAACATTTCACCATAATGAGTTGTTCAATATACCTATCTTCACTGTTTAAATAGGGTCTATAAGTAGGGGTAAGTAGGTACCTACCACTAGTAATATGGCCACAATCATAATATAAGGTATAGTTAAGATATCAATAAATGATTCCCTTGCTCAATCCTCGGTAGCTGACTACTAGCAGGCAGGCTTAACTTTGGAGACAGGTGTGGAAAGCATTTAAAAACACCAATACATCAAAAAAGTAAGACATGACACAAAATAAAAATACAACACCAATTTATAAAGATAGGAACTATTTTTATGATTAAAATGACACAAAAACAGCAAAAATCCAATCTAGGGAACAGGATATATGAGTTTTAAAGAATAAATACTTTCTAGTGGCTAAAGGCCAAAAGCGCTACTTTGGAACATCTGCTTGCACTTGATCAGGACAAACTTAAAATTTCAGGCTGACTGCGATAAAGTGCGGGTCGGATAGACTTAGCGGTAGGCCCGATCAAGTTTTTACCTTCTGACTTAGTCACTTTTTTGGAGCTTTTTTCCTCGACGTCAAGCGAGTCTCCTCGTCAGGCTGACTTTGGGTTCAACGATGGCGGCTTGGCTCAGCGTGATGCCTCAGTCAACTTCTGGAAGTCTCAGTCACAATGAAAAGCTCCCGAGCGTTAGCGGGTCAAACCGAAATCTCAGACCAAGTCCCGGTTCAACGTTGCCAGCTTGACTCTCGTCGATGGGTTGGTCACCTTATACAGCTATTTACCAAATTTTTCCAATATTCTCCAAACTTCTGGATCTTCTTCCAGAAGGTCCTTTTGAGGTTCCAAAGCATCCACAACACCAATCCAAGGCTCCAGAAGCTCTGAGTTGCTCTTTGGGATGTTGGGACTACATCTCCCACAATGCACCAGGCCAAATCCTTTAAAGTCCAGCTGAAGGTGGTCAGCTAGTTTCTTCTTGCTGGAGATGATGCAGGTGGAATTCTTTTAACCTATTGTTTTCAGGGAGTCCACTACTTCACTTTTCAAAGCAAAGCAAAGTCCTTAGGGCTGTAGTTCCCAAAGTGTGCAGCAGGTGCAGTCACTCAGATTGCAAACCTCTTGGTGCAGGCCAGGGATCCAGAAGGACAGTCCTTATTCTTCTTGTAGTTTCAAGCTGGGATCTGAGCTGTCAGGCAGGTCTCTACCATATTTATCCAGTGCCTTGGGTGACAAGCAGGGGGCACCCCTGAACAATTGGGTGCAGGGTGACACCCTCAGGTATGACAACCTCCTCCAAAGTGTGGCATATTCTTGTCTCAGAAAGCACTATTCCTTTAAAATCCAAAATGGAGAAATTCTTTCCTGGAGGTCACGATCTGGCTAAGCAAACCCACTGGCATGGCTAAGTTTCCCTAACACTCCCCTTTCAGCCCTTCTGCTAGTTCAATTACTGGGGATCCTGTCTGGCTGTGGGTGCAGGATGTAGGAATGAGCCTGTGTCCTGTCCTAACTGTCATTCCTTCTTTGAAGACTAGTTTGGCTACTCCACCTTCATCCTCTTTTTGAATTGCAGCTGCAGATTTACTCCCACCAAATGTCTTTTGTCTCTATGCAGGCTACTTAACACCTCATGAGAGCAGTTTGGCTCTGCCTGCCAAACTCTGGCCCACCAGGATAGGCTGCTGGCAGGCTGTATTTTAACACATCAGAAAACCAAGTTCTATAACTTCTGTTCTGTGATAGTTATAATAAATCTAACCTTGGCACGTTGCTGGATTTATTCTAACTTTCATTTTCATAATTTGAAGTATATTTTGAGTTCACTTCTATCAATATTTATACTTTATTAAAGTATCCCAATGGTAGCCTATGGTACCATTGGGCTGCAATGTGGAAAACAAAATTGGCAGTTTTTCCCTCACCAGGGCATATAAAATGTATTTTAATATGTCTCTTCTTAGTTACAAGGCACCCTACCCCTTGTGCACTTAGGGGAGACCTTAGGGGTGACTTATATGTAAAAGTAGGGTAGTTTAAGACTTTGGAAGCACCTTTAATTTCAAAGTCGAATTTGCATATATTTAATTTTAAAAGCAGCCTGCAAAGCAGGGCTCCCTTTAAAATGACAGCAAGCAACACAGCAATAAACACGTAAGTGCATTCAATCTGCTGGGTCTCTAAGCCTACATGCCCTACCATATACTAGGGGCTTACAGGTAGCTTGTCATGCCATTGTAATCACACCTAATTACCATATACCTTTTACACAGAGCACTGGCTCTGTGTCAGGGCACAATCAGAGTCAGTAACCACCAGTATAAAAAATCGTGGTGATCAGGGTAAAAAGGATGACTTTCTCACATTCACTTTCAAATACAGAATACTGTTGTAGCTCATAAAGCATAGACATAACAGCTTTTACATCCCAATCATCAGACAAGCTGCCAAGAGTTATAATGTCACTGAGTGATATTTTAAAAATATAAGGGGTCTGTAAAGTCTCAATAGGTCCAAAATTATCAAATGAAATGAAATGAATGAAATGAAATGAAATGAAATGAAAAGGACATTTATAGAGCGCATGGCTACCAGAAGGCCTCCCAGCGCTTAGCGTGACTAGTAGACAGGGGGAGGGACAGAACGATTAGTTTAAGGGAATAAAAGAGTTTTGAGTTGTTTCCTAAAGGCAATATGGCTAGACTCTTTTCGAAGGTGGAGGGGGAGGGCATTCCAGAGTCTGCCTGCATTCAGAGAAAAGAGCCTGCCACCACTTCTGGCTCGTTTGATTCTGTGGATGTCAATTAGATGGAGATCGTCCGAGCGAAGCTTTCTCCTTGCTTTATATGGTTGAATTATGGCTGAGATCAAGGGAGGGCCAGTCCCTAAAGGGATTTGTGCACAATGCACAATGATTTAAAACTGATTCTTTCTTTTACTGGGAGCCAGTGTAGAGATCGAAGAGCAGGTTTTGCGGAAAGGGATCTGGATGTTCCCGACAGCAATCTGGCTGCACAGTTCTGGATGATCTGCAGTCTATTAATCACTGAGGTAGGAGCTCCCAAATAGAGCACATTACCATAATCCAATCTAGAGAGTAGAATAGACTGGACCATGATTTTCTTGGCTTGAGGAGGGAGCAGAGGAAGCACTTTCCTCGCCATTCTAATCAAGCCAAAACAGATAGCTACTGTCTTACTGGCTTGCACTTGGAATGTGAGATTCTGATCTAGCCAGATGCCCAGGCTCTTTATCTCAGGTTTAGGGATTGGGACTGGGCCCATGCAAGCTGGCCAGATGGTTCTGAGTAATATATTGTCAAAATTACCCAGAGTCATGATTTCGGTCTTTTCTCCGTTTAATTTCAGGTGGGAGGACCCCATCCAATTTACGACTTTTGTAAGACATGCTTTCAGGGTCGTGGAGTATTGTGTAGATTGGTTAAGAGCTACGACCAATTGAGTGTCGTCCGCATAGGTGACCATATGTATCCCAAACGGAGCCACAATTGAAGCCAAAGGGACCATGTACACATTGAAAAGTGTAGGGCTCAATGACGAGCCCTGCGGCACACCACACTGGAGAGGCCAAGGTTTAGAGCTCCTGCTCTCTTCAAAGACCTGGAATGAACGTCCTTTCAAGAAGGACCTTATCCCAAACAATGCCAGCCAAGACGGGAAATGCAGAAATGTTGACAAGGGACAGGTCTCTTTGCACTTTATGTGATGTAGAATGAGGCTTCAATACCTCAGTAACCAGTTTGGCAGCAGAGCATTCTAAGAAATAAAGTCCATTTAGGAGCAAAAAGAAAACTGTCACTAATCCAATACAAATGAAAAGGAAAAGCAATGAAATGGCAATCTAAACGTAATTCCAAGGTGGAACAAGGTAAGTCTGTTTAAGTCAAAATGTAAATGCACAAATCCCATGCAATAGTGTATCTGACAAATCCGAAGAAAAGTCATCTATGTCATCAAAATAGCAAGACGCAGTTTGTGCAAAAACTGGAACCTCATGGGGCAGTGTAGAACTGGTGGATACCTCCAAAGATGGATCATAATAAATAACTTTGCTGTTAATAGTGGTAGTAGAAGACGGTGAATTCACATATGGTGTATGTATGGTGTTGGTAGTTGTAACTGGAAGTAGCAACATTTCAGTGTCTGATATCCCCCACCAGGGAGTACAAAATCTCAGTATTATTTATTGCTTGTAAAGGGATTTCCTGTATGGTAGTGAAAGGAGATAGGTAACTACCCTGGAGCCCTTGTGGCCTACTGTGTGGGAATGGCCACATGCTGTGGTTTTATGAGATTTATGGATACAACTCTCTTGTGTTATCAACCAGCAAGGGGGGGCAAATGTACTGTTCTGGTACCTTCAACTGTTAGGACTGGCAACTGTGCTCTTTATGATGGGCAAAATGGCTTTCTGTTGACAATCTTTTCTCAAACTAGATCCCCAGTCCTTGGAATCCAGATAGGAGTTGCTGGTTGCCTCTTCACTTTTCCAGTGGCAGAACACATAATGTATTTCATTCGAACGGTCATCTCGGAAGTCTTTCAGTTCGTGTAAGACAGCCAAACGTTCATTGATGTTAAAAGGCTTATCCGCCGCCACTGTACCAGGATTATGAAGGTCAGGAACCCACATATGCATGCCAAACTGGACCTCATAGGGAGTCTGGCTGCCCAAGGATCTTTTTGGCAGATTATTTAAAGCTCTCTAGGCTCAATGCAGATGATGGATCCAACTTCGACTTGAACCTAATACCCTGGCTGTTAAAGACTGCTTTGAGTCATGTTTTTCCTCTCCACACTTGAATTTCTAATATGATGTTTTGGTGAGGAATAATGCACAGCCACACCCTGGGTACCCATGGTATTCAGGTAAGCCCTAGAGGCAAACGGTGGTCCCTGGTCTGAGTGGAATGCAGCTGCTGTATATGTGCAGAGGAAGACTCGCAGTTATTTTGTAACAGTTACAAGCGTCAGCCGATTGCTGTGGCCATAACCATAGGAATCTAAAATACAAATCCACTGCTGACAGGATGTATTTAAAGGAGCCATCAGAGTTTAGTGGCCTACAGTGGGCAAGATATATACAAGCCAAGGGCTTGTTTGAAAGTAGGAGAGAAGTCTGAGGTGTGCATGTTGTGGTGTAAGCTTTTATTTGTTTTTCAAATGTCACAGCTAAGGACATATTGCTTCATCTGTTTGTAGAGATGTGGACACAATTAGTGTTGCTCTAATAGTGAAACTGTAGCCTCCACACCTGCATGGGCAGAAGCTAACCCCTCATGAGCCGCTATGATCAATTCTAATCTGTGATCTGAATTTTGAATCCCTCTATCCCCCACTCCTAGAAAACGAGCAAATAGTATGTTTTGCACACTCATTAGGCAGGAATATTTTGCTGGATATTTTTTAGATAATGGAGTGCCAGTGCGTGAAGCATTGACAGCTACCATGATGTTTCTATCCAATCTCATATGGTAATGAGTAGTTTCAGCTATGACAGCAGTCTGGACTGCTGCCTTTGCGACTTCATCAGCCAGTGAATTCCCAGCAATGTGTATTCCAGCACACCGGTGACTCAGTGTATGAATTACATGAGCCCTTGGGTAGCATTCTTTCAAATGTGCTACCTTTCTCCAAAGCAGCTTGTGCTTGATAGGATTTCCTTTAGAGTCTCTGAATCTATTCAGGTGCTAATAATGCAAGTGCTCATTGTAAGACTGGACACAATAATACAAATTGCACACTATTAGTGTGGGGAATTCAGGATCAGTATTTTCTACTGCCAGAATTAGAGCTTTCAGTTCTGCCAGCTGTGTAGTGCAATCACCTAGTGATTGTGTAAATGTTTTAATAGCTGGAAGACTGCATCCCTCATTTTTCCCCTCACAGCTGTGCAGGCGGTGGAGTATTGATGTTTAGTTCCAACTGTGAGCTGGCCAGAACCATCAGTATAGACTATGAAGTCGTACTGGCCAAGCGGCAAAACATAATTGAGCAAAGGGTATTAATATTGTAGGAATTATTGAGTTTGTAGTGTAGGGTCAAAGACATAGTCTACGTTAGTAGCTGTTAAGGAGGTGGTGCACTGTATCCATCTAGGATGTACGTTTTTTGCATAAGAAATGCTTGCCTTTGTAACAGCCTCCAAGGCTGGGATGGGAGTCACGACAACTATGTGTTTCTTCTGAGCCAATGATCTTTCCTTTATAGCAGCCGTCTGAACTGCCGTCAGTATTTTCTAGGTAGGCACAAAACGCATTTCTGCATTGGAAGCCTGTGGCTCCCACAAATACGCAGATCACCAAGTTTGTGGTGTTAACATGTGTGGGTAAATGTTTTGATGCTAGGATGTCAGTTTGCAGTGAACCCAAAATCTGTATATGTTGGGGTGTCCAATGTGTGCTTGAGAAGCCTGAACGTATTAAATCATAAAGCGGTTTCACCCGTTGTACATAATCTGGTATGTATGTTTTACCAGAGTTGAGAAAGCCCAAAAGTGATTGAGCTTTTATTGTGTTTGGTGATTGTAGGAGTGCACATTTCTCTAAGAAATGTGCTGCTAGGCTCTTTCCTTCATTTCATAACGCGTATCCCCAAAACAGGACACTGATATGAGCAATTTTAGTTTTTTGGAAGTTGAATTTGTAGCCATTTTCAGCAAATCCCACTACAATGCGGTCCACTCTGACTAGATGTGTGTTTAAGTCATTGTCAGTAATGTATATGTCATCGACATAGGACAATGCTTCTAGATCAATTTCATGTAGAATTGATATGACACGGGGAGAGAACAAACCTGGGATTTTCCTATCCCGCTGAGGGAGTCGATAAAACTGTTTCTGTGACCCAAGTGCGGTGAATGCGGTTAGATCCCTACTTTCAGGTGCTATGTTTTGACAGAAAAAGCCATTTGAAATGTCTAATGTTGTTTTATATTTTTTGCACACAATTTTGTTTATTAGCACTGCGCTGTGTGAATTTTATACTGCAAATGTGCATGTGTGACTGTTTAGATTTCTGTAGTCTAAGATTTTATCAATATGAATGATCTGGTTTTGGTACTGGAAACAAAGTATTGTTCATCGGTGACATGCAAGGCTCAATAACACCTTGATATTCAAGTTGTGTTAGAATTTCTCTAACATGTCATTTAGCTTCATGCTAATTGGGATATTGTGGTTGCACTTGTGGGCTGGACCTTATTGGTATGACATGATAAGGTGAATCTTGAATACAGCCTATATGGTTGCGGTATAATGCCGGTGCTTGTGGAAGGGATGGAAAAGCGCAGTATTATTATGTTTTCCCCATGTGGGACTTTTCTATCAAACTGAAGTGGCCAATCCATATCAGGCAAGAGTATGTCATGTGTTAGTGCCAAATTTTCCCCAAAAAGTACTTTAATGGTGTGAGGTATATCACCCTCAATTTGGATGTCCAAATCATATAATCTACCTGGAAAACTAACTCTCTGATCTGGTGTTTCCACCAGAACGAAATCATTAGTTTCTCTTTCTACCAGAACATTTTGAAGATTCTGGTGAACTATCATGACCTTTGCCACACTGCCTAACGGAGTCTGCACACACTCCTGTTTCTGAAGCAGTGTCCTCAATATGTGTGGCAAATTTAAGGGAAATACCTGCCACTTTCTTCTTCTTGAATTAAGGCTTCTGTTGTGAAAGTTTCTCTTCCTTTTTTATGATGACGTCAAGAGGAGCTTTGTGAGTCCTTTTCGGTTTCACATTCTCTTCTGATCTGCGCTCTGATCGTCCTCCTCTCTCTGAGCATTTTTCAGATGTTTCCTGACAGGAACAAGAAGGACGTTTATCAGTATAGTGATACCTATCAGACTGTTTAATTGTTTCACGGTTTCGCAAATTATAGCGTTTTTCAGAGGACTCTGGCTGTGGAGATCCACCCTGTGACTTTCTCTTTTCTTAATTTTTTTGTTTAGCCCAGAATATTTTAGAAGACTCTGGTGCCTGTTACAAGTTATCCATATCAGAATTACTCTTCAGTAGTGGTTTATTAGGCCTAGCTTCCAAATTATCTTGTCCTATAGATGTATAGGCTTCAGCAATAATTTTTGGTAGCTTGTGCTCCTGATCCACTAACCGAACCTGCATGAGGCATAGGCATACTGCCAAAGATTCTGCTTCCTCTTTAATGTTGCTTAAATTTAATGAGGCTACTGTGGCATAATTGCCAATAAGCTTCAACCTTAAATCCAGGGCAGGAGCAGCCCCCTTATTCATTTTGAAACTCCTTTAGCACTTCAGGCAAAACAGCTGTGGATGGTGTATCACTCATGATGATATATATTTCAGAGAAAACTGTGCCCCAAGTGGCACATTCATCTACTGGGGAATCTTCCCTAAGGGTAGGCACATTGTGAAAATTCTATGTTCATCTTGGGGTCCAGTATGGGGAAATACTGCTCCAAGCTGATTTGTTTTTTGTGCAATACAGAACAGAATTTCTTCCCGTGTGGTAGGAACCTTACCCATTATTGCATTAATAGTAACTGGACTAATTGCTGGCATTGCTAAATATGGCTGCACAACTTGAACAGCCCTCGCTGGGTTTGTTGTTATTGTTCACATAACAAACTGTGTTAAGCATCTGTATAGTCTAACTAGACCTGTGTGAAGTGTTAGAAGCTCTACTACAGTGAGGACACCGATTTGTGGATATGGTGTGTAGCCTTCTAAGACTGGACATGTTGCCACGTCATTGCTGAGGGGACCCAATCGTACATTTGCTAGTGGACGTGGTAGGGTACCTTGGAAACAATTTGTGTGTTCCTAAAATGTTTTTGTCATTTCTAAATATTCATAGGCTCTGTGTTGGCCTAATATTGATGCTTCTGTGTAGGTATGGAATACTCGAGTGTTGGCATCTGCTTTAGGAAAAGTGACTCATGAATAGAATACCTCTGTTTTATACACTTCATGGGGCTCTACCACGTAGGTAACATCTCCTCCAGTAAGAGGAAGCCCTTGTTGCTGTAATATCTGTGTTACTGAATGTTTGCAATTTAGTGGGATAACCAAAGGTGCTGCATTCACCATTTTAATAAACGGAATTCAGAGAAGGGAAAAACTATAGTGGGGTGATCCTTTTAAAATGTTCAAGCTTGAAAAACCTAGAGATAGGAATAGGGGTTCCCTTTTTAGCTGAGGAGAATTATTCCCTAAAACCACGTACGTCTCTGTATAAGGTGATTAGAGGCTTTGGGCACGCGTAAGAACTACTCAGGAGACCCATTAAATAAGTACCTGACCTATAACGTTGGTGGCACCATGTCGTACGGTTCCTACTAATCAAGTAGGAATGTGCATTTGCACAACATATGTGTCAACATATGGGAACTTAGTCCATGCATATCATCAGAATCTGTTGGCCCAATTCCTGAGGAGCTCACAGTGTGCCATCTGGACCCCTAAACCTGACAAGGTACTGGATGGTGTTTGCAACTTTAGAACATGACCACTCTTACTCCCCCAAGGAAATCATGGAAACAGATCTACCTTTTCATTGTTACCTCAGGCATACCCAAAGGGAGACACTAGAAATACACAAATTGGCATTTCAAACATTTATTGAAGCAATTGGATTCTTGTGTAAAATACATGAGCTGCAATTATTAGTTGAAGGGAAAAAAGCATTGTTACCAGCATTACAAGAATAGTGAAGAAAATGAATTATTCAACCATCATAACGTTGCAGTGATTATATGAATATGTGAATATATCATAGTGATAACCCTACCTAACACTGACTCTACTCTAGAGAGCTTAGTAAGAAGTGCATTCTGCTGGGTCTCTTGGAGCAGCTTAAGCTTTCGCTTCCCTGGCCTTTAAGTGCATGCTTTCAAATACACAATCACTGATATATTCCTCCCAATATATATAACTCAGAAACATGGCAGGTCAACTATTAGCACAATAGAATGCATGGCATTTTTTACCACACAATCACATTGACATAGACCCCACTTTGATATTTCTCTTTATAATTTTGTGATGGATTCACGAAAAATTACTCCTAAATGTAATATATCAAATGTGTGCCTTTAGAGTTACAAGTATCTCCAAAAATAAAGCCTGGCCTATATTAAAGAGACCAGTGTTCTGCGAAGGAAATTATATACGATTCTATAGTATATTTCATGGTATTTATCACTGCCAAGGCGGGACATAACAATAACACTGGGTAGGTATGACCTGGTGAAGTGACATTACATATTGGTGAGTAGGGAAAAGGTTTCAGCAGTTCCATTGACCCATTTCCTCCTCAGCAGTCAATAGGATCGTTGTACAGACATTTCTCCAGAGGATGCTAGACTTGTGATTTCCTCCCTCAAAGCTGTGGAATTTGCTACTCTTTCACCAGTGGTGAATGAGTCCCTGTTTGTAGGTCTGACTTCGTGGGAACTTCCAGGGCACCAAACAAACACCATTCAAAATGAGACAAGAAAAAGACTGGTCTAGTTTTGGCCACTTTTTATCCCATATCCTATTGAATTATAATGCTGAATCGGCACACCGTGAGAGAAATCCATCTTATGATTGTTGTATGTTAGTGATGATGGATGGAGGGTCCTAACTACAAGGAGTGGGGTTCTTATACAAATGGGAGCCTCCACTCCTCACCACCATCGCATACATAAAGGATGGCACACAGGCACCCATTTATATCACAGGGGTTCTGTTTTGAAGGCTTCTTCATGAATAAACAGTAGCTGATTCTTGCATATTCATCAGCAGCATTAGCAAAGGTTTTCAAATCATAGACAAGCATCAGCACTGCCAGAGTGAATACATAGCACAAACGAGTCAGCATTATCCCAAACATGTTTAGCAAACAAATGAATGCCAATTTGAGATGACAGGTCTCTTGCTTTGTATTCACTATTTTATATGTGTAATGTTTTTTTGTTATATATATGAACATATCTACAATGTAACTCATTTGGGGCTCCAATGCTAGTCCTCTGGAGAGGTAGATGATATTTATTGCATCTAATAAATTCCAATATTCCAAGTAACGGATTTTATCTAAAGCAATCAATATCATCTTTTACAACCAAAGCCCTAAAAAATAGGGGGTAACAGGAGGGCTTTGATGCTTTCTGCATCAAAACCACATATTCCAGTATATACTGGGCCTTTTCTCCTGTTACCTTTCCGCAGATTTGACCTGCCAAAATGTATCTTGGCAAAAAAAAAATAAAGGTGCATTCTTGATCATACCCAGTAATTACAGAGTACAATAAATATCACACCACTCGTAATTGAGATCCTTGCACAAACAGGCATTTGTGAAGATATGGTAAATTCCAGAAACACTCCTAATCGAGTGCGTGTGTGTGTGTATCTATGTGGCTGTGTGTGTATCTACTAACTTGATTTGTACAGTTACTATTTGTTATCCAATAGAAGTTTATTTGATTAGTGTTCATTTATTTCTACATAATAAGGAGTAAAGATGATTATAAATTACACCACCAGATTCTAAAAGTGGATTTTAGAATGCACTTGTACTTGTATCTTTGACAAAACTCCTAACAAGGACCTTAGTGTATGTTGCTGCATTAAAGGCAGATATTTGATGTAAATTGATTATTAATTACTACGCATGTGCAAATGAATAGTTTGAAAGATGTGGTGATACAGTAAGACATCTCCAACATTCTGGCACATGATACCATCAGCAAATGCCAGGCGACATAGAAGTGGAAAGAGGTGTGCACAAATAAACCTTAACTTTGTTACTGCAAGTTATTCTTTATTTATAATGGAACTTCTCGAACCCCAAGTGTAACTTTCCTTAAATGGTAGAGAAAATTTCAGGAACGGTGTCAACATTGTCGGAAGCCATAGCCGCTATAGATTGAAAAAGTGTAGAGAATTTTGGAAATTACTAGGAGAAAAATTGGTTCAGTCCTCATTACCATATACTTCCCTACAGCAAGAGGTTGTTTAAAATGCAAGAGACATTTTTGGAAGCCAAAGTTAGGTATGCAATATTAACGTCACATTCTGAAATAGTTTATTACGTCCTCAAACAAAAAACAAAATTCTGTAAACACAGTTGCCAAACTTTTTTTGTCATTGTAAAATTTGCATAAGGTTTAAATGGCCCATCAATCCACCTGCAATAACGATTAGTAATGAGAATTGAGCTCAAAAATCTAAATGTGGCCTGTATATCATATGCAAGTTCTTGCTTTTAAAAGGTCTGCATTGACAGCAGACTGCTTTAGTTTGGGAAACTTTATTATGGAACAAATAATGTAGACCAATTAGACTGAACTGGAGCCATTTTTTCCTATCCTTATTGGTCCATTTTATCTGAGATTCGGTTTATCAGCAATGGGGAATTCCAAGAACATTTATCTATACTTGAGGGAGTCTCCATATGGCATTCTTGCCTTTATGAGTTAAAACCCACATAAAGTGGAAGAAGTTCTTGGAAAAAAAATGATCAGCCTTTATTCTGACTGGAACTCCAGAATCTGTGTGGATTAACACAGACATTTACTCCCTGGTTTACCACCTGCTCTGAGCAGGTGGTAGATGTCTGCAAGGGAGTTTGAGAGGGGTTGGGGACGAGGAAGGGTTTGGAGAGGGTGGGAGGGGGAAGCAGAAGATGTAATCTAGCAGGAGAAAGCATTACATGCTCCTCTATGCCTATGCTGAGTGTGAGATAGAGTCTGTAGAATGGTTCTGGGCTGCAATGCACGCTGATCCTTACTTAAAACGTCTGTTGTTCACCTCTCCTTTTTTCATTTGAAATTGCTCTCGTTCCTTCCCATCTTCTGCATGTCTTTTCTCTCTGTCCACAACCAATGCGAATCATATGCATGTTTGCTTTAATCAAATAAAGTATTTCTGCAAATTGCCCACAATTCATATTAAAGTTCACATCCTCTCCTTTTTTGGAGAGTGACACCCCTACAACCTAACACTAGCTAATCTGCTGTAGCTCATTGATTAACCCCACCAAACATCTGCATGAACTCACATAGCCTCCTTTCTCCACTAATGATCCAGTGGCAGCTTTCATCAACGAGAAGGGGGGGCAGACACGTGATCATATACAATTAAAACATATCAAAATAAATAGGCGCATGCAAATATAAACTTAAAATATATTAAAAGAAAGACTTACCTGACAACATGACCTCTTGCTCCGGACCTCGTCTCGCAGCGCACCGGCCACCAGGAAACTCCTTTGACCAATCAGGGCACTGCTTTTACCAGCATGAGAGAAGCGCCCTGATTGGAGGGAGCGGCCTGTCCCGGCGCTCCACAGTGCTATGGTGGCCTGCAGTTTCTCTAACCCAGCTGTTTTAAGACAGCTGGGTTAGAGGTTTCAAAGTGCACATGTCTGGCCAGCCATCACAAGACATCCAGCCAAAAAGACATGCACACTTTGAATAGTGCATATACAACCCACCCTCCTCCCAGTCCTTGCTACCGTCATTCAGCAGCGGCCCTGCCCTCGACCTGATGCTCATTCAGGACGGGAGGAAGTCAGTATGAACAATAAAATGGTAATGATAAATTACCATTTTATTTTTCATCTCGGGCTCTGGGGCATTTAAGAGGGGTGACGCTCCTCTGCTCCAATGGATGGACCGCCCTAGATCACACCTAATGCCTAGTACTTTAATACACCACAAAGAAACAAGTAAATGCATGGAATGGTTTGCTTGAGTATGGAAGACTTTCCAGGAAAACAAAAACAACTAGTAATATGTAGTGGTCTGGTCCCACATGTACAGTAGACAAAGTAGACGTAGCCGAGTTGTAGTTGATGTAGTTTATTCAGTAGTAGCTGTAAGCTGGAACAGGCCCCACCAGGAGCAGCCTCCTAGCTGCTCAGCCCATCTTCTCAACTGTCTCACACACACCAGGCACCCAAGCATTCCACTCACACTGACATTCTGACCGGAACACTCACACTGGCTGAGCAGCTAGGTAGAGGGAACAGAATGACATGACCTGAGGATACTACATATCCTATCCCTTTTATACTGAACAATAAAAAGAACCAAACTAAATTGAAAACAACTATACACAGAAATGTTCAAGAGATGTAAATAGTCCGTAAACCCAGGGATGCAAAGAAAGACATCACGAGAGGGAAAACGGAAGCATGAAGAAAGAAAGAAGAATTGAGAAATAGAAATGCACATGCACTATACCCATCCTCTTCCTTTCATAGTAATTGAAAAAAAACAGATAGCGTAATAAGAGCTCACATACACAAGTGAGCAAAACACACGACAGAAGAAAAGGGTAAACTTAACCCAGACTAGAATACAATGAGTGGAACAACACCCAAGGAAGTACACCTCACGTGAGGAGACTGTGGCGAAAACACCATACGCCACCCCTCATGTGAGGGACACTGTGGGACTAAAACCCCAGTGAAAAAAAACAATGATTGGGACTGGCACACAAATGTACATATGACGTTGCATGGGACTGACACCCAAGAACTTTGTGAAGCAGAAAGAAGCACAGTGTGACAAACGCAGACAATACGTCGACAAAACAGAACGACGTAAAAGCACTAAGTGTAGCGCAGGGCGACTTATACACCAAAAACACAACATGACGTTCAAACGTGTAACTGGGACTGACACCCAAACACACACACCCAGACGAAAAGATGTACATCAAACCCACTGTAAGGAATGACATAAGCCCAAGAACATGGAGCGTAACAACTAGTGTCACATGGGACTAAAACCCAAGGACATGTACAGCATCAATCAATAACCCAGTGCAGTACAGTGTGGCACACACACACACAAGGTACAGAGACCAATAACTGAGTAAATGGGACTCAAACCCATCTGGGATTGACGCCCTTAAAAACTGAATATATGGGACTAAAACCCATTATTAGAAACGTAGGTGGGACTAACACCCCCTAAACATTGAGTATATGGGACTAAAACCCATTACTAATTACATAGGTGGGACTGACACCCCTATACTCAGAGATATGAAAGACACCACCTGTAAACAGAGATATGAGTCACAGCGTGACTAACACTCACAATAGAAGACCACGTGCAGCACAAATTAACTCACATACATAAGAAACATAACTAGATTGCATTAAATGTGACTAAAAGTGGCATCACAAACTGTTATACAGCTTCAACTTTCAGAAATACAAATGCATATTATAATAAACAGATAATGTAAACATGTAGACCCTCGCCGGTGAGCGTCCTCTCACCCGAGATGTCCATCCTTAGGAACATACTAAAATATGCGCCCAACTTTCCAGTTGTCTGACACAGCAGTAATAATGAATGCCTGTAATAGTTATTTTCCGAAGAGTGTCCACTGGAGAGAAGTAATGAGGAAACCACATTAAAGAAAAATACTTGAATGTACCTTTAGTTGAAAATAATAGCTTGCGTGCAGCTTCCTACAAAATATTGAAGGCTGGACCAATCTTTGCCCCAAATCGTCTGACCTCCACATTTGAGGTGCACACTGCTTTACTGAGATGCCAAAAGTCACCATGGCTCACCACGAAGAGCAGCGTAACGAATGTCTCCTCAATACTCATGATATTTGAAGACATCACTGAGGTGCCAAATAGCAAGCCGAACATCACTTCAACATTGGCACACAGCAAAGAAGAAAGAGTACCTGAGGTTAAGATCAGGATGGAGTGACGATGCCCTTCACAATGAACAGTTTCCCTCACAATGAAATCTTCAAATAACTTTATTAACCAACACAAAACGTGGTTGGCCGATAACGCGCTGAAAGCTCCGGTCAACAACATAACACTACGCAGCTCCGGGGATTCATAGGTGCTTCCAAACACAAAATGGCAGCACGCTATGGACGTCGTGCCGGATGGCTCTCGGCACGTTCCTGTAGGAAAACGATCCTCAGCAGTGTTCCAGATTGCCACAGCAACGAAGACCTCGCAATGAAGACCTCGAGGGAAAGTCTCTGCGCGACAGAAACAATGCAGGTAGGAGAGCGCGCGCTCCCCGCGACTCGTGCCACAGTTTTTAAACTTAACTGCCATTACTAAAAAGCGGGGGCCTCAATTGACAAAAATACAGATTTTTGGGGGAAAATAAAAATTACCTCACTGCACATCACTCATTGCGGGAACAATGTGAAGACCGACTTCACACAAGTGAAATATACTTTTGCATTAAAGTGCAAACTGATGCTGGTTAGG
This sequence comes from Calotriton arnoldi, assembly GCA_963921515.1. Lineage (NCBI taxonomy): Eukaryota > Metazoa > Chordata > Amphibia > Caudata > Salamandridae > Calotriton > Calotriton arnoldi. The sequence goes on along the minus strand of CAWUFW010002206.1, from coordinate 1,301,135 downwards.
CATAATTAGTCATTCATAACACAACGCAGGGACAAGGCGGTTGTAAATCCAAACATCGTAATTACCCAGTTGCAGTCGTTTGCTTCCAATCCAAAATACCAAGTGTGTCTTGACAAAAGTCATCTGGTTCACACACGCAGGATCTTGATAATTAATAAGCCTGAAACAGCACACAAATCCAGTTTCTTTAAAGACCAACGGCTGCAGATAGATGCTCTTGAGCTCACTAGTGCCAGAGTCACTGAGTATCTGAACAAACTAGTACACACTTGCAGGTTGTGTTGAGCCAGAAAATAAACACAATTTTCGTTACCTTTAAGTTCGTCAGTAGTGGAGTAGAAGAGCATAGCACGCCTTGGCTGGGGCTGTCCGATGTAATGGACACTGGTGGGGCAGCGAGGCGTGCTTGACATGTTTCTTGCTTGACTGGTTCCTTTTCTTTTCCTTGAATTACTAGTTACTTGTTTCTTTTTTTTTGTAGATGTTGTAGGTTCTTTCCTACACGTAGTCCAGCTGCAATCCAAATCCTTATTTTGCTTCCAACTACTTTTTGCGTGCGATGAGCTCCAAATCGTCGCCATAAATATGTAGTGGTCTGGTCCCACATGTACAGTAGACAAAGTAGACGTAGCTGAGTTGTAGTTGATGTAGTTTATTCAGTAGTAGCTGTAAGCTGGAACAGGCCCCACCAGGAGCAGCCTCCTAGCTGCTCAGCCCATCTTCTCAACTGTCTCACACACACCAGGCACCCAAGCATTCCACTCACACTGACATTCTGACCGGAACACTCACACTGGCTGAGCAGCTAGGTAGAGGGAACAGAATGACATGACCTGAGGATACTACATAATAACACTGGACTAGCCTCTAACTCTAGATCCCAGAGCAGGGTGCTGCACTGCGTAAAGACCGTCAACGCCTCATCAGGGGTAGTAACCGCTATATAAATACAATTATATTTTATATTTTACAATGCAACCCTTTCAAACGTGACTCCACTGTCTGGCCTGTAAATTCATCTAATCTCTTACGTTATAATTGGTTTGTGTGCACTGATATGCAATAGATTACAATTGCCAAAATCAAACCTCTCGTACTTCGTCGCTCATTTCCTCGATTTCCTAATACCTCTATACGAACGTAGGCGCTATATTTCTATCCCAAAATATTGTGCTTACCAGTTCCCTCGCATTGCTCATTTGATGTTTCCACATTGAAGCTGCAGCCGTGGCAACACCAGCAGAATATAGACAAACTCACTCGCCTTAATAAAAAGCCTCTCTTTGATAATGGCGGGCCCGCCACGGCGCGTTCAACAGCGTAGACGTTTTTGATGTTAAATTGGCGCGCTGGTCTGGCTTTTAAAGCTCTGCACGCCCGCCACAGGACTCTCATTTCACACTTTCAAAAGATCAACATTTTCTTTCGAGATGCATTCCTTTGTGGGTAAATATGACCTTTCAGAAGCGGAATGAGTATTCTTTGCTTGTTAAATCACTGTCTTTATAGCTAACCGTGGGGCCGAGTGCGTCACGAAGCTGCTTGCGGTTTATTTCTACAGAAATGCACAATTTTCCTTTGCGAAAACATAACTGCTATTGTTGTATTTGTTGTGTGTGTGCTTCGTTCAAACAGTGGGTTTCGTGTTTGGATGAAGGCAGCACAGCCTTACCCTCCACGCAGCTTCCAGTGTCCTGGGGTTATAATAGCATCAAGGGCACGCGAAAGCACTTCGATGGGGGAGAGCTTGCACCCCTCAATTATTAAAAACACGCATTTTGCGAAAACTACCACAAACAGAAACTCAACGCTCTTCTAAGATACATTTCTTATTTTTTGGAATGCTTCTACACCTTGTGGTGCGGTATTAAAACAAGAAATACAGCCACTGGGCTGTTTCTTTCTTCGTCACACTAAACTGTCCCGTCACAAAAATTGAAATGTCTGTCAGTAATTCGGTGCCCCAAAACCCTGCAATTAAATGTTGACGTGCAACTACCAAGCTGGTGAAGACTTAAATCCACCTCATGCCTTTTAATTTCCTACCAGACACTCCCTTCCCCTTTCTTTATCTTACTCTTGCAGGTTCCTGTGTTATCTCTCTGTGACCTTTTTTCTGTTTTTCTCTCCCTTCGTCTTTCTGCTTTATGTGGTTTTCTCGCTTTTCTCTCGGTAAAAGGGTGATGCAGAAAATATGGTCCTCATAAAATGAGAACTGGTGGCCCCCACCGACAGCCACCGGCTCAAATTAAGCACTGTACAGTAATTGTCTGAAGATCATTGCCTTGAAGGTAAGGTTGGCGCAGAAGAGCTGTGCCCCAAGAACATGGAGTCCACTGTTGCTATCTCTGCAACTAATCTAAACGTAAGCCATTAAGACAGAAGCTTTAATTGCACACTTAAAAGCGCAGCTAGAATTAATGTCAGCAAATATTGCCAGATAGCCAAGACCTGGATGACATTACGGCGCTCTCTCTCCTAAGCGCTTCGCAATCTCTCCCGTGTGCATTTGACATGTTTACTCAAGCACATTAATATCCCGGCAGTAAAATAAATAATAGCACGAATATGCTGAGAGTTAACTGCAGAAATTCAGCAAGTGGGCAGACTGAACAAATATTTTGCATGCATGGTCTGGCAAGGCTTTTCGATGCTTTATTTTCATCAATAGCCAGTTCAGAAAACTCATCTCACTTTAACTCTATTAATATCCTTGCCTGTGCTTTTTAAAAGTATCAGTATGCATGAATGCACTGTGTTTCTCTCTGATAAGTACATGACTAAGTGTAGGTTAATCAATGAATATATTATGCTATATTGTGTTTTTAACGCCGACGCGCCCTAGATTGTATTTTTATATTACGCTGCTTCAAGTTAATGTTGTTTTTATATGTATGAATACACTAAGGGGCATATTCTCAAGAACGTGTGATAACCATCGCAAAAGTGCTTAACGCAACCCTCAACATCGCAGTCCATCGCGGGAAATTTACGCCGTGTTAACCAAGTATTCACAACACGGTGGTACCATGCGATAGTCTCCAGATAACGCATCAACTGACCGCGTTAAAATCAATACCACGCCGCAAAAATGCGAAACACCAACGCCAAAAAAGCTGCGATGAGGCCGAACGCGATACAAAAAGCAGCGAAAACCAGCGGCAGGCCTGTAAACCCACGCGTCTGGCGGGAAAATGCACCATAGAAGCAACAAAAACAACACACCAGAAACAATCCAAAGTGCGTAGCAACATGGATGCACCCTGACCCAGCGCAGAGGCCAACGCGAACCCCACAAGCCCCACAGACCACCAGCAACGACCAACTGGGTCGGGGAAGGCCAAGGAGAAAAGGGAGAGGAAGACGGGGTGCAGTCCGTAGGAAAACAAGACCAGCGTCACAGATGTGACAGAGCACTACCAGCAACTGACCCACATTCAGACCACCTTGAATGCAGCCGGAGTGCCGAGGAGGCCAATGGAGGAGGCCAAGAGGCGCTGGCATGACGTGAAAACCTAAACCAGGCCCAAAGCCGCTGCCAACAGGAAGGCAACTACGGCGACAGGAGGTGGGAGTCCTGCGCCACAGGAGGAGCTGGAGGAAATGGAGGCCAGCCATCAGTGTGGAGACGGTGCAAGGAGGTGGGAGTACGGACCCAGCTCGAGAGGACCTGACACAACAACAACAGGGTGAGTAGCGAACAGGTCCTGGGGGGACGGGGGGAGATGGGCACAATGGCACACATGCACAACGACGTCTAGCACACTGCACACCCACAATAACCCAGGGTCATGTCCCCCATCCCCGTGGCACACTGCAGCACACGCACATGGCAAACACAGCACATACCATGACAATGTGGCACAAAGTGCAATACCGACACTGCAGAACAGGGGACACAACTGGGTCCGCCCATGCGCATAAACAGGCCAATCCGATACAAAAGGGGATGATGGACGGAACGTTTGAGCCAATCAAACACTCACCCCCAGTCAACTGATCTGGGTTTAATCCATCATCATTCTTTAGCTCACTCCACCACCCCAGTTCAGACATGGCCATATGCAAATCAGTCTGACCCTGTGCCTCATGGGAACAGTACAGCCCGAACTGCCAAGCCATGTCTTCCCTGGACCGGAAACAAGCATCCTAGGACCGGTTTCTGGCATTCCAGCCGTCATCAGCCAGGCTTGCTTGAATCCAGTGGCAAAGTGAGCAAGGGACCCACGTCTGGGCATACCCCGCCAACTTAGGGCGAACAAAGCGATACAAAAGGGGATGATGGACGGAACGTTTGAGCCAATCAAACACTCACCCCCAGTCAACTGATCTGGGTTTAATCCATCATCATTCTTAGCTCACTCCACCACCCCAGTTCAGACATGGCCATATGCAAATCAGTCTGACCCTGTGCCTCATGGGAACAGTACAGCCCGAACTGCCAAGCCATGTCTTCCCTGGACCGGAAACAAGCATCCTAGGACCGGTTTCTGGCATTCCAGCCGTCATCAGCCAGGCTTGCTTGAATCCAGTGGCAAAGTGAGCAAGGGACCCACGTCTGGGCATACCCCCGCCAACTTAGGCGAACAAAGCGATACAAAAGGGGATGATGGACGGAACGCTTGAGCCAATCAAACACTCACCCCCAGTCAACTGATCTGGGTTTAAGCCATCATCATTCTTTAGCTCACTCCACCACCCCAGTTCAGACATGGCCATATGCAAATCAGTCTGACCCTGTGCCTCATGGGAACAGTACAGCCCGAACTGCCAAGCCATGTCTTCCCTGGACCGGAAACAAGCATCCTAGGACCGGTTTCTGGCATTCCAGCCGTCATCAGCCAGGCTTGCTTGAATCCAGTGGCAAAGTGAGCAAGGGACCCACGTCTGGGCATACCCCGCCAACTTAGGGCGAACAAAGCGATACAAAGGGGATGATGGACGGAACGCTTGAGCCAATCAAACACTCACCCTCAGTCAACTGATCTGGGTTTAATCCATCATCATTCTTAGCTCACTCCACCACCCCAGTTCAGACATGGCCATATGCAAATCAGTCTGACCCTGTGCCTCATGGGAACAGTACAGCCCGAACTGCCAAGCCATGTCTTCCTGGACCGAAACAAGCATCCTAGGACCGGTTTCTGGCATTTCAGCCGTCATCAGCCAGGCTTGCTTGAATCCAGTGGCAAAGTGAGCAAGGGACCCACGTCTGGGCATACTCCCGACAACTTAGGGCGAACAAAGCGATACAAAAGGGGATGATGGACGGAACGCTTGGAGCCAATCAAACACTCACTCCCAGTCAACTGATCTGGGTTTAATCCATCATCATTCTTTAGCTCACTCCACCACCCCAGTTCAGACATGGCCATATGCAAATCAGTCTGACCCTGTGCCTCATGGGAACAGTACAGCCCGAACTGCCAAGCCATGTCTTCCCTGGACCGAAACAAGCATCCTAGGACCGGTTTCTGGCATTCCAGCCGTCATCAGCCAGGCTTGCTTGAATCCAGTGGCAAAGTGAGCAAGGGACCCACGTCTGGGCATACCCCCGCCAACTTAGGGCGAACAAAGCGATACAAAAGGATTCAAGCAAGCCTGGCTGATGACAGCTGGAATGCCAGAAACCGGTCCTAGGATGCTTGTTTCCGGTCCAGGGAAGACATGGCTTGGCAGTTCGGGCTGGACTGTTCCCATGAGGCACAGGGTCAGACTGATTTGCATATGGCCATGTCTGAACTGGGGTGGTGGAGTGAGCTAAAGAATGATGATGGATTAAACCCAGATCAGTTGACTGGGGGTGAGTGTTTGATTGGCTCAAGCGTTCCGTCCATCATCCCCTTTGTATCGCTTGTTCGCCCTAAGTTGGCGGGGGTATGCCCAGACGTGGGTCCCTTGCTCACTTTGCCACTGGATTCAAGCAAGCCTGGCTGATGACGGCTGGAATGCCAGAAACCGGTCCTAGGAGGCTTGTTTCCGGTCCAGGGAAGACATGGCTTGGCAGTTCGAGCTGGACTGTTCCCATGAGGCACAGGGTCAGACTGATTTGCATATGGCCATGTCTGAACTGGGGTGGTGGAGTGAGCTAAAGAATGATGATGGATTAAACCCAGATCAGTTGACTGGGGTGAGTGTTTGATTGGCTCAAGCGTTCCGTCCATCATCCCCTTTGTATCGCTTTGTTCGCCCTAAGTTGGCGGGGGCATGCCCAGACGTGGGTCCCTTGCTCACTTTGCCACTGGATTCAAGCAAGCCTGGCTGATGACGGCTGGAATGCCAGAAACCGGTCCTAGGATGCTTGTTTCCGGTCCAGGGAAGACATGGCTTGGCAGTTCGGGCTGGACTGTTCCCATGAGGCACAGGTTCAGACTGATTTGCATATGGCCATGTCTGAACTGGGGTGGTGGAGTGAGCTAAAGAATGATGATGGATTAAACCCAGATCAGTTGACTGGGGGTGAGTGTTTGATTGGCTCAAGCGTTCCGTCCATCATCCCCTTTGTATCGCTTTGTTCGCCCTAAGTTGGCGGGGGTATGCCCAGACGTGGTCCCTTGCTCACTTTGCCACTGGATTCAAGCAAGCCTGGCTGATGACGGCTGGAATGCCAGAAACCGGTCCTAGGATGCTTGTTTCCGGTCCAGGGAAGACATGGCTTGGCAGTTCGGGCTGGACTGTTCCCATGAGGCACAGGGTCAGACTGATTTGCATATGGCCATGTCTGAACTGGGGTGGTGGAGTGAGCTAAAGAATGATGATGGATTAAACCCAGATCAGTTGACTGAGGGTGAGTGTTTGATTGGCTCAGCGTTCCGTCCATCATCCCCTTTTGTATCGCATAAACAGGCCAATCACATTTGACAGAGCAGGGAACTGTGAGATGCATATGTACGGGTACAACCTCACAACAGTCATGTAGTCCAAATGTCCACTGTCCTCCCTCAAATTGCCAGCGCCGCCAAACAGCCACAATGTACATTGTCACACAGTCTGCATGTCTACAAGAACAATGCGCCAACATGAATGCCAACACAATGTCAACATGCATCTCCCCTTCACATTGCAGAGGGACAAACAACACCTCCAGCAGGTCAGACCAGACAACCCATCAGTGATGCAGGACATGACCAACACACCTTCGACACCTACGCCCTACAACAGCCCATGGACATCCCACACAACCCACCACCAGGACCAGGGCAGACAAGCTACTTTGAGGAGAACCCAGCCCCTGCAACAGACCACACAGCATGAAGCACACGCAAGCAAGGCTAGCCCACAACACTTCACCGACCCACACATGGCACCCCAATGCCAGGTGTCAGAATGCCAAAAGGAGGTGGCCGAACAGGTGCTGGTGTGGTCCGAACCCATGGAAGGCGAACTAGATCACCTACGTGGGTGTCAATCACCCTTAAGGGGCCACCTACACCCCACAAAGGAGACCCACACTGCCATAGAGACACACGCAGATATCATGTTGAACTTGCTACGGGCACGTGCGCCCGGCCCCTTTATTGGCAGGGCCACATGTACAGTGACGCCTGTGCTGGATGTGTGTGGGGTGAGCATCAGCCAGCCCGCACGGAGTGCTCGGTGCTGGCAAAAACTTGAACAGTGGACACCAGTGCAATGGAAACAGAAAACACATGCATAACAGAGTCAACTGCTGAGCAACATGGAGGGAGCCGGAGCAAGTACAGAAGTCACCCAACATACAAACAGAAGTGTTCGTGAGTTGCAGTGCACTGAGGTTGGGGCACTAGAGCTGTGCGCGCCCATGTGATGAAAATAACTTGGATTGTGTCCATTCGGGATATTCCTGATGCAGATGCAGTGGGGCGTGTGAGACCTGCAGCAACTTCCTCATCAACGTCCCAGGTCTCCCACACTGCCTGAGGTGACATTGCTGCGCAACATCTCCACATCACAAAACTCAATCAGTAACAGTCCATTGGTTGCGGTGCACTGAGTCAGTGGCACCTGGAGTGCTGAGCAGGGGATCAGGCAGATGATGGCATCCATGACAGGTCTGAGCAACTCCGTCAGTCTGCCAGTACCACTGTCTCGAATCTGGCAGATGGTGGTTGGAGTTGGCCCTGGCGATGGTGGCGTGTGCCTCCTGCGGTGATGCGACGTCCGGGCCGGTCAGGACTCGATTTGATGTGTGAGCCCTGGTGGTCCGCAGTTGAGGCCGGAGGCAGCGAACAGTGCAGGGCCACATACACATGGCGAATGAATGAGCAACGGCGGATCTGAGTAACCGCACCTCCCTGCTTTATTCCTTTTCTTGTTTAAGAAATTGTAATGGATAGTATGATTGGGTGTGCACATACAGCTCCTGCACCTGCCGTTGTTGGATGCCAGCTGCCAAGCAGAGAGAAAACTGTGAAAATAGTGGAGCGGTGCACTACCAAAGAGTTTTCTTCAATAAATCCAAATGTTCATTTTGTATAGTGGTTTATCAATCCTTTATTTTCAATATCAAAATGTCCAAATTCCAGCCAACGCGTTTCGTTCATACATAAAATGAACTTCTTCAGGGCAAATGGTGATGTGAAGAAGACGCAGGAACACAGAGGCAATGAAGAGCCCTTGATCTGAGATATTTCAAATTCCTGCTGTCGACGCACAAGTATTTAAATTTTAAAGGCTACCATGATAAGTGCCTGATGGTTGTATCTCTGGGGACACAGTCTTGTTATTATCGTCCGGTCGGCAGTCAGTGTTGAACTGGCTGCCGACCGGACGATAATAACAGGACCAATGTACGACCAGAGAGTGTCCATGAATGTCGGGGAACAGACTTAGTGGAACCGGGGCTGAGACGGGATGCAGTCTGCGATGATGCCAGTACACTGATATGAACTCCGGCATTGACGATTCTAGATTCTGTGACCTACTGGACCGCAGTGTAGGCCAGAGGCAGCGGTGAGCAGTGGGCCACAGCCACGTGTCGTTGGCTCGTGATGCACAGAGTTAGTGACATCAGGGCAGTTGTCGGTAGTGTTCGATCACCTCCGTAATGAAGATCCTTTTTTCCTCCCAACTGCAACGCGTCATCCTCGTATGCCTCTCCTTGCGTGCAATGATTCCTACTCTGCCTTTGAATAATTGATGTACAGTTCCAATTCTGTGACCTACTCGAGCGCAGCGTAGGCCGAGAGCAGTAGTCCGCGTGGGCCCACAGAATCTTGCGGCTGTGATGTAACACTAAGACCTGTTGGCACCACATCCAAGGGTGTATAGTGACATACACTCAGCCATGATTTATGTGCTCTGCCATGGTGTAATCAAGGCTCATTCCAAATGTGTGACCTACTTGTCTGCTGTGCATGCCGGTGGAGTACGTCAACGTGAAAGGAATACTGTGGGCCTGTGTTGCGGAGGCCGTGATGGTCTGAGGAGGCTGCCAAGGTCGCCGGCCTCGGGCTTGGAGATTGCACCGGCACGTGGTGGGCCCTCATCGACACACGCCGGTGTCGGAAGGTGGGCATTGAGGCCTGGGTGCGCAGGGGCGGGCAGGACTGATTCGGGGACCAGCGTCCCGGGGTGCAGCAGGCACACAGGATCGCTGGCAACACCGCTCACGGCGTCGGCCTCGGGGCGGGGTGAGGGGCGCCACCCTGGCAGAGACATTGGGCATTCCGGAAAAGGACCACGCCCAGGGTTACGTGCCTTTTAGTCACACCCCTACGCTGGCCTGGCGTACGCCGGGCCAGCCCACTCCGCTCACGCTTACAGGGGGGACGTCACAAGCTACATTTCCGCGACTTCCCCACTGGCTGGGGTGACATGGTTGCGTCCACTGTCCACTGTCCACTGTCCACTACACTCCAAACACCAGCGGTGTCTGTCGATATGGATATGTGTGTGGTCTGCATACTGCAGTCTGGCCAGCACATCCACGCCACACTTGGCATTGTGTACATTCTCATTCATCAGTCCCTTGCCTCCTTCGCACATGCCTGGTCCCCACCTCTTCCGACATTCTGCTATTGTGTGTCCGAGGTGCCATGCCGTAGATGGCTCATGTACATGGCTGGCCCAGGTTCCCACAGTGAGTTGTGCTGTCGTGTCTGGTGGGTGTGCATGTTGTATGTGAGCTTGTGATGTGTGCATTTCTTGTGTTGTGTGTTGCATGATTGTGGAGTTGAGGTGTGTGGTGTGTGCATTTGGAATTGGCCAACGAGCAGTGCATTTCCGTGGGTGCCATCCTGGTGGCACAGGTTGATGATGGACTGTCGGGAGGTGCAGGTATCATGCACACTGCCTGGGTGTTTGGCGACGTCGTTGGCAGAGATTCCACTGTGGTCCACTATTGCCTGCACATTGGTGGGATTCGTGCGCTTTCTGTTGCGCTTATTGTGTGCAGTGTCGCAAGGGGCCACTATTAGGACATGTGTGCAGTCACTTGCCCCCTGACATGTGCGGAAAGCCAGCTGTGGTGTACACGCCTTGCTTGGTCTCCAGCTGTTCCTGCGCAGTGTGTGTGAGGTATGGATGTTGGGGTAGCAAGCTGATGGTGTTATCCATGACCGTTGTGGGGGACTTGGATTGGCCAGGCTGTGTGACTCCTCCGTCTCAGGCGGAGGTTGGTTGGAGGGTACCAGAGGCCAACACGTGCAGCACAGCCAGCAGCTTTGTCTGCGGTGGGATGTTGGTTGTCTGCTGTGTTGGTACCGTCAGCCTGTGGGCTATGGTGGTCAGGATGCGGAGGAGGGTTGTCCCTTTGGGCATATAGTGGGCAATGACATTCTCTGGTGTTGGGTCTGTGGGGTTGGTCCATTTTCGGAGGGTCGCTGTCTTTGTCTGCGCTGCCTCAGTGTTGGTCCGGGGGGGGGGCGGTGGGTGTCCGGGGGGTGGGGGGGTGGTGGCGGTGGGTGTTGTTGCCCTCCCGGGGCTCCGGGATGCATGGTGAGTAGCTCCATGGCATCTGTTGCCCTTCAGGTGTGGCTCTGGGCTGGGCTCCATTTTGTGGTGCAGGCTGTGCTCCGACTTTGCACCAGGTCAGGGCAGGTGTTAGTTTCCTGCTGCTAACGCGCCTTATCGCCTGTTTTGTGGTTTTATCGCTGATCGGGCTGGTCGTTGAGAATGTTGAGGTGTGGTGTTGTTGCGGGTTTTTGCTCGGGAACGCCTACTCTGCATCTCATTAGCGATAGTTGCAGGGGTCATCTGTGGCGATGTTTTCTGCGGATGCTTTCGCAGGTAAACTGGTGTTATAGGCTGTTAGCACCAGCTTGTGAATGTTGCGATACATTTATCTCGACTTTGGCTGCGATAAAGTGCCGTTAACTCGGCGATAGCTAATTGAGAATATGCCCCAGAACCTCTTTAGACCTAAACACTGGTAAAGCCAATAGGTCTGCCTTTTGTTAGGGGAAATGTTTATTTATTGTCTGGCCCTGCATGTGGTTAGTGTCCCCATGCTGTCCTAGAAATAAAATCCCACCATCAAATTCCTTCATGATCTATGAAAATATGAGCAGGAGGTGTGGGTCATTTGCTGAAATGGCCGCATCAGCAGAAGTAAGCTGTACCGCCAGTGCTAAATTTGTAAGCAATTAAGTGCTGGGGCCCAAAGTTTTGCTCAGAAGCACAAGGCTAGCATTATCGATGGTCAGGGTGCCATATATCAAGTCTGCGAGTGCAGTCTTGATTCCACCTCATGCAGGGCGCACCTTAGCCAACAATGTTAGAGGAGTATGACGCTGAGATTTCCCAACAAGCAACAAGGTGCACCTGACTAAAAAGGGTAGGGAGGGAGGGCGCCACTGGACGGTAGTAATGGGAAGGGTTAGGGGGCACTAGTTTTCAGTCATTTGGAAAAGTAGGGCCAACCAGTATAGGGTTACTGTGGGAAAGTCTCGACTATTTTATCTACTCCAGTCCAATTCCTCTTCAGAGCAATCTAGTATAAGCTCACTCCTAACCTCAGCAGACCAGGTTTAGGATGGGCAGCAACAGCAGTCGTTATAAAAGTGCAGATTACATGTTCATGAAGTCTGAACACCTTTATGACTGTTGTGATGGATAAGTTCTTTGCATTTTAATGGATGTGCACTCCTGCACTGAGTGCCCAACTGTACTGATGTCTGGATTTCAAATGCTGATTTTTGTTGTCATAGGCAAACACGGATTATGAATGTGCACCCTGACATAGGATTGCAGTCTTTTTGAGCCGGGAGGGGCACCCAAAGCTCTGCTCTCGTAGTGGGGGAAGGCTACTGCCTTCACCAAGAGTTAAGCAGCATGAGCACAGCCATACCAGCATACCATTTAGTGATCAGCAGGAATGAATAAGTCTTTTTTAACCTGTATCAATGGAGTAAGGCAGATCAGCTCACTCATTTTAAAATTTTGGCTCCTGTGTGGTTAACTCACCCTTGGTCTACATCGTTTTTTTTGTGAAGTGCTGCACATCGTAGGTGTGGTGGATCTGCACTGGGTGTATGTGTGCCTAAGAACAGTACAATATAGGAATACTGCAGTACTGAGCAGTGCATGCATGGTGAGCGCATATGCTGGGTGTATGTGTGCCTATGATTGAAACAGTACATGTAGGATGTAGTGCTGTGCAGTGCGTGCATGGGGAGTGCATGTTCTGGATGCATGTGCACCTACGAGTGGCACAGTACATGAAGGACGCAGTGCTCAATCAATCAATCAGGTGTTTGTTGAGCGCGACTACTCAACAGTAAGGGTCTCAAGGCGCTAGGGATAGGGGGGTGCAGGTTCCAGTCCATCAAGGAGGGGGTCTGTCGAAGAGCCAGGTTTTGAGGTTTCTTGTGAAGATGGGGAGCGATGTTGTCTGTCTGAGGTGGAGCGGAAGGTCGTTCCAGGCTTTGGCCGCGAAGAAGGAGAAGGAGCGGCCTCCCGATCTGGTCTTTCTGGTGCGGGGGACCATGGCGTAGGAGAGCTGGGCTGATCGTAGGGTCCTTTGGGGTGCGTGGAATTTGAGTCAGCTGTTCAGGTATGCTGGTCCGGTGTCGTGGAGGGCCTTGTGTGCGTGGGTGAGTATCTTGAAGGTGATTCTAGCCTCTACGGGGAGCCAGTGGAGTGTGCACAGGTGCTGCAAGATGTGGCAGTGTTTTGGCAGGTTGAGGACCAGTCTTGCGGTGGCGTTCTGGATGTTCTGTAGTTTGCGGGTGAGGTTTTTGTTTATTCCGGCGTAGAGTGCGTTGCCGTAGTCGAGTCTGCTGGTGATCAGGGCATGAGTGACGGTCTTTCTGTGTTCGAGGGGGATCCATTTGAAGGTCTTACGACAGTGCTGGGCAGTGAATGCATGTTAAATGTATGTGCAGTATGTATGTATGCCTATAAGTGGTGCAATACATAAAGGATACAGTGCTGTGCAGTGTGTGTAGGTTGCATACATGCACTGGGTGTATGTGTGCTTGTGGATGGTACAATGCATGGAGAGCCCTGGGTTCCATTTCGGGAGACCCAGTCCTGCATGGTAAAACATGGAGAAGAGATAGAAAAATCCCCCAGACAGGTTTGTGTATTCCTGCATTACTGTAAGCTGGGTGGGACACACACTAGAGAGGGGAGAGCCAGGCTTCACCTGTACAGTTCAAAGGGTACTCGTGGAGTCAGTAAGAGGTCACAAGGAAGGGGCCTGGGCACATCTCAGAAAGGAGGTAGGGCTGATAAGAGAATCATAAAGAATAGGGCTGGGGATCCTGGTATAACCTTTTGATGCAAATATCACTGTGGCTGACATCCAGGTGTGAATTCTAGTCACTCTCATGGCCTGTGTTGTGGAACTATCAGCTTGGGAGTTGCTCCTGCCATGACAGACTGATTTTTAAGAGGAAGGGGGAGCAGCAAATGAGTGGACACTTCAAAAGAAGCACACCCCCAACATAAAACTTCAAAGACTCAGACCCTAAATGACATTTGTTGTCTGGAAATGGACTATAAGAAGGGGAGTCTGAGACACCAAAAATTGTCAGCTGCCAAGCAGCCAGACTGGCTGTGTGAGGAGGGAAAGCTCTGCAAGAATTCTGTCTGCAATAAGGACTTGTTGCCAAGGCCTGCTAGTCTCTCTGCTGGGTGAGCAGAGATCACTCAGGGAATCCAAGTTTACCTGGCCTGGAGCCTGGAGCGCCAGGGCATGCCTGCTTGACAAGACCAGTTTGCCCTATGAGGAGGAAGAGCACGTTGGATGGAGCGAGTTCCTGTGGGGAGCCCTGTTAAGTGGACTACTTCTGTGAGCCATCAGGAAATGGCTGCTGCACCGATCGGATTGTTGCTCATATGCAGGATAGAGTCGATCACCCCCTATGCCAGGGGTGGACCACCGTGAAGAAAGCCATATGCCATGCTGTGCCCATCAGGCCAGAGCCCGTGGGCAGTGCCTAGTCGGTGACCCCATATGTCAGGAGGGGCCACTGTGAAAAAGAGTGCAGTGCGATAAGGGCTTCAGCCTTGTGCTGCCCCCAAAAACTTCATTGTGCCGATTGTGTGGGATCCAGTGTACTGTGGGATACAGTGACCTCCTATGCCACAGGAGGTCATCGGGAGCATCAAGAACTGCAACCCGATCTGCAACTCACAACAGAGAAGATAGGATGCCATGGCAGCACCTTTGCACCATCACCCAGGATCATAGCAACCACCCCCCCACCAGGAGTAGAACCTGACACTTATCCTGCAGGAGGACCTGTAGAGAACATTCAGTCACTTCGGGATCGCGACTGGGAGAGAGGGACTCTACATCCGCTGACACAGCTGCCTCGGTCACATGAAGCAGACTCACCAAAACTCAGCTGTAGCTGCTTGGTGCACCCAGGGATGTGGCATGCTCAGGACCTTCAGATGCTCCGAGACTGATTAAGGGCCTGTAGATTCAGGTAAACTAGCTGCTAGTGACAGCGGTAGTGCTGGAACACTATTGAATTTAAATTAGAGTCAAAGTGGACACTTGAGACTCAGACCGTTTGTGGGAATAACCTGGATGTTCCAATAGTGAATGGGAAATAACCAGTATCGCTAACGTGAGGAGGAAGTGGAACAGGGAATTGCCAAAAAACACTAGAGCCACGACCTCAAGAGGTTACTGTGTAATTGTTTATGAATGACATATTTCTCCTTTGTGTCATAATGGTAAAAGATAAAATACTTCTCTTTTTTCATAAAAGTGAGTATTTGGCTTTCAATAATTTATTGCTGCTGCTGCGCAGATGTTGAGTTCTGAGCCTATGCTCAGTTCCCTGTATCCACACCTCCCCCCACCCCCGACTACGTCTCGCACTGCTTGGACCACGCATACGCTTAGAGTCAAGTGCAGAAGAGATACTTGGCCCAGTTACTCAGATCCATAGTAAGTTGGCCCCAAGACATCAAGAGTCAAAGGCCTCAACCCCACCTGCTTGTCCCATGACCTTCTGAACCTGATTCTGACAATGACAAACTGGCAGGTACTTTGAGAAATTAACTCTGCCTTTAAAACTCATCTGCAGAGCTCTAACTCATGTCCTGTCATGAACACTCACCCACATCCCGAAACTCACCTATACGCCTAGAAGCGTCTCAGTTCACATAAAAAATGTATATGCTGCATGAAAAACTACAGAACTAAAAGATATGGTAAAAAAATTAATACTCTTAGGGAATGCAAGCTAAAGATGTAATGTAAACATGGACTGCATCACTGTTATGAATTACCTCAAGTCTTACTACAGTTGTTGTTGGGAATAGGAGCATTGTTTTTGCCTGTAAAGGACATGAATTGAGTGAGTGACCATGCGTGCACATCACACAGATCTTCGTAAGTCACACAATGTACTAAAATGAATTACACTGTGCAGAGAGTCCAGTGAATCCCTACAAGGTATACAGAGGTAAAAGCAGATAATTTTAATGCTCTTTTTGTGGTAGTGTGGGCGAGCAGTTAGGCTTATCAGAGGGTAGTGCTAAGCATTTGTTGTACTCACAGAGGTAATAAATGAGAGACACACTCAAGAATAAATCAGAGACCAATTGAAAAAAGAAAAAAAAAATGTCATTTTTAAGACCAAGAACACAGTTCTAAGGTAAGTATTTTCTAAGTTACGACTTTTCAAAGTCCGGAAAATATATCACCTCTGTGCGCAATTACACACTATTGAAAACAAGCATTTGCAATGCAATAGGTCTCGCAATTGTGAGAGTTTGAGCTATTGGGATTGTAAATGATAATGCTATTGGCATTGTAAATGACTATGCCTTTTATTTATGTTTTAAAAACTTAAAAGGAATTGTCATTTACAATGGCAATAGCTCAAACTCGCGAAATGCGAGCCCTATTGCATTGCAAATGCTTGTTTTAATTTGTCACCACGTTCCGTGACGGCAGAGCGTTATATACTGCACGCTGACACCTGATTGATTTGTGGCATTACAGTGAGTGGATGCTGTGATTTGATATCAGGGCACAGAGATGCAGTGGATAGCTACTTATTGGAGGAGATGCTAAGCTGGGGACCGGGGGATGGCATGATGTGTTTTGTGTCTATTGATGCGCCCGGCCTCAGCCCTTCTTAAGTATAGTTGGCCTGGGTGCGGTAGATCATTGTATTGCCCAGATGGGCTTTAATAATTCAGCCCTGCTGCATATCTAAAGAGAGGGCTATCATCGCCTCAGGTTCAAACGGGCAGTGTAGTGCCCTCTGCATCAAGGGGCTGGCACAGAAAGCTGTACGTCCTCTTTCACTTCTGCACGTGCAGCGAGGGGCATTACTCACTGTGTAAGGCGCCACTCGCAGACCCTGACACAAAAAACGCAATGTGTTGTCGTTTGGGTGAGGAAGAGTCGCAAATAGCGCTTCTGCAGAGCCTAGAGGCCCAGCGCTGCATTGGAGTGATAGGTGAGAGGGGGAAGAGAGAGATGCGGCCTGTTTCCTCATCTGCTTCCCTCCCTCTTCTGTTGAATCTACTCTAAATTTCGCTGGTGCGTTTTATCTGGTGACAAAGTAATTTAAATACCACAATGCGGATGGTCTTTTCCGTCGCCACTTTTTAATGGGGGGGGCAGAGTGTGAGCATCACGTACCAATGGAAGATTCCTTTAGAGGTGGGATAGGCACAGCCCATTGCTAACACTTTGAAGACCTGTGTGCTGTTACTGTGCTTCTAGGGTCTCTGAACTCAGTGTGAGTGAGTGGGTGCCGAACTCCCCCCCCTTCACTCCCCCATGTAACTGACAACTACTCACTGCAGTTAATGAGTGTACTCCCTGACTGGGGGGGGGGGTCCGTGTGGCCGAGAGGAGCTTGCCCCGTGATTGTCTCTGCTCAGTGGCGGCTGGTGGGATTTGAAACTGATGGGGCGTATGCAGAACGAATCAACGTATGCGAGCGCAGCGAGCGAGTCCGACGGCAATAAGGGGGTTCGGAGGTTCTCCCCGTGAAGACATTTTTAAAAATTGGCATCTTTTTGGTGCGATTTTCAGCACTATTTCTGTGATAAATGGACTAAAAATTCAGTTCTTCTAGGCATTCATAAAGAAAACTCATACATTATTTCAGAGAATTTCTGGGTTGCCAAGCAAGTCTGACTTCTGAAGAGGGCTAGGGTACTAAGCAAGACTGCTTTGGCTCTACCCTTTCCAATAGAAAACACTAGTTAGCGATGTGAACAAGTTCAATGGACAAACCTGGGGTCTAGGGAGAGTCCCTCTCCTGAGAAAGAAATTTAAAAAGATTGCAAATGGTGCATTTTAAAGCAAATGAATGCAGCGATAAAGCAAGGCTTATTAAGCAGTGGGAACGTATAGTCTTGAAATATTAAACACATTAAAAACTGCCCCGTATCTTCTTGCATTAATTTGTTCAACTGTTACTGTAATATGTAAATTATTCTGCATGACAACTTTAGCTCTTTAAAATGTATGCTTGCCCAGTGTCTTGCACTGCATGCAGCATTAACTTTGGACAAATATGCTCTAACCAGACTTCGGGAAGCACCCACAGCTGCTGACTGTAACCAGTCATATAGAAATATGTGCAGAAAGGTCTTTAAGTGAGATGAAAAAGTGGGTGCTCCCTATAAAGGAACATGCCAAATACATTTCAGTGATTCCCATAGTGTGCCATCAGACCGGTATTTTGGCTTCTCTCTGAGATGTAATTTTATCCAGATAAATGGCACAGCAACTGACATACGCCTAAAGCCTGTCAGTATGATTGGCTTTGTCACTGGGTGTTAGCTGTTTAAGATAAATGAGTAACAACAATGATTTCTTATAAATAATTAACATTGAAAATGTTTAAATTCTGAACTTTTGAAATAGTGAGTCTGTGAATTAAATAGCATTGAGGCCTGTGGAAGGAGTTTTGGCCTTCAATTATGTGTGCTTTATTTTAGATATGTATCCTCTTTTCTCTGCATATCTTGTCCATCTGCACATCTTCAACCCCCTCTCTTTCCTCTTCAGCTTCCTCTTTTCACTCTTCCCCGAATGCCCTTCCTCACATCTCTGTCAATTCACCGCCCCCAACATGCACTGCACTCCCTCAAATATCATCCCCTTTGGTATCGCTTTGTTCGCCCTAAGTTGGCAGGGTATGCCCAGACGTGGGTCCCTTGCTCACTTTGCCACTGGATTCAAGCTAGCCTGGCTGATGACGGCTGAATAGACAGAAACCGGTCCCAGGATGCTTGTTTCCGGTCCAGGGAAGACATGGCTTGGCAGTTCGGGCTGGACTGTTCCCATGAGGCACAGGGTCAGACTGATTTGCATATGGCCATGTCTGAACTGGGGTGGTGGAGTGAGCTAAAGAATGATGATGGATTAAACCCAGATCAGTTGACTGGGGGTGAGTGTTTGATTAGCTCAAACGCTCCGTCCATCATCTCCTTTGGTATCGCTCCCTCAAATTTAAGCACCTTAATTTCTCTTACTTTTGCCTTGCAAATATTTTGACATCAGTGTACCCCCTTCATACACATTTCCACAGAATTTCAGTTGCAAATGGAATACACAAACATTGTTCTGTGTGCTCTGCAGCGAGGCCAACCCACTGACAGGCACTTTGTTTGGCTTTAGCCTTAGCGCCTGCATGGCATGCTCAAAGCCCTCATAAACACCTGGCATGGCTCAAGCCTTAAAGTATGCTCAGAAAAAAATACAGATAAACAACATTATAAAATAGCTAACTCGTGGGGAATGCAAGATTAAGTAAACATGTAAAATAAGAGAGGAACTAAATCGCTGAAATGCATTCCCTCGCGCCAAAAAAGAGACATGTAAAGAGCAACTAATGGGCAGCAATGTACAGAGTCAACAATGAGCAATGCGCAGAGCCAACACAGAAAGATACAGAACCAACACAGAACTTTGTACAGCATTAACAGAAAGCAAAGCACAAGCATTGAGCAATGTACACAGCAGACACTATGCAATGTACAGAGCCAACAAAGCAATGCACCAAGGCGAAAGCTCAATTTTAAGGAGTCAACGATGACGTGCAATGCGCAGAGCCAATACAGAGTAACGTACAGAACCAATGATCAGCAATGTGCGGAGCCAACAGTGAGTTCTGCCCAAAGCCAAATGGGAGACATCTGCAAAGTCCCAATGTAGAGAATGTACAGAGCCAAAAATGAGCAATATACAGAGCCAGCAGAATACAACGTGTGGATCCAGCCGAGAGCAATGAGTAGAACCAGCACACTACAATGTGCAACGCCAACACAACAGAGAGTAATGTACAGAACCAGAAGTCTGACTGATGTGTCTTTTCCAAACCCATGCCCTCCAGTCCAGCCACAAAGGGGTGTATCCAGATAGACAGAGGCTAGAAAACTTGCAATTAAAACAGAAAAACTCAAGCACATTTCTAAATATTTCATTTTGCATGTTTGTAAAACTGTAAATGCTTCTCTTTGTAAACACAACACACTAGGGCAAAAGAAATTCTCATTATATATTTTTTCCTTTTTTAACAGTATTGCTATAATTTTTAAGGAACGAACAATAAAATGTCATGTTCCAGTAAGGCAAAAGTCAAAGTAATGTCCCCAAATATTGTATGTTCGCTTGTCGTATTGTAAGTGAGGCGCGGTCAGCAGTGCAATCTTTGCTCACGCACAGAACTGTAGGCAAAAACAGTGAAGCGCTCCACCAGCTCCGTGCGGACGAACAGGGCCATGTGGGGGAGGGTCTCGGCCAGATGTATATCAGCCATGCCTTAAAACGCTTGTGGGATCCCAGAGATTACTAAGAGGTCCACAGAGGTTGAGTTCCCAGTCTCTGATGTATAAAGAGCAGCGGTAATAAAGTGGATGCTTGCATTTCCTT
Organism: Calotriton arnoldi; assembly: GCA_963921515.1. NCBI lineage: Eukaryota > Metazoa > Chordata > Amphibia > Caudata > Salamandridae > Calotriton > Calotriton arnoldi. Next base: position 1,280,848 of record CAWUFW010002206.1, on the reverse strand, counting down.
GCAAGATAAAGTATTAATCGCTGGTGAATAAGATTTTGTGAATCTGTCTAGTTTCTTTTTTAAGAAAACCGTGTATTTTGACAGCAGTGTTCACTTTTCTATCAGTGCGTTAAATGTTACATTTCAAAATACCTAGGCAGTAATACAACAACATGTGCTACATGATGTGCCTTTAGTCGCATTATAAGCCTTGTAGTTGTATTCCTTTTATATTATATTTTGCCACCTCTATCCCCCGCCCCCATCCACTCCTGCAGTGAGGAGTCAAACTAGCCCCCCCCTCCCCACCACCAATGAAATGCACAGGCGGAGAGGTCCCATCCCCCAGAGTCCGCTTCCTGCGGCCATATTAAGACCCTTTAAAAAAGGTGCTCTGATTTTAAAGGCGCAAGTTCAAGTTCATTCCATTGTTTTACAACTCTTCACAGCCCCGCCTTTCCTCTCGGGGAAAATCACCATCACCAGAAAAGTAAAGCAATATTGACAGCAGTGTGAGCAAAAACAGTTCTTCCGTTTTTTATTATTTTAAGAAAAGATTGAACACTACGTATTGTGTGTGCCCGTGCACAGTTTGAATGGGGGGGGGAGGAGGGGGGCAAAAGGGTTGAGGGGCCCCTAAAAGGTCAGCCCTCCACCCCCACATGGGCTGCAGCAGGGATTGCGGTACGCCCCAGACGTGCATATCCTTTCGCCGTTTGTCACTGTTTGCGCATGCATCTTTTTCTGCCATATGCCTGTGACTGTGGAAATACGGTTGTCTTTGTCTATGCACGTCTGCATGCCTTTCTCAATCGACCTACTGCTTTGTAACTAGATAACACCATATATACAATACATGTGCCTGTGTCTGAGTACTTCCTTGTCGCGGTCTCCTGTCATGTCTGTTTCTGCCATGTGTGTTTCCAGCTTGTGAGTATCTGTCTGCAGTCGCGGCTCGCGGGGGTGGGGTGTCGGGGGGGGATGGGGTGTCGCGGGGGGTGAGTGCCGGGGTGGGGGGGAGTTTTAAAATAAAATAAAAATCCTACCAGAGCAGGTCCGCGCCGCCTCGGGTCCGTTGGTGCCTACAGGAACGGAACAGCCGCATCACTGCTGGCAAGTGGGTGGCAACCCCTCTCAGCCAATCCTGGCACTGCCAGCAGCGCCAGGATTGACTTAGGGCACGGTTACTCTCTGCCCGCCTGCCCATTAGGAGACAGAGGTTTGAGCCTTTGCTCAACCCTCGCTCTCCTAATGGGCATGCCACTAGTGCGCATGACTGGGCATGCCGGAAAAATTCGCCGACCTTCCCCACTCATGCGCACTTGTGCATTGTGCTGCTGCATGCCCCTGGTGATGGTCTGACTGACAATGCCTGTCAGTCAACATGACGCTGGACCGCCCACCTCCTTCAGACTCTGAAGGGGTGGGCGGTCCGACGTCATGCTGACTGACATGATTGTCAGTTCTCCTGGCGTCTCTGAACTTAAGTAAACTGAGAGTTTACTTAAGTTCAGAGACGCCGAGCGAGCTGCGGGCAGGGGGCAACGCCCCAACGCCCCAATGGACGCACCGCCGCTGTCTCTGCTTGTGACCGTGAGGAACCTGAGAAGTGCTGTATGCCTACTGTCACCGCTGCTGGCCCGTGATCTGCGTGATCAGCTGTGGGGAAGTATCACCGTCGCTGGCCCGAGTTACATGCTGCAATCGTGACCCTCGTGGGGGCCAGCAGCGTGATCGCTGAGGTGCAAGGAGTGTGCCTTTGCCTGCAGCGCTGCTGCGATCGTGACCCTTGTGGGGGGGGGCAACCACGTGATCGTAGAGGCACCCGGAGTGCGCATTGCCCAGCAGCACTATTGTGATCGTGTATCCGAGTACCCCTTCCACAAGCATGCGCTGCTTTCGCCAGGCGAGACCTAAAAATGGGGAAAAAGCTGAAAAATACATATAAAATCAGGCAATGCTTTCACGAAGTTCACCTTCTCATTTTAGGTTGATGTCGGGACCAGGTCCACAGATCCAGCAGGAGAAGTTCGAGAGCATCCCAGTTTGACCAGGAGCAGAGTGCTGGGGGTCTTGGAAGCTGGTGCACAAAGACAAAGGGGGCCACTTGAAAACACACTGCACAGGAGGACTTACAGGTAAGTCTGGTAGGGCTCCTTTGAGAGAGGAGAATGCAAGGGCTTGTGGACCATGGGAGCGATCAGTGCCAGGGCCAGTGGGAACGGGTGCAGAGCGAACAGGTCGGCTGGACCTCATGTGTTGTGCATCTTGAGGTCCTCTCAGTCAGGAGCAGGCAACTTGGAGAGATGATCGCTGGACAGCTGGGCCACTCAGGGAGTAGCCTCAGGTGTCTTGATGTTCCTCGACGGGTGCTTGCTTCTGGTGCTTTGGGAGTTCAGTGTGGATTCTTCTTCACAGTGTTCTTGGTCAGGGGTCTGGTAGCCTGGATATTGGTACACTGCAGCTCCCGTAGGTCCCGGCACCTCCAAACTTGGTGGGGAGATAGATCTGACCCTCCGGAGCTGTTGTACCTTTTTTTGCTTTGTTGATTCATTGAGGTCGTCCGGGAGCAGCAAGTTGACAAAGCGGACTTCATGAGATCTGTGCCTGCGGTGTGCTGGGGAGTGGTACTTTCACTCTAACGGAGCTTCTTGGTAATTTCTTGAAGGCTGGAGGTGCTCCTGGGTTCTTGGAGTCCTTTAAGGTTCAGGACAACACAGCAAGAAGCAATTGTCAAGCCCTAGAGGCAGCAGGCAGGGTTTGGCGCCTTTTTCTTCTGTAGCAGGGCTTCAGTTCTCGTTCAGCAGGTCTTCTTTGTCCTGATCTTCTCTTGTCCATCGAATCTGATGTTCAGGTCTAGGGGTGCCACCTAAAAACTAAATTTATGGGTGTTACAAGGGGATACAGGTAGAGGCCAATGGGCTACCTACCTTTAGGATGTCTACACCCTCTAGTGACCACTTCCAGTGGGAAGGGGCACTACCCTAGCCCTGAGAGGTTGTTTCTCCACCATTCCAAGATGGTGGAATTTCAGGGGAGGGGTTCACATCACGTGCCCCATCCCAGGGGTGGTGTAGGCTAAGTGGGGACCCTCCTCCTTATCTAACTAATTTTCCCACCTTTCCTCTGACCAAAAGTGGAGCAGGAAAGGGGGTTTGGCTTCCCCCACTATCTGAAGGTTCCTGGGGTGGATTTCAAAGACAGCATCACCTTTGAATCTTCCCGTCCAGGAAGGCCATCTGTCCTCGAGGAGGTGTGAAGTACCTCCTCCACAGCAGGCGTTTGTCTCTGTCCTCTGAGAGCGCTGGCTCTCACCCTATGAGGTCTGGAACATGTCTGGTGGTGGCAGACTTGTGAAAACAAATTAGAGAGCACACCAGTGCTTGATAGGTTTTCAGGGGACTCTCTAAAAGGATCTCCACTGTGGATTTGTTATTAAACCCACCACTGGCATCAGTGAGGATTTATCAATACAAGATGTTTGGTATCAAACATCTTAGAAATCAGCAAAGCCATCATGGGGCTAGGAAACCCATTCTGACAAGTATCCAGCCCATGTACTCTTTATGGCTTTCCTGTGCACTTACAATATCTCAGAATAGACAGGACATTGCAGGGGCATATCTGCTCCTACTTACATGCCCACACATAGGATATAGTGCAACCAGCCTTAGGGCTAAAGGCCTGCAGTAGGGGTGATATACCTATACCTTATGCAGTGTATGAGGAGCATGGCACACAGCCGTCGACTCTTCAGATTTCTCTGCACCAAGACACACAGCCTGCAATGACAGTATGCATAGGCTTGGTGAGAGAGGCCTGGAGTGGCACAATACATGCTGCAGCCCCAGTGGACCCTCTTCAGTACCCATGCCCTAGGTGCCAGGGGTGCAATTTACTAGGGACTTATAGGGGTAGCTGAAGTGGTGTCAATTGGGGTACATTTTTAGGGAAAGAACACCGGTACTTGGAACCTGGTTAGCAGGGACCCAGTACACCTCACAAAAAGTGGGTGGATACCATAAACGACACCCAGTTTCTTGCAATTCAGTGTTGGTTAGCTAATGAAATTTCAAGCTAAATTCTTGGCTCTGACACATCGCAAGGCTATCATGGACCCTCAAGCCCAAACCATCTCAGCTTTCATGTGACATCTGCCTGCCTTCACATTGTAACCCAATGTGCCAAGAATTAATGAAAAAGCTGTGCACCGTGATGTGAAATGGGAGCGAGCACAGATACCCAGCTTGTGGCTGAATTGCACAGTGTGAACCCAGAAAATCTGGTGTCAATCCCATCTTCCTCTCTTGAACACATTGTGTGATCCTAGGCAAACATTTTATTTTATCAAGCCTCCTTTTTTTCTTTATCACAAATGAGAGTAATTTCAAATGCGTGGCTTCAGGAATTGCGTAGTTCAAAACCCTCTTATGTTTAACGGACCATAATGTTGCCCATCAATAATCCAGGTCAGCTATGGGGTACACATGACAATTGACTTGCCTCTGATTTCAGTAGCTGCATTGTTGTCAGGGCGGGAGGAGGCATGACTAGTTCTTTGGTTATGTTTTAAAATAATTACTTTTGTTAACTGCCTCTCATTGCAGTGATATCATCTAAGCACTAAGTTGAAGCATATCCACCTTTTAAAGAAATGCACTTTTTTAAAGTGAATTTATTACATTTTTACATGACGTTTGTTGCATGACTTACATGCCGAGTATTTCCATCCCTTGGATCATGAATGGGCTGTTAAAGCCAAGCCAGAGCACTGGCTCAGTTGTGGCTCAGCTCTCCCTGTTAGTTTGTTGCCTTGCCCATATCTACCCAGTCTGCAACAACAGTGATTTGAAGTCACTGTTGTGGCAGGCAGCCGATCCTACAACTGCCAGGCCAAGACCAACTAAGTAATTATTAGGGGGGGGTTCCTATAGCATAAACCCCGCCAAATACAACGTCCTTGACCCCATGCCTCTTTAATCCACCCTCAGACTCTCCAGGCCTCTTTATCTCACACTTACACTTTTTTTAATCCCTGCTTTCTCCCTTTGTCAGTGTTTCTCAGTCTTTGACTTTCTCCTTCTTATCCCCTTTTGTGTTTTTCTCTCTATCTCTGGTTTCAAGTCTGTTGGGGAAAAATAAATGCCAGTCCCCAGAATTGAGTGCCGGTGGTTTCCACAGAGAACCACCGGCTCAATTTAAGGACTGCTGTACTGTTACAGAAGAGTGTTATGAAAAGGAGTCAGAAAAAGAATGTACCATAAAGCATAAACTTAAAAGGAATACAAGGTAAAATAAAGCATAGTGTGTTCTACTTTGTGCTCCCATCCAGTGTCATACAGACCTTTGAAAATGTGTACCAACAAAGGAAGGAACTCTATATTTTGGATAAAACACTGTATAGTGAAAATGTGGTACCCAAAAACATTGAACAAATTAGGGTAGTGAGATGTAGTTGTATTAGTATACAATAAGGCCAATATATACATATATGTATATTAGTAAAAGAAGAGTTGTTTTACAATTTTAAATTGGTATGATGTACGAAATACTAGAGCATGTTTGTAGTTGTAAGAGGACGTTAATACTTTGTTATATTAGTGTTTATGCAAAATAATTGAGGTAGATAATGATTGTTTAGATTTGTCGAAAAAGGTTAATGTTTGTGAAAGTACATTATGAGTGCTCAAAGCAACATGTTTAAGGCAGTGGTTGTTCATAATTGATTTTTAGTAGTTCCTTTAGCAAGAGAATTGTATGACTTGTTTAGTCACTATGTGGCAATGCCAGTGGAACATAGACAAAAGGCACACATTTTTATTTATTGTGTCTTTAAGAAAATATGTATGTGCTCACATTTTGACTTTGTGAGCAAAGAATAAATTGCAAATTCAGAACATTATCCTGGAAGAAATGTAAAATAAATGATTTGCAATAACTGATTACTGCATTACACTGTATATTATCTGCAGGAAAGCCAGCTAAACAGCACAAACCTCCTAAAAAACAGCACAACCAGATATTAACATGCTGTTGAGCAAGTAAAGTAAATACATCAAAAAATAAACACCACATCTCAATTGTTATGTTGCATCTATAATCTAACGAAAGGACTAAGTGAAGCCTCATCACCAAAACCTAATGGAAACTCGAATGAGACTATTACCCATCCAGGAAATGCCATGGCCTTGATGAACAGACTATCCAAGCAATGGCAAACCATAAAACACCTGAAAGCCAATGGCATAAAAAGGACCACCCACAAAACACTGACGCTTTGAGTTTAAGCTGTCAAGAGCCACATGAAAAATACAAATTACACCTATGTTTCATAAAACAGCAAATAATCTGTTTACCTATCAGTGATGTAATTCATGTGAGGGATTAATTCCTACATTTTTCATGTAGAAGGCATTTTCATTCACTTAAACATACCAGTCTCGATTGTGACTCTATTTGGACAGTTTAATTTAGCACATTTTAATATTGCTTATATTTTTGACCTATAAGGTATACCTGAGAAAAACAGTTCCCAAAATAAAATCTTTGCATCTTAGTTAGATCCTAGAAATATTATTGCATGTTGGTTATAGGAAAAGGTTAAGATATTTTAAGCGGTTGTCCCAAAAGATATCACCACTAAATTTGGAATAATGGTTTGTGGTTTTTTTGTAAATATTTTTTCAAATATGCCAAATGTTTAAAAACAATAGTAATCAAACATTGGCAAAGTCAATTGGTTTGGCATTGGCTGTCAGACTTTTACCTTTGTCAATTATGTTTGCGCTCTGTGGTTTTTATAAAACATTGCTGTGGGAGCACTCAGGCCCTCACAGAAAGTCTTTGGCATTGAAGGGGACTGCTTTGTGTGTGATTGTGCTGCTTGTGAAAGAGCCCAAATTTGTCACTAACAGTGATGTTAGTCAATAGTTGAAGAGAGAACACACATTGCCACATGCTCTATGCTGTAGTGAGCAGAAGAAAGATGTGAATGACACACCAATAGACCAATGGATGAAGAAGACTGGCTAAAATCCCCTACAAGAAAATCTAGATATAATTTTACTAAAATCAAAATGTCTTGGCTCTTGCCAGACCTAAAAATGTATTTATACTGTGGTGGTTAGCTTTATGATATGGTCTATAGACCCATAATATGGACGTGAGCATGCCATGTGATTGGCAGCAATTACCTGAGAATATACTTGTGCTTATGCTCCAACACTTGTTAAATCTTTCAGCTTTAGGGCAAGCAAGCACTACAAAGTTCAGGTATTGGTAAGGGTTTGGCTATATCCCCCATACAGGGAGAAGGTCAGCTTCTCACATTTCGCAGCATCCACCGCATCCATGATAGAGTCCATAGCTTTGCCCACTGCCAGAAGCAGGGTGAATGTATCCTATATGCAATCCTGATTTCACAGTAAATAAGAATTGTAGGCCATAAGACAGAAAGGATGCCTTAGGGTTGAGGTGCCTCTCCCTATAACCCTTTAACCCACCACATCATTGCCTGCATCCTCTCCTGCTCCATGTCCAAATTCTTTCTCCTATGTCCTTTTTGCTATCTTCCATAAATGTGCCCATGCGTTTCTCCTCGCTAAGCATTGTCAGTGTCCAGCTCTGGTTCCTGTCTGGGTGTTCGTCGCTGCGTGCAATAGCCAGACAAGACACAGTCACTGGACTTTAAAATCCATCCATTTTCACTGTGACTAGTGCAAATGTGATCAGAGCTAGTAACTCTGTTTTTTGCCTTCACAGCTTTGAGCTTGTGATCCCACTATGCCCAGTGTTATCATCAATTATGTCATTCGAGATGTTATCAGTGATGCCATCTGTGATGTCAATGAACATTTCATAAGTAATGCAGTCTGTCAGGGGATATGAAGAGCATGGTGGGGTCACAATTTCTATTTAGCTGAGTAAACTGTAATTAGTGAATTTCAGTGTTTCTTTTAGTTTATAATGTTACATTTTAATGGAAATTTTCACCTAAACATTTAGGTCACTCCCAAAAAAACCTTAAGTCATACAGAAGGCTTGAATTTTTGAATTTCAGCCCAATTTTCAATATATCTCTACATTTTGAGCCTTAATTTCTCCAAAACTACTCAATGGAGTTACACCAAATCACAGAAACCTCACTTTCTCTGTAGATCTAGCTATCTACCAAATTTGGTGTAAATCTGTTCAGCCATTTGACTGTAGCACTGTCTAAAAATCTGCATGGTAATTTTAGGATTGAAGGTTGTAAAAAATAATGGAAAAAAACTTACCTCTTTCGCCGCGCCTCTCCGCCATCATCGCCACATCTCTCCTCTGTCTTATTGCCGCGTCTCTCCCAGCCAGGAACAGAAAGTGCATCCAGGCTCCCCTGATGGCCAATCACAGCGCTGCAATGGAGCATTGTGATTGGTTTGAGCACTGTGGTTCAGCGCTCAGCCAGGGAAGGGGAGCCTGGGCATGTTCTCCACCCAGGCTGTAATGCCGCCTGGGTGGAGAACATGCAAAGTACGCATGACTGTTTGGCTGGCCTGAGAGGGCCGGCCAATCAGTCATTGCCACTTACAGTGCGCCCACCACTCCTCCGCCATGCTCTGAGAGCAGAGCAGCCCCGCCCCGCAAAGACGCAGCAGCAGGAACAAATAAAATAATAATAACAGAGTTATTATCGTTTTATTTTTCCTTTATTTCCACTACTGAAAGCAGTGGGGTGACACTCCTCTGCCTTAGTGGAGGAGCTGCCATGAAGAAACCAAATTATTTGCATGTTTTGCTTGCAAACTTTCATACAGATATGTTGAGCAATGCCAAACCTATGCTTTTTCAATGGAAACTCTGACCTAACCATAACTACAAATGCTCTATCGCCTATAAATTAGGTTCTTCCTTGCAACAGTCATAAGGATCCATCAGTTCCTCAATATTTATACCAATAAAGAATAACACCTAACAACAAAATGTAAATAAACAACAGCACATAATCGCACCAATTAATGATGCTATATTCACTGTCGTCTGTCAGAGTGGGAAGGGTATGGTGATATGTACTCTCATATATAAGATGATTTACAACATGTGGAACTGCATCTGTTTCATTAAATGTGAGGTAATGAGCATTGCATTTGGAGTTACGGTTTGCATCACTGGTCATAACTTTTTGAATTTCAAGTGAGTTTTAGTTTTAATCCATAACCATATTGCAATTTTAATAATTTAAATATAACGTAAAGCCACATTACAACAAAACTGAAAAATCTGTGCTTGGAAAAATCAGTGTTGCGATTTTGAGTCAGAGACTCTTCAGGCCTCAAAACAGAGAAGGAAAGTCTAGGGTGATGCCAGGTACTGGTCAGAATGTTTACAAGATAGGATGAGAAGAACTCAAAGACTGAATTTTCTAGACATCCTCGTAAATATTAAACATGCATCTTGCATACAATTATATGTACCCTGTAGGAAGAAGAACATTTCTCACCTTCTGGGTCATTAGATTTTGATTTTTACTGTGTGCTGAAGTTGCAAACCAGTCTTCAGTCAACATATGCTCTATGTAAAAGTACCATTCCCCGGCACTTACAGTGCAGCCTGCTACTGATGGAATGGCCTGACCTCAATCACAACATTGAGAGTTGGACAATATTTAACTATCATTTTCTAAGTTAAGACCACCATTGTCAACGGCCTCCCCAGGTACAAATATACAGTTTGTGAACACTGAAGATGAGTGCATTAAATTCATATAGATTTTGTATGTCTCTGTGAGTGGTGTCACATATGAACCTACAGCCAATCTGATAAGAAGCCCCCTTCTATTAAAATTACTCAATTATTGTTAGCAATTATGTCAATAGTTAGGTATATAATGGTCATTGCAAAACCCGCGTTTTCCTGAAACACAGAAATACAAAAACATATTTTATTTATCACATTTTCTTGAGGAGATGTGGGAAATGTATGTTCATGTTCTCTTTATCATAGGACATTAATGTGAATAATTACCAATCCTAAATTGACAGAGAAACTCCAAAGACACATTTAAATTTGTCAGCTGAGAGCTTGACTGTTGCAAGTAGCTCAACGGTTTCTTGGGACTCAGGGCCCAGTTGAAAATGAAACAGAGATGTAATGTATTACTGTACCCTTGCCTGGAAATTGTGAAATGTATTTGCTTCAGTTTCTTTTCACTGAAATGGACTTACCAGACCCACAGGTTTCAAAACTTTGGATGGCGATTGTCTGCTGTTTTTATAAGGAGATGATGAATGAATTTCTGCATTTGGTGAAAAGGTTTGTCTGCAGTAGGGTTTTTATTTTTAGACAGGGTTCCTCTACAGGGAGGACAGCAGAAAGCAAGCGATATTTAATCAAAAGTGAATGGGGTATAGTTTAATATATCCTAGAAGGTTTTCACAACTATTTCTGCTCAGCAACATATCTGAGAGTCAAATACTTGAAGAAGTCACGCATGGTATATTACCTTCCTGTTGCATCTCTGGAAGGAATGCTATGGGAGATGCTAAAATCTTCAAAGTATTATCAGCCACTGGTAAGGACTTGATATAGTTTCATAATATCAGTCCCTTGATTTGACCTAAAAGACATAATGACCTTGATCTAATTTAAACAGTCAGTTTGACCTTCTCGAGAGATAGCTCTTTCAACCTCTTTGCTTTGAAAAGCTGCCACATCTATTCCAATAGCTTATCTGAGCTTGCGAGTATCAAGAGGTAGATGAAGCATGTTCCATGCTGTCAGGTAGCATGCTGTAGGATGCTGTGCATAGTGCCTGGCTAGGTGCCTTGACCACTCTTTTGTTTCAAAGGTCATTCAATGGGCTTTCAGCAATTAGTGCAGAACATCAGCTAGGAATGGTGTTGATGGGGCTGCAAAGTTCTGTGCTGAGTAAAGGATATCACACGTTGGCTTCTTCTTCATGTTAAATGATGCCTTGAGTTACAGGAAAGTGGCATGGAGAAGCCTTATATACTGTCCTTTCCAAGATTGTGGTCAAAACTCTACCTCAGATTCCCAATCTAAAAAGAAGTTTAGGGGCCTATTTATGAACCGGTTTGCGTCACTCTTGCACCACACAACATCGTGCAAGAGTAATGCAAACCTAACACGTGATTTATGAAGCCACACAAGGCCACTTTGCGTGGCCCTGAGTGGCTCCATAAAAGAAGTGGCGGCTGCTATGGAACGGGGGTGGTAAAGCGGGCGGGGGTTTGAAAAAACAAAACAATATCACTTACCTATGGACAGCTGCCGCCTCTTCTCCGTCCTCTTCTCTTCCTTACTCCTGACAGCACAGTAGCACACAGGCTCCCAAACTCCCCTAAACCAATCATGACACTGCAGTCACCAGCATGACAGCAGCATTGTGATCGGTCTGAGTGGCCTGTTTGGCCACTCAGGCAGTCCCTGGGAACCTGGAACAGTTCTTGGCCTGGCTGCGCAACACAGCCAGGTGGAAAAATGGTAAGTGTGCATGTCTGTTTGGCCAACCAAAGACGGCTGGCCACACTGTCATGCTCACTTATGGTGCACCAACCACTACTCCTCCCAGTGACCCCAGCCCTGCCCCGCCCTGACCTGGCCCGTAGTGTATACTAAAAAAAAATGATAATAACATTGTGTTATTATCAATCTATTTTTTTTTTTTTGCACTGCTCTGAGAGCAGTGGGGCAACGCTCCTCCGCCTTAGCAGAGGAGCCGGCACTGCATAAATCTGGAGTAAGGCAATGCAGCGCAAACCGATGCGTTGATTTGCTCTGCCCAGGAAAGTCATTGCATGGCATTGCTTGGGTGTACCCACGCAATTCGCATAGTTTTTGACACATTCACAAATTTACCAGAACTGGTAGACCTGGGAATGCACCAAAAAGATACGCCCTCTCAGGTGAGGCATAACGAAGAAAAATATCTTAATTTCTCCTTGTTACATCCTCTTTCTATGTGTGCATTCTGCAGCACACATAGAAAGAGTAATGTGCCTCTCAGGATTATTTTTGTGCAGGAAGGTGTCCCTTCCTACACAAAAACAATCTTGCATGCAACGCTGGCACCCTTTCACCTGTGTTGGCGCTAGGCTGCCAAAAGGGCCCCAGGGTAGGGGAAAAGGTAGGAATGCACTGTGTTGTTTTAAATGCAGTGCATTCCTGCTCTTTCATGCAGTGCAGCAGAGCAGGTTGACTTGCTGTGCTACACTGCGTGACATTCTTGTAAATAGGATCCCCAGTCTTTTGCACTGTTGTCAGTTCCAGTTATAATCAATATATAAGCAGGCATTTAGCTGCCACCAAAATTCCTTCCCTGAATTGTTGTCACATTTTCTGTCCTTTGCAACTATTTTTATCCCTGAAACATTTTCCTTACAGTTGGATATTCTTTTGAATGTCCTGTTGGATGCCTTTGTCTGGCACTTTCTTTTTCCCTGATATCAAGGAGTTATAGATGCCCCACTATTTACATCTGAATTAACCTTCATCTTCAATCAAGAGCTACAAGCAAACGAGGGTTTTTAGATTAATTTGTGCAAGGTGGCGTAGTGGCTAGTGGGAGGGGTTTTCCTTACCTGAGGCAATAATGAAGGAAACGAAACAAACTTGTGCAGTGTCTTGTTGTTCACAGAAGCTCTCCCAGTTTCAAAGGTAGCTGTTGGCTTGTGTTCACCTTTCAATTAACTAGAAGTGCTAAATTGCCATGTGGAATTGAATTTTGTGAATTGCTTTAGATTTCTTTGAGACTTTGGTGGACAAGGCGTGGAGTGCTGGAACAGAACATACTTGTAGACTGTGTTGCAGATATGGTACAACCTTACAATGAACTTAGGGCCTGATTTAGTTTTCGCTGAACGGGTTACTCCTTCACAGCGGTGACATATATCCTGTCCGCTGAAATATGAATCCTATTATGTCCAATGGGATTTATATTTTGGTGGACGGGATATCCGTCACCGTTGTGACAGAGTAACCAATCCTCCAAGATTTAAATCAGGCCCTCACTGTAGATCTTCATTGTAAATGTTTTGAAAATTTGGAAAATATATTCAAATATTAAGCAGAAGCCATAATTTTGATCCTAGAGCAGACTTGACATTCAAGTTGCCAATTTTGCTTTGAATCGAGCTCATTGAAATTTTTGGGGTTTGCTACTAACCTATAAAAGCTTTCATAGATGATTCATGTTATGTTATGTTATGTTATCAACATTTATAGAGCGCATGGCTGCCCCAGCATTGGGGCGTCCCAGCCCTAAATCAGATAGAGGCGGACAGAGCGGCGGTAGGCTAAAGATTGGAAAAGAGACATGTCTTAATCATTTTCCTAAAAACCCAATGGTCTTGCGTGCCACAGGCAGCAAGAGGGATGGTGTTCCAAAGGGCAGGAGCCAGTGCCCTGAAAGAGCACCCTCCTGCTCTAGTCCTGCGCACCCACAGGACACACGTCAGGTGCAGGTCCGCAGAGCGCAAGGCTCGAGCTGGAGTAATGCCTCGAGCACAACTTGCTCAAAATTTGCGGACCAAGGCCATGCAGGATCTTCTGTGTGGTGCATAAGGTCTGAAAGTAAACTCTCTGTTCTATAGGTAACCAGTGAAGCCGTTGAAGAAGGTCAGAGGCATGGCAATGTTTATGTAGTGCAAAAAGCTTGCAGGCAGCCGCATTCTGAGCCCGTTGAAGTCTCTTCGTCACAGCTTTGTTGGCGCCAAGTATTAGCCCATTACAATAGTCTAAACATGACAGCACAGTGGATTGAACAATCGTCTGTCAGGTGGATGCATCAAATAGTCCCAGAATGGGTTTCAGGCCATGCAGAAGACCAAAACAGGTACCCGCCACAGCCTTGGCCTGCACCTCGAACGAAAGGGTGCTGTCTATCAAAACTCACAAGTTCTTAACCACGCTTTTCGGCTGGGGAGGGGTACCCAGGGCTTTAGGCCACCATTGGTTGCCCCATAGATGGATGTCTCGACCCACCAAAAGCACTTCTGACATTGCGGAATTCAATTGCAAGTAGTTATTGGCCATCCATTCAGAGATGGCCGTAAGGTCACCTTGGAACTTCGCCTGATCTTGTTTAGTATTGCTGGAGAAAGTGAACACCAATTGGGTATCATCGGCGTAAGATACCATAGCCATGTTCCGGGCTTTGGCCAGAAGGGCTAGGGGGCGGACATAAATGTTAAACAGAGTGGGGCTCAGGGCAGTTCCCTGAGGAACACCACAGCCAAGAGGGTGGACATTGGAGGTGTAGGGGGGAGCAGAAACCTGGAAAGACCGATCAGTTAGAAAGGAAGCAAACCAGGCCAGGGCCTTGCCGTTGACCCCAATCTCCTCTAGCCGATATAGCAAAATCCTGTGGGAGACCGTGTCGAAGGCCACACTGAGATCCAGCAGGATCAGTGCTGAGGTTCTGCCCTCATCCAAAGCAGACCGTAGCTGCTCTGCAACTGCAAGTAGCGCCGATTCTGTACTATGTTTAGGCCAGAAGCCGTTTTGTGACTGTTCTAGAATCAGGTTGGCTTCTAGGTGTTGTGTTAAGATGGAGTTGACATGTGTTGGACTTGGGCCTTTTTGCAGGGTCATCCCTAAACTTTTTGCCTTCTCCTAACCTTTTCTCTGACATGGTGTTGGTGATTTTAGGCCTCTGGGCACTTTAGCACTGCTGTCCAGTGTAAAGTGCGTGTGCTCTCTGTGTTACTTATGGTAAGATTGGTCTACACCTGTTTGGCATATTTAATTTACCTGTCAGTCCCTTTTAAAGTGGTATCTCATATACCCAGGGCTGATAACTTAAATGCTACTGGTGGGCTTGCAGCGCTGATTGCGCCACCCACCAAAGTAGCCTTTCAAACCTATCTCAGGCCTCTGCCATTGCAGGGCCTGTGCGCGCAGTGTTACTGTCGCTGTGACGTGGCACCTAAAGTGTGTGACATGTCTGTGACCCCCCTTTTACTGCATGTCAGTCACCCCTAAGGTAGGCCCTAGCTAGCCCTATGGGCAGGGTGCATTGTAGATAAAAGATAGGACATGTACCTTAAGTGCGTGACATGTCCTGGTAGTGACAAACAGCCATTTTGGTTTCTCACTACTGTGGGGCTGCCCTCCCATAGGAATGCATTGGGGATTTCCTGATAAGTGTTTCAGTGGTAATTCCTGATATGAGAGGAGCAGCGTGGTCAAGTTTAGTATATTTGGAATGGTAATAATAAATGCTGCGCAATGGTGTGCGCAGATTTATTATAACTATTTTAGAAATGCCACTTTTAGAAGTTGGCATTTCTGTGTGCTATGTGTCTGCCTGCCTGATGTGAATTGCATGTCTGGCTTTTGAGTGACAGGGGCTGGGGAGGTGTGTGTGGCTCCAGGAGGGGCAGGGTGAGTCAGCACTAGCCTAAAAGGGACCTGATATAATTATTATTTATGCATAATGTGTTTATGCCCAGTGTCTATGCCCAATGTGTTCTATGCCTAAGGCTAATGTGATATAATGATGAGGTGATTATTGTACCAGTAGTTACTGGTAGTGTTTTATTTTTACTACTTGTTTTTCTAATGGTTCTGACCGTGGCCCGATTGGCCTGGTCCTGTATATAGTCCCCTGTGAATATTGCCTAGTGCCAGTTGGCACAGTGTATATGTGTGATTATGATTCTAATGTGTTTATGATAATACAAAGGCTATTTTATTATATAACCTTGTGTGGAGTTTCTTTTATGGTGTGCCTAGTGTGTTGCTGCTGCGTGTGTGTGTGTTGCGCAAACGCTTTACACATTGCCTCTGGGATAAGCCTGACTGCTCGTGCCAAGCTACCAAGGGGGTGAGCAGGGGTTATCTTCAGCGTGTAACTCCCTTGCCCTGACTAGAGTGGTGGTGTCTGCCTGGCTTTGGCGCAAGCCTTAGCCAACCAGAAATCCCATTTCTAACATTGGTTGTCAGCGGTGAGGATAGGACTTGCGTTTGCGCAGTACCACAGCGACAACTGGTTGCACTACAAACTCTGCATTTAGAAAATCACAAGTTTGGGGATTATTGTTTCTGATTTTGTTTTCTCCTTAAAAGTATCATTTCTTTGAAATGTGTTCTCTTGTTGCATTATGAGTTGTGTATCTTGCCAAGGACAGAAACCAGAGAATCTGTAGGAGGTAACTGCCCTTGTGCAGACTACTATTTCTGGGGTTGGCCTACAGTAGAACCTGGAGGAGGTGACTGCCCCTGTGCTGTTTGCTATTTCTGGGGTTGGCCTACAGTGGTTACTTAATTGGCAAGGAGACACTAGCTTTGGAGGGTAGATTATCCCCTGAGTGCAGTTTTAGTTGTCTGGATTCACCAGTAAGGGTGGGGTCCAGTGGTGGCAGCAATATGGAGTCCAGTATAGGAAGTCCCACTCCCAGAGCCTGGAAGATGGTACCTAGTTCCCAAGAAGAGGGGTACGGGAGCAGAGATATAGGGCGATAATTTTCAGGCAAAGACGCATCCAGTGTCGATTTTTTTAACAGGGGAATAACTTTGGCATGCTTCCAGGACTTAGGGATCCTGATAATCAGTTCCCGACCCTCCGAAAGGAGGCAGTCATGAAATTTTCTAAAAAGGTCAGGTTTTAATGGGTCCTTGGGGGAGCCTGATTTTACCTTGGCCGATAGGGTCTCCATATCTTTAGGGGACATGGGCAGAAGGTCCTGAAGGAAGTAAGGCATAGCTACCAGGGGAGTAATCCTCTGGTTAGCGGAGGAAGTCTTCTCCGAACAGAATGCGCTATAGATGCGATCTACTTTGCTGATAAAAAATTGCGCAAGTGTCTTGCATTGCAAGTTGGAGGATATAGCGTTATCAGCAGTATGCAGGGGTTTTACCAATTCCTTCATAAGGGAGAAAATGGTTTTGGTTAGATTGCTGCTAGTGGAAATCATATTAGCATAGAACCTTTCTTTGGTATTTCGCACCAGTTTATGGTTCAATTTAACTGCGTTCCTGTAGGTAGATCATAGGAACTTCTCCACGCCCGTTCTAGTATTTTACATTTTTTCTTTTCTATAGTCAGAGATTCATTGTACCATGCATGAGTTTGGGAGCGTTTGGCCTGAGTCATTTTTGCCGGAATGCAACAATCTAGTGCATTGTTGACCCATCCTCTAAAGGCAGCATCAGCTGTCTCTATATCTGTCGGCCAAACTGGGCGGTGCGAATTTAAGCAGGCTGTGAAAATCGTAGGGTTTAGTTTGTGCCATGGGCGCCTCATTGAAGGCGGGCGAAGCAATTGCAGTGGGGAACCTTCTAAACAAAGACGCAAAGAGATGAGAGAATGATCCGTCCAGAGCATCGGAAGGGGAGGGTTAGCCTCCATATACTCGAGATTAGTAAATACGGGATCAAGAAGGTGGCCAGCTACATGTGTTGGCCCCTCGACCAACTGCGTCAACTGACATGCGGCCATATCTCCCAGGAAGTTGATGATCTTGTGGGACTCTTGGCAATCCAGATGTAGGTTAAGGTCTCCAAAAATGCTAAAATTGGCAGCCTCTAGTATTAGCGTGGACGCGTGTTGGCTAGAGCTTCTTGAAAAACGTTTGAGACGCCCGGTGGGCGATATATAAGCAACCCAGACAGTGTGAAGTTGTAAGTCAGTGCAATTTTAAAAAGAGTACTTTTACAATCAGGGATATTCTGCGGAGTGAGGCTACAGGAGTACCCTGATTTGAGTATAATGGCAAGCCCCCCTCCCCTCCCAACTCCTCTATTCTGGGTGTGCATCGAGTAACCTGCAGGTACGGCCAAGGCCGGGATGGCCACAGAATCAGTAGTGAGCCAGGTTTCTGTAAGGAATAAAATGTCAGGAGCGGTTTCTTGCTGAAGGTCTAAAACCTCTGCATGATGTTTAACAAGGGATCTACAGTTAATGCTGCTGATGGCAAAACCTTTCAGCCCGGGGGCAATAAGCGGCAGCCTTATTTACAAGGCAGGGTTTAGCCATGTTAAGTGGCTTAACGCTGCCTTGTAAATAAGGCTAAGACCCTATCACCACCACAACGTCGACAAAAGTGACGTTGTGGTGGCAATAAGGGCTTGTACATATGCCCCTTAGCTCATTAGCTTGATTTCGAACTTTACCTGTTTGAAACGTTAAAAATGTTTGCCTGCAGTTAACAAGATATAAAAGATAACCCCAATACCTCCGGAGCCCTTTTTAGTTGAGCCTCCGGGTTGTCCCTGTGGGCTAGTTTTTCCCTCCATATTTTGTACTTAGTGAGGATTGAATTCTTGACTATGGCAAACTTCCACCTTACATGTGGCCAGTGCACTCCAGAGTCAGCTTTTTGGGTCCCAGGACCACATATGCACTCTGGCGGTTACATAAGCCTGATTCTTTTTTTCTTACTGTCTTGCTTCAATATTCATTTAGCTAAACCCTACATGCAGGAGCATGTTCTCATAGAGTTATCATTTTGCACAGACCAATCTGCAAACAGTGTATGTACACTCATTAAACTGGTTTACGGCTGTAAATAACAAATAACATTATAGTCATTCCTAGATAGAGCAATTGTTCTCACGTTAGCATTTTAGAGGTGGGTTTGTAGATTTATGCTTGCCTTATGTCGATCATTAATAGTAATGGGGTGACCCAGTATCCCTCAGAACCTGAGAATTTTAGTGATATGCACAACAATTGGCTCTGTCGATCATTCAGCCAAAATGTTGGCAGTAAAAAGATACCAAGTATAAACATTTAACCTATTTTAATATTGACTAGTCCAATGCAGGATTTTTAAAAGCAATAACACTAATCCACATTTCTATTATCCAATATGACAAACATATTTAAAAATGTGCATATTTTTACATAGTACAATATAAATTAAATGTAAAATGTACATTTTTAAAACAAAAATATAACTATGTACAACGGGGCATATTTACAAGCCCCTTGCGCCACCGGTGCGTCACTTTTTGTGATGCACCGGTGGCACAATTTGGTGCTCTATATAGGACACGTAAAGACACCCTGCATGGCTTTTCGTGTCCTTGTAAAAGATCCTCTTTTCACGCAGCACTTTGCATGAAATGGACATTCTGTGGGTGTTCCCACGCAACACCCATGGATTCTGCCGCATTCCCAGATTTACAAGGTTTTGCAAACCTGGGAATGTGTCAGAATCCTACACCTCCCCAGGAGACACGTAAGAAGGTGCAACGAGGAGAAATACTTTTATTTCTACTTGTTTTTTTCTCTTTCTATGTGTGCTGCATTCTGCAGCATGCATAGAAGGAGGAAAACACCGCTCATGATTGTTTTTATGCAGGAAGGTGTCCCTTCCTGCAAAAAAACAATCATCCTCCCAATGCAGGAACCCTTGCACCATGGTGCAAGGGTGCCTGTGTTGGCGAATGGCAGCCAATTGTGCGCCAGCACAGGGGGGAGTACAGGGATCTGTCATATAGTTGTAAATATGACACATTCCTGTGTTCTGGAAGTAAAGCAGCATGGTGCAGCCAAATGGCTTGCAGCACCACGCTGCGTTACTTCCTCGTAAATGAGGCCCAACATTTTTACATGGAAAAGGAAATATGTGCCTTGTGATTCTCAGTATATTAACAACAATTCCAAGTTGAAAACATGCACCATGCTTTAAAGATATCTTTAAATAAAATATTTAACAATTAATTAAAGTAGAATATCCAAATTTTGAAGACGCATTATATTTTCATTAAAAGAAATAATTTATAAAAATATATATTGTCTAAATGTAATTATAATTATTAAAACATAAAACTGGTTCTACATACCTATATTTATGTATTTAAAGTTATATCAAAACTATTGAAAAATGTATAATTTGAAAGAGATATGAATATTTATTAATACATTCTCTGTAATTATAATAATAAAACAATGTTATTATGGATTAGGTTTATATATATGTTGTTGGACTTGGACCTTTTTGCAGGGTCATCCCAGAACTTTTTGCGTTCCTCCTGTATTTTTTCTGACCTGTTTTTGTTCGTTTTATGACTCTGGGGGCTTTACCACTGCTGATAAGTGCTAAAGTGCATGTGCTCTCTCTTGTAAACTTGGTAAGATTGGTCTATACCTGTTTGGCATATTTAATATACCTGTAAGTCCCTTGTACAGTGGTATCTTATATACACTGGGCCTGTAAATTAAATGCGACTAGTGGGCTTGCAGAGCTGCTTCCGCCAACCACCGAAGTAGCCTTTCAAACCTGCCTCAGGCCTCTGCCGCTGCAGGGCCTGCGCGCACAGTTTACTGCCACAGTGACGTGGCATGTAAAGTGGTTGCCACGTCTGAAATTCCCCTTTTACTACATATAAGTCACCCCAAAGGTAGGCCTAGCTAGCCCTATGGACAAGGTGCTGTGTAGATAGAAGGTAGGACATGTGCTTTAACTGTGTGGAATGTCCTGGTAGTGACAGACAGCCTTTTCGGTTTCTCACTGGTGTGAGGCTACCCTCTCATAGGTTTGTGTTGGGGATTCCCTGATATGTGCTTTAGTGGTAATTTCTGATATGAGAGAGGTAGAATGGCCATGTTTGGTATGTTTGGATTAGTAGTGATAAATCCTGCTTATTGGTGAAAGCGGATTTGTCATCACTATTTTAGAAATGCCATTTTTAGAAATGGTATTTCTGTGTGCTTATGAGTCTTTGTGCCATGCCTTGATGTGTATTCACCGTCTGGTTTTTACTGACAGGAGAGAGGAGATGTGCATTCACTCTAGAGAGTCACAAGGGGGGTTGAGGTGTGTCCTGCCTTTCCTTGGTGATGCAGCACTAGGCTGAATAGACCTTGGCTGCATTTAGAGTTGTGGGAGGAGTTTCCCCTGCACCTGAATAGGCCTGCTCTGCAGTTATAGTGGTGGGGGAGTTGCACCTGCACCGGAATAGGGCTGTGCCTGCCTTCCACAATGCTGTCTCGGCCCCCCTGTGGTGTGTCTGGGGCCAGGGCTTTAGAAGTGAATGGGGCTGTTGTCCACTTCTAAACAGTGTATGAAGTGACCCCAGAACAAAGACTTTGGAACTATAAGTACAGGGGCTGGGACCCTATGAAAACAGACACTGGGTGGACTTGTAACCAAACACTGCTGGCTCTACAAACAGCACCTTGCAAGAAGGAGCTGTTATGCTGCCAGGAGGAACCACCAGGGGACTCCCTTACTTGTGCTGAATTGTGGCCTGTGAGGCTATGAGGAGGACTACCACTTTGTTTTCTAGAGGGCCCTGTGTGCTGGATTACTCCCTGCACTCTTGCTTTGGTGCCACCAGTGCTCTCCAAGACTAAGATGGTGAGATGAAAGAAACTTGGGTATTATGTGAGACTTTTACATTTGTTTGAAGGTTTGATTGATCATAATATTACCGATTTCACTCTAGCTTAACTGATAGTGATGTGCTAAAATGAAGATGTTAAATACCATTGCCTCTTGCAAATTCTAGCGCATGGTGAAGCGTTTCATTTTTGGGCTGCTGAGAGCCTCCGGGTACTTTATTTACTGGAGAAACCCCTGTGCATTTTAATTTCCCTGAGGGGAAGTCTCCCATGTGCATTACTTGGGCCCTTATTTGCAAAAAGCCCAGTGTGCTTTTCCCCGCAAGACCAGCCTTTCCTGGGCTGAGCCTCCACCCAATGCGGAACAGTGGCTGCGAAGTAGGAGAGAACCTGCAGTTCCTGGTGTGGCCCAGCAACCAGGGAATGAAAACCATTGCGGCGTCAGTTGCAGCCGGTCCAGCGTGGTCGGAGTTGGGTCGCACTACACCTCTCTGGTGTGAGGCATCGCTGCCTGAGGATCAGGAGCCCGCTGCTCCAGCTGCACCGGACTGCCGAACCAAACTCCGCTGGTAGGAGCCGACACCTTGCGCCTCCCAATACAGGGAGCCCTCCATCTTTGTCTTTGACCAAGAAGAAGAGGACTGAGACGTTGCCCCATGCTTGCCTGGCCCTAAGGGGTCTGATCGGAGTACAGCCGGTGGCCGGCCGGCCGTGTTCTTTTCCTTCGGAGTGAATAGGGGGGAGGAGGGCAGAAGAGCCAGTGGGGCGGGAACAGCACCGCGAGTTTGCGGGCATCCCCAGCTTTTGGTTTGTAGGCGGGAGACCCAGAGAGGTCTCCCCGCTGATGGTGACATTGTAGGGTGGAGCCTCCAGGAACACCCCCTCAGGCTATTGGAAGAAATGGATGAGGCTGCCTTGGTTTCAGCAGCTGCCTTTGTGGAGAACGGGGGGAGACATCGAAGGAGGCCCTTGCTTTGTGACAGAAGAAGTTACCGCATTCCCTGTTGTAGGGGGGCAGGTGGCCCAGATGCCTGTGTGTGGGGAGCAAAATTACAGCGAAGTATCTGATAGGGGCCCCGGAGCAACGTGCCCTATGTGGTGATGAGGTTGTCAGTAGTATACAAGCATATGGTAATGTATTGATGCTTGCTGTCTCTGCGGTGCTTTACCCAGCTGCTACATCTCCCACCCTGATGTGATATTTCATGTCATTTTGCCTTGCATTTGATAGGATAATGAGTATCACTTTGGGACCTGCATAATATGTACAGTTTTGTGATGATGTTTTCATAACGTGTGCACTAACTTGTGATGTTATGACCATTGCCTTATGGCAAAATGATTTATGATCTATATGACGTCATGACAAGCACCTAGTGGCACAGTGATTTATGTGATTGTGGTCTAATCTGTTTTTTTATGAATAATACAAAGGATATTTTTATATAACCTTGCATGGAGTCTCTTTTTTTGGTGTGCCTATTGAGTCACTGGTGTGTGTGTGTTGCGCAAACGCTTTAGACATTGTCTCTGGGATAAGCCTGACTGCTCTGTCAAGCTACTAAGGGGGTGAGCAGGGGTTATCTTAGGTGTGTAACTCTCTTGCCCTGACTAGAGTGGTGGGTTCTGCCTGACTTAGGTGCATACCCTAGTCAACCAGAAACGCTATTTCTAACATTGGTGATCAGCGGTGAAAGTAGGACTTGTGTTTGCTCAGCACAACAGTGACTCATTGTTGCACTACAAGCTCTGCACTTAGACAATCACGTGCTTTGTTTTTCTTCTGATTTTTCTCTCAGTCATTTTTTTTATTATTGTGTACTCCTGCTTCAGCTCTTATGCCAAGGAATCTGTTGTTGCACGTGTGTGTTAGTACAATGCCAAAATGAAGTCATCCTTTAAACTTGAATATCTGGCAGATTAAACAAGTGAGGATTTTGAGATCTTCTGCAGACAGTGGAGGTTGT
Source organism: Calotriton arnoldi (assembly GCA_963921515.1). Classification (NCBI taxonomy): domain Eukaryota; kingdom Metazoa; phylum Chordata; class Amphibia; order Caudata; family Salamandridae; genus Calotriton; species Calotriton arnoldi. The sequence continues at coordinate 1,257,613 of CAWUFW010002206.1, read as the reverse complement.
AAGTGATAGACAGGGACACACATATCTGAACCTGCAAAATACTGTGCTGTTCTTTTTAAGGGATTACTATGAAAACGTTCCTACAGTGAACCCACCCGGTGGGCCTAGGATATACCCTGAGATCTATGAGGAATCTGGGTGGGAGGGTTCCTAGTTCACATAACAAAAGGCCGGTGGTTATGAGGTGGACGCTGAAGAGTCTGAAGAGGAGGGAGAAATGACTGGACAGGGACGCCAGTAGGTAGAGAGGACCCTGCGGAGAGGGAGTCCCTTGCTGGGTCTAGTGCCAGGACTAGTGTCATCTCCCTTTCTCTGCCCCCAGAGGAGTTGGCGGAAAGGAGGGAAGAACGGGAGCACCAGCTGGTGTTGGAAAGTCTCATATTGGAGCATGCCAAGGAGCAAGTGCAGCTGGTTGTGGAGGAGAGAAAGGCTAATGTGGAGAGAGCCTTAGTTTATTTATTTTTATTTATTTATAAAGTTTTATATAGCGCTGGCTAGACCCGGAGGTATCAGAGCGCTTTACATAAGGATCAGTGCGTTACAGGTTACATAGTTACAGGATCAGCGAGTTACAGGTTACATAGTTACATCAATTAGATCAACGAATAACGGAGGGGGAGGGGGAGGAAAAACAGCGGGGGACGAGGAAAACAATGTCAGATGTCCGGCTGGGTAGGTGATGGCCAAGGGGTGAACCAGAGCCAGACTCCTCTATAGCTGCAAAGAACAGCTCCACCGGGCATCAGCCAAGGTTGCTCGGGCTCCGCAGTAGGTACAAAACAGTTTTGTAATCAGACCAGTGGGCATCGTCATACCTCCATCAAAAGCACCGGTCCTGGTATTCCTGGGGAGTGCCGTCCGCCTCGTCCTTCAGCTTACCCCCAGGACACAAGTGGTGGGTGGAGAGGAGGAAGGGACAGTTCCAAGGTCTGAAGAATTCACACAAAGAGGTGACCTGGGAAAACAGCACAGGGATCCCTGAAACCAACGCCCGTACTCCATAGCTGTAACCAGTCTGGATAAGAAGACCAGGGAAGCAGCACTGGGATCCCTGAAACCAGAGCCCATTCTCTGTGTCTGAAGCTAATCCGGAAACCCTGGCCTCACTGGAGAGACACTGGCGATCGCCATCTTGAGGAGTGAAATAACTGGCGGATCGTCGCAACTTCAGGAACAGCCCTTTGGTGGGGTTGGCGATCAGGACAGGAGAGGAAGCCCGCGTATCATCGGTGTTCGGAGCTGTTCGGGGTCAAAACAAACATGAAGGGAGGCCCTCTGGGGGTCTGATTCATCACCAGCTCATTGTGGTGCTTCGAGGTAGAATCGGGTTAGTTGTAGGGGAGGACAGATGGGCGGGGGAGAGAGGTCACTCACACTGGTCTCCCTGTAGGGCCACGGCGTTCACCATCTTGCAGAGTGAAAGCTGTCGGCAAGTCGCCATTTTGAGATTGGCGGATCGTCACCATCTTAAAGGGCGGCCTTCGGTGGTATAGACGATCAAGACAGATGGGTAGTCCGAGTACCATCGGTGACGGGGGTTGTTCTGCGGCGTGACGCCGTTCAGGTCCCGGCCGGCATGATCCAGCAATTGTGTGTGTAGCGCGGCAGCAGGGCGCAGATAAAGGTCGCGATGTCTGGGGCTGCATGATGGCCAGGCGCAGATCACATCACAGTGCTCCGTCAAGCACCGCAAAAAGTGAGGCAGCCAAACCACCAGGAAAGGACGTGGCAGCGGTCGGAGTGGTGGGAGGGCCCAGGTCCAGCAAGGCCAGGTGTTGCTCGGCGGCAGGTCGTAGATCGGTTCACTGAGCTCCGTCGTTCAATCAACCGGGCATCCGACCGAGGCCAAACACTTCGGGTCTCACAGCGCCAGCGATGCTGCAGAGAAGGCGACAAGAGGAGGCACGCCCAGCCTAGGGTTCCCATCCCAAGTTATATACATGGAGATGGGTCATTGCTAAAAGTAAACAGGAAAGAGCGACCACATGCAGTTGTTGGATTGAAATGTCATATCTGTCCATGAAGAGGTCAAGAAGATAAACAGCAAGATGGCGTGCAGCAGGACATAGCTTGAATCGATTGCTCACAATGGCAATCAGATCTGCAAAATACCGTCTTAAATTCAACTGTGGAGATTGTCCTTTGTAAAATGGTAGTTTCAGCTACTTATAGCGAAGCGTCTGGTGGATGTCTGCAGCCAGATGCCCCTTCCACCATAGCCCCTCCAACTCCATGGCATGGGAGAGGCGCAGCTCAGGGACCCCCGCACACTGCTCCGACCTATCGCCTCACCGCGGCCCGAGAAGTCCAGGGGCATGTCCTTGAGGGTTTCTTGGCCAAATTGGCAGTATTTAATTGTATATCACTGAAGTGTCCCATCCAGCTGCAGGGCGCCGGCCATCCATCGTTAGTTCAGGAGTGGATGGCGGAGGCTGAGAAGGCCTTCGCCAGAGAGAAACTAGTTCTGGAGGATAGGCTGTCCCCTGAGTGTAGTTTCAGTGTTCTGGATACACCAATAAGGGTGGAGTCCAGTGGTGGCAGCAATGTTGTGTTCAGTGTAGAAACTTCCACTCCCAGAGCGTGGTACCTAGATCCCAGGAAGAGGGTGTCACACCTGAAGGGTATAGGTTGAGGTTCAGGGGCAGTAGGAAACTGTTTCACCAATCTTGGGGAGAGTTTGTGGAAGAATGTTGTGATGCACTGGAGGGTTCGGTGAAGGGTATCACAGCAAACAATTTTGAAGGGCTGTTCAAATTGATTATTACAAACAGACGTTTGAGGGCGCCCTTTTGCCTCCAATCTGCAGTACATGCCCTGTATTGTCCTAATACTGTACTACTATGGGCTTAGAGTCTTCATAATCTTTTTAGACACACTTTATAGTTTTGATTATAATGAGACCCATATCAGCCGCGATCTCATAACCGATGCGTCTATTGAACCACGATTCCCATGAGCAATGGGTAATTCGGTAGTTTAATTAACCCTGTGTCTTTCGAACTACGGTTCCCATGAGCAATGGGTACTTCAGTAGTTCTATTCAACTGACGCTCTTTGTATCTATACCTAAAAGATCTATACACGATACCACCACTTGCACAGAGGAGTTGCAACTCTGTAATTAACATCATTAAGTCTTTATAGTTATAGACCCATACCAGCCGCGAATTTAGATTCCGCGCGTTCTTTTGAACTACGTTTCCCATGAACATTGGTGATTTCGGTAGTTTCATTGAACGCAACGCTTTTCTGAACTTGCATTCGTAATGTTCTAAGCATCGCAATTTTTTAGGTTAGTCTCTTTCCTTTAATAGCTCTACATAGACTACTAACATAACATTTACAAATTGGACTTTTGCCACAGCGCACGGGTATTTACGCTGTAAAACATCATCGAGAACTACATATCCCAGCATTTAGAAACTTTGCCGTCGCGTCATCAGTACGCACTGGAACTCGCTGGTGAGATCCATTATTCAATCGACAGGCATATAAATAGGACTTCCTTTTAATTCGGTTTTACCTCTGTCCATGGCTCAGTGAAGCCCGGGGTACCGACGGATAGGTAAGTCGCCTTCATTGCCTGCTTTTTCCACTTCATATTTACTTTCTGGCTGGGCTCATTGTACTTTGGGTAACATTTTCAACACTCCGGTTTTACATAAGCCTCCCCTAGCTGGTTTTGTTCGATCTAGATCGTTTCACTTAGTGATCATATTACTGCATTAAGCACTTTAATATCAATAACTCTTTGGTTTTTGGTCGCCTGAAGGGTTGATCGTTGCTTATATGCTTTGCTTTAGGGCCAAACTCTGTTATAACAGTTTTTATGCATTTTTATACATTTACCACCGCGTTTATTTGTTTAGATCGATTTGTCAAAAATTCTTGGAAGTCACAACCAGGCTTCTATATCTTTATAAGTCTGGTCTCTGTGTTATTTACTCTAGAGCGGTGCCTCACGTCCTGAGCAGTGGCCAGGTGAGGTGAGGTTCTTTACCCGCACACTACGGGTAAGTCACAACATTTTTACAAGATGTTACACATTAATTGTGAAGGGGAGATTGAATATTCAGTACTAGCTCCCAGTTACTATTTCGCCATACCAGTATCTTAACACGCTGTTTGTGTTGTTTGTGTTTTTTCACACAGGTTAAACCACGCTCCTTGAAATGAAACGAGTGGTGCGATAAGTTGTATCTTTCCCTTTTTCATTTACATTCACGTTTGTACTATTTTTTGTTATCACACATATAACGCAGTAGCTCATACTTTTTAGGTCCGGAGGAAGGCTAGACACTCTTTAGGTCAGAAATAGCTGAAACATGTAGACAGACCCTCTAACTAGACAGTTGCAGTTTATTTTTTCTAAAACTGCCTTAGCACTGTTTTTTAGCCCCTTCCCTGCGGGGGTAATTCCCCCACTTGTGCGAGGGGGCGGGGGGTGAGCGCGGAGCCGCGGTGCTCGTGACGAGACCAGCTCGTCATGAGTCACAGTGGAGCTGTGCTCATGACGAGCTGGTCTCGCCACAACCCCGCCCACTCATTAATTCTCCCGCACAGGCGGGGAATTAATCCTGCGTGGGCGGCGCACAGCCAGTTATGATGAGACCAGCTCGTCATGAGCACAGCTCCACTGTGACTCATGACGAGCTGGTCTCGTCATGAGCATCGAAGCGGTTAACCCTGACACTAAGGGATATACAATAAAAAGATTTTTCTCTTAGTAGCCAGTTTTAAATTCACTTTTTTTACTCTTTTCCCAGCACTGCGCCCATCACTGAGTAATACATCGCAGCTCATCACCTTCTAGATTTTAGTATATCCTAGGAGATCCTTAAAAAACATCCCTGCGCTCCTCCCTCACAGTGAGGGGGTTGTAGCCCTCGGCTGTACTAGGGGTTACAGCCGGGAGGAGATCCCAGATGATGAAGCATGTCACCTTTGGTGAGTGATGGGACTCCGTTTCCCTATTAGGGTTGCCCACATGAGGGCTTCACTTAGGCGTGTTTAGATACGGTTGAGTAGCGGAGGATGCCGTTGGGCACCAAGTAATACTTCAGACCTCAAGACAATTGAGTGTGTTTCGTAGGGGGAGAAGAACCTTGCCCACGACCCCTGGTCAGCCTGAGGGTGCAGACCCTAGGATGAGGGACCAGTGGCAGAGTAGATCTCCTGCCCTGGTGAGAGGCAGAGCGGAGCAACAATACTATGTACCGGCGGCTACCGCCCCCCACTCTGTGAGATGGCAAGGATCAGAAACCCCTGGATGGCCTGGGGCCTGGTTCTGGCCGCAGACAGCTAAGGAGTCTGCATGGGTTACCTTAGTTGTTCCTAAGAGCCTAGACAGAGGGATCCACATGGGTTCAGATTGCGGACCAGGGTCCCTGTTCTATCGCCCCAAGCAGAGAAGCCCATCAAGGTATTGATTAGTCTACCCTGGGTTTAGGATAGAAGGGGGTTGTGTTGGAATTGACCCTTTTTGCAGGGTCATCCCAGAACGTTTTGCCTTCCGCCTGTATCTTTTCTGACTTGTTTTCATTGGTTTTATGACTCTGGGCACTTTACCACTGCTGATCAGTGCTAAAGTGCATGTGCTCTTTCTTGTAAACTTGGTAAGATTGGTCTACATCTGTTTGGCATATTTAATTTACCTGTATGTCCCTTGTACAGTGGTATCACATATACCCAGGGTCTGTAAATTAAATGCTACTAGTGGGCTTGCAACTCTGATTGCGACACCCACCAAGTAGCCTTTCAAACCTCGCGCAGACCTCTGCTGCAGCAGAGCCTGCGTGCGCAGTTTACAAGTTTGGTATGTTTGGAATAGCAGTGATAAATCCTGCTTAGTGGTGAAAGTGGATTTGTCATTGCTATTTTAGAAATGCCACTTTTAGAAATGGGCATTTCTGTGTGCTTATGAGTCTTTGTGCCCTGCCTTGATGTGTATTCACTGTCTGGTTTTGACTGACAGGAGAGACGGGGTGTGCATTCACTCTAGACAGTCACATGGGGGGTTGAGGTGTGTCCTGCCTTTCCTGGGTGACTCAGCACTAGGCTGAATAGACCTTGGCTGCATTTAGAGTTGTGGGAGGAGTTTCCCTTGCACCTGAATAGGCATGGTCTACAGTTAAAGTGGTGGGGGGAGTTGCACCTGCACCTGAATAGGGCTGTGCCTGCCTTCCACAATGCTGTCTCTGCCCCCCTGTGGTGTGTCCGGGGCCAGGGCTTGAGATGTGAATGGGGGTATTGTGCACTTCTAAACAGTGTTTGAAGTGCCCCCCAGAATGAAGACTTTGGAACTATAAGTACAGGGGCTGTGACCCCATGAAAACAGACACTGCATGGATTTGTAACCAAACGCTGCTGGCTTTTCAAACAGCACATTTCCAGGAGGAGCTGTTGTGCTGCCAGGAGGAACCACCAGGGGACTCCTTTACTTGTGCTGACCTGTGGCCTGTGAGGCTGTGAAAAGGATTACTACTTTGTTTTCTAGAGGACCCTGTGTGCTGGACTACTCCCTGCACTCTTGCTTTGGTGCCCCCAGTGCTCTCCAAGGTGGGCTGTTATGCCTCTTGCAAATTCTAGCGCATGGTGAAGCGCTTCATTTTTGGGCTGCTGAGAGCCTCCCGGTCCTTTTTTTACTGGAGAAACCCCTCTGTATTTTTTTCCCTGAGGGGAAGTCTCCTGTGTGCACTACTTGGTGCCTTATTCTCAAAAAGGACCAGACCGCCAAGCTGTGCTCCGCTGGTAGGAGCCAACGCCTTGAGCCTCCCAACGCAGGGAGCCCACCTTCTTTGTCTTCAACCAAAAAGAGGAGGACGGAGATGTCACCCCATGCTTGCCCGGCCCTGAAGGACCTGATCGGAGTACTGCCAGTGGCCGGCCTCCTTCTTTTCCTTCAGGGTGAAAGGGAGGAGGGCAGAAGTGCCAGTGCGGTGGGGGCAGCACTGCGAGTTAGCAGGCGGCCCCAGCTATTGGTTTGTAGGTTGGGGACCCAGAGAGGTTTCCCTGCTGACTGACATTGTGGAGTGGAGCCTCCAAGAGGGCCCCCTCAGCTTATTGGAAGAAAGGGCTGAGGCTGCCTTGGTTTCAGCAGCTGCCTTTGTGGAGAACGGGGTGAGACCTCAAAGGAGACCCCGCTTTGTGACAGAAGAAGTTACTGCATTCCCTGTTGTAGGTGGACAGGTGGCCCAGATGCCTACGTGTGGGGAACAAAATTACCACATAGCATCTAATAGGGCCCCAGGAGCTACGTGCCCTATGTGATGATGAGGTTGTCAGTAGTACACTTGCATATGGTAATGTATTGTTGATTGCTGTCTCTATGGTGCTTTACCCAGCTGCTACAGCTCGTGCCCTGATGTGATGATTCATGTCATTTTTCCTTGCATTTGATAGGATAATGAGTATTACTTCGGGACCTGCATAATATGTACAGTGTTGTGGTGATGTTTTCATAAGATGTGCACTAATTTCTAATGTTATGACCATTGCCTTATGGCAAAATGATTATGATCTATGTGATGTCATGACAAGCGCCTAGTGGCGCAGTGATTTATGTGATTGTGGCCTAATGTTTTTTTCTAATGAATAATACAAAGGATATTTTAAGATAACCTTGTGTAGAGTCTCTTTTTGTGGTGTGCCTAGTGTGTCATTGGTGTGTGTGTGTTGCGCAAACGCTTTACACATTGCCTCTGGGATTCCACCTGACTGTTTTGCCAAGCTACGAACAGGGTGAGCATGGGATATCTTGGGTGTGTAACTCCCTTGCCCTGACTAGAGTGGTGGGTTCTGCCTGGATTAGGTGCTTACCCTAGCCAACCAGAAACCCCATTTCTAACATATGTATATATATAATATTATACAATATGCCCACTATATTATACAATATAATACTATATATTAAAACACAATGGTTAATACAAATAAAGTTCAGCTCATAACTAAAAAATAAATTAAAATTAAAAGCTGGTAATTGATATTTCAAATAGAATCCTCCAATCTTTTGAAAAATGCATACATGTGCAAGGTTTAAATATACTACTCTAACTCCTGGTGTTAAAGATTGCAGGAATCGCTGTTAGCATGAGCTGAAAGCCATTTTGTTCTTGGCAGCCATTTTAGTTAGTCATGTGCTCGCCATGTGCTTTCTCCCTCTTCCAGAGTCTTGCACATGCTCAGAAAGGCCTAGCTGGTAGAATGCACCTGCTCCTAGTATAGAACTGTCAGGCTATTCTTACTGATGTAAGCAGTTTAGTCTCCCTCCCACTTTGTGGAGCAAGCAAATTTTGTATACCCATATTAGTCAATAAGCATGCTTGTATGTGCTAGGACCTCCCCTTGATTTTATGCCGACTATGTAACAAATGTGTATATATAAGGACCCTGTTCTCTGCACTCATTAGAATGCCTCCTACAGTGGCCTGCGGGTACCGTATGACGCAATCTCCCTCATCTGAGGTTATTAAAATATGTTTTTTGATATTACAGCTTCCGTGCCAATCTCTTCTTTGTTGGTTTTAAGGACCAGGTGTATCATTGAACCCCATAAAAGGTTTTTATTTCTACAAATGGCGCCCAAACGTGGGGCTCATCGGTGAAGCGGCTATCCAAGGGAGTGGTCTTGAAGGGAGACAGTAATCTACTGAGGAGTACAGGACAGGAATCTACTGAGGAGGTACCCTGCGCACGGAGATTGTTTGTCTTTCCAGCCAAGTATATTTCTGGTCTTCCTGATCTGATCCTCCAAGTGTTTGCCGCTCCCGACTGAGAACTTCTTTGGCGTGAGTATTTTAAAACGACTGTTAGGTCACTCAGAACTTGGCAGTTGGAAGCTGGAGACTTTGGTTTGGTAAGGTTGCTGTAGCAACACTTTTGTTTGAAATGACTTGGCCAAGATTTTGGTTTGTTTGTTTTGTTTGCTGCAGCAAATGAAGGCAGGTAATGGGAGATTTTTCTCTAACTTTGAAAACTTGAACGGCACACATTGTGTTAAGTGTCACTTGGAGTATAATATTATATATGCTATAATATTCTTGACATGCCTGCTTCTAGCACACTTTGTAGAAAGTGTTGCTGTCTTGGAGGTACCAATATGGATTTAGTAAGTACTCAGCTGACTCCCCTCAGAGGGGATATCTAAATAGGTTTAGGTATAAAAAGATATTTCTTCCGTGATGACTAGTACACCATGGAACCAAATATATATATACAAAGGATCCGGATCTGCGCACTTAGTAACCTTCATAAGTGGTGATATGCAGAGCGCTTTTTGAGTGTTCTACCAGCCAAAACTGGCGAATTTGGTGTATTTTGGCTTCTTGAACATGGAACAGTCTTTTGGGCTGTTTTGGTGCAGTCTTTTGGACTACTTTTGAGAGCTCTTCTTGTAAATATGACTTACAATTAGTATTTACAAATAGTTTGATTTTGCGTACAGTCTGTAAGCTGTCCGAAGTGTTGATTTGTGGGTTAATTGTTTTTTTTTTTGTATGTGGTTGTGGACTAACATGCTTGAAAGTACTTGTTTCAGTAAAATAGACTATGTTTTTTGTGTAAGAATGGCTAGCCTTAAGCGCGCTGTGTTGTGTGTTATGAGTGTATGACCCCCTTCTGAAAATGTCTGGAATGAGCTAAATTTGGTTTTTGTTGTCATTCTGTTATGCAAATGTCATTTAAAGTACTACATTTTAAAATTCAGGGAATGAATAATGTAACATATGCTAAATAGCTGCACGCTACCATTAAAATTGACAAAGTAAGAAACTATAGATATGTGCAAATTGCCACACTGGTAAAGATAAATCAGAATTCACACTCAGTAGGAATAAAATAGGCCTCATAGAAAGGAAAGAAAAAACGAATTTGTGTGCTTTCACACAATTAGGACTAAAATGAAAAATGTTACAGTAGTCTCCTTAGATACATTGTATTAATATTGAAAGGCATTCACATCATCTGAGTGAATTGGTTGTTGCTGAAATAAACACGACATTACAGAACGATAGATTTGTGCTGGCTTGAAAGGCGTGAGATGTTGATGCCTGCTGGTCAGAACACAGCTGTGTCAACAACACATGGCTATCCTTGGCCCCAAGCCACAAGGAAACTGCCGAGTCAACTAGATTTTAAGTTAGTGCAAACATGGTTTGAAGGCGTGCATTAAAAACTGCTGATTTTAAAAGTCAGAAAAGACAGTTTCATTATTTTGGATAACAGAGAAAAGATTAAAAGGGATTTTCTTTCTTAATGCTTTTTTATACAAGCACATCTGTGGTTCTGATGTTAAATAATTACTGTCCTTTAAAAGTGACGCAGACTTTTTATGTTTCAAGTAAGGCTTCTGTGCTTTGAGTTATAAATGAATACATTTAAAGGTGATAGGAAAGGAATGAGGCTTGCTTTTCATATGTGGAACCATCAAAAGGGTTGGTGATCAATATTTATAAAAAAAAGGGGAATTTTGATTATATGAAAAAAAATGTTTATTAAAAATAATTGCCCTAAAATTGTTTTTAATCTTTGTAATGTCTGATAATCATACTGTGAATAATATATAGCTCCTAGCATCAAAGTTGGATTTGAGTAGCACTTTACCATGATGTGGGGAGTGCAATATGAAATTTCACTTTATCCAGGCATATAAAAACTTATTTTTTAAGGCTGTACCTTATACATTTCTGATCCCCCATCTCTGGGATATCTAGAGGACACCCTGGGGATCCCTAATATGCCAAAATATTGTAGGTTATTCATTTTTAAGTGCCCCTACCACCAAAGTCGAAATTGAGCAAAATTCACTATTTAAAAGCAGTTCTGCCCCTCAGGGCAGGTTTCAAACTGATCTCAGGCTTCAGTAATATACACATGCAAGTATAGAACAAACAACTGACCTCTGTACTGCTAGACTGCACACCACACACTGTACACAAATGAAAATAAGTATAAAGAAACGAGCAGAAGTTATTATCCTACCTCTAAATTACTGGAAAACAGGTACAGGACAGGACTGCCTTTCAGCTGTGATTCTCCAGAGTTGCTTTGAATTGGAAAGACCGCATGGAAAGCCTTGCACAAAAATGGGACAGCTGGTAAGGGTCACAGGTCGAAGTTCTGCATTTAGCAACCTAGCAGGGCTAAGGGTAAGGGTTTGCTTTGACACTTCGACCTCCGAAAAGTTTTGAAAGAAGAGATGACAGCGCAGAGAGAGGAAGAGAAGCTTTGCTTACTATTTTTGGCAAAAGCGAGTTTTGCGCAGTTATATGAACAGAAGGAAAAGCAGTGACGTATGTGGGCCCTGAGTAGAACATAGCTCTGCCATGTATATAAAAATAATGGTTTTAGCTTAAAGATTACTGTGCAAGGGCTGAGATAAGGAGGCAATGGATTTTAGTTTGTATACATGCGCCCTCATGTTAATCTAGTACAATTGCTGAAGGAATTGGTAATTGGTTATTAACGCTTTCTAAAGTTAACTCAATGTGCTTGTGTTAGGCTGAATAAGAAAATAGCCACTTTCTAAGATATCTCCTACAAGTTTGTTTGTGCCCAGTTGCCACAAATAGGGGTAAATAGTGTTGACAGAAGGTAAACCTGTTTTCAGGTTTTCCTACCGTCAAAATGGGGGAAGGAGGTTAGCTCCTGGGCAAATTAAGGGTAGGCAAATTTATGTTTTCTCTCTCTTTTTCTCACTCTCTCTTGAGTCTGTCTAAGCTGTCTAGGAAATGGCCATGAGACATTTAATTGGCTATTCAATAATACTGTTTTAAAATTGTTAGAATTAATAAAATGATTAAAAATATGCTATGTTACTGCCCATCCTGTATGAAAGAATGAGTAGAACAGATTGATGTTCCCTTATTTGACCTTTAAAGGGAACTGTATAGTGGGGGTTTCTGTTCAAAAACCTCAGGTGACAACACCATTATTGTTTATGTTATTCTCATGTTATATACAGTTTTGCAAGGGCATTGCTAGTCTTTTATTAGCTAGTCTGTGTAAATAAGCTGACAGCCCTTGTTAGAGCTGAAGTTGCATAGTCCGGATCGTGAAAAGTAGAATGCAGGAAAGACGCCCATGTGATCCTTAGCAAACATTTTGAAGGAAAATATTGTTTTATAGGAGTTTGTTTGTCACAACATGTTCTGCTGGAGAAATTTATGTACCCCTATGTTGAGGTTTTTTTTTTAGTTATTTATGAAATAAGAATCCCTGTTAAATTAGCAGTTTTAGATTTTCCCGCTGCGCCTATAACATGAGAGCATGGTCTTAAGTGTAAAATGTAGGTGCTTTTATTAAGAGAAATTATTTTAGAAGTGTCTGCAGTCCTGTACAAGTAATGCAAGGTTCATAAGTAGAAGTGTAGAAAAGTTCCTTTTTCTTGAGGTTCTTCAGATGAATAATATAGGAATACACAAATGTAAGGATTTGGAGTATGTCTGTATTGTTTTTCTTTTTCCTCAGAATTTAGTAAATGAACACAGACTTCCTTGGCTGCTTGGGATTGGGAGAAACAAATCAAATCGTGTAACGTATTACTCTTGTCAGTTCACCAGAAAGTTCCTTTTATACTTGCCAATAGGTCCAGGGTTTTTTACTCTCAGATAGATGAAGTGGTTCTTGGGTGCCTTGCTAATGTATGGGGCGCCCCAAGACTAAGGAAGTATTCTGAGACTATCCTCTCTGTTGATAGATTATTTCTGTGCTTTGTCTAAAGACCCTTTTGTTCTACCCACCAATAGATATTTGCTGCCCTACAACCATTGCCAGAGGGGCCCGGACATCAGATCCAGCCTGGGAGTCAGCGCCAGTCCAGCTTGAAGCCAAAGTGAAGATAACCAGCACAGCCATTGCTGGCAACTAGGACCTCAGTGAAGGCAGAAGCACTGGGACGTGAAGTGTGTACCCCTGCCACTGTCTTGGGCGAAAAGACGGGGTCACAAATCAGGATGGAGAAATCTTTGTGTGGATCCAGTTTTTGATGCCCAGCTGAGAGAGTCACAGACCGACAAGGACGGCAAGGAGGCTTTTACTTGAGGTGACCCCCTTTGAAACAAGGGTTGCTTCACATATCCCAGCATCAGGCCTTTGAGTCCTGGTCCCCAAGTGAATGCAAGTCTGCGCCTTTGTTTGTTGATCAAGGGATGCCTGAGCATATTGGCTACAATCAGTGGCCCCAATAAAAGAGCAGTGCGCCAGCAGAGCAATACAGGAGTTAAGGAAGGACTTGAGTTTAGGGTACAGGTGCTGTGTCTCTGGTGCCTGTTAGATTAAAGTGAAGAAAACTGGTGCACTGCCTGAGACACTGGACAGGATCGTTGAAAGACTTTTTCTTCTCAAACTGGGCCGTGATTCTTGAGTTGCGAGTTGTGCAGCTCCACCGTGGGAACAACAAGAGCCTGCCTGTGAGGCTCAAACGGACACAGGGAGAAGACTCCCCTCTGGATGGTTGTACAGCGGCTTCAATTTCCCAAGGACTCTTTTTTTTTTAATAATGTACCCCTTTGGTCGTCCTATTTTTGAGGAGGAGCAGCCCTTTGCGGCTCCTCGTCCTAATTCCTATGGCCCTGTGTGGTCCTCCTGGTCCCCCGGAGCCAGGATTGTTTTTGTAATAATATGTCTGACTGCTTTAATATTTGTTTTAGGAGTAATGTTTATTCTGCACGAGAAAAGTTCATCTGAGCAGTTGACAAATGTTACTTTATTCTTTCCTTGAGTATATTAATTGATACTTTAGCCCTCATAAAGGAAAAAATGGAAAAGTCTATTGAAAATGTTTTTATTATGTATGTGCTGTTGGCTATTCTGAAATTGAAATAGATAGTCACTGAAATACATCAGAGCCCTGAAACTTAGAATTAGACTAGATGGTTTTGGGATTTGCTTTCTGCTTAGGGTTGGAAAAATATTGAGATTTCTGTTTGAGATAATAGTCATTACTCTCTCCTGCTACCTGTATGACCCAATGCTCTGTTCCCTTTGTACTCCTGCTTATACCTTATATATACCCGCTTAATGAAATGTTTAGAATGTAAATGCCCACCTAGCAAGGGATTAGGATATTGATGAATTTATGAGAAGAAAATGTGCAAAATATTTTCTATGTTCCTTCTAGATCATAGGAATGTCTTTAGCTCATGCTAAAAGGATCATCTGTTAAAGATTGCAGGAATCGCTGTTAGCATGAGCTGAAAGCCATTTTGTTCTTGGCAGCCATTTTAGTTAGCCATGTGCTCGCCATGTGCTTTCTCCCTCTTCCAGAGTCTTGCACATGCTCAGAGAGGCCTAGCTGGTAGAATGCACCTGCTCCTAGTATAGAACTGTCAGGCTATTCTTACTCATGTAAGCAGTTTAGTCTCCCCTCCCACTTTGTGGAGCAAGCAAATTTTGTATACCCATATTAGTCAATAAGCATGCTTGTATGTGCTAGGACCTCCCCTTGATTTTATGCCGACTATGTAACAAATGTGTATATATAAGGACCCTGTTCTCTGCACTCATTAGAATGCCTCCTACAGTGGCCTGCGGGTACCGTATGACGCAATCTCCCTCATCTGAGGTTATTAAAATATGTTTTTTGATATTACAGCTTCCGTGCCAATCTCTTCTTTGTTGGTTTTAAGGACCAGGTGTATCATTGAACCCCATAAAAGGTTTTTATTTCTACACTGGTGTATACAAATTAGAGAAAGTATAAAAATAAGCAGAGTCAGATCTACTATTCTAACTGCAGCTTAAGGGCAAATAAATCATTAAAATGGGTGCGATTTACTATTCTAACTCCAGTACAAGGACCACTGGGGAAAATACGTTAGGTTTGAAATGGTCATATTTACTATTATAGCTGAAGTCCCAAAACATTTGGTGAAATCCGTAAATTGCAGTAGGGGTGTTCTTTACTATTTGAAATCCAACCCACCAACATTGTGGAAAGTGCATAAGTTGAAGGAGTGAAATTTAACAATAAAATTCAAGTTTAAGTTTATTTGATTGAGCGATCAATTATAGCATCATAAAAAAGACATTATAGAATAGATATAGTTTCAGTAGTACATAATTAAAACTCCCAAATGCTCACATATTTACAAGTGCTACAATAAAAGATTGAAAGATTTTTTTAAATATTAAGTGGATCAGAAACAGGACCCATAATAGAACATTTCATCAAGTTGGTGTGAGAAGTTTGCCTGGTATATGCTGTCCACTAATTAAAGCTGGCACCTTGCACCAGTCCAAACAACCCTTATGGTGATTTAAGAGGTCAACGATAACCTTAGAAAGCTATCCAAGTGGTAGCTGTGGAGAGCAGCCTTCAGGCTTAGTCTTGAAGGAATGTTAAGCAGCTTGTTTTACCAGAATGCATTCATATTGTATTGGTTAAATGAAAGGAGAACCACACTGTAGTTATAAGAGTACATATTTATTATTATAACACCTTAAATACCTCACAGTATCTGCTACAAGCAGATAAACACAAAGTACACAATACTGTAGCACAGAAACAATCGTAAGTAGCACTAATACACAGTGGGCTCCTGGGGGAGACCAAACCATGTACTAAAATAGTGGATTAAGAACCACGACTCGAGTCAAGACAGTGTCTAGAGGATGTAGAATCGCTGGGACCCCAAGGAGCCACCCAAGGTGAGCAAGTAGGGACCCCACGGAGGACGGTTGCAGTGTGAGAACACAACCACATGCTACGTACAATTCAATGGGAGAGTCGCGGTTGCAATTTTAAAGTTAAAGGACCCTTCCAAGTGGATTACGAAGATACCCTTTGGAACATAGAAGCTTGGAGAACCACCCCACCTGTGGATACCAAAGTACCCGAGTTACCTATCCCAGGGAAGCCGGGTGCATAGGTCTGCAGTGGCGTCGGAAACCGACGTCGTTCTCAATGAAAGTCTGCAAAGAAATGCCACTGCTGGAAAGAAGAAAAGTGTCCGTGGAATCTGCAGGTGGATTCTTGATGGAAGGAACCTGAAAGCAGAGGGGACAGAGTCTGGGTCACTCAGGAGTGACAAGAGGCTCAGTAGACGAATGCCCACCGATGTTGGGTGCCTCAGGTGTGAAGATGGAGACCTTGACTCTACAGCTGCAGGGACCAGGAGACATCGAGGATGACCAGGAGCAACATACGAGCTGTCCCACAAAGGATGTCGAGTGCTGAGGGGTCAGTGTCTGGCGGGAGGACCAACAAGCCTTGGCAACGGCAACCCACAAAGAAGGTCAAAGAAGGTTACGGTCTGGCCCAGCAAGGACCAGATGACTCACCACAGCAAGGGCAGTCAGGGCAGGCCTGGAGCAACCAGGGGAGCCCAAGAAAATCAGTGTTGTTTCTCAAGTGGACCCACAGGCCGCAGGCACAGGAGTCGCGAGGGGACCGCTAGCAGTTTCACAAAGTCACAGCTTGCAAGGCACAGAGTGTGAGGAGGCCGGAGTCCTTTGTATGAAATGTGCGCAGAGGTTGGGGCTATTGACAACCCAATGCACAAAGTTGGGGAAGACCAACAAGCATATGCAATTAAAAAAGTATGCGGTGCACAGGGGTTTGGGTTATGCGGTTCCCACAAGGGCTACTGTACTCAAACATGGTGAGAGGGCAGCTCGACCTCAAGGAACTTACGATCCCACCTCCTGTTCTGCTGGAGCCTTCGGAGTCTCCATCAACTCAGGATCAGCAGACCAGTCAGTTGCATTACGGTGCCTGCAAACGCAGGGGAGTGACTCCTTCACCCCAAGGGAGATACTTCAGTTGTCCTTGATGCTCCACAGGTCCTACACGGAGCCTGTATGGTGCACGGGCACAGACGAGGCTTTGGACAGATAGGGAGACTAAGTCGGGCCCAGTCAAAGTCCAGTGAAGTCCAGAGTGTCCAGACGGTCGAAGGTCAGTGGTTTCTTGTTCAGCATATTGTCCACGTCAAATCTAGGCTCCTACAGCCAGGTAAGCCCTTTTGTACCCACGGAAGAGGGTTGGACAGATTCAGGGGACCCTCCCAGGGGAGGGTCAGGACAAGGGGGTGGTTACACCAATGTCCTCTGTCCAGTTTCATGCCAGAGCAGGAGCCAACGGCTCCCAGAACTGGTTTGAGCTGGACTATTCACAGGGACACCAAGTGTGCCCCTCGCGCAGACTTTCAGGTACTTTGGAAGTGCCCCCACCCAGCTCCAATACACTAAATCCTGTCTGGATGCCTATTGTGCTGCCTTCCTCTGCTCGAGCTTGGCTCAGCAGCAGGAGGGCAGAAATGTGTCTCTGGCCATCAGCATCGATTTTGTGCTGTCCGGGTCGAGAAGGCTGGTACCGGGAAGACCAGGGACCCACGAAGCTTGCTTCTGAGGGGTGGAATCATACCTCCCACACCGGTTACCAGTGTGGAGGCATGATTCCAAGGTGTTTGATACCAAACACAACATGTTTTGTTTCAGCTGTTTTTGAGATAGCATTTACCGCGAGGTTGTAATGCACCTCTACCTATATGTCTGGCTGTGTCACAGACAACTCGGGAGAATGGTCTCCGAAGGCTGCAGAGGGGCTCTGCTCATGCAGGGGCACCCTCTCACGTAAAACCCAGCACCCTGCCTTCAGGATTGTCAAGGCCTACTGTAGGGGTGACTTATAGGCTTTAAGTGTAGTGACCTATAGATATAGTAAACCTATATCTAACGTAAGTGGTGTATGCACCATCTTACACAGACTGCAATGACAGGCCTGTGGTTCCATTTTGCATGGCCTCTCATGGGTGGCATAATACATGCTTCAGCCCATGGGAGGCCTCTGTGGTACCTATGCCCTGGGTACATGTGAACCATATACTAGGGACTTATAAGGGTACCCCAGTATCCAATCTGGAGAGTACCTAAATACATGTCAATTCATTCTAGGGGGAAAGCAGATAGACTGGGGTCCTGATTAGCAGGATCCCAGTCTGTCAGAACCACTCAGTCTCCTAGTACCAAAAATCTTTCCATTGGCTTAATTGGGTTGAGAGGTCCAGTTAGCAGGGTTAATGGTTATTACCTACACCGGATTCGAAAGCAGAGGAGTCCCAAGATGGCCGCCGGGGAGTGACCATTAGGTCAGCAGGTTAGTGTGGCAGAGCCGGAAGGCAATCAGGAATGTCCAGGTGAAGCGCCCGCCGAAGTGCGCACTTCACCTGAAGAAATTGCGGAGGAAGGAGCTTTGGAATTTTGCGGTGCGAAAGTCAGTCAGGGACCTTCCGTCACGCATTCCCTCGACGTGTCTCTGGTTCTGTATCCTGATTCAGGTCTTGCGGTGTTGCGCTAGTGAAGGCCATGTCAGTAAGCCAAGTAGTTTCATTATTTAAGAGGAGTAGCGTTTTTTGAGGAAGTTGCAGGGTGCTGTGTACGCGCATGCTCTCTCTCTTGCCTGAGTCAGAGCTCATGCTTGAAGAGATTAGTGTTTAGTTTGTAGAAGGGAATAGCAGCACAAGCGCAATATAGGAAGAACATATTAGCAAGCACATTGCTTAGTTTCATTTGGAGGTTCATGAAGTTGTATACTCTCCGTTGTAAAAACAGGTTCGTCATTACTAAACAGACAAGCATAAATGTTTAGATTTAGAACAGTGTAAACACAAGTTTCTCAGCTGTCATTTCATTAAGCCTTCGAATTGAGTGTGCATAAGGCAGGTCATTTACCAATAACACTCACTCAATTAATAGGGGCTATTTGGGAGGAGTTTTTCCCATTTCTCATTTCTTATTAGTTGTAAAGAAAACTTTTAGAGCGCTAGCTTGTGCTGCAATATGTAGAGAATTATCAACTATTATTTCCAACATAGGCATTAGAACACTAGATAAGAAAAGGAAGAAAGTACTTACCTGCTTAGGAATATCAAACTTCTATTAGGTGCCATCTGTACAAGTTCAAGTTACAGACAAAGCATACAATTCCATTACGAAGAAAAGAAGAGAGGCATAAGTCACCAGAAATTTGGTTCCATTGTAATTACACCACCTTGCAAGAACAGAAGATAGCAAGTGGAGCGAAGACCAGAAAAGGAACCAGAGTAGAAGTGTGGCTGTCTCTTCTCTGTCCCCATCCCCTTCCCCCCCTGTGGGTTCCTCAGCTAGTCACGTGCTTGTTAAACGTGTCGCTGGGAAGCTGTAGTGGGGCATTGGGAATTGACGTCGTTCTGCTCCTGTGCATCTTAGGCAATAGTACTCCTGACAGAGTGAAGTGCCCACGCTGTATTTGCACCTGAGCAGAATGGCAGAGGGTCTAGATTTAAAGAAATTAGGAGAAGTTTTGGAGGGAATACAAGAAGAGTTAATGGCAGTTAGAGAAGAAAATAGGGAGCTTAGACAGGATCTGATAACATCTCGGATAGAGACTACAGATTTAACGATTAAAATGAATAGTTTAGTATCTGGGACAAGTTTCAAGAATCCCTCTTCACAAGAAGAATATTCTAGTGATCCAACAGTCTCCACGCCCAAGGTTACGACCCAAGTTATTCATTCCTTGTCCCCAGTGATTCCTTTGGTTCCCCCGGAGCGGTTAAATGGAGACCCTCATAAAGCACAGGTATTTTTGACCCAATGCACCCTACATTTCATGTGCCGTCCTGCGGTTTTTCCTGACGCACAGTCGCGAGTGGCATTCATACTATCTTATCTTAGTGGGGACGCAGCATTCTGGTCCATGCCATTAATGACCAGAAATGACCCAATTTTATATGATATTGGCGAATTAAAAAAAGAATTTCTTAGGATTTTTGATCGGCGTAAAGCTTCGCAGGCCACAGATAACGAACTGTTAGAGATCAAACAGGGCAATCGGGATCTGATTGCATACTTGGCCCAGTTTAACAAACTAGTCGTGGAGACCGAATGGCCAGAGAATAAATGAGCAGCAGTGTTCTACCATGGATTAAAGGATGAATTAAAGGATGCCTTAGCCCAAGTGCCCAATAGACCCACAGAAATATCATCACTAATTGACTTGGTTCTAGAAATCAATTTTCGACAAAATGAACGAAGAGGAGAGAAAAGAAGGGATTTTCGCTCAAGCACACCTAGGTTTGATCGAGCAAGAAAGGAGAATTCAAAAGTAAATGATTCCCAACATGGTTTCGAACCCATGCAAATAGGAACAATATGCGGGCCGCAATCAAAGAAAGAGAAAGAAAGGAGGAGCGTGAACAAACAGTGCTTGTATTGTGGAGGTAGCGGTCATTTTGTTCGTAATTATACAAAAAAGCTAAAACAGACACCGCCGGAAAACACCCAGCACCATCAGTAAAGGGAGTTGGACTGATGGTTGCCGAATTGGAAACAACTCCAAGAGGTAATTCTCTGGCAAATACTTTACAGTCCTCTTCACCACATCTCATCATGATTATGACCCTGCAGTTTCGGGAAATCACCTTAAAGCAAATCACCGTAATGGTGGATTCAGGTGCTACGGGCAATTTTTGCGACCTGAAGTTCGCAGAAAAGATTGGACTAAAAACAATAAGGAAGGAAAAGAGTGAAGCGATACGAGCAGTAGATGGGACGAATCTTTCATCGGGACCCATTGTTAGCCACACCAAATTAGTTGAATTGAAATCTGAGGAAGGACATTGCGAAACACTGCAATTTTTTTGATAGATGCTCCTCAATTCCAACTAATATTGGGGCTACCGTGGCTTACAGAGCATAATCCAACTATTGATTGGAGTGCTCGATCCATCACGCTGGATTCAGAGTTTTGCAAGGTAAACTGCTATGACAAGAGGAGGCATATGGAAACTCCTGCGTTTCATCTGAGCGAAGGAGGAGCAACAATTTGTGTGATCCAAACTACAAAATTGCCTCCGGAATACGTTGAGTTCCAAGATGTCTTTAGTGAGACCGAGGCAGAAAAGCTTCCGCCACATAGAGAATTCGATTGTAAAATTGAGCTAGAACCTGGTTCCAACCTTCCTTGCAGCAGAATATATGCCTTAACCGAGAAAGAAGACCAGCATCTAAAAGAGTATCTACAAAAATACCTCAGTAATGGTTTCATCGGACCCTCCCAATCTCCAGTCTCTTCGCCACTTTTCTTCATCCCTTAGAAGGATGGCGAGTTGAGAACTTGCATTGATTATAGGGCAATCAATCGCATAACCATCAAGAACCGCTACCCTTTGCCCTTAATCTCGGTGCTATTGGATCAAGTGAAGAACGCGCAAATCTACACTAAATTAGATTTGAGAGGGGCATATCATCTTGGCCGAGTTAAGAAGGGAGACGAATGGAAGACAGCCTTCAGAACAAAACATGGGCTTTTTGAATATCAAGTGATGCCCTATGGGCTTTGTAACGCCCCCGCTGCATTTCAATACTCTAACAACGATGTGTTGAAAGAATATATTGATCAAAGCACAATCGTTTACATAGACGATATATTGATATATTCAAGTTCAGTGGAAGAGCATCAAGAACATGTGAAAGGAGTTTTGCAGAAGCTGCGAGAGAACAGTTTGTACGTCAAATTAGAGAAATGCGCCTTTAATGTGAATACTATAGAATTCCTAGGATTTGTGCTGTCACCGAATGGAATTACCATGGATGAGAATAAGATCAAGGCAGTGACAGAGTGGGAATCTCCAAAGTCTGTCAAGGAAGTCCAAAGTTTTATAGACTTTGCAAACTTCTATAGGAGGTTCATCCAAGACTTTTCCAAGAAGTTAATTCCCTTGACTAAGTTGCTAAAGAAAGGAGTTAAATTCAATTGGACCGATGAAGCTGAAGAAACTTTTACAAAATTGAAGGAAGATTTCACCACAGCTCCGATCTTATTGCATCCAGATCCTTCCGAGCCTTTCTATGTAGAAACAGATGCCTCCAATCTAGCATTGGGTGGAGTCTTATCACAAAGACACAAAGCCACAGGTCAATTACACCCAGTGGCCCTTGGCTCAGGGAAGTTAACCCCCGCTGAGGTGAACTACACCATAACTGAAAAAGAGCTATTGGCTATTAAGCACGCATTCAAGGAATGGAGGCATTACTTGATGGGTGCCAGACATACTGTTACAGTCTACACAGACCATCGGAATCTGACATTTTTGAAGTCTGCAAGAACATTGAAACCTAGACAACTTCGCTGGTCATTATATTTAGCTGATTATGACTTTGTGATCACGTATAGACCAGGAACACAAAATGGTAAGGCAGATGCCTTATCCTGACTAGGTACCGAGAATATTCAAGAAGAGATTGAAAATCAAAGTATAATTGCAGAAGGGAAGGTCATCGGAACCGTGTTGAGAGAAACCATGGAAGAATCAACACCAGACTCAATGGGTTTAGAGGAAATAAAGGAATGGGCAAATCAGGATGCTAGACGAGAAATCAGTGGAAATTTACCATACCATACCGGAGCTCTCTATTTGCCAACCCAAGAGTTACAGCAAAAGGCCTTAAAGGAGTGTCACAATCATATATTAGCCGGACACAAAGGAATACAGAAAACAGAAGACCTGGTAAAACATCGTTTTTGGTGGCCCAATATGACCAAAGATATTCGTCAATATGTGGCCACTTGCGAAATCTGTGCGAGGGGAAATCGGAGAGACAAGCTACAAAGGGACTACTGCAACCTTTACCCACACCACCTTACCCCTGGCACACTGTGACATTAGACCTGATAGTAGAGTTAAACACAAGTTTCTCAGCTATTATTTCATTAGGCCTTCGAATTGAGTGTGCATAAGGCAGGTCATTTACCAATAAAACTCACTCTATTAATAGGGGCTATTTGAGAGGAGTTTTTCCCATTTCTTATTATTTTTTTATTTTTATTTTTTTATTGAGCAGAGCATTGAGAGCATAAAAATAACAATAACATGTGAGCAAACATTAGCACTAATCGACACAAGAACGATAGCTTCTTCTTTCCACGTTAAAAGTAATGACACAGGAAAATCTTTTTAAAACACGGCTGTCACAAGTATCTAGAATAAATTGACTGATAATTATATAATAGCAAAGTGCAAAAAGTGCAAAAGGAAAGTGCAAATGCTAGTGCAAAAGATGCTAAATTGCAACACTAAAGTGCTCAAGTACTAAATAATAAAGTATATTTCTAATACCTCCAAACATTATCAGAATGGTAAAAAAAAGCTGTTAGATTCTAAATTCCGGGTAGTACTATCCCTCTATCGGGTTTTCCAAATTACTTAAAAACTTCCAGTTCTTATTGAATTTCCTGGAAGCTCCCACCCGTCTCGCATAAGCTTCTTCAAAAGCCCGCGTCCTTTTCATTTTGTTCAACCATTTGTCGTAAGTGGGAACATCCCTAGATTTCCAATTTTGAAGGACTAGAGAACGGGCTACCAAGCAAGAGATAGAAAGGAAAGTTGTCTCGGCTTCCGTTAAAATCGTTCTATCTCTACAAATTCCAAACAGGACAGCCTCGGCCTCCGGCACTACACTCTTTACAAATGCCCGGTTTAGGGCCGAGAATATTGCCTCCCAAAAAGACCACAACCTAGGACATATAAAAAAAATATGGAGCCAGCCCCCTTCTCCCTCCGCCTGGCATCGGAAACACCTATTTACGGCATCCGGATACCTTTTCTTGAGTGCTTCCGGAGTAAGGTAGGCCAGCCACCGGGATAGGAAAGCCATTCTTTTAAAATTGGCTGTTCTCAGCGACTTTGCTTCCTCGATGACATAAAGCTTCCCATTCATTAATGGAAAAAGTACATTGTGTTTCACGGACCACCCTTTCCAAATGATTCTCTATCAATGGGAGTTGGCCCTGATTATGTAACAAACGATACCAGTTCCCTACGCCGCTTACTTTAGCCCCAAAAAGAGCTATCACAAGTTTATTTGGTGAATCAAAAATACCATTTAAATTTTTACGAAATGAACAATTTGTAAGTATTAAAAAAAAGCAGGTTTCCTCTGATTCCCATCCCTTAGCAGCACCTCCTGCCAGGAGATCACCCTATTCTGAATTGAAAAATATCTTAACTCCCCTAGCCCGCAATCTTCCCAGATTCTCAAGTGGCCTGATCGGATTTGGAGGCCAAGACATTTACATTCCCTCAATTTCAAGTACTGTAACCCAGTGGGACCCGTCATTTTAAAAAAAAGCTTGTAGTCCAATAGAATAGTCCACCAGTGTCTTATATCTTGTTTTTTTTGGGAGTTTGGAGGTTTTTAAAAATACTGAGATTTGAGAGCCGGTTTCCTGTACCATTTTGTCAACAAAGAAGTTATCTCTGACGCTATTAGAGCCCAACAAGCCCGCTAGTAAATCCAAAAGAGCAGCGTCATAGTAAGTTCTTAAGTGAGGTAAAGCCAGACCTCCTTGTTCAGTCGTTAATTGTAGTGATGTTAGCTTTACCCTTGAGACTTTTTTCCCCAGACGAACTGTCTAATCAGGATTTCCATTTCTTTAAAAAAATACATATTTATTTTAATAGGAACATTAATAAATAGAAAAATGAGTAACGGAAGTATGGACATCTTAATAAGTGATACCCGTCCCACCAAAGTCAAAGGGAGTAGAAGCCCCTGTTCTAATAATCTCTTTATTTTTTCTTGCGTTCTTACATAGTTTAATTTATATAGCTGTTGGTATTGGTTGGACACAAAGATCCCCAAGTATCTAATTGGGTCTGGCTTTGTGGCTTGCGCCCTCAAACAGGGTGGGAGGAACTTTATATCTGCATTCAAGACAAGAACTTCAGTTTTGTTTGAATTTATTTTATAGCCCCCAATTAATTCAAATTTACTAAATTCACTCAACACCACTTCCAAATTATCATTGTTGGGCTTCAAATATAAAATAATGTCATCCGCATAAAGTTTCAGTTTGGCCATACCCAAAATTGGGGCATTGATAGCAGCATTGTCATGCATTCTAATAACTAAAGGTTCTATAAAAAAAGTAAAAAGCAATGGGGAGAGCGGGCAACCTTGTCTTGTCCCCCGATTTATTTTTACCGTGCCTGCCCGTTTCGTATTAATTACCACCTGGGCCTGAGCCCCCTGATAGATATTACGTAGCATGGAAATAACCTGAGGGGGGAAACCAAATTGACCAAGGGCGACAACCAAAGTGTTCCAATTCACCAAGTCGAATGCCTTCTCCACATCGACCATCATAATACCGTATTAGCTGCCATGGATCTTCCTGCTATAAAACCAGCCTGATCTTTATGAATTATTTCCTTTGCGGCAAATAAAAACGCTTAGCCCACACCTTCATTAAAATCTTGTAATCTGAATTGAGGAGGCTAATGGGCCTATAAGAATTGACATCCTTCAGGTTTTTATCTTTTTACGAAGCACACAACAATTGCCTCCTTAAAAACGAGGGGACCTGGCCACCGTTTTTGATGTGATTAAATAGTTTTTTCATGGGTGGAATTAGTTCTTTTGAAAAGGTCTTATAAAATTCTATTGGAAACCCATCTTCCCCACACGCTTTAGCCCCGGCTGTTGATTTAATGGATGCCAAGATCTCAGCAGTTTCTAAATCTGATTTTAACTGGTTAATCCGAAAATCGGATAATCTGGGAATATTTGCATTATCGAAGTACTCCTGTATAGACTCCTCCCCCACCAAGTACTCAGAAGTATAAAGTTGCTGGAAGTGTTCTAAAAAAATCTGTGGAATCTCTTCACTATTAGTTACTTCTGCTCCGGTCTTGGGGTCCGTCACCTTTAAAACTAAGGCTGCTTCTTGTTTGATTCTTATAGAGTTGGCCAACAGTTTGCCGACCATCTGGCTGTCCTCATAGACCTTTTGTTGGTAGGATCGGGAACTGCTGATCTCTTCTAAGACAAAGAAGTCTCTAAGGGCCTTTCTAGCCTTATCCAAATGATGTGGGTGTGACCGGATCTGCTGAGCATGAGCCCTCTCCACCGTCCCCTGCAGTTCAGCTATTTTGAGCCGCTAGGCCCTAGACTGGGCGGCCGAAAAGGAGATTATTTGTCCACGGGCTGCTGCCTTGAACCCCCCCATACCGCAAAGGGTCCCGCCGTTTCATCATTGATCCTAAAATATTCAGAGATCCATGCTCTAAAATTCTCCACCCATTCTTGATCCTGGAGAAGGAGGCGATCCAACTGCCACCTGGGTCGCTCTCTTCTCCCCCCACCAAGTTCAAGCTCAAGCCCTACATATGCATGATCAGAGAATGGGTTGCTCCCAATGTCTGCCTTTGAGACCAGAAGGGATCTAAATGTTAGGAAAAAATCAATTCGGGAAGCAGTCTGAAAGCGGTGCGAATGGCAAGTGAAGGTGTTTTTATCGGTATTCATATTCCGCCAGGGATCTGTTAGTTGATAATCATGCCTAATAACCTCAAAGATTCTTTTAATGTTTGGTTTCAGTTGTTTTTTGTTTTTGTTTGAGGTGTCCTTTTTTAGGTCTTGTATATAATTAAAATCTCCACCGATAATGATCTGCCCAAGGGCCCCCCTCAAAAGCTCATTGATTTTGACCAGCCCTGAGGCATCATCCGTGACTGGACCATAGTAATTTATAAAGTTTAAGATCCTCTCCTTCAACTTTGCTACTACCCATAACCACCTCCTCTGTGGATCCCTTCGAATTTGTTCAAATTCCCATGGCAAGTTCTTAGAAAAATAAATAGCAACCCCTCTCATAGCTAGGCCTGCTGACGCGAAAAAGGCGTCTGAAAAAGCTCTAGGTAAATATAGTTTGGGAGAATTAGTTTATAGATGTGTCTCTTGAAAAAACAGGACATGGGGATTAAACGAGGCGAGCCACCTAATGAGTGCGCCATATTTTTGTTTGTTAAGCATTCCATTGGCATTGACTGACAGGATCTTGCATTTACTAGCGATTTCTGTTTCTATTTCTAGGATAAATTTCTAGTTTGCTCAAAAACAAATATCTGTATATACCACTGTCTGCACCTTTTGCTACTGCTCTTTTTCCTACTGCTAGTCCCCCCGCGAACCCACCCTCCTCCCCAAAAAAGAAGAACCCCCCAGAGAAATGTGGAAAAAACCCCACTAGCCACGCTAGCCACATTTCCACCCACCCTACTAACCTCATGGGTGTCTTGGTGCTACACCCTAGGTGACCCCGCTGCCCCCAGCAAATAAAGAGCTCAAACTTTCTTTAATATTAGGTCAGGCTCTAGATCCAGCCGATATTTCTTTCAATAGCCCCTGGGCCTCTTCCAAATTTGAAAATAGATGAAACTTCCCTTTAATCAAAACCCGCAGCTTAGACTGTTGTGCTAGAGATGCTTGAGCACCCTGAGCTTTAAATAGACAAAGCATCTTTACAAATTCTTTTCGTCTACGCGCTGCCACAGCTGTCATGTCAGAAAATATTCGGCATTTAGAGGTTTCATTTACAGCAAACTGTCTCTGCTGAATCGCCTTAGTTAAAATACGCTCCTTAACACGAAAGTCTGCAAAATTCAGCAAAATTGTTTGTGGTATCGTTGAGTTTGGGAAGGGGTGAGCGGGAACTCGATGTGCCCTTGTAATGGTTAAGTCTCCTTCAAACTCGGGAAGAACTTTTTGTTTGATAAACATATTGACCCATTGAAGAGTTTGGGTGCCTTCAATTCCTTCGGGGACCCCCACTATACGAAGGTTCGACCTCCGAGAATGTTTCTCGAGTTCCTCTAACTTATTCTCCCAAAAACTTTTGTTTTTAGCTGCTTCGTTCACCTTCCCGTGCATCTCATTCATTTCGTCTTCCAACAGTGAGATTCTGGTTTCAGCTTCCTGCAATTTGATTGGGAAACATGTCATTGCTTCTTCAATTTTTCCTAATCGTTGATGTAAAGAGGCAATCTCGAGTTTTTGTGATTTTTTCATTTCCATAACCTCTTCCAGAATAAGGTTCAACATGTCTCTTATGTCCATCTGATGCGTAAAGGGTGCTTCTACCCTGTTGCTACCGTTGATTTGTGATGCCGTCCCGTCCTGGTTCAAATTCTCAGTGAATGAGTTCTCCGTTTCCAGTGAGGCGTCACCTAACGGTATCCCCCATAACAGAGGCTGAGACTGATACTGAGACTGGGATCGAAGTAGAAACTGGGATTGGGCTGGGTCCTGTAGTGGTGGAGAATATTGTGCCTCTCTTTCTGGCGTCTTATTGCCTTGCGACGGAAGTATAAGTAGCTGGATCGGGCTCCGAGCACTCTTTTCTGCCGAAGTTGATGATTCTGAGAGAACCCCCGGGTTTTGGTTCTGGTCTTGGTCTTGGACTATCAGGGTTTTCTTAGGAGGTGAAGATGGAGCCTGTCCAGGCAACTGAACGCATTGTGATGTCAACAGGTCCTGTACATGACCTGCCGGTGAATCGCCTGAGGTCTCCAGTGGCTCTTTTGATGCTTTTGTAGTTGATCTGGGAGGAGGAGGAGGTAGGGAGGCCTTTTTCAGAAAAAGAGGGAATTCCTTTGCAGCTTTCAACTCCTTTTTGTGACCATCGACTATTGGGATGTCTTGTCGTTGCTTTGCTAATGATGCTGGAACCTCCATTGAGTTAGCTGCCTCTATAATCCCATCTTCTACTGATTCCTGGGACAGTGACGGAGGAATCTCTTCTTCTGAGCTTTCAAAGCTGGCTTCAAAGCCATGGGGATTGGTGCCATACTCTTTTCTAGCTATTCGTGCAGTTGTCTTTGCCTGGGCTAAGCGGGTTTTGGCTTTCAGCCCTGCTGCTGAGTCAACTTTGGCAACTGCGTTGGCGTGTTTGAGGTGTCTACCCATTTTTCTTTTTTCAATTTCTCTTTTTTTTTCCTCTTGTTGCCCCTCCAATCTGTTTGGGTGTCTCCTAACAGCACCCACTGTTCCCAGGTTTCAACACAAAACTCAGGGGGCTAAACACATATAATTATGATCATCGAATCAAATGCATCCCGCCTTCCCTCCACCTCCTTCCACCTTCCACCTTTAGCTACTCCGTACCTCTTGGCCTCAATGCCTCTTCAGCTCGTAAGCATATAGCCAGAAACACAGCCCAGTCCTTTTCCACTGTTAAGTTATTCAAAGTCCAGGTGTCCTCTTTCACAAAGAAAAACGTCTTTAATAAACCCTTTCTGATCATCATTTATTAACTCAACCATTAGACCATTCAACCTGTCTGCCAAGATCTTTGCGTATAGCTTATAGTCGCTGTTTAGTAAGGAAATTGGCCGGTAGGAGTCGCATTTCTTAGGGCATTTTCCGGGCTTCAAGATTAGAGAGATTGTGGCTTCCTTCCAAGAGGCTGGCAGATCAGACCCATTAACATAAAAGTCGTTAAAAAGTTTCACAAAAATGGGGGATAAAGTGCATGCCAGAACTTTATAGACTTCTTGGGGAATGCCATCCGGCCCTGGTGCTTTCCCATTCTTGAGCTGACTAATTCCCTTTTGTACCTCAGAAATGTCTATAACTCTATTTAAGTGGTCAGACTTTTCTGCTGTCAGCGGGTTTCCGGAGTCCTGACCTAGCCATAATTTTAAATTATTTTCAGAGGGATTGAGCTCCTCACAATAGACTTTACTAAAATAGTTATGAAACATTTGCTCAACCCCATTACTGTCACCAATCAAGGTCCCCGTTTGATCACATATCACTTCCTCGATTCTATTTCTTACTTGGTCTTTTTTGGCCTTCCTGGCCAATAGTTTGCTGCAGCCTTCACTATACTCAAAATTAGCCATCTGGCTGGCCTTCCATCTCTTCCTTACCCTATCCTGTAATAGAATTGCTAAACTTGACTTCACCAGAGACACTTCCTGCAACCACAATGTCCTAGCCGCCTCTCCTGACCGTGGGTTAGTTAGTTTATCCTCTAGAGATCGAACCTTTTCCTCCAACATTGCCAGCTCCTTGTAATAACTTCTTCTCTTTCCGCAGCCAAAGTCCCAAGTCTACCCCTTAAAAAGCCTTATAGGCATCCCACATCACTCCAGGGAGAATGGACCCCAGTTGAACTCAAAAATTCTTCTGTCTCATTTCTGAGTAGCTGAATAACTCCCTCATCCTGCAATATCGTGCGATCAAGGGTCCATCTAGATTGAGAGCCCACCTTCCTGATCTTTAATTTAAGCATCACTGCGGAATGATCGGACAGATGAACTCCTACATGATCAATCTGCTTCACATCGTCCTTTAACTTACAGTCTATGAGGAAGTAGTCTATTCTAGATTGATGTTTATACTTCTTGTTATAGTATGTGAATCCTTTTGTGTCCCGGCTTTTTGTCGCCAAACATCGTGCAAACCTAGTTGTTCCATCATGTGTTTTATTAGTCCGAGCATTTTAGGATTTACCTGTGCTCTACTGTTTGAAGATTTGTCTAGAACAGAATTTAACACTACATTAAAATCCCCGGCCAGAATAATTGGATCAGATGAGTTTAAAAGTTCGGCCATCAGGTCACCTAAAGGTTGTACTTCATCAAAGTTTGGACCATAGTAGCCGGCCACCGTATAGGGTTGAGCTGAAATTTTAACTTTAGCTACTATCCATCTTCCAGCTTTATCTGATACCCAGGAGTCTAGCTTCACTTGTAGCCCTCGTTTAATTAAAATTGCTACCCCTTTGTAACAGCTGATTGAGCTGTACATGCTATATGGGCGATCCATTTAACTGACCCAAACAGATACGTTGCTTCCTTTTCAGTTAAGTGTGTCTCCTGAGCAATTATAATTTGGGCTGGACTATCTTTAAGATACTGGAGTATCTTCGCCCTCCTTCCTCTAACCCTAAGGCCGTTTAAATTCCAAGATAATATTTTAATGATATCCTCCTTCCTCTCACCCATCATTGATATCCACCCAACGAATAATCTGGGAAAAGTCTAATTCTGAGACATTAAAAAGCGGCTTCAGAGAAACTAATTTTTCTTTTTTTTCCCACTGCTCCCCACCCTGTGCACCCTGTACTCCCCCCCTCCCATGGAAAAACCCACCCAAAATCTACAAGGCCGAAAGGCCATGTGGGTACTCCCCTCGGAGCGAACAAATCTTCTGAAAGTGTACACCACCTGAGTACGTCTGTCTTAAAAAAAAAGCGACTCTAAGGCAACACAACATAATTAGATAGAATTTACATTTATTTATTTGAAGGATTTGACCCACACATTAGTTGGCACAATAGATTTGGCAACCGCTTATAGTCTTCCTTTGGCCGTGGTGGCCTTAGATGCCACCAAGGCCTTTGACCGAGTGAACTGGGTCTATCTGAAAGCAGTAGCAGCCTCTATGAACCTTGGTACAAATTTCTGTAACGCACTAGCTGGTTTCTATCGAGCTCCAGAAGCTAGAGTGTTAATCAACGGCTCTCTAACTAAGCCTGTGATCATATCCAGAGGGACAAGACAGGGATGTCCTCTGTCGCCCTTTCTCTTCAATCTCTACATAGAGCCTCTAGCTAGAAAAATTAGAGAGGACCCTGAAATTTTACCCTTTAATTTTATAGGCTGGGAAAAAAAACTGGGACTTTATGCAGATGATATTTTGATATACACCACAAATTTACAGAAAACGTTGCCCCGTCTGATGGCTATAACAACAGACTTCAGGAATGTGTCGGGCTACAAGATCAATGGTGATAAAACCGAAATCATGACCTGGAATATCGAAGGGATAACTGGGAAAATCAGATACTTGGGCATCATGATAGCTCAGGATATTAATAAAATAACAAAACTTAATGTTGATAAAGTTCGGAAGGAAATCATGAAACTTTTGAAAACTTGGTCTCATCTCCAGCTATCACTCTTCGGACGGAGTAACTTTGTTAAAATGATAATCCTCCCTAAGTTTACTTTTCTATTTGACTCCATTCCTTTGCCCTTTAAGAAAGAATGGATAAAAAGGTGCAAAGCGAGCTCTGTTCTTTTATTTGGGCGAGTAAAGGACCAAGAATAGCTTGGAAAAAGTTAAGAAGGAGGGTCGAGAAAGGGGGCTTAGCCTTGCCGGATTTACTGTTTTACTCATGGGCTTTTCTTTTGAAAAACGGGAAGTGCCTCTTCAATATACCAAGTCGAACCATGACAGGGGCCTATGGTGGACAATTTCAAGTTTGGAATCAGGAGGCAACGAGGGTTTTCTTTTAAATATGCCGACCCAAATTTTTTTAAAAGGTCAGGCTAAAGATACTGAAGGGGCTTGCAGAGACCTGGTATAAGGTTAGAAAACCCTAAAAATTCCATATTACAGTTTATTGGCCCCCATCTGGGATGGTCCCGGATCTCCGGAGTGGACAAAAGATGCTCTCGCTAAACCCTTGTTAGAGGGGGGCCTCACATGCTGGGAACAGTTGATTGTAGATGGCAAGCTTATTTCTTGGGAAGAATGTAACCAACAAGCAAATTTTAGCCTATCTAGATTTAAATATCTTCAAATGCGAAGTTGGTTTCAAGATCCAGAAACAAAGATAGGTGACCAGAACGACTTGGAAATCCGACTTAAACAAGAGTTAAACCACAAGAAGGAGTTATCGTCTATCTACTGGTTAATGGTTGAGATCGAGGATGGAGATTTTACGTTGCCTGCAGAATTATGGGGAAAATACTTGCCGGAATCAACGTTGGAAAATAACTGGCAAGTATCTATGTCTATGCTATTCAAAATAGTAAAGCCTGCAAACCTGAGGAGAAATCATCTCTTTTCTATCCACAGAGCGTATTGGTCCCCCCTGAAACTGTCGAAATTTGGTAGAGGAGGTGATGTCTCCTGTCCAAAGTGTGGTACTATGAGAGAGGATGATGTCCACATGTTTGTTAAATGCCCAGAATTGCAAATCTTCTGGAGTGAAGTGTGTAGGGCACTGTCTGAAATGTTGGAGCTTGACGTTAAGGTAAGCGTTATGCTTATTATCTTTGGGCTGATGGAACCAGAAGTTATAACTACTAAAAATCAGGCAAAGTTTATTTCCTATGCTGTATTATTGGCACGGAGGGAGATATGCAAGTTGTGGGTGGCTGCCTCCCCCCCTATCCTTGATAACTGGTTGAGTTCCATTAAATATATAGCCACTTTAGACAGGAAAAGCTCTAGAAATGTTAACTTTTGGCTCCCGTTTTTTGAGTGGTGTGACGTTTTAAGTACTAACAGGATTGGTCCTATGATTAAGCCTTCTCAGCCTCAGCAGGTTTTCTTGGTGCAGGCCCCTGTTGTCTAGTCTTTCGGTCGGATAGTGAGAGGGTCGAGACAGACAAAAATAGAGAGGAGAAGATGGGGAACATAGAGACCACGCCCGAGGGTCATACAGAACTATGGTCTCTTTTTGTTTTTTCCTAGTCTCTCTTTTTCTACCTCACCTGTTAAACAGCACATGGGGTCAGGTTCTGATTGCCCATCAACATGTGCAAGTGGAAGAACGTCATTGTTTTTTCTCTCCATTAAAGAGGCTAATGAGGACTAAAAAAAAAAAACGTCTTTAAGAGAATAGAGCCAGCAGGTCCATGCTGGAAAAGAAACCGGGGAACCCCACGTGGCAGAGACTGAAGCCGTGCAGCTCTCGTGCAGCTACCGGCTTGCGTACAGCGGGAGAGCACAAACAGTGCCAGAGGGGGCTCTCTGCGAGCGGGTTCCCTGCTTCCCTGCCGCACTCGCACTCACACGAAGCATGCAGTTGCGTTGTCCTCCAGCCGCAAAAACAAGCTGCAAACAAGCCAGCGAAAGTACTGAGTTTTCGGCGTTTGTTCTTCCCTGTTTTCGGGTCGTTCCCGCCACGTCCTACTCGGAGATCACCCAGGTGCGTTTCACCATTGCTGGGGGCGGACCGGGCAGCGTCACCTGAGGCTACACGGAGGCGTGGTTCTCCGTAGCCTCCATGCCCCTCATTTCTTATTAGTTGTAAAGAAAACTTTTAGAGCGCTAGCTTGCGCTGCCATATGTAGAGAATTATCAACTATTATTTCCAACATAAGCATTAGAACACTAGATAAGAAAAGGAAGAAAGTACTTACCTGCTTAGGAATATCACACTTCTATTAGGTGCCATCTGTACAAGTTCAAGTTACAGACAAAGCATACAATTCCATTACGAAGAAAAGAAGAGAGGCATAAGTCACCAGAAATTCGGTTCCATTGTAATTACACCACCTTGCAAGAACAGAAGATAGCAAGTGGAGTGAAGACCAGAAAAGGAACCAGAATACAAGTGTGACTGTCTCTTCTCTTCTCTGTCCCCATCCCCTTTCCCCCCTGTGGGTTCCTCAGCTAGTCACGTGCTTGGTAAACGTGTCGCTGGGAAGCTGTAGTGGTGCATTGGGAATTGACGTTGTTCTGCTCCTGTGCATCTTAGGCAATAGTATTCCTGACACAGTCAGACT
The DNA here is from genome assembly GCA_963921515.1 of Calotriton arnoldi. NCBI lineage: Eukaryota > Metazoa > Chordata > Amphibia > Caudata > Salamandridae > Calotriton > Calotriton arnoldi. The sequence continues at coordinate 1,223,321 of CAWUFW010002206.1, read as the reverse complement.
AGTCAAAAACCAGCAAAACACCAGGCAAAAAGTAGAGGTAACCATGCAGTCAGATCCTACCTTCCTACATAACACCCCCCCCCCAAACGAAAGGAGATAAGGCTAACCTTGCCCAGTTGAGACTTTATTTCCTAAGTGGCCATATAAGGAAGGTCCTGCACTAGCATAGATACTCCCTGTCTTATGGACCACTAAGGAGTCCCTACCCTGAAGGGTTTTGGATGCTCTCCAAAATTTGGGATAACTACCTGTTGTTTGCTTTGGTAAAGAAATAGGCTGGTGGGGTGCCTGAGTAGGGAAGTGAGGCCCTAATAGGGTTGGTCTCAGATTCCTCAGAGCACTGGTCCCATGGAGGCCTTTCTTTCCATGACTGAGTTATATCTGGCCCTAGGGTCAACCTCTGGCTGCCTATAGCTGGGGGTTGAGTCCCTCTGGTTGGAACAATGGAGGGCCAGGGAAGGTTTGGGACATCTTGGTCCCAGGTTTTCCTTTGCCCAACAGAGTCCATCTGGGGGATGTCACTACCTAAGGGTAAGAGGGATCCCTCAGAATGTTGAGGAATATTCACCTGGCTAGTGCTACTAGACTGGGTGTCCCTAATCTGATGATGAGGGAGTTCCTCTGGACAGTGGGCCCCTAGGGGTCCACTGGCATCCCTGACCTCTGCAGTCCTGGGCTGACTGAGGCTGGGTAGAAAGGGGCAGGATACCTGCTCCTGACTGGGCACCTCCTTGGAAGGGTCCCCTGCCCTCAGTGGTTCTGCCAGGACAGGCCTGACCACCTCTGTGGCAGTTTCTTCACAAAGGGTAGGATCAGTTTCCTGAGGAAGATGACCCTTACCTATAGTCTGGGGGGAAGAAGACTTTTCTTCATTCCCTGTGCTCTCTGGTGGAGCAGAGTGGACCATTGTTTCAGGCTCCACTACTCCAAAAGTTTCCTGGGGTTGGACTGAAGCCCTAGGGCTCCCACCAACTATCTCAGGGAGGCCTAACATCTGTAAATGGGCCTTCAGTTCTACTTCAGCCCAGGCTGAAGTTTCTAAATCATTACCCAAGAGGCAATCTACAGGCACGTTTGGGGACACTGCCACTCTCTTTGGACCAGTGACCCCTCCCCAGCTGAGATTGACTATAGCCATGGGATGATCTGTCCTCACACCATCAGTATTGGTCACCTGGTACTTGAACTCAGGTAAAAGCTGAGCTGGGTGCACTAAGGACCCTGTCACCATGGTGCCACTAGCTCCTGTGTCTCTGTAGGCTACAGCTTTCTGACCATTGATAAGAGGCTGTTGTCTGTACTTGCCCAAGGAATTGGGACTGACAGTAAAAGTGGTAAACCCCATGCCACCATCACAGACTAAAGTGGCCTGTGTGGGGGACCTGGCTAGGCCAGGGTCCACCTCAGTTCCCCAAGAAAACCCAACTACATTTTTGGGTGCACTACCACCACCTGGGGATTACTACCTGTAGTACTAGGAGGTGTAGAAGTAGTGTTTGGAGGAATATTTTCCTTATTTCTGACCTTAGGGCAAATGGCATAATTTTTCCTGTGGCCTGGCTTCTTACAGACAAAGCAATTAGGTTTCTTGTCAGGGGAGGAAGGAGTTTGGGACACACCCCCAGAAGAGGATTTTTGGGGCCCTTCAGAGGACTTATCTTTTGATTTATCCCCACCTTTCTCTTAGATCTTGGAAGAATCTTTCTTCTGGTCACCACCCTGGTTCTTTTGTTTCACCCTGGTTCTGACCCATTTATCTGCCTTCTTTCCCAATTCTTAGGGAGAAGTCAGATCTGAGTCCACTAGGTACTGGTGCAAAAGCTGGTTTTGACAATTATTAAGGATCTGCTCCCTCATAATCAAATTGTACAATCCTAAATAGTCATGCACCTTGCTGCCAAGTATCCAACCTTCCAGTGCCTTTGTAGCACAATCTACAAAGTCTACCCAGTCTTGAGTCTGTGCCTTCTGGGTGTCTCTGAACCTAATCCTGTACTGTTCAGTGGTTAAGCCAAACCCATCAATGAGAGCACTCTTCAGGACTGAATAATTGTCAGCATCCTCTTCTCTAACAGTGATGAGCTTATCTCTACCTTTGTCAGCAAAGAGAGCCACAAGATAGCTGCCCACTGCTCTTGAGGGACACTCTGAACTTTACAGGCCTTCTCTATAGCAGTTATCCATTTATGGATGTCATCCCCAACATGGTAGGGAGGGACAATCTTGCTCAGGTTCCTATTGTCAAAAGAATGTTCCTTAACTCTAGGGACACTGTTGGTGCCACCATGTGACTCTAGTCCCAACTTTCTTCTAGCTCTCTAGACTTCTGGGGACTCTTTATCCAGGGCCAATTGCTGTTGCCTGAGCCTAAGCTTAGCTTTCTCAAGTTCAAGAAATTGGTGTTCCCCATCAAAAGAGTGGTCCCTCTTGCTTACTACAGAGGTCCCTACAGACTGTCCTGAGTGATGTGACTCTGCAGAGGGAGATCTAAATCTCCTTGGAAAACTCTGCACTCTTCCAGGAGGGGTGAAGAGAGGGCCATTTTGGCCTTCCTCACCATCTTCCTGAAGATCTGAGTTGTCCAGGTGGGAATCATCTTGTTCCTCCTGGCCAGGGTTTGAGTCAAGGTCATAAAAGGTGTCACCTCCTGACCTGTCCTCATTCCCTGCCTACCCACTTTCTCCTGTTGATCTGACCCAGGGGTCTTCCTAATATCATCAAGCAGTAAGGCCTCTATGAGGTGTTGGGTGTTTGCAGTTCTCCCTCTCTTCAGCTTTCTAGAGGCACACAGGGCTTTCAATTCTTGGAATGAAATCTCACTGTATCTAGAGGGCAGAGAGCCACTGGCATCTCCTTTAGAGGACATACTAAGTTTTGTGAGGTGTTGCACCTACCTAACCTAGTGGGAACTAAACTCTCTGAGGTTGGAGAAAGGGTGTGCTAGACCCTTGACTTACCCAACCCTAAGTTCAGTAGAACTTCCTTATTCTAAGCTAGTATTATAAATACCTAGTACTTAGTGGTTTTCAGTTAATCAATACAAAGATTTATCTGGTAAAACAATGCAGGCTTGAATCCCACCCGCTGCAGACCAATGTGAGAAGATGGCCTGGTATATGCTGTCCACTAATTAAAGTGGGCACCTTGCATCAGTCCAAACAACCCTTATGGTGATTTAAGAGGTCAAAGATAACCTTAGAAAGCTATCCAAGTGGTAGCTGTAGAGAGCAGCCTTCAGGCTTAGTCTTGAAGGAATGTTAAGCAGCTTGTTTTACCAGAATGCAATCTTATTGTATTGGTTAAATGAAAGGAGAACCACACAGTAGTTATAAGAATATATATTTATTATTATAACACCTTAAATACCTCACAGTATCTGCTATACGCAGATAAACACAAAGCACACAATACTGTAGCACAGAAACAATCGTAAGTAGCACTAATACACAGTGGGCTCCCGGGAGACCAAACCATATACTAAAATAGTAGTATAAGAACCACGACTCGAGTCAAGACAGTGTCTAGAGGATGTAGAATCGCTGGGACCCCAAGGAACCACCCAAGATGAGTAAGTAGGGACCCCACTGAGGATGGGTGCAGTGTGAGAACACGACCGTGTGCTATGTACGATTCGTTGGGAGAGTCGCGGTTGCAATATTAAAGTTAAAGGACCCTTCCCAGTGGATTACAAAGAAACCCTTTGGAACATAGAAGGTTGGAGAGCCACCTCACCCATGGATACCAATATTCCAGAGTTACCTATCCCAGGGAAGCCGGGTGCATCGGTCTGAAGTGGCGTTGGGAACCCCCGTAGTTCTCAATGGGAGTCTGCAAAGAAATGCCACTGCTGGAAAGAAGAAAAGTGTCCAGTGGAATCCGCAGGTGGATTCTTGATGGATGGAACCTGAAAGCAGAGGGGACAGAGTCTGGGTCAATCAGGAGTGACCTGGGGCTCGGTAGACGAATGTCCACCGATGTTGGGTGCCTCAGGTGTGAAGATGGAGACCTTGAATCTACAGCTGCAGGGACAAGGAGATGTTGAGGATGACTAGGAGCCAGATACGGGCTGTCCCACGAAGGATGTCGAGTGTTGAGGGGTCGGTGCCCGGTGGGAGCACCAACAAGCCTTGGCAACGGCAACCCACAAAGAAGGTCAAAGAAGGTTACAGTCTGGCCCAGCAAGGACCAGAGGACTCACCACAGCAAGGGGAGTCAGGGCAGGCCTGGAGCAACAAGGGGAGCCCAAGAAAATCAGTGTAGTCCCTCAAGTGGACCCACAGGCCGGAGGCACAGGAGTCACAAGGCAACCTCTAGCAGTTTCACAAATTCACAGCTTGCAGGGCACAGAGTGTGAGGAGGCCAGAGTCCTTTGTACAAAATGTGTGCAGAGGTTGGGGCTATTGACAGTCCAATGCACAAAGTTGGGGAAGACCAACAAGCATATGCAATTGCAAAAGTACACGGTGCACAGGGGTTCGGGTTATGCGGTTCCCACGAGTGATACTGGCCTCAAACATGGTGAGAGGGCAGCTCGACCTCAAGGAACTTACGATCCCACCTCCTGTGTTGCTGGAGCCTTTGGAGTCTGCAGGAGCTCAGGATCAGCAGACCGGTCAGTGGCGTTACATTGCCTGCAAACGCAGGGGAGTGACTCCTTCACCCCAAGGGAGATACTTCAGTTGTCCTTGATGCTCCACAGGTCCTACACGGAGCGTGTATGGTGCATGGGCACAGACGAGGCTTTGGACGGAGAGGGAGATGAAGTCGGGCCCAGTCGAAGTCCAGCGATGTCCAGAGTGCCCAGACAGTCGAAGGTTAGTGGTTTCTTGGTCAGAATCTTGTCCATGTCTAATCTAGGGTCCTACAGCCAGGTAAGCCCTTTTGTACCCACGGGAGAGGGTTAGACAGATTCAGGGGACCCTCCCAGGGGAGGGTCAGGACAGGGGGGTGGTTACACCCATGTCCTTTGTCCAGTTTCGTGCCAGAGCAGGAGCCAACGGCTCCCAGAACTGGTTTGAGCTGGACTATGCACAGGGACACCAAGTGTGCCCCTGGTGCAGACTTTCAGGAACTTTGTAAGTGCCCCCACCCAGCTCCAATACACTAAATCCTGTCTGGGAGGTGGTCACACCTCCCTGTGACAGGATGCCTATTGTGCTGCCATCCTCTGCTCAAGCTTGGCTCAGCAGCAGGAGGGCAGAAATGTGTCTCTGGTCGACAGCATCCATTTTGTGCTGTCCGGGTTGAGAAGGCTGGTACGTGAAAGACCAGGGACCCACGAAGCTTGCTTGAGGGGTGGAATCATACCTCCCACATTGGTTACCGGTGTGGAGGTATGATTCCAAGGTTTTTGATACCAAACACAACATGTTTTGTTTCAGCCTTTTTCGAGATAGCATTTGCCGCGAGGTTATAATGCACCTCTACCTATATGTCTGACTGTGTCACAGACAACCCGGGAGAGTGGTCTCCGAAGGCTGCAGAGGGGCTCTGCTCATGCAGGGGCACCCTCTCACGTAAAACCCAGCACCCTGCCTTCAGGATTGTCAAGGCCTGCTATAGGGGTGACTTATAGGTTTTAAGTGTAGTGACCTATAGATATAGTAAACCTATATCTAATGTAAGTGGTGTATGCACCATCTTACACAGACTGCAATGGCAGGCCTGTAGTTCCATTTTGCATGGCCTCTCATGGGTGGCATAATACATGCTTCAGCTCATGGGAGGCCTCTGGGGTACCTATGCCCTGGGTACATGTGTATCATATACTAGGGACTTATAAGGGTACCCCAGCATCCAATCTGGAATGTACCTAAGTACATGTCAATACATTCTAGGGGGAAAGCAGATAGACTGGGGTCCTGATTAGCAGGATCCCAGTCAGACTAGTCAAAAACCAGCAAAACACCAGGCAAAAAGTGGGAGTAACCATGCAGTCAGATCCTACCTTCCTACAGTTGGCTAGTAACTTTTGCCTGGTTAACTAGGCTGCTCACAAAAACTTAGACACAGCAACTTTAACTATTGATGAGGAGTCTCTTTTGCAAATCCTAAGTGCTTGCCTTCTTTCCGTCAAACTTAGGAACCGGCAAAGGATAACAATCCACTTACTTCTAGCTTTGACAAACAAAGGACAGATGAACAAAAAATGTTCTTCTGTTTCTTCAAAAGAAAGGCAAAAGAAGCATTGTTGGCTCCCGGATCTTGCACCTCCCATTATGAAGAAGAGGCTGCGACAATAAGGGTCCCATATACAAACTGCAGAAACAATGTACAGGCACGCGCCGGACAGATATAGTCTAAATATTCCTCAGATTTGTATACATTTGTGTAATAAAAAGCAGCATCTCGTAAGGCTACCCATGGGATTTTGTCGCTCATTGCGGCCAGCAACTTTCTCATAAATCTCTTTTTCACCATTGGGGTGGCATTAGCTTGAATAGAAGCGGGGTCTTCCCAAAAATTTGTCAGACGATGTTCAAACAAAGCTTTTTTTTTAAAAACCAACCATTATTTTTGTACACGATTACAATCTTAAAATCTCTTCAAGACCCTCTCTGTAGTGGTGCAGTTCACTGGTAGGCCAAATGCACACCCAATATAATAGTGGTCTCAATACAGTGATTCTGCAATTGCAATAATACCTAAATTGAGTTGTAATGGCACTAATGGCGTGCCTCTCCCTAAACTCAAAAGGGCTCTATTAAAATTATTTTCCGAGACACTCAACATGCACATGTTACAGTGACCCCATAACTTGCCTCCATACAGAGCCACAACCCTGGCTTGTAACTTATAAATTTCCATAGCAGGTATCATTGGAAACCAAGAGGCCCTTTTAGCAAATCTACATATTGCCCCTGCTCTGCGTTTAATCATAGATGCGCTTTTGAGGATCTGTGGGTCCCAGGATCCAGAGTCCGCCAACTGAATTCCTAAATAGTTGACCTTCCCATCCCTTTCCAATGCTTCCTTTCCTAAACTGACAACACTCTTCACCCTTTTTTTCCCAGAGTAGACAATCAACTTAGTTTTGGAAGTGTTAATATCGAGGCCATGCTCAGAGCAGAACAGACTAAAACTACCAATCAAATTTTGAAGACCCCTCTTGGTTTTGGCCAATAGAGTGCCGTCCACAAAGAAAAGTGTCAGTATTATCTGTCCTACCAGGGTAAGGGAGTCATTGGCACAATCAAGCAAGTATCTGACACAAATGGTAATAAACAGAGGCAACAGCATAGGGGCTAAGAGCAATCCAGACATACACCCTGCTCGACAGGAATAGCGTCAGTCAACTCCCCTCTTGTACCACACCAGACCCTTGCAAAATTCTACTCATGAAGAAGCACAATTAAATGAAGCAAATTGAGAGGAATCCCCATATCTTGCAGAACCTCCCACATTTTCTCTCGTGGGACCAAATCAAACACGGCAGGGAGGTCAATGAATGCCACAAAGAGATCTCCCCCTCCTATGTCCACAATCTCCCACTTGACCAGGAGAAAGTGGAAGGCCTGATCAATTGCACTTGTTTTGGATCTAAAACCTGTCTATAGGTTTGAGAGGATTTGATTTTTGTCACACCAGTCCAGGAGCTTATCTATAAGACTGATTGGATGGTAATTTGAGGAGATGCTGGGATTCCACTTTCTAAAAACCGGGATAATCTCAGCCCCCTTCCATGAGGCAGGTATGGCTGTCCCAGCCACAACTGCATTAGAAACCACATAGATATAAGGGACTCAGATGGAAGTGTCTGATTTAAAAAGGTCTGCAGGAATCTTATCAGACTCTGGTCACTTCCTTTGTTTAAATGAAGCTTCTGCTAGCACGGTCTCTGTAAGGGAGAAAACTATTGGGGTCAAATGGGAGGTGGACATACAGCTGTCATCCGGGTAGGAACCGGCTGTAGTTGGTTCACGAGTACTGGAATACAATTTCCAGAAATGAACAACCCATTTTCAGGGCAGGATTGAGGACTCTGCTGCTCTCCCTAATTTCCCACCGCCTATACTGACTAATTGTCAAAATTTCTTATGGTCATTGTTGGCCAAGGCTTCTAAGAGATCAGACCAATTTTCACTTTCCCATGCTGCTTTAGCTTGTTTTATGATGAATCGTTGTAAGACTGCTTTACCTTATCTACTGGGTGGCTCCTTTTTTAATTGCTCCCAACAGCTTGGTCTACATGATTTAGTTAACCGTCCCTTTGTGTGATTCATTGTCGATGGTCTGAAAAGTTTCTTCACAAAGGAATTCCTAAGCTTTGCAAATACTCTGTTGTGCTCAGTCATAATCGCTGCATTTTTTCCCCAATTATCATTTATTGTCTCCAAGTGAGAAGCAAGGATTAGATATATGTCTGAAACTACATTAAGGGAAAGCCCACTGCCTCCCACTTAAAGTTTTTATGATTATTCAAAACTTCTAGCTTATTGTCATTTCTCTCAGATTCCGGGAGGAAGACAAGGGAAGTCAACTGCTTTATTTTAACTACCAACGGGGTTGTGATCGCTCTCCTCACGCTGTCACCATCATATCACCCATATGGCTCCACAGTCTCACACCCAGAAGGATGTAATCAATAAAGCTAGAGTCCTGCCCTCTCCTAAATGTCGGAACAGGACTATCAGTGTCAGAAGATGAACTGCCATTACAGGCTTGAAGTCTCTGAGCTAAAGTAAATTCAACCACTTGAAGGGCAGCCTTAGAAAAAATCCTCTTCACTGGTGAAATTAGTTCAGGAATTCACAAAATGTGATCCTCAATGCTTAAATGATCTAAAAGCGAGATTGAAATCTCCAGCCATCATAACATAAAGGGACTCTGAGTGGGATACAAGTAGTTTATCTAATACATTGAAGGTCAATGATTCTGCCTTTGCCCACAACTCCTTTTGTAGATGTTTATCAACAGGAGGGGTTTGGTCTTCAGACAAGAAAAAATTAGCTCTTGGATGTACGGAGATCCCAACTGAAATTCAATTACAGGGCAGGAGAGAGCGGTACATACCCAAGCAAGCAGCCCACCTGACAGTTGCCCAGAAAAATACCTAATTGCAGGGACATTATAGCTCTTTCAGCCACTCTCATACACCTGCTCAACCACCCAGGTTTCCTGGATTAAACAAATTGCATGGCTATCAATGAACTGGCCCCAATGAGGATCGCCTAGCTTGTCCCTGATGACAACAATATTCCAGCCACTGAGAATTACTATTTGAAATCCAGCCCACCAACATTGTGGAAAGTGCATAAATTAAAGGAGTGAGATTTAATGATACAATTTACTTCCAAGTAGATTTGCAGAAAGTGCATAATAAGGGGTATGATTTTCTTTTCTAAATCCAATCCATCTAAAAGAGGAGAATGTGAATTAATTAAGGAGGTGAAATCTACTCTTCTAACTCCAGGCCAAAAAACATTGGGGGACATGCATAAATAAAAGGGATGACATTTACTATTCTAAATCCAATCCCACAAACATTGTGCATAAATAAAGGGGTTAAGATTACGGGCCTGATTCTGACTTTGGATGAGGGGGAGCCGCCACCCCGCTCCACACTGACAAAGCTGTGTGAGCACTTCCCGCCATATTACAAGTTTTCTCGTATCTGGCAGGCGTTTCTTTGATGGCCCAACGGTGGTGCCTCTGATAAAGGGCACCGCAATGGGATAATCAAAGGCAGTTCCTGCACGGCATGAACTTTGCCACCCATGCTGTGCAGGAACTGGGGTGCATGCAGACAGGATGAAACAACATATGCCCCCCTGCATACACCCCATGGCCATGAGGCAAGAGCGGGCCCTATATGGCCCCCTATGCTTCCTTTCTGCCACAGTTTTCATGGCGGGCTCACCGCCATGAAAACCGTGGTGGAAAGTAAACTTGTAATATGCTTGGCGGTGCTGCAGCAGCACCGCCAAGCATATTGCGGCCTCAATACTGCTGCAACACTGCCAGGGAGCTCTGATCTCTGGCGGTTGTGGTGGTCCCATGGCGGTCAGACCGCCCAACTTGAAATAGGGGCAGTCGGACTGCCGGTGTGTCAGTGCCCGCACTACCACCATGCTACGGCGGTCCATCGGACTGCTGTAGTCATAATTAGGCCCTTAGTATTCTAACAATAGTTCTTGAAACATTGGGAACGTGTATAAATACAGAAGGTGACATTTTCTATTCAAACTGCAGTTCAACAAACAAAAGGGAAAGTGCATTAACAAATGGGCAACATTTTTGATTCCAACTCCAGGCCAACAAACATTGGGGGAAATGCATAAATATAGAGGGTAAGATTTACTATTCTATGTCCAGTCCAACAAGCATTGAGGAATGTGCATTCACAAAGTGTGTAAGAATTACTATTCTATCCTCAGGCCAACAATCATTGGGGCAATGCATAAGTAGAGGATAAGAATTTGTTATATCCTGCCTATGTACTAATTTTACTCATATCTTAACTAGCTCCTAGCTGCTCAGCCCGTGTGAGTGTTCTGAGTGGAATGTTGGTGTGATAGAGATGCATGGAATGTTTGGGTGCCTGTGTTGTGAGGTGTGACAGTTGAAGATGGGCTGATCAGCAGGCAGGCTGTTCCTGGTGGGGCTGCTTTACTTGGAAACAAACCAGCAAATGATACTTAATAAAGAAACTACAAAAATACTCCTCGGCTACGTCTGGTACATCACAACATAATTTTGGCGGCGATCTGGAGACAGACTCATGCGTGACAACTGGTCTAACTGAAGAGGAAGATGACACAGAAAAGAAGAGTGTGCAACTGAAGAAACAATACAGACTTTGAAACATGAAGAAACAGGAGT